>CM040126.1:316233457-316847650 GCA_022559845.1 Amorphophallus konjac | reverse complement strand
TCTTAATTGAAAACAAAATAAAAAATTTGAAAATTGAAAACCCTAAAAATAGTTTAATTCCCTGGCAGAAGTAACGGTCCTGGGTTGGGGCGTCGCTTGTCTCTGACGCACGTAGGGTGGAGCGTCAGGGGAGTGACGGTCGCTGGCAGGACCGTCACTTCGTCTGCTAATTGGGGTTTTTTCCCCTGCATTCTCATGGCTTCCCATGTTGGCCAAATGGCCTACAATTGTTCCTAGTGGGTTCGTAGACCCATTTCTACCCCTTTCCCTCACATGCATCCATAAATAAACACAAAACAAAAATCAAAATTAGAAAAATAGGGCGGAGGTCCTACCTCGTGGTCCATGGCTTTCTTCTTCTTCTTCTTCGGTTCCTTGGGCTCCTCTACACCCAACGGAGCTTCCCCTTCGTCCCCCGTGGCCGTGGGAGCTTCCTCTTCCTCCCTTGGACTTCGCCTCGCCGGTTGTTCTTCTTCCACCGGCGGGATCGCCTCCCGTTCAATCCGGCGGTGGAGCCGCCGTATGGCCATTCTTTTCCCTCTCTCTCTCTTCTTTGGTGGCGGCTGGGGTGCCTCGTCGCCGGCCATTAGAGTGGTGGGGCGGTGGTCGCCGGAGCTCTCGGTTTTGGGGTGTTTTGGGCGTTGAGTGTTTGAATGAACGGGCCGTAACCGTTCGGTTGTTTTTTTTGAAATCTCAGGAAATGTGACGGTCTATCGACCGACTGTCACATCATTCTGACGCATCTTTCATGGGCCGTCACATGTGATGGACTGTTTTATCGAAGAATGTGAACCGCCTTGTTTATGACGGATCAAGGGTGATCCGTTACTTTATGTGACGCCCTGTCATCAGACCGTTATATGCTTGCAAGTTTCTTGATGAATTAAATGGTCTAATTAATGTCAAAATGGTTCCATTTTCTATCATGATGTTCCTTATGGATGCCTCTTGCACGTGCAATGGTTATGCCTTGATGCTTATTTTTGATTATTATTGGCTAACCTGTCTTTCATAAAAGGAATTACGAGTAAAGTCACGCTTGGCCTTCTGTCCGGCAGGTAAGTCAGGTATTGTATATCACTCCCTCATTCCCTTAATGCATTACTATATGTTATCTATGATATATTACCTCGAGAACCGGCTGGTCATTCATGTGTCCTGGGATCTGATGTTCCCCTAAAACAAAAATGATGATGATCTAAGTTCACATGATTAATCGTTGGATAGGCCGTTAGATTGGAAAATTTGGGGACGATGGTTCTATCTTGCACGCCGTGGTTGCGGATGGTGTCCTGACTCTGATTTCTCCAATCTAGCAATATTATTCTCGAGTATTTTCTATTTTTCTTTGCATTTTGTTTAAAGATTTCTTTTCCTTTAGCCCAGCATGCATCATACGCATTCTTTTGAGCATTCGTGAGTTTCATCTGTTCAAGATATCTCAGTGATGGTGAACAACTGTGTTCTTAATCCCGAATAAGGAGAATCATTCCACTCTGAATTAGAAGGTTTCCTTCGATCTGCTCGCTTGATCTGGTTCGCTGAAGATTCCTGTCTGGAGTTTAGTCTCTTTCTTTTCCGTTGCCTCCGGCGGCTAGCCGTGTTTCTTTTCCTTAGTTAATTCCTCAAGACTTGCATCCCTTTGGCTGGCTATTTCCTTGTGATCAATTTGAAGTTTTCCAGAAAAATTCCTATCGCTTGTTGGTACAGAACGGGTGTCGTTTACCTTAACGCCCTCTTTTTGATACACTCCGCTTCATTTCCGCTTCATCTCCATGTTCTATTTCGCTTTCGCTTCATCTCCGCTCGTTCCTCTGCAAAGAGGACGTTAAGGAGGGGCATCTGTTGACACCCATTTTATGCCCAATAAGTCGGGTCGTCTCCTTATTTCATTCTATACGATGCTCCGAGTTGTTCACCCTTCATTGAGTCTCTTGATTAGTTGAAGCCTATTTCTTGGGTCTTAATTCTTGGATTAAGATGTGGCTCCCGGTGGCATTTCGTTGGATAAATCTTAGCAAACCCTTCACTCTATTTTTGAACTTCAATGATAATAACGGTCCCAGTAAGGCACGTTGCTTCCTTCTGATGGATGGGTCCTGGGCCGTTACTTTTTGAAGAGTCTTAAGGCTTAAGGCCTCATCCTCGAAGCTTATCCTTTTAATTCCAGGTTGCTAATAACGGTCTGTCGTGCAGTCGTTGTTTCATTCTAACGCCCTATGCCTTGGCCGTCGCTTCCTTGAAGAGTCCAGCTTGTTGGGTCTTCTTCCCGTTGATCTTATCTCTTTGGGATAAGGTTGAAAGTGACGGATGAAGCTTGGTGCGTTACTTCCAAGTGGCGGTCTATCGTGCAGCCGTTACTTCCTTCCGAGAGTCCTGGCAGTTCAGGCCTTTTCTCTGCTACTCCGTGGTCGAGATAAGGATTTGGATTGACGTTATCTCTTTCAAATCCGATCCTCAGGACCCCCCCTTTGTTTCTATGGACTCTTGGTGATATTATCTTCAAGGATATGCTAAGAGTTATCTCTTTATCTTGCTGAATTATCCTCTGCTCGACCTAAGAGTTTGAGGGTCTATAAATAGAACCATTGACTTCATGGCCAAGAGAGGGGAAGATTTGAATTCACGACGAAGTGCTGCCGAACTCAGGAGCCATCTTCATCCAGGAGGAGCTGCTTCCCACGTCCATCCATCTTCTAATCAAGGGAGTACTTTGGTTTTATCTTTCAAGTTCATCCTTGCATGCTTGAGTCCTTCCTTGGTTTTTCCTCAAACAAAGCATTGTCCCTCCTCTTCCTCCACGTTTTTTCACTGTTCTTTAAGCATACAAACATCCTCCCAAACTTTTAAAAACACCCAGAGGGGTTAAAAAAACCAAAACTCCCCGGTAATCCCCTCTCCTTTTGATGTTCTTAAACTCTTTAAGAATTGATGCTATGCTTGTGAAAAGGGCTAATTGAGGTTGTCTTGTCTTGTCTTTCTACTTCTTTGGCAGGTTTACAGGTTCATTAGCACGAGGCCCAAGTCTTCTAGCCGGCTGGAAGAGTTGGAGTTAAAAGAATTTAAGCTTTACTACTGCAGATTACCTGACGGTCTGGTGCAGGCGCGTCACTATCCTCTGGCGGTCTATCGTGCGGCTGTCGCTTTCAAGCGACAAACAAGGTTCTGGCCTTTACTTCCAAGTTGATCTGCAGGCTTTCCTTGGTTTTCTCTCCCGTGGGCGGGTGCTTCATCCACCTATTTCCAAGGTACATTCAGGTCTTTGACTTGTGTTTACTTTGGTGGCGATCACATCTTTCCTTGGTATTGGGCATTAACTGTCTTCTTCATCATATCTTCTTTATTTTCCTCGCTTGTTCCACCTTCGCGGTGTGTTTTTATTTATTCCTTGCTCCACGCCCCGGCGTGTGTTTTCCTTTTCCTTAGCGTAATTTGATTGAGGTAGCATGCCCATGCTAGAGCTGGCTATGATTGCCTAGGTTCATGTTCACATGTTCACAGGTTTGAGTAGATCTTTGATTGCTTGTTTGTCATCTTACCATATTACTTTGCAAACCTCAAAAGTAAGATAAAAGATAGGCAAATAAATATCCACACCTGGCTGCTGCTGCTGCTGGTATATAATGAAGCTTTCGTCTTCAGATGGAGGTTGATCGAAGAAGAAGCCTGAAGAGTAGAAAGCCCTTCGATCCAGAAAAAGAGAAAAAGGAGAAAAAGAGAAGAAAAAGCAGATTGGAGAGAAGCTGTCGATCCAGCACAAAAGAAGAAAGAAAAGAGAGAGAAGAGAAGAGCAGAGAGTGAGAGATTAGAAGAAGCAGAAGAGAAAGATGCTGTGAAGAATTAGTGAAATCGAGAGAGGAGGAGAGTAGCTGCCTGAAGATTAGTCTTCACTGGCCGTGGATCAAATCCAGGCCAGTCAGCTCTTTAAGAGCCACATTGTGCTTTTCGTTTACCACTTTCCGATGCTGTTATCTTGTCTTTTGTTTTCTATTTTACATTTTCTTTCAAGCTGTTAGCCAGCGGTTTGCAGAGGAGAACTCCTCTGGACAGCAAGCTGTGTTGCTCAGCGGGCAGTGGAGGTTTCCACTGGACGGGTAAGCTGTAATCCCCAGCAGTTGCAGTGGTGGATTCCACTGGACGGCAAGCTGTGAGGCCCAGCGGTTGTAGGCTAAGCTGTATTATCCAGCGGACATAAGCTGTGTTGCGCAGCAGTAATCCACACTCGGGTTGAGTGTGGGGTGGATGTAGGTCTGCTGGACCGAACCACCTAAAAACCCCTTGTGCATTGTGGTTTGTTTTGTTCTATTGTGCTTCCGCTAGATGAATGCATAGGGGCGCTCCATGTGTTTGGCTTCTGGTTGAGCAGAAGAGTTAATTAGTTTTCTGATTGGCTAAATTTGTCTTGTTAGCACTCTAGTGATCTCACAGTGTGTTTGTTTCAGTTCCGCAACTGCCCATTAGCCTTCAAGGTTGTTCAGTTTGTGAACTAGCATTTTTAGTGAGCATTAGATTTTAATTGAGCGAAATCTTTACTGGGTGAAAGTTTTTTTTTAGGCCATATTCATTCACCCCCCCTCTGAATACTGCACCGAACCCAACAAAGGGTTGTGTTGGGAAAGGGAAGGGGTGCTTGGGGAGTGGGGAATTCTCCCTTGGGAGATGAGAGGGTGCTTAGGGAAGGGAGTTGAGTAGGTGGTGGTTGGGTGGTGGAGTTGGGATTGGGGGGAGAGGTCTCTTGGAATTAGGGTGGAGTAATGAGGGTGGGGTAGTTGGGAGGATGAGTAATGAGGGGGAGAGAGAGAGAATTGATGATGTGGAGGAGAGAGAGGGAGGAGAGGAGAGAGAAAGTGGCACCCTCCTCCTTGAAGAGAAGAGAGAGAAGTGAGATAGAGAGAGAAGGGGAATCCACCCCAATAGAGAGAGAGAGAGGTTTGGAGAATCCACTCCAATATGACACTAGAACTCACTTGATTTAAATTGATCATAAAAGGGTTGTTACAAATGAGAGAGGGGAGGGACTATTTATAGACTCCATACTTTTCCTAAGACCAAAATAGCCCTGACAAACAAGTAAATGACCAAAGCAGTCCAAGGGAGGGGCGCCCCTGGGCCTAGCCCATTAGTTGGGCCCATTAGCCTATCAAACTAACCATATGACAACTAACATAGGAAAATGACTCACTAACCTAGGTACATGACTCAAATAAAGGGAAAAGTACATGACTCGACTCAGAAAAATATGACGGACACAATGGAGCTATGCTGGTGAGCAATCGAAGCTGTGGAAAAATGTGAAGGGCGAGAGATGCCCCCATCAAGGCTATTTGCCTTAAATGATTCTCCCCTCGAAAACACACCCAAGGGACCCCTCCCTACGAACGAGCACCTCAAACCCCTCGTTTCCGCCCCAGCGGGACACACGAAGCGGCCAAGCATTCAAAGCATGAGAAAACGGAAAGACACCCTTTCAGAGGCCCGCCCAACCATCACGTGAAAACCACGTAGAAAGTATCGGTACTGTCCAACTACTGCAGATACGCTAAACAAAATACGACAATGGCGATACGAAACAGTTAAGTCTTCATCATAACGCTATTGCCTTATCTATTTTTCTACACAACGGAGAAAGTTTTTTCTTCAAAAGGAAAAAGATATACAAGGAGAGGAAGCAAAGCGGATACATTAGGCCTGTAGCCCACCCTGAAGCTCGGAAGTGGAAGGCTCGGGCGGTCTGCCCCCGGCATCCCCGGTGACGGCCGGCCTTGGCACTGACCCCACCGACGTGGGAACAGCCTCGGTTGCGTGCCCTCCCGAGGCATCCGGAGCTGGTGACCCCTCGGGCGAAGAGCCCTCCTGATCTTCTTCATCTGACACCAAAACAGAGGAGCTGGAGGATGACAGATCCAAGTCGTAGCATTGTCCAGATGGGAATTCAATCTCGGACACCTGCTCCTCGGCATAAGATACAGCCCGGTCGTAGCCCTGCTTGAACCCCTTGAGGATGCCTTGGCGAAGCGCTGACTCGTAGTAGGGGAGGGCAGCTTCCTTAAGGTCGACCCGGTAGGCCTCTGAGCATTTGTACTGCTCGAGCGCCTCCGCACTGGCCAATCCCACTCTGCCAGCGAGCTCGGCCTTCTCCCGCTCTGCCTCGGCTAATCTCCGCTCGGCCTCAGCTACCTGCTCCTCGGCCTCCGCCGATCGCTTCTCCGCCTTGGCTCGATCGGCCTCAGCCTCCCCCCGAAGGCACTCAGCTTCCTCCGCCCGATCCACCAGCTCAGAGAACTCAGCCTCCCACCGGCCATCCAACTCAACACGAAAAAGGTGCTCCTCTTCAAGAAGCCTGCTCTTCCTCTCGAGCGATTCACGGGCCTTAGCTAGCTGCTCGGTTAGCGCCCAGGCCTCCAGCTGGCTCGACCGCACCAGCTCCCTAACCGAGGAAAGCTCTCGCCGAAGCCCATCACGCTCCTCGGCAAGCCGGGCCGACTTCCTGTCAGACCCACTAAGGGTCCGAGCTAGAGTCACTCGCTCCGACTCCAACCGAGCGTACGCTTCTGCCAGAGTGGCCCCCATCTGGGCCAGGACTAAGCTACCCTCCATAACTCCCTCGAGAGCCGCGGACGGGGAGTACTGCCTACTTCCCCCCTTCACCTTCATGGCTATACGACGACATACCTGATACGAAGGGTCTTGAATGCCAATCCTCTCCAGGACCACCGGGATAGAGATCCCCCCTTCGGCAGGCGCCCTCCCGGGCGGCCCTGACCCTGTCGGGGTCTCGATCGCCTCTCGTGCTTTGATCCAATTTTCCTGTGGCCCTCCAACCCGGACCGATTCGGTGCCTGCACCGCCACCTGGAGCTTCGCCCGCCCCAACCTCAGCCGCGGCCCCACCGTCACCCGCCTCGTCCACGGCCCCCTCGGTTACGATCGAGAAGAGAGCCGGGCCTGCGCCGCCGATCGCAGAAACAGCCACGGCCCCCTGGGCCCTGGCCGAGAGGGGAGCCGAACCAACATCATCACCAACCGCAGGAGCGGCCTCATCCTCCTCGGCCCCCTCTTGACCGGTAGATGGGAGAGCCGGCCTAACAAGGTCGGCCCCATCTCGCTCGGAAGAGGGGAGAGCAGCCGAGCTAGAACCGCCCTCGACGATGCAGACAGATCCGGCCTTCCTGGCCCGCTTCTTGGCCTTCATGGCATCCCGTATCATGCCCACCATGGGATCCTTCCTCTTGGCCCCCCGCGGCTGGGAAGACCCCTCCTGGGCCGCCCTCTTACCCTTGCCACGGGCTCGGGTGCGCGCCTCGGGAGATTGCTGTTAGGTTCGGTGCAGTATTCAGAGGGGGGGGTGAATGAATATGACTATTAAAAACCTTTCGCCCAGTTAAAATTTCGCTCACTAAAAATGCTAGTTCGCAAACTAAACAAACTTGAAGGCTAAATGGCAGTTGTGGAACTAACCAAACACACAGTGAGACACTGGAGTGCTAACAAGACAGATTTAGTCAATCTGAAAACTAATAAACTCTTCTGCTCAACCAGAAGCCAAACACATGGACCGCCCCTATGCAATCACCTAGCGGAAGCACAAATAGACAAGTCAAACCACAGTGCACAAGGGGTTTTTAGGTGGTTCGGTCCAGCAGACCTACATCCACCCCACACTCAACCCGAGTGTGGCTTCCACTAGCTCACGCTAGAAACCGCAGACTCAGTCTGCAACAAAGGCTGCCAAACAGCTTGACCAGGGGAACAACCTCCCCTCTTCCTCCAAACTGGAGGGACACCCCAAGTGACTCCCAGCCACTTGGAAACCAGAGACACACGGTCTCTCTTCCCCTAGACCAGGAGGGAACACCTGCACTTGCTACCCACAAGCCCAGAACCAGAGGAACAAACCTCCCTTCCTCCAAACCGGAGGGGAACCTAGAGACCCAAGTCTCTCTTCCTCTGAACCCCAGAGGGAAACACAAGTGACACCAAGTCATCTGCAAACCAGAGGTCTCGGACCTCTCTTCCTCCCAACTGGAGGGACCCCTGGACTTGAATCCTACAAGCCCAGAACCGGAGGACGAGCCTCCCTTCCTCTAACCAGAGGGAACCCACAAGTAGCACCCAGCTACTTGCAACCGGAGATAGCAATCTCCCTTCTCCTGAACCAACAGGAGGGACCCCGACCACTCTACAGAGAATCAGACATACAGCAAGTAAATGGTTCAAAGTAAAAAACAAAAACCCAGCAACGGAAAGCGGAAAAAATAAACTCAAATGTGGCTCTCGCAGGAGCTAGCTGGCCTGGATTTGATCCACGGTCTAGCAGGAACTTTCTTCTACTGCTTCTCTCTTTCTCCCAGCACGAACTCTCTTTTCTTCTTCTTCTTCTCACTGCTTCTGCCTCCTCCTTCTTCTCACTCTCTCTATCTCACTGTCTCTCTTTCTTTTTCTTCTTCTGGTCACTCGATCGGACTCTCAGCTTTCTCTATCTCTTCTTTCTTTTCTACACTGCTATCTGGAACGTGGAAGCTCTCGACTGCTCTCTATTTTTCTTTTCTTCTGCTGAATCGAGCTCTCTACAACTCTGCTTTTTCTCTCTTAGCTTCGATCAACCTTCATCTGTGGGCGAAGGTTTCTATATATAGCAGCAGCAGGTGGATAGGGCACAAAACGCATGTGCCTCCCACGCTCGATCCAGAACCTTCCTGCCACGTGCCTTTATCGGATTGGTTCCTCTTGTCTTGGATCACGTGCAGCCCAGGTATCTGGAATGTTCTCCCTCGGACCTGCAAGGAGATTAATACCATTAACATTCAGAGTTCGCTGTATGGCCATTAAAACTAAAGCTGCATGAGGTATGTGATAACAACACAAGGTGACTACTACACGAGATAAGAAAAGAACGATACGAGATACAATGGACAAGGCTAACACAACAAGGAAGATGACACGAGGTCAGATAAGAATAGCACAAGGTGAGAAGGAAATCTTCACGGAGTGAAATAATAGAATAACACGCGATTTAGAAGAAACCTGGATGAGGAGAGAAAGAAACGACACGAAGACATAAACACACAAAAATAACACGAAGACACAAATACTAAAAGAACATAAAGACACAAATACAAAAACAACATGAAGACACGAATACTAAAAGAACATAAAGACAACTCGAGTACGAAGCTGCTCGAACTTACGAGTGACTCGAAGACGAGGACGACACGGGCTGAAAGCAACCCGAAGATGAGAAGCAGAGACCGACACGAAGTGTGGTCAAGGCGAGAAGGACACGAAGTCTAATGAGAAAAACCAACACGAAGACAGAAGATAGAGAAATGACTCGAACTAAGAATGACACGCGGACAACACAAACAGACTCGACTTGATTAGAAAAGAAGTGCACGACGTAAGACCAACACAAAGAGTGTTAAGTCAACACGAAGATAGAGATAACAAAGAAATGACTCGAACTAAGGATGACATGGAGACAACACCGTCACACTCGACTTGAGACACTTAGAGCTTGAACTTTAGAGAAGACTGCACGAAGTGAAAACAACACGAAGACAAAAGATGACACGGCTATCACGACACGTGATGAAGCAGTGGGACCAGGAAGAAACGACTCGAGGAATAGCAGTAAGTGACACGAAAGCACACGAGCAAACATAAAAGATGACACGAGATGACCAACTAAAAACAAAGGAAACGACACGAGGTTCACAGGGAAACGACTCGAAGTTCGTCTGAACAATTCGAGCTGCTTCAGTGAACAAACATGAAAACAGAAAGTGAAGCGACACGAAGTTAAACAGCCGAAGATACTACTCGGAGACATAGAAGACAAAGATGGAACAATACGAAGTATAAACGAATAACACGAAGTGTTGTAGGGACAAACGACACGAAATATGAAGGAAACAATACGGACACACGACGTACTACCTCATAGCAGATTTCCTGTTCAGCATGGAGATCAACACGAAGTGTTGTAAACAAAGACGACAGGAAGTCATTTCGTGTTTGTGAGGAGAAACAACACGAAGTGTGGTGCATGTAGGGCTATCAATGAAGCTGATTTATAGAGCTGATTTATAGACTTGAAGAAATGATGCACTGATCACGCTGTATAGACTTGACGTTAAGACCAATGTATAAATGTCAAGGAAGATCAATGTATAACCTTGGAGGAGAGGACCAAAGTATGGACTTGTATAACCAATGAATGAGCTGAGGGGTTGACCAATCAGCCATGACTGAACATAATCAAATATGCAATACCATATCAGAACTTATGAAGAACTGCATTATGATCAAAAGGTGAGTAATAGCATGATGACTCACACAGCAGGATGACTCACAGTGAATAACACACATCAAAGATCAACTATTAAAATCACATCAAAGCCATCATCAAGATCATCATAAAAACCACAGCAAAGCCATCAGCAAAGCCACAATTGAAACCATCATCAAAACCACAGGGCACAACAATTGCGACTCGTCGGTGGCCGAGTCATTGCCGAGATCGATCACCTCTGCGGTCACCTCCAATGCCGACCACCTAGTGTCTACACAGGAGGAAGATATGTTCAGAAAAAGAAAAATGGACCAATCATCCAGAGAAGAGTCTAACTTGTGACACCTGAGCCAGACGGATGTAGCCGCGTGAGGAGGCACTGCTCGACGTTGTCTGGGGTAACCAGCTCTTCTATGGATTGGCGATGCTTCAGCAAGACGGTCGCATATTCCTCCACATGTGGAGGGAACTCATCCTGCCTAGGAGGGATATTCGGGTGGAAATTGGGGATTACTGGACACCTCCAGGTTTCCTCCACCGAACAAATCCCCACCTAGAAGAATTGAGTTTTCCACCCCTTATGCGAAGAATCCTTCGCAGCCAAGGAGATGCAACTCTTATTCCGCCTTGTCTGGATGAAATAGAAACCCTTCCCGGCCGAGGGATGCACCTTCAACTCAAAAAAGTAATGAAAGAGGTCCAGGGAAGGGGGAACTCCGCATTGGCAGCAGAGGATGCGAAAGGCAGAGAGGAGGACATAGGAGTTGGCTACCAACTGAATGAGCGCCAACCGGAAAAAATTGAGAAGCTTAAGGATGAAAGGCTCGAAGGGAAGGCGGAACCCGCCCTTCCACGCCAGAAGGAAGGTACAGATATGACTTGTACGAGAGTCCAAGCTCGTCTCATGCGGAGCAGCCACGGCAAAACTAAACTTGTGGGGCAGGCAAAACTGGTGCTCCAGCCTTCTCACCTCCGCCTCCCCCAGTTCACTATAGTTTGGGACCGCCGTTTTCACCACCGGCTCATCCTCCCACTCTTCGGCATTCGGACGTTGATCCGCCATGGACTCCGGAGAAGAACTCGAAGAAAGATGCTCTCGGGACCCCGAACACTCCGGAGGAAGAGGAAGCTGCCGAACTACCTCTGCAGTTATCTCTGCCCACTCTGCGAATGCCGCTGCAAGCCTCTGCTCTTACGACGTGTCCTCACGACGCATTAAAGAGCCCAAAAAGCAAACACGGAGGCAAGCCAAACCCTAAAAACGGAGGGAGTCTGGAATGACAACAAATGCCCAACACCTATATCCCCACGCAGAAGGCGGCGCACCGTTCTGACCTCCGAGAGAAAGGGGCCCCTTCATTTAAAATCCGTCAGGATTATCATTATTACGGGCCCAAGTGACCACGACACGTGGCTTCCTAACACCGCCATATCTCCACCCACCCGAGCCACACTGGTCCAAAACCCTAACGGCCACTCTTCCGAACCTACCAAGGCTCGGGAGTAGGAGGGGGACAAGTGGAGAGGGGGATTTCTGTAGCCCATCTAGAAAGCGGCCAAACTAGGCCCATCAGGACCAAACGAGGCCCAACTCATCTAAGTGACAGTCCCGCAGGGCCCACTTAAGCTAGAAAGCCCAAATAAGTTCACTCGGGATCACACCCTTCCTCGGCGGCCCTTAGGCTCGAAAGGCCCGAGCGTCGGCCAGGTCAGAGAAAGACCCATGCCCGATCTATCCCCTCGCCGAGATAAGGGAAGGCGCTCAGCACCCACTCCGACCTATCCTCATCTGAGCTATGCCTATCGCCCGGACAGGGTTGGCACCTTTTATGCTCGGGACGACCGACGATTGCTTATCCATGCTGCCGTTGAGAACCCTTTATGAGCAGGAGTTTATGAGGATAAGGGGCCCATGATCCCTCAAGGCTATAAAGATCCCACGTTGAGGACGTAACGCCCACCTGAAACCCCTCAACTTACGGGACTCATGAAGCCAGTGCACTATATAAACCTGGGACTACCTCCAACAAAAGGTAAGGGCTAGCACACGCCTATACCCCCTGAGCAGGAACCACTTCACCACCTTGGTGTAGAGGGATCTCGTGCATCTCCTTCCTCCTCCCTTCATCGCTTCCATCATTGCTCGAGTGACTTAAGCATCGGAGGATTTACCCCAGAGAATCATCCCTGGGCCCCCTGATCCGTTTCCCTTCTTTACAGTTCACTATCCGGTGATCATCTACCCCACTCAGGACAAGCACAAGATCACGCCTCTTCAGTACTGGGTAGAGGACTTGGTCTAAAAATCACATCATACATAGTAAGGACCTCCAGATAAATTACATTTTTCCTTTAGTAACTTACCATTTGATATACCATGTTGATCATGCATGACACTTTCGACTGAACAGATTTAACATGATATGCAGTTAAAGCAGATTTCTAAGAACTTCAACTGAAGAAATGTTAAAGGTGCAGAACATTACCTGAATGGGGTTTTACCAACTTGGGTGCCTTGGTTTATTTACCCCATTTTATTCTCCATTCCAAGGCACTCCTGCAAATAGCATCTCATTTCGCATTCATAGGAGCCCAAGTCTCCTTGGATCCTTTAGTGACAGTAGCACCTCTGAATGGTGCTCTCCTCATTTTCAACACTTGAAAATCATCCAACCTCATCAAATAACAGTTAAACATGGAATGTCTTAACTATCCACAGTAGTAACATGAAATAACATATTTTAAATTCTTTTTATGCACATTATTATAAGCATGGAATCTTTGTGCATTAACATGAAAATTTCTGTTATTTGCATGGACGTTTTGTTTTCCATAACCTGCCAACCAGCATTCAGAAGCTCGGTGGCCAGGTTTTCCACAATCAAAGCATCCACCATATTTTTTTCGTAGACACAAATTTGTTTCTGCCAAAATCAATTTTGTTTACAGGGAATTTAACAAATTTAGAATTAAGTTTCTTTCCCTGAATATGCCAACAGTCCTGGACTGTGTGACCATACTTCCCACATTCAAAATAGGAACATAAATTTCTTCTCTTAATCACTGACCAGCACTCACTAGCCAGATGGCCTGGCTTCCAACAGTTGGAACACATAGAAGCTTTTCCTTTGAAAGTAAATTTATCTTTACCAAAGGCATTCTATTTTGCTGGGAATCTAACATGTTTAGAATTAACCCTTCCCTGGGCATGCCAATAATGGGCAGCAATGTGACCCATCTTGCCACAATGAAAACAATGACTTTTCTTATTTTGAAATGCATGAGTTTGTTTTAGAACATGGGATTTAACATTTAAGTTCCTAGCATGCATTGTGTTGGCATTTAGATCATCCTTTTTCATCAATTTGCAGTCATTCATCAAATGGCCGAGCCTACCATAGTAATGGCATGAAATTCTCTTCTTGTGTGCATGAATATGTGTGTTGGTGTTGTGGACAGCATGCACATTTTTAACATGAGTGTGTGTAGGCTTGTTCTGGAAATTTCCATTTCCTTCAGCTTTTTCAGTAGGTTTTTGACTTTTCTGAATAGTAGCTAGATTTAGATTTTCCTGTGCAGTGAACTGAAAAACCAATGGAGTTTTGATGCTGGTTTGTTCTGAGCTACTTACAAATGATGTATGAATTTTATTTCCAAAGCTCTTTTTATTTATTGGATTATACCCCAGCCCCTCCTTCTGAAAATTCACTTTCATCCCCAACAGTTTATCCAAATTATCTTGACCTTCAACAAATCTTGATAAAGAATTCTTTAGGTCCTTAATCTCATCTTCCAGGGATGCAATATGTAACTCAAAGCTAGGAATTTCTTGTTCACTGCAATTCACACACTCATTTAACACTTTGTTTGCAGTTTTATAGTTCTCAACTTCTTGTTCCAGATTGTGCAATTTTTTAGAATCTTTTATACAGATAGATTTTCCTTTTTCTAGGACAAGAAGTCTCTCTGACACAGCAGTGTTCAACTGCTTCACTTTTTCAATCTCTTTAATCAATTTGTCATTTTATGATTTCAGATTTTCAGTTTCTTCAATACAGCTTTTATCAATTTTTATTGAGTTCATTTTTTCATTCAACTCTTCTTCTATCTGTTCAAACTCCAAAATCTTGTTTAACAGATCTTGGTTTTCTTCCTTTAGGGAAACGGTTAAGTCCTTCTGCCATTCTAAATATGAGTGAAGTTTTTCATTTATTTCTTTCAGAAATGGACAGTCATTGCAGGCAGATTTAGCAAAGCATGTTGTTTCAGCATTGGCTTTTAGACACTGTTTCCTAAGACATTCATTCTCAATTTTCAGGGTATTCAATTCACAGCTAACACATTCAAAATCTTTCATCAGTTTTTCATTCTGAACTAAATTATTGACATGAACCAAATCATCATCAATCAAGCTAAGTTTCTCTTTTAGTTATGAAATTTCACGTACAAGTTCTTGATTTTCCTCTTTAAATAAGCCAATTTGTTTTTTAAGCATTTCTTTTTCAGATTTCAACTGATCTAGTTCTAAAGCAGCATAATCAAGATTGTTCAATCGTTTTCTGAAATTTTCATTCTCAGTTTTTAATGTCTCAATATTAATATATTCAGAATTGGAGTTAGCAGCTTCATGCAATTTCTTCTTCAAGGATTTATTTTTCTTACTTAGGCTGTTGTACCTATCTAACAGATCAGAATAGGCATCCTCCCAGTCATCTATAGAAGAATTGGGGTTGACCTGATCATCGTTATCATCCTGATCACTGCTATGATTACTGCCGTTTGCCATCATGCATTTGTCTTCGTTTCCTTTATCGGTGGTCTTCAGTCTATCCAATATCTTTCTTGCTGATCTGTAATCATAAAAAGAAGAATGGAATGCCCTGTTAGTAGCGGCCTTCATCATCTCCAAAGCTTTCTGGTTTTCAGCACACATAGATCTATGATTATCAGTCCATTTGGACTTGTTCTTTGATAATCTATGTGGACCATGTGAAATTAGCTTCCACAGATCTGGATCAACAGACTTAATAAACATACGTAAGTTATTAAACCACAAATTAAAATCAATACCATTAAAAATCGGTGGATGACCCATAAGAAGGATTTAGGAATAGTCAACCAAAAACAAGGAGCAGCAAAAGAAATTAGCACCAAGAAGCACCAAGGATCACTGCATATCGTTGGATCTGTAGAACCAGTAACCCGCTCTGATACCAATTGTTACGGTGCAAGGCACGGATTCAGAGGGGGGGTGAATGAATCCCCATTCAAAAAACTATTGTGGAATTTCAAATCTAGGTTAGGCTAAACAAATAAAATGCTATCCAGAGACAGGAAGATGATAATCAAATAATAGATGTAGAGTTAATAGCTCATACTAAATCGTAACTCTACCAGACACAATATCGAATGCCAAGTGAGCATACAAATTGACATATCGTAGAACACACTAGCAGACCTTCAAGCTCCGAATAGCACGCAATCTCTGCAAACTAGAACTACGCAAACCAGACTCACTTAGCAACACATATAATGCTCAAGGGTACTTCAAATAGAAACAAGAATGCTCAGACAACCTGTGAAGGAGGTAGAAGACAAGGGGCAAACGCACAAGGCAAACCATGACACAGTAGATTTTTAGGTGGTTCGGCCTGCAACCCACAGACCTACATCGACCCCTCACTCCAAACCGGAGTGAGGCTTCCCTTGCCAAAGCAAGAAGCAGACTCAGTCTGCAACAACTGCTGCCTTACAGCATGACCCAGAGGAACACTCACCTCTCTTCCTCCAACCCGGAGGGGAACCACTAGTGACACCCTGTCACTAGCAACTGGGGACACAGTCTCCCTTCCTCTGATACCCAGAGGGAAACCACAAGTGACACCATGTCACTTGCAACCCGGAGGACCAATCCTCCCTTCCTCCAAACTGGAGGGAAACCCACAAGTAGCACACCACTACTTGCAATCGGAGACTACGTCTCTCTTCTCCTGAGTCCACAGGAGAAACCCCGACCTTAAGCCAAAGGATCGGAAAACACTAATAGAGAATGGGAAGAACAAACAAAACAAAAATAGAAACAAAAGGGAAAACAACTATAGCTCCGAAGAGCAATTTCAACATAAGTCTTCAGGGAACGCTCCGTCTTCTCTTCTTCTCAGCATCTGGCTCTCTCTTTACTTCTCAGCTCTCTCTCTCTCTCTCTTCACTTCGCAGCTCTTCTCGCTTTCTCTTTATTACTCAGCTCTCTCGCTCTCTCTGGAGTTCTTCTTCTTCTCAGCTATCTCTTCTTTTCTCTCTTGGCTTTCTTCTCTGGTGGCTGCTCTTTCTTTTTCTTTCTTGCGCCTCACCTTTCTTCTCTTCTGGTTGCTCTTCTTTCCTTCTGGTGGCCTGTTTTCTTGAAGGACAAGACAGCCTTATATATAGCAGAGCCTCCTTATGGATGAGGCAGAAAAACCTACTGAAATCCCACTGGTCCACGTGGCAGGGATAAGAATGTTCCTCTTGTCATTGTGCCTTGGATCACGTGCCCACCTCCAGCCTTCTGGGAACACGTGCCTGCTTCAGTTGGAGCTCACGTGATTCTTTAATCCTGTCAGTCACAAGAGCGGCATTTCGTCAAACACTTTGGGGTCAGTCATTTTGAAATGTTCACAGATCCAATACATGCTCCGACGTGTATATGCTCAAGGTGCAACTAGCATAGACCTGAGTTCAGTTGGCACCGAGCTCAGTAGCTAGTCATGACCCAATAATGCATGAAGCTAATAAGTGCACGGACCTTGCTATACATAATGCAAAGACTTGCACCGACTTAATGTGCTGGTAACACAGACATGCACCGACCAACATTGCACCGACCGTGTCCATGTGCTAGTAAAGGCTTTGCACCGACCGTATGTGTGCATTAGACGTAGCATGAGATGCAGACTGCACCGACTGTGTGAATGCCTTAGGCATATATATGCACGGACCAGGTATGTGCGTGAGACGCAAAATGAGATGCACATATGTACTGACTTGAGTGTGGTGAAGCAAAGATATGCACAGACTTAACTATGGTGATGGGGTGACTAGCACTGACCTTAGTATGCCTTAGACAAAACTAGCAACGACCGTGTATAGGCCTTAGCCAAGGACATGCAGCGTCACTAGCCCCGACCTTGTATAGCACATAGTGTAGCAAAAGCTGCACCTACCTTGTTATGAGACCTACACCTACGCTTAAGCAAAAGATGCACCGACCTAGTGACAAAGCACTGGACCGTGCACCGACCTTATGCTCGAAGCAAACTATATGCACCGACCTTCATGCGTGCGCATAACAGAATGTGCACTGACTTGTGCTCGCTTGCAGCAAGCCTGCACCAACCCTATATGCGTGCTTGTAAAAACATGCACCGACTATATATGCACCGGCTCAGTTATGTGTAGACTAAGACATGCACATACTTTATATGCAACAACCAATAACGTGCACCGACCTAAGCTGAATGTGCTACAGTGTATGCATGGACCTGAATATGCATGTGCATAGACTTGAACAGTGTATGCACAGACTTTGTGCAAGCTAACACAGACTATATACATGCTACAATGTATGCACCGACTTGCATTATGCGTACGCAAACATGCACCGACTATGAGTATGATGAATGGTGCAACTAGCACCGACCTGGTTATGCTGGATGGTGCAAATAGCACCGACTTGATGCATGGTTCTGTATACTAACACCGACTAACATCGACCTAAGTATGTGCATATGACTTATCAAACTTGAGAGAACTTTGTGCACATAACATGTTCGATGAAATGACTGTGCATGCAATCTGATGAGAGGTTCTATGCAGCATGAGAGTGCATAAATCTGAAAATACACATCATGCAAATGATCATTAAATTCAATGTACAAATCATCAATGCACAGCAATCAAACCTCATTAATGCACAGTGCAATGCCTAAATGTATAATCAGATGCATATTGCAAACGCATAATGACTTATAGTGTTTGCTATCATCAAAACCACAGGGACATAGCAGAACTAAGTACCCTCATAAAGGTAGGAAAGGATGGCTTGGGAGATAGATAAACCCCGCCACAACCCGCTAATAATGTTGAGATTTGGGATGTCTAAGAGGTGGTCGGTGGTAGGAAAGAGCAAAACCCCGCATAAGCAATTGGAAGTAGCTTTGGCTATGGCTTCATATCTCCCCCATTTGTTTTTACAATGGGAAGTAATCCATTGGGCCATGGGAATCAAGTGAATATGGCAGGGGCTGATCATGGTTTTTACATCCTTTGGGTTGTGTATGAAATCCCCCAAGATGAGTGATGGGTCTATAGGGTCAACCGTATGACACACTAGATCTTCATCTCCCACTTTAGTCCTAGGAAGGGCTAGGTAGGTCTCAACCTCTTCTATAAGGACAGTAGCTTCAAAGGTTGGGAACACAAAGGTGTGTGTTTGAGGATGCCACAACTCCACTATAGCTGAAATCCTAGGCCAATCTAGGGTGATTTTTTGGAAATTCTTGGCTAAAACTAGTAGAGGGTGGAGGTGCCATGCCCTTAAGATTGAGATGACCTCTATGGGGACTTCCTTTATCATGGGAGCCACCCACTTCAGGCTGGAATAACATCTTCTGCCAGGAAGGAGCTGAAGAAGAAAAGGAAAAAGAGAGAGGATCAGAGAAGAAGAGGGGTGACATGAGAAGCTTAAGAAATTGATGAAATAATGAACTTTTGATCTAGCTTACCTCTCTTGAAGGGCTTGTGCTCAGATGCTTTGGGATGGATGTCAGCCGCTGTAGCTCCCCACGCTCCTTCCTAGTCGGCTTTGGCCCTTGGTAGACAACCTCACCCATGGTGCTAGCTTCAAAGGTTCTCTTCATGGTGATTTGGGTGATTTTTAATGGAGTTTTCAAGGCTTAAAGTAGGAGTTTTTGGTGAGCTACGAGTTTGGGTGTGTTCCTAGTTATAGGGCTTTGGTTTAAGTCCTATTGCATTGGGATTGAGGCCAGGGAACCTCAATTTGAGTTGGGATGAGTCTTAGTGCAGTTTGGGCGCTCCTATCCACGAGTTGGGACTCTCCCGGAGAGTCTCGCTCGGATTTAACTGAGTCTTCACCCTTGCAGTCTATCGTGTGACCACTAGGCTTCCTTAGCAGTCGTCAGACGACCGTTTACCCCCTCCCATCGCCGCCTTCTCTCTCGCTCACCTAACAGTCACGTAGCGACCATTTGTCCCCTCTTGCGGTCTCGAGGAGACCATTTTTTCAACTCTTCTTAGTTCTTCATCATCTACCCTAGCGGCCTTTTAGAGGACCGCCACCCAGAGGGTAGTGGCCTTATTTGGACCATTTTTTTCACCTGACCACCATGTTCTCTCTCGTATTCTCCTATCTCTCTCTCTAGGCTTCGTATCTTAAAACTCGTTATCTTTTCGCTCTCTTTCCCACCTTCTGTAGCTCTCTTTGTCAGTTTTAGTGGCCGTTGTTGAGTCAACATTAACATCCACACATTTGCATGGCTAAAAAAAATCAAAAGAAAAAAGATCACATTTTTAGTAAACCAAAAATCATGTACATGCATGTGTCCATACATGAGGAAGGAGAAAGAGAAAGGTACATCAAGCGGGTCCCTCTCTTGGGCCACCATTGTCTCCGGTCCCCTCATGCCTCTTCCCCGGCGGACCCATAGCCGTGCTCCCCTCCTCACGGTGGCATCAGCGCCGCTCGTCCTCCTCGTTCCTCTGCTGGCCGGAAGAACCGGTTAGATAATCTCGGTGTCCGCTGCGTGCGCAGCTCTGTGACACACAATGAGAGGATCGTCCACCCACCAGCTGGAGTTCTCTCTCCAACGCTCTGATCTCAGCCCTCAGATCTCTCACCTCCAGCCAAGAGTCCGTCACCTCTGCCACTCCAGTCCTCAGTCTCTCCACCTCCGCATGGAGATGGGCCACCTCTACTACCTCTGATTGGAGTCACTCCGCCTCGGTCAGCACGGCTGCTAGCTCTCTAGTCTGTGTATTCATTCATCATGATCAGTCACTTGCATAGGATAAGCATTAAGTCAAAAGGGAGTCGGTTGGTTTGCTTACCCTCTCTACGAGAGTGGCCTCGGCCTCCTCGGCCCGAGCAACTGCCCGTGCAAAGTCGGAATCCCACTCAGCCCTGTCCGCCGCTGGCTGGGAGGAAGAAGATGGAGTGTCTGGTCCCTGCTGCTGTGCTTCATCGGCCCGCTACATTATGAAGTCGAGTCAGTCAGTCAAGTTAATAAGTATTGCATATTAAGTCTAAGGTCAGGTAAAGCTCACCAGAAGCTCCAACGCACGCTAGAACTCGTCCCGTTGCTGAATGGTAGAGTGGAGGTGTCCCTAGAGCTCCGTTATCCGTCCCTGGGGGTCTAGCTGCATACAGATAGTCAAGGTGTCAGTGCACTATAAGTCATTAGCAAGCATAAGTTTAGCGAGTCATACCGGTTGTCGTGTGCCACGGAAGACCTGGTCTCTGTAGCGTCTAGCGTAGGCCTTCAGGTAAGTCACATCACTAGTGGCTCGGTCTTGCGCTACCCGACCTCGCCTCGTCCAGTCCTGCATCTGGTCCATCGCTCGGGTAACCCAATCGATCTCGCTAGTCAGCCCTCGGGAAGATCGCCCCACACTCTCCTCCTCTCATGTCAGGAACACCACCTGTAGCTGGTGGATGCCTCTGGTCCTCATGATCAGGCGGTCGTGCAATGGCTTGATGATGTTCATGCAGTGCAGCCACACATCTCGTCCCGCGTATGCCTGGGATACCTCCACCCAGGACTATCCCTCAAGACCCTCATCACTGTACGGTGTCCAGTGCACCTGAAAGAGAAGGAAGTAGAGTCAAGCGTCAGCATCAGAAGCATTTAAGTGTATTTAGAAGTCTAGAGTCTTACCGATGCATAGGGGAGCGTGTCGATGTCATCTTGGATCGCCCGCACTAAGCGTCATAGTGACCCAGTGTCCCGTACCGCCATCCACTACCTCGCGATGGGCACTCGATCGGGCTGTACCTCCTTCCCTCTCCCTAGGCCGGGGAGGTACATGTAGGACCAAACCTACATTGTCAAAGTATCAGCATGTAGCAGTCATAGAATCATAATCATGATTGCACAAGCATTTAAGGTAGAAGGGTCACCTGAAGAAGAGGTGAGAACCCGCCTAGCATCGTCTGCCGGTCGGTGGTGCTGAGGGACTCGAAAAGGAACGCTAACGCGGCAGCGCCCCACGCGTAGTCTCCAACTCCATCTAGATCCGCCAGTAAAGGGAGGAGCTTGCAGCTTACTCCGTCCGCCCTCATCGTGAAAATTAGCTCCCCGAACATCAGCATCAGGAAGTGGCGTAGGACGATGTCTTCCTCTGGACTTGGTCCCACTACCACTCTCTCTCTCGCCCGATCTATCAACCGCCAGGTGCTCCTATGGCAGCTCTCCCATAGCTATCACCGCTCCTCTCAATCCCAGGCTCTCTTGAAGGGTCGCTCATGCCAGCATGGACGAGTGGTGTCCCAACCTCGTCAACTCTAATCCCAGCAGCTCCCGCGCCAACCCACGGTAGTCAGCGTATGTCCTCCTAGTCACTAGTGCTCCATGAACTCTCAATCCGGTAATCCTCACTACGTCCTTTAGCGTGGGGATCATATGACCCCACGAGAACAAGAAGGCTCTGCTGACTGGATCCCACCGGTCATGCAGTGCGTAGAGGAGGGCAGTGTTTAGCCTCATCACCTCTATCCCGAGGAACTCCGTGAACCCCATCGCAGCCAGTCTCTCGCTCTGGAATTTCGACAGCGCCAAGTACACTGCTCAGACCTGCAGCCACGATATCCTTGTCCGGCACTTTCCCTGCATGCATTTAAACATTCAAGGGTCAGCCATCCATATAGTTAAATAATTCATTCATTGTATTCCAAAAAAAAACCTTCAGAACCCTAACGGACATCCCTTGACCGTTTGTCTGTCCTTAGCGATCTAAGTGAGACCGTCTGGTGCCCTAGCGGTCGCTGGAACGACCGCTAGGCACTCGCCATAGCGGCAGTGTTCCTCCACTTTCCCCAGCCTTGGAAAATGGCCCTAGAGGCCTGTACATGACTTCTATGGGTTGCTTGACCCATTCCCTTGCTAGTCTACTCGCATGCATGATCTAAAAAAATTAAAATTAGGTTTTTTGAATCTCGGCTTACCTTGGACAACGGGGTTCCGGCCGCCGCCTCGGGGGCTTCCTTGTCCGTGTGCTCACCTTCTTCATCTCCAGCGCCTCCCTCCGGAATTGTGGCTATCGTAGACGGTTCCCCAGTCTCCGTTTGAGCCGGCGGCGGTGGTACTTCTTCTGTTTGATCCACCGGAGCCGCGGGTTCGTTCTCCCTTGCCAAGCGTGTTAGTGCAGCAAGAGTGATATAGAAGGGGGGAGATGAATAGATCACTCCCAATTTGTAGAAACTTAAGCGGAATATATTTTCTACTGCTAACGCACCTCCTTAAACCGTACACAGAGGGATGAAAATGAGAATGAAGAGCGAATCACATGGAAGCAAAGAGCCGAGCAGATGAAGAGCGTAGAGAACAACAGCAAACCACAGAGGAGGCACTCGGTTTTTTAGGTGGTTCGATTGCAGTCCGCAATCTACATCCACCCCTCACTCCAACTAGAGTGAGGATTCCACTAGACGATGCTAAATCAATGCAGACTCAGTCTGCGAACAACGTGCTGCCACACAGCTTGAACACCAAGGGAAACAAATCCCTCAATCAAGTTCTGCCACCCACAAAACCTGAAACCTGTTCTAGCTCCCAGCTAGAACACAACCGGAGAATCCTCTCCCTTCCTCCACACACCGGAGGGAAACTGTTAATGACAGCCAGTCACTAACACCACCAGAGATCACCGATCTCTCTTCCTCTGCAACACAGAGGGAAACTGGAGTAATACTCCCTTCCTCCACACACCGGAGGGACAACAATTCAGATCAGAATAGAAGGACGAAAAATAAACGAAAGCAAAGTAGAAAACAAAAAACAATGAGAAGGAATCGGTTCTGAAACCCAATACAAATATAGCTTCAAATGAATCAATTCATCAATCAGCACACACTCTCTCTCTCTCTCGACCAAACTCCTCTCAGATATTGAACTCTCTGCTCTTTTCCTTTCTCTTTCTTTCTCTCTGCACTTTTCTTTCCTTTCTGGATCGAAGGATGTATATGCTCTCCAGGCTTCTTCTTTGATCAACCTTCATCTTAAGACGAAGGCTCCATTTTATACCTGGAGCAGCAGCAGGGCGCGTGTGGCTTCCACAGTTCCCGCCCTAAGAGTTCGGACTACGTGGCAGCATCCAGCAGGCTGTCAGACCACGTGTCCTCATCTGGGCATTTTCCTTATCCTCGGATCACGTGCCCAGCACCAGTACGCTCAGCAACTGGAGGTAGATGGCGTCAACTCACTTGCTCCAAAGAGTTGACGCAGTCATCAGAAATCTTCAAACTTCTTAACCGCTGCGTCGACTCCATCAGCCTATTGCGTTGACGCAACGGTATCGACAGTCCAGTGTTCAAGTCTTCAACAGATAGGCGAGCTGCGTCGACGTTATCAGCATATTGCGTTGACGTATTGAAGGCATCCAGAGATAAGTCGTCCCTTTCTTGGACTGCTGCGTCGACGCTGCCAGTTGGTGGCGTTGACGCACGAACGTGTACATTTCTATACTGGCATCTCTTAAGCCGCTGCGTCGACGCTGCTTGTTGATGGCGTTGACGCAGTGGAAGATTTCGTGAAGGCTTCATTGCTTGTAAGAGTCTCTGTTTCTTTAACTGCTGCGTCGACGCTGCTTGCTTGTGGCGTTGACGCAATAGAAGACGACGTGAAAGCTTCGTCTACTGATGCGTGGACGCTTTAAGCTTCAGGCGTCGACCCTGCTCCCTTCAGCAACAAGAAAGAAGTGTATAGACTTAGTGTTAACGTTGAGCTCAATGTACAGACTCAATCAAATGAGGAGTTTCCAGTGTATGGACTTGCAATTCAAACAACAATGAATAGACTTTAGAGAAATGAAGTCTAGTGTATAGACATGGAGAGCTGTTCAATGTGTTGGGTTGGCGTTGTATAGACTTGGCTTTGAGCACTTGGGCTGAAGGCAATGTGTAGACTATGCGATGTATAGACTTTGCCCAAGGAGCCGAATGTATAGACTTCGCCACAGTCTAATGAACATACTTTGCAGAAGAGAACGAGCCAAGGTGTAGACTTCAAAAGAAGCAGTCCGATGTACAGACTTCAAGGAGTCTTGACAACGGACGCTGTTTAGACTTTGCAAACACGAGACGATGTATAGACATTAAGCTTGACACTCCAATGTATAGAGTTGAGGATTGGAAGGATGTATAGGGTTGAGCTGAACTGATTTTTGCAAAGTGCAGACTTAGTTGGTCGGGCAGTGTACAGACTTGGAATTCTAATGCCAGTGTGTAGACTTCAGTTAGAAAGTGCCCGATGTACAGACTTGAAGGAGTTATCCCAAAGAACAGATGAGTCGACGCATCAGCAAGGTTGGGTCGACCCACTGCTGTCAAAACCAGCTAAGCAAAGTGTAGATAAAATCATAATAGCATGCTTATCTGACAACCAAATAAACTATACTTACTCACATGATGAAACAACATTAATCTAAACATAGAGGATTGATTTATAGTGTGAGACATCATCAAAACCATCATCAAAACCATAGGGATTCAACAATCTCCCCCTTTTTGATGATGACAACACTATGAATCAAGCAATATCAAGTTTCAACAAGAAGTTAATACCAGCTGCAACAAGCAAAATACATTCAAGGCATGCTCATACAGATGAATTAAACATTCCCTGCAACACACTCTCATCCTCATCTCCCCCACAACATATAACCAACTCCAGACAAGTCCAATACTCACTCATATTGCAAGCTCCTTGTCCAATACTTACTCATAATATTGTAAGCTCTTCTCCCCCTTTGACATCAGCAAAAAGAACTGCATAATGTATGACAGTGCTGGAAACATGAGGACTGAGGGCAGTAACTTCTTAGTGCAGAAAGTCACGAGTAGGTCTTAAGAGAATAAGTGAGTTTCTAATCTCAAGAGAGGATTCTTGAGACTTTAGTACACAGTAAAGAAGTGGAATGATGGACAAGTTTATCAGCATACATAGTGGATGATTTAGAGCAGGAGTTCACAAGTATGTCCAGATATAGCTGATCATTCAACTATTCCACAAGACAGCAAGAGACTAAATCAGAGAGGTGTTCTCAAGGTATTGAGGACAAGCAATCCATTAGTTGCATAACAACAAGGAATTTTTGTTGGAGATGATTTTCAAGAAGATCAATGAGTAAGTTGGTAGTTCACTTCCTTTGACATTAGGGAGACACCTTGATTAGAGGCCTGAATCCCCAGTTACTAAGAGTGAGTACCTCATTACTTCCTTCCTTTTTTTTTATTAAGGAACAGAGTTAGTAACTATGGCTTTTGACATGAGGAAACACCTTGATTAGAGGCCAGAGTCCCCAGCTACTCACCAGCAAGCCACCATTGCTCTGTCATGACTTTTCATTCATTTTAAGCATTTGACACCTCATGACTTGGAGAACTATTCATTTCATTGATGAAGCTCCCAGTTTCTCAGTGATCAAAACAGAACATGTTTGTTCAGTTAAGCCCTTGAGTTAAAAAGATAGAATGATTGAAGACAATACCAAAAAGAACTTTTCTTGAATTGAGTCTTGAAGTCTAGATTTCAAGTTGATTGGGTCAGATATCAAGACATACAAGTTTTTGGCCTGAACCATAATCAATGACAATGTAGGAAGATATACTTTATGCAATTAGTCCAGATCTCTGAGAGAGTACCAAAGGAAATATTCTAACTTGGAGATTAGAGTCACTAACTTATAGACTTAAGAGATAAGTGACACTCTACTTTCTGAGAGAACCACACTAAATCAGTCATGCAAGACCAGCAAAGGTACACATCTGGACAGCCCTTTTGAATCTGTCAAAGAACTTCTCTTCTCACATTATAACTCAGCTCCCCCTAAGACATAGCATTCCTCAATGAAATATTCCAGCAAAAACTCAAGGCTTCCCCTTTATTTAGAGCATTCCTGACAGCTAACCAGTAAGCATTCTGAACTCCCCCTTAAACCAGCATGCAAGAAGGCTAAACATCAGATAGACACAACTCCCCCTCACACCAAGAACAGGCTTCATAATTAAGACAATTTGTATAAGCCTAATTCTCTTCTCAATGTGGAAAATTTTTCATTATCCAGAGGTTTTGTGAATATGTCAGCAATCTGATTATCTGTGCCTACATGAATCAGTTCAAAATTATTCTTAGACACCTCATCTCTTATAAAATGATGTCTTATCTCTATGTGTTTGGTTCGTGAATGCAAAACAGGATTTTTAGCAAGATTGATGGCACTAGTATTATCACAGTAAATAGGTGTGCACCCCAGGTCTACTTGGTAGTCCTGAAGCTGGTGTTTAATCCATATGACTTGTGTTCCACAACTCCCTGCAGCCACATATTCAGCTTCTGCAGTGGAGAGGGCCACAGAATGTTGTTTCTTGGAGCCCCAAGACACTAAACACCCACCCAAGAATTCACAATGGCCACTTGTGCTTTTCCTGTCTAGTTTACAGCCTGCATAGTCAGCATCTGTGTATGCTACTAGATTAAGTGTGCGAGATGCAGGAAACCATAAACCAAGAGAGTGACTAGCTGACAAATATCTGAAGATTCTTTTAACTGCAGCTAAGTGTAGTTCAGTGGGTCTAGACTGATACCTTGCACACATTCCTACACTGAATTGTATATCAGGTCTAGAGGCTGTCAAGTAAAGAAGTGATCCAATCATACCTCTATAAAGTTTGGCATTTACTTCTTTACCTGTCTCATCTGCATCCAATGATGTATTGGTGCCCATGGGTGTAGTAATGTGCTTTAAGTTTTCCATGCCAAACCTTTTGAACAGTTCCATTGTGTATTTGGTTTGGTTGATGAAGCACCCATCTTCTAGCTGCTGTACCTGCAATCCAAGAAAATATTTTAGTTCTCCAACCAAGCTCATTTCAAATTCAGCAGACATCATGGTAGAAAATTCATCACATAGTTCATGCCTAGTTGATCCAAATACAATGTCATCTACATATACCTGAACTATGATGAGATCTTTATTCATGCCCTTGGTAAATAAAGTCTGATCAACTTTACCTCTTTTGTAGCCCTTGCTGATCAGAAATTCAGATAGTCTTTCATACCAAGCTCTTGGAGCCTGCTTTAGACCATACAAGGCTTTGTTTAACCTGAAAACTTAATTAGGTTGAGGAGAATATTGAAATCCAGGAGGTTGTTCAACGAACACTTCTTCTTTAATAACTCCATTTAAAAAGCACTTTTAACATCCATTTGTTGGAGTTTAATGTTCTTTGAGCATGCAAAGGCAAGTAATAATCTTATAGCTTCCATCCTAGCAACTGGTGCATAGGATTCATCAAAGTCTACACCGAATTCCTGACAGTAGCCTTTGGCTACTAGTCTGGCCTTATTCTCGAGATATTCCATCTTCATTCATCTTATTTTTGAACACCCACTTGGTTCCTATAATATTTATACCATCTGGTCTTGGGACAAGCTCCCAGACATTATTCCTTTCAAACTGACCTAATTCCTCACTCATAGCATTGACCCAAGCTTGATCAGCTAAGGCCTCTTCTACTGTTTTGGGTTCAATTTGTGAGACCAAAGCAATTAAGTCATCATTATTCACATTTTTAAAATGAGACCTAGTCCGAAGAGGTTCTTCAGGGTTGCCTATGACATTATCTAAAGGATGGTCTTTAAGGAATCTAATATTTGTTGAAGACTCACCTGTTTCTCTTGGCCCTTCCTGATTGGGGGAATTTGTTTCTCCATTTGGCTGAGTCTTCTCTTCTTCTTGTTGGTCTTCTAGAAAGTCTCCACCATGATTGGAATCCCTGTCAAGATTTTCAACATTAGAGATATCTTTCTTTTCACTAAAAAGGATGTGTGGAGATTCTTCCACTTTCTGATCTGATATGTTAAATACCCTATATGCCCTTGACACTTCAGAGTAACCCAAGAATATTCCAGGTGAACTCTTGGCTTCAAACTTGTCTAAATCTTTCTTATCATTGTTATGAATAAAATATTTTGCTCCAAAAATTCTGAAATGAAACAAGTTTGGTTTCTTACCTTTTAGAAGCTCATAGGGTGTTTTCTTGTGTATGGGTCTTACCATGGCCCTGTTGATTATGTAGGTTGCTGTATTGGCCGCTTCTGCCCAAAACCTTCTAGGTAATTTGCTTTCAATCAACATGGTTCGGGCCATCTCCACCACTGTTCTATTTCTTCTCTCCACAATCCCATTTTGTTCAGGTGTCCTGGGAGAAGAAAACCTGTGAGTTAGTCCTTCTTTGTCACAAAGTTCAGTAAACATGGAGTTTTCAAACTCACCTCCATGGTCAGATTGAATAGAACTAACCTTGTACTTCCCTTCTTGTTTGACCTTATTGAAAAATAGATTAAACTTTTGAAATGCATCACTCTTATTTGCTAAGAAAAATATCCATGAATATCTGGAGAAGTCATCTATGATGACATAGCCAAACCTGTTTCCATTAAGACTCTGAGTTCTAGTTGGACCGAAAAGGTCCATATGAAGAAGTTCCATTGGTCTAGAAGACAATGGCTCAGATCTTAATTTAAAAGAATTTCTGGTCTGTTTGCCTAGAGCACAGGCATCACATGCTTTTGATATTGAGTTGAATTTAATTCTAGGCATGCCTCTAACTAAATCATGCTTGACCAATTTATTTAAAGTTGAAAAGCTAGCATGACCTAGACGTCTATGCCATTCAAAGGCATCATTTTCAGAATTGGCAGATAAGCAAATAGTAGATTCAGAATTCTCATCTAAGTCTACAATGTAGACATTATTAATCCTGTTGGCTACAAATTTAACCATGTCAGAATTTGTTTCAAGGATTTTACATGAACTATCATCAAATACAACCCTGTGACCCCTGTCACATAATTGGCTAATGCTAATCAGGTTGTGTTGAAGCCCTTCCACAAGTAATACTTTTTCAATGGAATTTGTGGAAGACTTACCTACTGTGCCAACTCCAATAATTTTACCTTTGTTCTTTCCTCCAAACTTGACCATACCCCCTGGCTTCATCTCTATCTTGCTGAACTTGGATCGGTCTCCTGTCATATGCCTGGAGCAGCCACTGTCGAGGTACCACTTGTTGTCTTCAGCTGCCAGGCCGACCTACACAAATATATCAAGCAGATTGATTTGGAACCCAGGATGAGTTGGGTCCAAGGACATTGTTCAAATCTCTGATCAAGTGTTTAGGTATCCAGATTTGTTTCAGCATGGTTTTCTCTGGCACCTTCCTTTCTGGTTTATTAAAGTTGAATCCAGCTGAACTGGAGAAGTGAGTTCTATTCCATTCATTAGTCTTCCTATTCCTAGGAAACTTCCTGTAGGCTTGTTGATTAGTATATCTTTGACCATGAAAGTTATTTCTCCAGTAGGTCCTGTTTGGACCCATCTGATTGTTGTAATTCCAGCTCTTATTCTGATTTACTTTCTTGGTCCATCTACCATTTGTGTTCTGGTAAGTGGGCTTAGTGTTATTCTTCATAAAATTCATTCCCATCTTAAATGGTTGTCCAGTACTGATTTTTGTGTTTTCTTTAGGACTTTGAATTCCCTTAGAGCTGTTTGAGCTGGATGGTGTGTCCAGCTTTTCTTTTCCCTTCTCTGGACAGAAGGTGATGGTCTTGAATTGCAAGGGTCTCTTGTTGGTTGGGTCATAGCCTAGACCTTCCTTATTGAAATTGACCCTAGTCCCTAGTATAGCATCTAGGCTAGTCTTTCCTTGGACAAACTTTTCTAAGACTTTCTGTTTGTCTTCCAGCTCCTTTTGAAGAAACTCAGAATTCTTTAGGAGTTCAGCATTTACTTTCTTCACAGCTTCATATTTCTCTGAATTCACTCTAATTTCATTCATGCTTTCTTCAATTTTAGTTTTGAATTCATTGAGCTGTTTTTGACTTTCTTGAATTTCTCCCTTAAGCTTATCATTCTCTTTCCTTAGTGAGGTCATTTCTTCTAGTTGTTCTTTTAGCTTTTCATTTTCCTCACAGACCAGAGTTTGTTCTTCAATATTTGTGTTAAATTTTCTTTTCAGAACTCTGTGCTCTTTGCTAAGAGAATTAAATTTATCTAGCAAATCACCATAAGCATCCTCCCAGTCATCAATTGAGAAATTTTCAAAAACGTTTATTACCTCCTCTTCACTGTTTGCCATAAGGCAAATTCCATCTTCATATTCTTCTGAGGAAGCATCTTCGGGATCTTCTTCTTCCTCGCTCCATGTGCAGACCATCGCCTGTGGCTTCTTCTTCTTCTGCACCTTTATGTTTTTCTTCTGAAGATAGGGACCCTTCTTCTGGAGGTCTGGGCATTCGCCTCTCATGTGTCCCTGTTTGTTACAATTAAAACAAGTCAGTTTCTTAGGATTTCTATCCCTGTAACTGGTAAATTCAGCATTCTTGTTAAAGGGTTGTGGCTTCTTCTTCCTAAAGGTCTTTCCCTTTTTCTTCAAAAATTTTCTGAACTGTCTAGTGAGCATTGCCTGCTCCTCCTGGTCGAGATTTGATAAACCTTCAAGCTCGGACTCAGACTCGGGGCTACTGCTGCTGCTCCCACTGTTACTACCCTTGTTGCGGGAAGCTCTTAGAGCTACATTTTTACCCTTCCTCTCACTTCCTTCTCCACCTCCTTGGAAATTCATCTCATAGGTCATCAGGGATCCTATGAGTTCATTCACAGTTAAGACAGTCAAATCTTTTGACTCCTCAATCACAATGGCCTTAGTGTGCCATGCCGGGGATAAAGATCTAAGGATTTTCCTGACTATATCTGCCTCAGCAAGATCCTTCCCTAGCCCTTTAAGAGTGTTAGTGATCAAGGATAACCTGGCATACATTTCGGTTATATTCTCATCTGCATTCATCTTAAACATTTCATACTTAGAAGTGTAGAGGTTTACCTTCGAGGCTTTCACTTGAGCTGTACCTTCATAGATCAATTGCAGCTCATCCCACATTCGCTTGGCAGTTCTGTATGCAGATATACGAGCATATTCCTCTGGATGAACAGCACACTGGATTATGTTCAGCGCCGTCCAGTTGAGTGACGAGAGCTTCACATGATCATCTGTCCAAGCATCCTCGTTTGGTGGCAGCTCATATGGCCCCACCGTGATTACTCTCCACAATTTATGACTCTGAGCTCTGATGAACACTTCCATCCTGTTCTTCCAAAACAGATAGTTACTACCATCGAAATAAGGAGGGCGACTAATGGATTGACCTTCGGCCATGAAGGTTCTAGGACCACCACCATTTCCTTGACCGTTCGTCCACATGGCGTAAACCTGCTCTGATACCAAGTGTTAGCGCAGCAAGAGTGATATAGAAGGGGGGGATGAATAGATCACTCCCAATTTGTAGAAACTTAAGCGGAATATATTTTCTACTGCTAACGCACCTCCTTAAACCGTACACAGAGGGATGTAAATGAGAATGAAGAGCGAATCACATGGAAGCAAAGAGCCGAGCAGATGAAGAGCGTAGAGAACAATAGCAAACCACAGAGGAGGCACTCGGTTTTTTAGGTGGTTCGATTGCAGTCCGCAATCTACATCCACCCCTCACTCCAACTAGAGTGAGGATTCCACTAGACGATGCTAGATCAATGCAGACTCAGTCTGCGAACAACGTGCTGCCACACAGCTTGAACACCAAGGGAAACAAATCCCTCAATCAAGTTCTGCCACCCACAGAACCTGAAACCTGTTCTAGCTCCCAGCTAGAACACAACCGGAGAATCCTCTCCCTTCCTCCACACACCGGAGGGAAACTGTTAATGACAGCCAGTCACTAACACCACCAGAGATCACCGATCTCTCTTCCTCTGCAACACAGAGGGAAACTGGAGTAATACTCCCTTCCTCCACACACCGGAGGGACAACAATTCAGATCAGAATAGAAGGACGAAAAATAAACGAAAGCAAAGTGGAAAACGAAAAACAATGAGAAGGAATCGGTTCTGAAACCCAATACAAATGTAGCTTCAAATGAAGCAATTCATCAATCAGCACACACTCTCTCTCTCTCTCGACCAAACTCCTCTCAGATATTGAACTCTCTGCTCTTTTCCTTTCTCTTTCTTTCTCTCTGCACTTTTCTTTCCTTTTCTGGATCGAAGGACGTATATGCTCTCCAGGCTTCTTCTTCGATCAACCTTCATCTTAAGACGAAGGCTCCATTTTATACCTGGAGCAGCAGCAGGGCGCGTGTGGCTTCCACAGTTCCCGCCCTAAGAGTTCGGACTACGTGGCAGCATCCAGCAGGCTGTCAGACCACGTGTCCTCATCTGGGCATTTTCCTTATCCTCGGATCACGTGCCCAGCACCAGTACGCTCAGCAACTGGAGGTAGATGGCGTCAACTCACTTGCTCCAAAGAGTTGACGCAGTCATCAGAAATCTTCAAACTTCTTAACCGCTGCGTCGACTCCATCAGCCTATTGCGTTGACGCAACGGTATCGGCAGTCCAGTGTTCAAGTCTTCAACAGATAGGCGAGCTGCGTCGACGTTATCAGCATATTGCGTTGACGTATTGAAGGCATCCAGAGATAAGTCGTCCCTTTCTTGGACTGCTGCGTCGACGCTGCCAGTTGGTGGCGTTGACGCACGAACGTGTACATTTCTATACTGGCATCTCTTAAGCCGCTGCGTCGACGCTGCTTGTTGATGGCGTTGACGCAGTGGAAGATTTCGTGAAGGCTTCATCGCTTGTAAGAGTCTCTGTTTCTTTAACTGCTGCGTCGACGCTGCTTGCTTGTGGCGTTGACGCAATAGAAGACGACGTGAAAGCTTCGTCTACTGATGCGTGGACGCTTTAAGCTTCAGGCGTCGACCCTGCTCCCTTCAGCAACAAGAAAGAAGTGTATAGACTTAGTGTTAACGTTGAGCTCAATGTACAGACTCAATCAAATGAGGAGTTTCCAGTGTATGGACTTGCAATTCAAACAACAATGAATAGACTTTAGAGAAATGAAGTCTAGTGTATAGACATGGAGAGCTGTTCAATGTGTTGGGTTGGCGTTGTATAGACTTGGCTTTGAGCACTTGGGCTGAAGGCAATGTGCAGACTATGCGATGTATAGACTTTGCCCAAGGAGCCGAATGTATAGACTTCGCCACAGTCTAATGAACATACTTTGCAGAAGAGAACGAGCCAAGGTGTAGACTTCAAAAGAAGCAGTCCGATGTACAGACTTCAAGGAGTCTTGACAACGGACGCTGTTCAGACTTTGCAAACACGAGACGATGTATAGACATTAAGCTTGACACTCCAATGTATAGAGTTGAGGATTGGAAGGATGTATAGGGTTGAGCTGAACTGATTTTTGCAAAGTGCAGACATAGTTGGTCGGGCAGTGTACAGACTTGGAATTCTAATGCCAGTGTGTAGACTTCAGTTAGAAAGTGCCCGATGTACAGACTTGAGGGAGTTATCCCAAAGAACAGATGAGTCGACGCATCAGCAAGGTTGGGTCGACCCACTGCTGTCAAAACCAGCTAAGTAAAGTGTAGATAAAATCATAATAGCATGCTTATCTGACAACCAAATAAACTGTACTTACTCACATGATGAAACAACATTAATCTAAACATAGAGGATTGATTTATAGTGTGAGACATCATCAAAACCATCATCAAAACCATAGGGATTCAACAAAGCGGCGTTGAAACCGACGTATCACCCTCTTCTTCGCCATCCTTGAGTGTGAGCAAGTGTGAGTTTTTTGCAAGGGAAGAAGGAATCGCCGGTGGTGGTAATGGTCGCCGGTGGGGAATGGGTTTTGGGTTTGAATGAGATGAGAGTGGGAGTGAACGGTCGCCCAGAGCTTTGCGGTCGTACGATGGACCGTTAGGATGTCTTTTGCGGTCCTCTCTGGACCGTTTTTCTCAAGGTTTCGCCCGTTGGAGAATGTGAACTGCCTCAAGGGTAGCGGTCTATCCCTAGACCGTTAGGCTTTCCCTTGCGGTCTTGGCATGACCGTTTTTGTGTTGTTATGCTGAATGGTGATATATTTGCTCTTGTGTAGCCCTTTGCTTTATTTTAATGCATCATGCTTATTTTTATGGCTTTATTATTGATGGCTAACCTCTTAAAATGGTCGAATTCATGAGAGCCATCACATCACGTCTCCTCTCGCCAGGCAGGAAAGTTAGGTAAGTATCTCGATCCATAAATCCTTTAATGCATTACTATAGGGTATCTGTGATATATTATCTCGGGAACCGGCTGGTTATTCATGTGTTCTGGGATATGATGTTCCCCTTTAACAAAAATGATGATGATCTAGGTGCACATGTTTAATCGTTGCATAGGCCGTTAGGTTGGAAGGGTTGGGGGACGATGGTTCTATCTTGCACACCGTGGTTGCGGATAGTGTCTTGACCCTGATTTGTCCGGTCTAGCAATACTACTCAGGAGGATTTTTATATTTTATGGTTTCTTTGCATTTGTTTTGATGATTTCTTTTTATTTTAGCCCAGCATGCATCATGCGCATCTTTGAGCATTCATAAGCCTTGATCTATCTAAGGTGTTTCAGTACTGGTGGATAAATGTGTCCATGGTCTTGGGTAAGGAGAGTCATTCAACTCTGAGTTGGAAGGTTTCCTTCGGTCTATTTTACTCGGTTTGGTTAACTGAGGATTATTTTCTGGAGTTTAGTTGCTCGTCTTTTTACTTTTCCGCTTGCTCTGACCACCTATCAGCTGTGTGTTCCAGTGAGGAGATTGGTCGTGTTTTATTTTCCTTAGTTGTTAGTTTCTACAGACATGCGTCATTCGGTTTGGCCGTTCCTTGTGATTGGTTTAGAGTTTTCCGAAAGATTCCGATCGCTCGTTGGTTGAGGACGGGTGTCATTTACCTTAACGCCCGCTTTTCAGTCCACTCCGCTTCATCTCCATGTTACATTTCACTTTCGCTTCATCTCCGCTCGCTCCCCTGCAAAGAGGATGTTAAGGAGGGGCATCTATTGACACTCGTTTTATGACCAATGAGTTGGGTCGTCTCCTTATTTATTTTTGTGATGTCCCAGATTATTCGCCGATTATTAGGCCATTTTTTGGGTCATTTTTGGGCTTATTTTATGGGTCGCTCTCCCTGGTTGGGCCTAGCTCCTTATTTTCTTGACATTTAAGCTTATTAGGCCTAGATAAGGGCTGATAAGGATTTTTTTTATTGTGGATTTAATCAAAGATTTATTTACCTTTATCTCTTTTGCCATGTCCCTTAGCCTTGCGGTCTATCGCACGACCGTTAAGGCGGCGTTGGCAGTCATTTGCTAGACTGCTAGGAGGCAGAGAGTCCCATTGGGTTTCTTTGGCCTTATCTCTTTGTGGACGACTAGGCCTTGTGGTCTATCGGTCGACCATTTTTTCGAGCCTTGCGGTCTATCGCAAGACCGTTAGGAGAGACAGAGAATCCTGCTCTTCCTCTCTCCGTTTGTGGTCGAACTAGAGTCCTTAGTTTGATGATTTCTCTCTAAGTGTTGATCCTCAGAAGCTTCTGTTTGTTTCTATGGACTTTTGGGAGTATTATCTTTGAAGATTTATCTAGGCTCGGCCCTATTTTTCGTGTCATTATCCTTCCAACTTGACCTAAGGTTTTGGGGGTCTATAAATAGAACCCTTGACTTCATGGCTTGAGGAGGAGATTTTTGGAGCTTACGTCGAAGTGCTGCCGCATCCTGGAGCAAGTACCAATCAGGGAGAGCTCGTATCTGCATCCTAGGGTCGTCTGGTTCAGGGAGTAGCCGGTTCTTAATTATTTTTGTGTTCTTCTTCTCTTAGTCTTTGTCTCTCTTTACATCATCATAGCATATCCCTCTCTTCTTATTCTACATTCTTCTGCTCTCACATCACGTTTTTAAACATCCTCCTACTGTTTTCACACCCCACACGGGTTAAAAAACCACCAACCCCCCAAGTATTCACCCTTCATTTTATGCATATTAGTCCTATTGCATTATAGATACTACACTTTTTCAGGGTTAATTGGGTTGTGTTCTTCTTGTGTCTACACTCTTTTGCAGGTCTACAGAGCTCATTACATGAGACCCAACTCTTCTGGCCGGCCAGGAGGGGTGGAGATTCAAGTTCCACATCACACTTTTCTGGGTGCGCTTAGTGGCCGTCGCCAGACCGTTTGGGTTGCCTTGCGGTCTATCGTCCGACCGTTTTCCTTAGCCTTGCGGTCGTCTCAGGACCGTTTTTCATGTCAGCACCTGGTTTTTTCTCCCGTGGAGGAGTGTGCTTCACTCAGCTTCTTTCCAAGGTACGTAGTGTAGTTTTGCTACATTACTTGCTTTAGTGGTGATCACATCTTTCTTATTTGGGTATTAGTCATCATAATCTTACATCTCTTCTTATTTTTTTTGTTCTTTAGTTGCTCCACACCCATGGTGTGTGCTTGCTTTATTCCTTTCTTTGCTCCACGCCCACGGCGTGTGTTTAGCTTGTTCTATTGCTTTTATTTACACTGTTAAGATGACATGCCCACATGCTCTATACTTGATGTCATTGCCTGCTTGAGTTAGCACATATCACACATCACACCTCCATATCTCACACACTTCATCACTCCGCTTCATATAAAACATCAACAGTTGTATGCCTTGGCCCTCTTTTATGTGGCATGCAAAGATCTTCTCCACCCATTCAATCTAGTTCCAAAGTTCCTTTTGATCAAATCTGTTCTTTTTCTCACATATTGGTAGGTACATTTTTTTTCATAGTAGTTTCTATGTTTTGAACCTATAAATTGTTTGTTCTTTGAGAATTGGCATGTGTAGAGGGATGTTTCCCTCTGGTAATGCTTACAATTCTATAGTTGCTCTTGATGGCCATTGTTTTCTGCTGGGGTGTTATTTCTTCCCTCTACAAGCAGTAAATTTTCTTCAACTATTTCTTTCAGGGTGTTTTGGTCTTCCTTGCTGCTAAGTCAGAATTCTTAAAAAGTGCCGATGACGCTACTGATTTCCAAAACCTTATCCTATGTGTAGAGATGCTTGTTGCTGCTGTTGGCCACCTCTATGCATTTCCTTACAAAGAATATGCAGGTGCCAATATAGGCACACCAGCCACCATTACAGGAAGCTTTGCACATGTCTTAAGGAACTACTTAATTACTTGGATTAACTAACTATTCAGTATTTTTCTTGGATTCTATCATTACATTTCTGCATTGTGCTTCAGATACTTTAGTTTTCTTAAAAGTAATGTTTTAATTTCAACCAAAAAATCTGATACACTATTAAGTTTTTATATTTTAACTATTGTCTCTGCCTATACATGTAAAGCACATAGCACTTTGAAGCAACAGGGTATATTGTGATTGTCCTACCTATACATGTTGATATTGATGTGTTGAATGTGAGATTCATACAGGAAACATTACATGAATGCATACAGGTGTAATATGATTACACAATGAATATATAAATAATAATAATAATAATATACCAACATTTTTTTTAATTGAGACTAGTTCTTTTTCCTACATTTTTATGACATTGACGCAAATACTTTTTCATACGTTTCTTTCACTACGTGGCCAAAAGTAATACCTACGTTTTTTTTAATTGAGACTGGTTCTTTTTCCTACGTTTTTAAGACACTGACGCTAATACTTTCTCATACGTTTCGTTCACTACGTGGCCAAAAGTAGTACCTATGCTTTTATAAACGTAGGTATAGTCTCTTATATGCATGTGTATATATATTTTTAACTTACACTTCTGTTGGACTATTCCTACGCTTTGGAAGCGTAGGTATAGGTTGATCTATACCCATGTTTCATAGAAACGTAGGTATAACCTATAGTCACACGAGCAACTGTCACGCTTTGAAAGTGTGGCAAGCAAACGTAGGTAAAGATTTTAGCCACGTATTTTAGACATATACCTACATTTTAAAAATGTAGGTAAAGGCCAATTTTTCTGTAGTGGATAATAGCAATAACGACAACAACAACAACAACAACAACAGTAGTGGTAGACGGCGGTAGAACCATATCTCTCTAAGCTACCCCTACTAGCAACGGAAAGTGAACCCCGACCCTACAGTGGGAATTGCCGAACCATCGATGAAACCACAGTTACGCTACTGAGAGAAGAACCATGACTCCTCTATCGTGCAGTCATGTCCTCACTGACGAAGGCCACAACCCAGATCACGCGGGATAAGGTCACGATCTTGCTATCGTAAGTACTACTAAGTCTATGGGTGAAACCTTGATAACTCTATCGGGAACCCTCGACCTCAACATCAGGAAAAGTATACATGTCATGACCCAAGATCTGGATATCGGGAAATACCCGATACCATTCGAATCCTAGCTCACCGCCCAGGAGCCAGAGGGCTCGGAAGGGCTAAAAGGTGTGTGTGGAGGTACATTGGAATAAGAAATAAAGCAAGAACATCTATATTTAACAGTTTATATGAGAAAAAATAAATTACATTTTTAAATTAATAATTTAACTATAGAGTCCAGTCCAAAAGGTACAGTCTATAGAGAAAAGGAAACATACTCAACACCGAGTGAACACTCGGCCTGGCGAGCTGGCAACTACAAACCACCGCGCTACACCTCCGAACCTCGAGGAGGAACCGCTACACCTGAAAGTAGGGGGTGTGCCTCATCTCATTGGCTCAGTAGGGGTCCCGTGGAACCCCAACCGTAAAACGACGGTAGTAACAACAGTGCTAGAAGGAACAACAGCAGGAGTAGCGATGACAACAACGGCGGAAGGAACAGCCGTAACCGAATAGAAAACCCGATACCCGATGCAACCACGACTCTAAAACTACTCCTAATGGTACTAAAGGAAAACCCGATCTCACAGTCGTGGGACCACTGAATTAACGGAAAAAAACTCTGGCTATGCCGCCATAAGAAATGCCACAACACTTCTGTCGTGGAGGCCCGTCCTCACTGACGAAGGCCAAACCCAAAACCACGCAGTCTGGGTGAAAACAGTCATGACCACGCAATCGTGAACCCAACACTGTCTACGGGTGAAACCTCGGTAACTCTACCGAAAACCCTATCCACATCGAAAGAACACCATGAAACTAAACATAAAATCACATCTCGCAGATGGGAAATGGAAACTCGACACACTAGAATCTCACGTCACGTGACGGGAGTACATGCCCACCAGAAGCAAGGCCAGATGCGTCCACTGACGTCTTAGTCCGCGCCTCAGGTGTCTCCCTACTCGCCTCAGGTGAAAACTGAGACACCGTACTAGTAACCAGGAACACTGAACAGGGACTAGCTGGGGTCGCGCTCGTCAGCATGGGTCTGCAGCCCCCAACCACGTGTGCACACATAGACTATGCGCTCTAACTCGGGTCCTCTAGCTAGTTTTCCCCCCAGCCCAGACTCAGGCTGCACAAACTAGGGGCCCTACGGTACCCAGCCTAAAAACTATCTCTCTCAGGTAATCCGCTCCACCACTCCTAGGTGGGTCAGCACACGCATGCCGTAAGAAGGCTATGACTAGTGGGAGTCACTAAACGTGAACACAAAAGGTCACGCACACACCCATTGCGAGTAACACGGAATACCAGGTGACTCGGGGCTAGCACGCTCTTGATGGTCCACTAGACCAATTAAATTCCACGGTCCTTGAGTCACGAGACTCGGGTCAACACCGTTGTACAGGGACGGCTCCATGCCGTCAATCTGTCCTATTCCTAGGGTCAAAAATCATGATTTACAAGAACCCTCAAGCACACCTGAAACCACGAGGTGGGATAGCCCGGTACAGGTAAACCTATTAAAGCCGGTCACGAGAACCAGCGGTAGCCGGCCCACTAACTCGTGTGGAAAAGGACCTCAGCTCATTGTAACCTCAAACGGGAGAAAACACTCTCTACTGACACATCTTTCCACAGGGATCGCCCATGACAATTTACACAGAAAACCCAGATTATGAAGAATCACGCGGGTACCTCTTCCGTAAATCCATATCGCATATAGACACCTCGGGACAAGAAAACATGAAACATGGCACCCCGGGGTCTGAATGGGCTAGGCGGCCAAACCCTTGGCCGCCCATAGGCTTGGGCAGACACACACTAGTGGCCGCCCAGCACCTGGGCTCCCTGTGGCGTGGGCAACCACACCTTTGGCCGCCCAGAGGGCTGGGTGGCCATCGCTTTGGCCACCCAGACTAGGGAAGATGGGGAGAGGGCGGCCAGAGTCCAGGCCACCCAGCACCCTAGGCGACCAGACTCTTGACTGCCTAGTGACTTGGGCGGCCAGGGTCATGGCCTCCCAGACCAGGGCACAGACGGCGCGGGTCGAGCTCCGCTCTGAGCTCGGTTCCATGCCCCATTCGCCTCGCAACTGTTGATGTTTTTGTTATCTCTCTACCCCGCTCCCCTACACTATGCTAATAACATATGTGAATCATGATAGGCATGAAAGCATGAACAAAGGGACGATAAGAGATAGAAGAACTGACCGTGATTGCCACCAAGGGTTAACAACGCCAAAGGATGTGAGAAAGGAGAGGAACGGCGCCGTGTACCTTAGAAAAGGGTGAAGACTTAATCGCGCGTAAGGAACGGGGTGCGGGGAACTTTGTGAATTCAACCTCCTCTCCTTACAGTCGGCTAGAGGAAGAGGGCCTCACGTTCTATTCATCCTCCTGCAAAACAAAGAGAACCAATAAGAGAAAAATACATTAGAAACTATGAGTGTAGCATCAAATCCCGCAGTGACAAAATAGGGGTAAAGATTGAGGGAGAACGCACCGGGGGAAGGTTTTTAACCTCTGTGGAAGGGTGCAAAAGATAGGTGTGTGTATTGTGATGATAATGAAACAAATAGACAGAGAAAATACACAGCACAATTATGGGAAACGTGCATGCAATATGGAGAAAAGTGCAGACAGAGTGTAGAAAAATAGAACTATGTGATGATTTGGAGAATTGGGAGAGCAATAACTAAGAGTAGAAAGAGAGTTAGACGGCCCTTGAGCGTGGAAATCGAAGACAATACTTCCCTCCTCAGGTCAGGGTCGAAGATGTGAGCAGACGGTGCAGCATGGCTTCGCCCCGAATCGAGAAAGAGCCATCCTTCGTACACTGCGAACTGGGCAGTTTTAAATAGAGTTGCAGGAATCTAGAAAGTTCTTCGTCAGATTTAGGAGATAATTCATCAAAATAGGAGTCCTAGATTGATGAAATATAGAGATAATAGTGGGATAAAGCACCCAAGAGGTATTAGAATCGATCAAAGAGGATTATCTTGAAGAGAAATGATCAAACAAGGTCTCCAAGGAGTCCACGGGTGAAGAAATCGGAGTTCAAGAAGTTTTGGACTCTCTGTCTAGCAAACGGTCTATCGCAGGACCGCTAGGGAGCCAAACGGTCATGGGAGGACCGCTAGGGTACCACCAAACGGTCTAGGGAGGACTGCAAGGCTTCAGGGGGAGAAACGGGGCAAAATGGGCACTATTTAGGGGGTAGCGGTTTTGGGAAGACCACCACCATCACCTAGTGGTCTTCCCAGGACCGCTAGGCTGATGTAAGAACATTTTTTTTTGGCAGAACGCAGTTGATTTTTAAAATTGGAGAATATCTCGAAAATGGTGCAGAACCAACGAAAGGCGTAGAATAAGAAATTGTAGATAACAAAAAATTGAACAACTTTCATGAAAGGAGCAAGATGCGAAGATGAGAAGAAGAGGGAGAAAATAGGGTGAGAACAGAGGAAAAAAACTGGGTTAACGGGTGAACACCACAGCGTGCCAAAAAATGCAAATAACTTGAAATCGATGGAGAACTGGCTAATGACATAGAAGAAGAAAATCTAGGGATTTAAAAAATGAACAACTTTTGTAAAAGGCACCTAATGAATAGAGGAATAAAAGGGGATGAAAAAGGGCCGCGTTCAAAACTGTGTAGCAAAAGGGGCCGAATGCTTGATGAAAGTCGACCAAAATGGGTCACAAGTCGACTTGGAAGGCCGAAAGTTGATAAAATAAGCCTCAGGGCTCTAAGAAATCATGATCTCCGAAGTCCAAAGGTTAGGGAACAATGAAATGGGCTCGAAATCTATTCAAGGAAGGCTCCAAAATAATGGTTAATTGGGGACATAAAAAATGATGAATAAGAGAAATGACGTAACTTGCGGGCTAAAAACGGGTGTCAACAGATGCCCCTCCTTGATGTCCGCTTTACAAGGGAACGAGTGAAAGCGACGCGAAGGTGAAATGGAAAGGAGATGGAGCGAAAGCGAAAGCGACGTAAAATGGAGATGATGTAGAGATAAAGTGGAGAGAACTGAAAAGTGGGCACCAAGGCAAAAGACACCCATCACAATCAACAAGCGACATGAATTCTCCCGAAAATGCCGAACTAACCACAAGGACTGATTGACAATGATGAGACATGCCTGAAGAACTAATCAAGGGAAAAAAGAAGAAAAACACGACCAACCTCATCAGGGGACACGATCCACAACCAATGAGAGGATCGGAAGAACACAGCTGGAAAGCTGGAAAAGAGAAATAAAACTGAGATAAAATCCAGACAGGAATCACACTGGCCAACCAGACCGAGCGGGCAAATCAGAGAAGACGTTCAAATTCGGACTGAAGATCTTTTATCCAAGATAATTGAAACATAATCAACCATTACTAAGGAGAAAACCTTGAGAGAATCACGAGACGTGAGTGCTCCAAATGACATAATGCATGTTGGGCTAAAATAAAGAAATCATTAAAACGAATGCAAAGAAAGCATAAAAATAGAAAGTACTCAAGAATAATATTGCTAGGCTGAGCAGGATAGTGTCAAGAGTCTTCTTGCAATCACAGCGTGCGAGACAGAGTCCATCGTCCCCCACCCGACTCAACTGAGCGGCCTATCCAACGATTAACCATATGCTCCTAGATCATCATCATTTTTGTTAAAGGGGAACATCAGATCCCAGAATACACGGGCAACCAGCCGGTCCTTGAGAGGCTATAATAATGTAGATTACTATATAGTAATGCAACAATGAGAAGGGATAGAGAGCCATACCTGACTTACCTGCCAAGCGAAACGGCATTTTTTTTTCATGTAAGACAACCAACAACATGAATATAACATCACAAAGATGGATGAAAGATAACATAACATAACATAACATAACATAACGAAGGATGAAATCACATGAACAACATATGCAAGACATCACATGAACAAGCAATAAGCGTGAGCGGGACTAAACAGTATGGTGGGGCAAGACAACACCACAACATAGTTGGACAGCACACACGGTGGAACAAGATATGGTGGGACAAAGACACGTGGGATAACAACCACGGGAGACAAAAGATACGGACAACACATGTGTGGGATGACAACAACAACACATGGCATGGCGACACAGTAGGACGAAAACATAGTGGGACGAAAACATGACAGACACGGAGGGACAAAGCAACACATGTGACAGGGACACGGAGGGACATAAACACGTGTGACAACAACACGGCGGGTCAAAGACATGACAAATATGCTCTTCAATCAAAGCCCAAAGATCAGATGAAGCAGAACCGCTAGGTTCATAATCGTGAGGCAAAGCCCTCTCATGGAAACATGATGAGATAAAGCGAAAGCTGAGAAGGACATGAGCTTCAGAACAGATCGAGAGAATAGATCAAAGAATGAGGAAACAGATCAGAAGATAATGTGAATAGGAGATAGAGCGAAAGATATGGAGCTAGGAAGCTTTGAACACCTGCAACCTGCACACTTAACAAACATATCATATCTATTCTCAAAACAAATAGAAAATAAAAATGCATGAAGGGAACCAAAGACACATATTTTTGGATTTTTGACTTATATAATTTTTTTATTTTTTATTTTTTTTGGATTTTCAATAATATTTGATTTTTTAGGATTTTGACATATTTGATTTTTTTGGATTTTTGGTAATATTTTATTTTTTGGATTTTTGGCAATATTTGATTTCTTTGGAATTTTGACAATATTTAATTTTTTTAGATTTTTAAAATATTTGATTTTTTTTTGACAAAGCAATCTGTAGCACCCAAAGACGGGCTAAAACTACTGGCCAGGGATCATCGTTCCTACCTCTCTCATTAAAGGCTTCCCTTAAGCAGGGCGGGCATGTGAGGGTGGCTCACCACAACCAATTGCCTCTAAAAAACGGTGCCCCTACTAAGGCCATACTCGGGATTCAACCCAGCCTAATGAGGGAGAAGCAGAAGAAAAATTGGAGATAAGCTTTATGCAGGATGGGAGAAATCAAGACTCGAATTCCTTCCCGGGCACTACCCCTCAAAGATACAGTCTGTTACGCCGGGACTTTGTGTCCTTGATTTGGAGACCCATATTTATTAGGCACGCATGCAACCGGGCTGATGACGTCCCGTGGGGAACTGTACTGCCACTCTTGCCATGCCTTCCAATCATAATTTTGCATTTGATTCATTTTCTCATTTATAGCCCTTGTTGGCCAGATTTAGCATGAAAGCTCATTTTCCAAGGGTCAAGACTGCCCCTATTTGAGACCTCTCTCGTATTAGGGAGCACCTAGGTTGGTCATCTCATACATCCATCTCTTGCCCCTACACTCGGCCGAGCAAAGAAAAGACTTGTGTGCATACCCAAAGTATGGCCAAAGTAGCAACGGTGTGCCTCAGAGAGATCAGCTATGGCTTGTCGTGAAGTGTGTGAAAAACCCACACTCAAGAGATCACCCTCAATGATCAGGAAATAAACTAGACTCCCAGCACGGAGCTAACACCAGCCTAAGAATGCTGCAGAAGCGGACTCTTTTAACACAAACCTAACTAAGCAAACTTCCTAAAAGCCACCTACTCATGTTAAGGAACCCGGCATTATAGGCATGATGTGTAGGAATAATGAGGCTAGCAGAAATGAAAACATATTCTTGCACAAAAATAAATGATACCTTGCAAATCCATGGAATGAAAACCAGCATCCTGAAGCAATCTTGATCATCGAGCTTTGAGCAGCACGAGCTTTGTATTCCTTGCTTCTCAAGATCAAGACGGAAAGGATAGAAAGACTTGAAGATTCCCCTACACGGAGGAGCTGCAGACACCAAACCGGACGAAGAAGGATAAAAAGTAAGTGAGACGAGGGCTAGAACTCCCCCCTTAAGGCACAAAGACCCTGATAATAAGGAACCAGATACAGAATAACCAGAGATCAGTTGAGATCAAGGTGGACTAAAGCCTCAAAAATAGCAAGAAAAAGGGTGACGACCCTGAAAGGGTAAAGTAAAAGGAATAGAAAAACCATGATTAGATTGCTGCGAAGATAAGGAAGAAGGAGAGCAATCATCCGACGTGGTCGGAGAAGAATCAGATGTAGAATCCAGGAGGGCCGGAGAATGAGAATAGTGGTCATCCGATAGGGTCGGAGAAGGAGAATGCTGGTCATCTGAAAGAGTCGGAGAAGGATCAAAAGTAACACCTGAGAGTCCCGGGGATGAAGAATCAGAAGATGGCCCGAAATTGGGACGAAAGGATGACATAGACCGAGGCCTAGAATTGTGAGAGGGGGGAAAATCTGGAGGATCCGGATGGGAAGAAGAGGAATGGCGATTCACGGACCCGGGAAGAGAGGAGAAAATGATGGAAGTAGGATTAGAAGAGAGAAAGTACATCACCCAAGGGTGGGAGCTGAGTAGCAGAAATGATGAATGGAAAGAAGGGGAAGAGGAAGTGGTGGCCCCTCGAGTGCACAATACATGGCCTTTGAGCTTGCGCCGTCGCCTCTTCTTAGCTGAAACATCTCGATAACGAACCTACCTGACGTGGATTCGGACCTTCGGGCTTCTCAATCTGCAATACCTCCTCAAATAACGGCTCCACCTGGCAGATGGTCTGGCCCGATCATGAACATGAAGCTTTGCTGGGGCGGTTGCCCCTAGACACCCAATGCTAATGTTTGTTGGACATTCTTGAATAAGCGACTCCTCATAACAATAAATAGCATGAAACCATGGAGTTTTGTCACTCATCACCAGAAGCATGAGATTCGGCAACTCCACTCGGCAATCAGATACGAAACATAGCTCCCTTGATAGAAGAGACGGATGAAGCTGAGGGAGATCAATGCGCGGCGTTGACATGGCTGGCGTACCAATAACCCGAGGAAGATTGCATAGAATGTGCAGAATGTCCTTTGAGAATGCTGAAGATACAGCCAATTGCCCCTTAAATATAGAATGCATGAAACCCTTGGCAACCGTATGAGTTAGCACAATGCAGGTGGAGAACCCTTCTTGGCCAGTGAACTGAATAGCTATAGAGCGAGAGGTAATAAGAGCATCAATTGCGAAACCCCCAACAAGCAAAGAGATTGCCACCAGTCTCACTTTTGAAGAAACTGGGATCAGTGCAAGAGATCTCTTCTTGGCAACCATCATGGGAAGCGGAAGCTCATCATTCCCAAAATTGCCCGGGATCAAGATATGGATCGGCATCCGATAGATAAAATCATGAACCTTGAACTGCATAACCGGCACCAGATCCACCTGACTCGGCTTATCCTCTTCCCAGGGACCTAACCCTAGGGGCACTATAGGTAGCACACACCCGCTCCGAGAGGTGGAATTAGAAGGCAAAGTGGAGATGGTAGGCTTGAAAGGCGAAGGAGGAAGTGTAGGTGAAGGTGGTGTCGAGGGTAAAGGTGTAGCTTGCTCAGGCTCAGGCGAAGACAATGATGGAGAAGGTGGTGATGTTGTAGATGGGATGGACAAAGACAGTGGAGACGGAGGTGATGCGGGCAATGGGGGTGATGAAGAGGGAGGTGATGGAAATGGTGCTCGCAAAGAAGATGGTGAGGGCGAATGTGAGGAGGCACGCAGTGCCCATCGTTGGCGCGCCGAGATGACACGTCGGGCGACGTTAGGAGTGGAAGCGGGGGTGGCAACGGGAGTGAAGGAAGGGGTAGAGGTACCCGCCTGAGCAGAGGCTTGGGTAGGTGGCAGCGATGGAGTCGGAGTAGGAGATGGCGATGGGGTAGCTGGAGACATAGGTGAGGGAACGGGTGATGGACTAGGCAATGGAGCGGATGATGGAGCGGGTGCAACATTAGGCGAAGAGGAATCACAGGGGTGCCCCTAGTCTTACAGTGATGGAGACGGCTGCTTAGGCGATGCTTCTTGCTGCTGCTTGCTGCAGAGATCTAAAATAACTTTATCCATGGCGGCCTAATCAATCCTCTTCTTATCCTCTAGATAATAAACAAATCCCTGGAACTCGGAGCAATCCTCGACCAAATGCCCCTGATGGCGGTGAAATTCACAGAACTGAAGCATATTCTTGACTGCGGGTTGGCAAGGCACAACCGAAGGGAGCTGCAATGCGTGAGTGGCCATCAAAGCCCCGAAAATGTCAGTGAAACACTCCGGCAACAGAGGATAAGAAGGAGCCCACTTCGAGCAAGGTGGATGCCGCGGAATTTGGGATGGAGGAGACAGTTGTGGAGAAGGAAGCGAAGGTTGTGTAGGCAATGGTGCGCGGTGACTAGTGGAGGGACTAGGCGGAGACGCATGTGGAGCGGGATGTGGACGTATGCAATGGATGGCATCCACCCGCTCGGGGTATGAAGTTCCTTTGACAGGGGGAGATGGAGGCGGATGTGGATATGCGGGGGCGGAAGGCTGACTCGTGGATGGTTGGATTGTAGGGGCGGACGGGTGTGTAGAGGCTTGGTATGTGGGAGGCTGACTCATGGAGGGATGGCATGTGGGAGCGGACGGATGCGTAGGAGCGGTGGGTTGACTCGTGGATGGCGAGTACTAAACGGTGGATGCGGATGGCGACGCGTATGTGGAGGGTTGTTGTGCGGGAGTGGTGGACGCGGATGGCAAAGTGTATGCGGACGTGGAAGATGGGGAAGACTCAGTGTAAAGGGAATCTTGAAGTTATTAACGAACGAAGCGGGCTCGGCTATAAAGTTGTTGCCAAGAGGTGATATCATTCAAAGCTAAGATAAACTGATACTCATGTGTTGCATTAGAAATGAGCATCTTGATCTGCTCTCCCTCCGGAATGTGCCCCGGGACTTGCGCGGCAAAGAGACACCAGCGGTCAGCAACGGTGGAGAACTCCTTGTCGGGCTTCATCTTTTCATGGGCTAGATCCACCATAGAAAACTTGGGCCCAACTTGGTCCTGATATTGCTGAATAAATTTTTGTTGCACAACTTGAAAATTCACAATCTGCTCTTGCGGAAGAGAGAAGAACCAATCCCGAGCCGAACCTTCAAGAGACAGACCAAATAGATAAGCCATCAAGTGTTGGTCATGTCAAAATTGGGACGACTCATAAACAAACTCCTTCAAGTGCACACACGGGTCACTGACTCCACCATAACGGCGATATGTAGGAATTTGCGAAGGAGGTGGAAGCCAAAGATTTTAAAATACGAGTAGGACACTCAAAGAAGGTTTAGGATCGATCCAACGTTGAAGTTCATCAAGCTGGCGTTGGGTTTGAGCAATCATCTCCAGGGTCGGGAGAGATCGAGAGGAATATGGGCCAACTTGAGAAAGAGAATGTGAATTCAGACCATGATTATGATAATGGGCCAGATAAGAGGATCCGGACTGAGAAGAATAACGAAGGCCCATTCCGGGAGTGGAAGGATATGCGGGCCTAGAAGGATCATGAGCATGCGGGCCAATTGGCCTAGCAGCAACATGGGTAGAAGATGGAGGCCCATTAAAGTAGGAAGGCCCATTAAGAAAAGAAGAACCTTGAAGGGAATAAGGCCCATTATTAGAAGGCCCATTAAGAGGATGATGCCCATTAAGAGAACGAGGTCCATAATCAAGGTAAGAGGGCCCATTAAGAGAAGAAGAAAGCCCACTAAAGGATGGAGGCCCATTAAGAGGATGAGGCCCACTATGAAAAGGAGGCCCATTAAGGTGATTTACAATAAGTTTTTGGGCCTGGGCCGAGTCCATTCGCCGAACAAGATATGAAAGGTAGGCCATAAGCTTGGCTCGTTCATCCGACGGATCGGAGTGGCCATGAGGACATGGGCCCGCGTGGGAAGAGGAATCCACACGGGAATAGGAAGATGAAGAAGGAGGGTACAAGGGATTAGGGTTGTGCTCCATGAGGGCAAATGGAGACTTAATACAAGGAATATCAAGGAAAATATAATGAGGGAAGTAAGGGCTCGGAGATTCTGGCGCAACCTAAGGGGATATGGTGGGAGACAGATAGACTTATGCAAATGCAAATGCAAATGCGACCTAGAACAATGGATCACCAATGATAATATGATGGAAAAAATGCAACACACAACACCACAAATGGGCTTGGGTAAGCCCAAAAAATAATATGATTGTGAGAGGATTCACCCAAGATCAAACAAGTTGATATGATCGTTAATTTTTATTTTCCAAAGTTTTGGTGGGCCTTTTAATGATTTAAATTAAACACAATTCCCTGGAGATAGGAATCCCATAGGGAATAAGGTCCAAACTTTGGGTTGACTTAGGTTAACTCCCTCACACGTATGCAAAATGCAAACCTAAGGGGTGGAAAGGTACAACCGGCCCGGCGTCCGTGTGGGAATCCACGGCTCACGGGGACTTATGGAGGTCCTGGATAAGATCACCTAGTCGACTCCAAGGAATATGGAGGTGAGAGGATCACTTACCAAGGGAGAATGCAATTATGGTATGAAGAATGCATGATCCTATGTGCACCGGAGTGCATGCAATTTCTAGCTTAAAATTAGAAAATCAATGCAATATTAAATCATGCAAACATGATCAAACAACATCAAATCATATATGAAAATGAAGCTAATACAAAGCACATCAATGTAGGATCAGAAACAAGCATAATCGGAACTCGGGAGGCAATTAAATCATCAATGTAAAATGCACTTATGAGTCTGCCCCTGAACCTGCATGCAGATTTTATGCACAAAGCCCGAATATGGAGACAATATTTAACTATGCAAACGTGACCTAAATAATGCAAATAAAGTATGGAAATGAAGATAATACAAAGGGGAACAAGATGGAAGCAAGAAACAAGCAATCAGATCTCAGGAAGCCAATCAAATCATTATTCAAAGACGTACATGTGAGTCTATCCCTGGACCTGCCTACAGACTTTATGCAGAAAACTCAAAAATGGAGACACAATTAAACTATGCAAACATGACCCAAATGATGCATATGATATATGGATGGAAAGACAATACAAAGGGCTACAAAATGGGCCCAAGAACAGAGCAATCCGACCACAAGGTCAACTAAATCGCCCAAGAAAGATGCCCCCGTGAGCCTGTGCGTAGACCTGCCAAAATTAGAAAGTGGTCTACCAAATGACCGTTGTTAACACCCTTGCAGTCTAGTCCAGGACATCCCCGGGGTAAAAAGGTCGACCAATAGGTCTCAACCGGGTCGACTAGTGGTCAAAAGAGGTAAAAAGGGTCCAAATTGGTTGACCTGCCCGCTGGGTCAGTTGACCTACAAGGGGTCGGTCGACCGGACCAACCTAGTCAGTCAACCGGACCATGACCAGGCAACCCACTGTCCTAGGTTGGTCGACTGAACTGACTCAATCGGTTTACTGAACCAGGGCAGTTCACCCATCATGGCAAACACCCAACTGGTCGACCAAACTGCCCATTTGATCGATCGAATCTGGCGACGCAACCCCGAAACCCCATCTGAGGGGCCCTAATCCATGCCCCAATCACCCAGAGTGATGGGGAAAACATGGTGAAACTACTGGGACGTCCCAATCAAACCACACAAATCCCGTCGAATCGTCGAATCTGTCACTCACCCCAAAAACATGCTATTTTTTCCTGACATGGAAAGGAAACCACTCTCGGCCTCATCTTCACCTACAAATCATGGGAAAATGGAATACACGGGCTAGGGATCCATCCTCCTACCTCTCACAACGATTTTCCATGCCGAGGATGTCGATTCAACATGAAATCGCATCAAACTGCCACCGACTTCTCGAATCCGTGAGTGAAGCTTTGCCGCGCCATCACCTCATTCCTCGCTCCATCCTCGACCGCTCGCCACCCACGTCACCCTCACCTCATCCATAGCGTCCTCCATTAGCCACCTGGAGAAGGGGTGGAGAGAAGGAGGGAAACGAGAGAAGAGAGAGGGAGAGAATGAAGTGAGAGGGGGTGTTAAGGGGTTTATATAGGGATATTTTGGGATTCACAAATTCAAAAAAAATTGAAAAATTAAAAAAAAATCATCCCCATGAACCTCGAAAAATGCACAACGCGTCTACAACATCTTGGAGCCTAAAAACATAATGTTCCACCACGCACAAGGATCTGAAGGCCTGATAGCCAAAATTTTGATTTAATCACAAAACACGATCCGGGACCCATGGAAGCACTCTGAAACCCACGAATTCCGTATCCAAAAATCATAGGTCATTACAACTCCTTTTCAGAAAGAAGGCTAGAAATACCCTCTTTTTTAGACCTTCTTTGTTGCTTTGCACAGAAATTTGTTTGTCAGAATGATAAGATCCAACTATGCACAGATAAGTCTGCTTTATCTGAGAGATTGCTTCAGCAAGAGTGCTTCTAGAGGCAAAAATCCAGGGTGTGTTGGCTCATTGAAGGGGATAGAAATAGTAAATTTTTCCATTCTACCACTTTGGCTAATAGACGAAAATAGGTTATATCATAGCTTCAAGATTCTAATGGCCAGCTTACTTCGATTCCGGAGGAAATTAAAGACATAGCTGTCTTTCACTTTCAACATGCCTTTACTTCTCAAGATCACTTTATAGAGGACATGTTTCTTGATTGTATTCCTCGGTTAGTGAACCAGATTGATAATGATCTTCTATGTGCTACTCCAACTGATTCTGAAATTCATGATGCAGCTCTCAAACTTTCCCCTGACAATGCCCCGGGGCCTGATGGGTTTTCAGGTGCATTCTATCATAAATCATGGGATATTATTTCCAATACAGTTATAAGTGTTGTCCAGGAGTTCTTTATTTCCCAGCAAGCTCTCCCTAGGTCTGTTACTGCTACCCTTATAGCCTTGATCCCCAAACAGCCAAATGCCACTAATATTTTAGAATTCAGGCCCATCAGTCTTTGCAATTATTTTTACAAAATCATTTCGGCTATTGTAAACAGCAGACTGGCTACTATTTTACCAAAGATCATCTCTTCAAAGCAATCTGCATTTGTGAAAGGGAGACAAATTGTTGAGAATATAGCTCTAGCACAGGAACTGTCTCATGAGCTGGGTAAGAAAACCAGGGGCTCTAATGTGATTTTCAAACTTGATATGGCCAAGGATTATGATTGATTAGAATGGGATTTCCTCTTCTCAGTCTTACACAGGTTTGGGTTCAATAATAAATTCATATTCCTGGTAGAAAAACTGGTGAATAACTGTTGGTTCTCTATCCTTCTGAATGGAGTACTAGCTAGTTTCTTTAAATCTACAAGAGGGGTCCGACAAGGTGATCCCATTGCCCCCTCCCTCTTCATCATTGCTGAAGAGGCTCTGAGTAGATCTATGAATGCAGCTTACTCCAGTGGCTGAGTTGAATGGTATTCTAGCCCCAGAAGATGCCCTAATATATCGCATCTACTCTTTGCTGATGATACATTGATTTTCAGCAAAGCCAGTATCTCTTCAATCAGGAACCTGCTCAAAGTCCTTTGAATATATGAGAGAGCGTCGGGGCAGCAGATTATTGTGTCAAAAAGTGGGTTCTTCATGCAGTCTGGGGGTAATAACAACACTACAAGGAGGGTTCAGGAAGTTACTGGTTTTGCTCGACATACTTTCCCACACAGGTATTTGGGCTTTCCACTGATTCAAGGCAGATGCAAGAAAGTTTACTATGCTGGCATCATTAATTCTATTTAGAAACGCATCACTGGTTGGAGATCAAATTCGCTTTCTCAAGGTGCCAGGTTGGTTTTAATTAAACACGTTTTGACATCAATGCCAATTTATTTTTTGACTTCCTCTCCTCTTCACACTGGCACACATAAAGAGCTAGAGCAGGCTTTTGCCAACTTCTTTTGGGGTTCATCCTCCCATGGAAGAAAAAACATTGGAGGGCTTGGCAGGCCATTTGCAAGCCAGTTACCCAGGGGGGACTTGGAATTGTGTGCCTCAGAGATATGGAATTAGCATTGAGGGTCAAGATGCTATGGCAAGCTTTGCACTCAAACTCTTTATGGGCAGATTATTTCAGAGCTAAGTATATTCGAAACAGACCTCTAGAAAATGTTCAGTTCAAAAACATGAAAGCACTAGCAAGAAGGAGCTGGAATATGGCCAAAAATCTCATTATTCAGCATAAAAGGGTCATTGTGGGTGATGGTAATCACACAAATTACTAGTTTGATAAATGGGTTGGCAATCTCAGCTTGGCTGATTTGGTCCCTGCTAATCAAATTCCCAATCAAACTATTTCTGTCCGTGAATGCCTATTACACCCTACCACTGCTGATCTTGCATTGCAAGACACTTACTTTCCCACTGATATCAAAACTACTTTAAGGAATGTTACTTTGAATCAGGAGCAAGACCTGGAGGCTTGGAGTCTCTCCTTATCCGGAAAATGCAGTGTCTCATCAACTATTAAATTCATCAACAGCAGTAACAGCTCTCAAAGCTACATCCCATGGGCTCGGTTATGGTCAAGGTGGCTACCTTCTAAAATCTCTGTTCACCTGTGGAAGGTTTTAAATAACTCTCTTCCCCTTGATTCAAATATTAAACGGATGGGAGTCTCTCTTTGTTCCAAATGCCGTTGTTGTAAGGTGTCCCAGGTTGAAGATTCAAATCACCTATTTGTTCGAAGTGATTTGGCTACTTATGTTTGGCCTTCTTTTAGTTCTTTTAGGCTGCACATTGAAGGCAACTCTGTCAGAACTATTATTCTGAATACTATCAGTAACTCACAACATAAGTCCTTATTCGGACTTTTCACTCTAGCAGTTGTTGGTTATAAGTTGTGGGAATTATGGTGTGCAAGAAACCAAATTAGGTATGATGGTAAACAAACATCCAAGCAAAGCCTTGTTCGCAACATAAACTTCAAAGTTAAATAAATCTGCATAGTTGCTGACCTTAAAGAAGTAAAGAACAGCAAAAGGAGAATCTTGGGGGCATTTGGGCTGCAGAACATCAAATCTACACAGCTACATTGCTTGGCCATTAAATGGATCTGTCCTCCTTGTCCTTTCATTAAGCTTAATACCGATGGTGCATCAAAGCAAAATGGCGATTCTAGAGGTGATGGTGTAATTCGTGATCACAGTGGAAGTACTCTCCTTGCCTTCTCACACTATTATGGAAAGTCTAACAGCATTATAGCTGAGGCCCGAGCTTTCCTTGAAGGTGTTAAGTATTTACACACCATTGTTGTTTCTATGCCTGTCATCATTGAATGTGATTCGAAAACACTTGTACAGATCATCAAAAGACAAGCACACTGTCCGTGGTCCATTCTCAAATATTTCAGAGATATTTGGAGCCTTATTTCTCCATTGGATACCATTACTCACATAAACAGAGAAGGCAACATAGTGGCGGATTCTTTGGCTACTTTAGCATGCTCCTTGCAATGTAATTCTTTCTATTCTTATCATGAGCTTCCCTCTCATATAAAGGGAGCTGCTCGCTTAGATAAGCTAGGTATGCCTAGCATCCGATTGATGTAATTGTAATTATCCTCCTTTAGCAATAAAATACACCCCCTAGTGATAGGTAGGTGGTTGTAACACTCCACCCCCTATCCCTAGGCAGGGCTTTCAAGAAAAAAAACTATGCACTCAAAGCTTAGAGTCAGCCCACTCGAGCAATAAATCACTATCATCACTATAAGGCCCAGAATTTTATAAATTATTTTTGGTATATTTATTGATTTTCTGGGAATTTTAAAGACCCAAAATGGATTAATAAATGAATATTAGATTAAATAAATCATTATAAGGCCCAATTTATGATAAATAATTAACCTAGCCTATTTAAATAAAATCCAAAAGGTTTAAGGACCAAGCCCATTAAGTTTGGCCCATAGTCTAGAAGGTTATTTAGCCTATTTACGTATTTTAAGGATAAAATGTCATTTTTATGGATAATAATATGTATAATTAACAAAAGAGTTTGATTTATATTGAACTCTGTGCACGTTGGATGTAGCGGTCTATCGTGCGACCACCACAGCTATGTAACACACCAGTCTTGATGCGTTACATCCTGTTAGTTCCGTGAATGGAAGAACGAGCAAAAAGACTAGAACTTTGGGATCCTATCTGCAGGAGATCAACTTGGGAGAGCTTATAACATTACTAAAGACTCTTAGGGATTAGGTTCTAGCAAATTAAGGACTCTAGAATCGATCTAATCCTCAAACCCTAGCCAAAACCATATAAATATGACCTATTTCTGAACTGAGCGACCCTTACTTTTGGCTCGTGAAGAATCAAGGTAATGAGTCATAATTTTGGGTAAGTTCTTTAGAAGATTTTGTTTAGTATACTTTAGACTAATAGTTCTCCAAATTTCATGCTAGGAGATCAACCAACCAAGGAGATAGAAGCTTCCAAAGTCGTTGATTCAGTCATAGCAACCCAGGAAACTGAACGCAAGACCCCTGAAGATCAAGAGATTAGGACGTCTAAACGAGGTAATTAGAGCTCAGTCCTTTAGAACTTTTTGTTCACCTTAGTTTCAACTTCTTACCCTCAAAATTTCACGTCCTTCGGTCAAGAGATTGGAGAGATAGAGCGACGTGAAGTTGCTGAAAAACCTCAAGAAGGGAAGAACTAGGGCGTGTCTTGCAGTCCCAAATTGGAAGATTAAAGCTCATTTAAAAGGTAGGTTATCTCATGATTGGGAAAAATATCTTATTAGGGATAAAAGCCCTCTGATTGTGCTTGATTTCATGTATTATAGACTTAGAATTTCATGTTTTAATAGTTCTATACATTCATGCATCTCTTAGCCCTAAATGGAAAATAAAAGATATTATCTTGTCTATTCACTAAAACCCATACATATAGTTGGCCTATAAAAAATGTTATGTTTTCATAAACCTTTACTTTATTTTACTGCCAACAGACGATCTGACGCATCAAGATAAGACCGTCACAATGATCTAACGGCCTTACGATAAGCCGTCACACCCTCTGTTGCATTTGAATTGTTCTGTTGTCTCTGACGCACCATAACAGGAGCGTTACACTATTGTAACGGCCCCTCGATAAACTGTCACAAGACTGTAACGCTTCGATCCTAGACCGTCAGAGTAACTGTAGATAGAATTGAAGAATAGTCACATTAACTTATAAATATGCCTAGTTATCTAAGTTTTGACCTGTTAATATGACTTTAAATTTATTAATTGGTTCATGATAAGTATCGCATGTTAAAGACATCTTGAATTATTTTAAGGATATGTTAATTTCATGCCAAAACACTATAATTTGTATTAACTCCATGATTTTAAATGGTGTATTGAAAAAATTTTATCATGATTTCCTATTGTTACACATTCTCTCTATCAATACAGTCATTTCTTTAAGTACATGGCACATATTCCGGTATGTTATCCATTAGTTCACACTTTGCACTATAGGAACATTATTCTTAGACATGAGGACCTCTCTATTGGATATTCCTTCCAATGGACTAGGAAATCTTGTTTCAAGGCCTCCTTAATTCTCTGCGAGTCTGGGATTCCCACTAGGACGTCGAGTTGGTTGTACCATTGAAGCCCATTTAGTAGATCACACTATCGACGTTTCTGGTTCTAGCAATGTAACGGATCTATACTGGACCGTCAGGAGCATATAACGGCCCAATATATGACCGTCACATTTCACTAAGTCTATTTTATTATTTCTGGAATCAGACTAATGTAACGGCTGAATACTGGAGCGTCACATCATGTAACGGCCCAGTCCTTGATCGTCACATTGTTTGAGTGCTTAACCTGAGGTTTGACCCTAGGTTTGATGTTCCAAAATTTCTAGATGGATTATTGATGATCTAGAACTTGCCATATTATCCAAAGAGGCTTAATATAATGAAATAAACGTTAAAGAAATGTACCGTTATGCTGCCGATTCATCTCCATAAGCATAACCTTGTTTAAAGTCATTCTTGGTCTCTCATGTTCTTAAATTGAAGCATTCATTCATTGAATTATTACTATCATGAACTTATTGAATTATACATTCTTGGCCATACTTTATTGTTACATACGTGGAAATAGCTTGATTTATACTTGAAGATGTGATCGAGCACTGATTATGTTCAAGGGCTCTATGCTAGTCCCCTCGGCTGATTACCGAAAATATACTATTACAAGCCATGGGGTATGATGCTACTGGCGTCGCATTACGCTGGCAGTACTTTCTCTATAAATAAGTGAAGATCCACGATACAGCATGACATGACTTTCTTGCATGATATTCTACAGAAATTCGTGAAGTACTTGCTCATAAGCAAAAGATACTTGAGTGATGATTATGTGGCATTGCTAGTACATTCTCGATGCATTCTTATTCATGAAATGCCAATAACATGTTCTTGTTACATTCTTGCTAGTTCAACCTTGCTCTCATTATATCTTAAACGATCATCTTCGTTACTTTGGGTATTCGCATGATTGATCGCATTCGCATGATTTTACCTTATTCTTTTAGAGTTAAAATGTTAATTACTTTAATGATGCCTTCATGTTGATGCGAAGATACCTACTGGGCAAGTGTGCTCATTACCTATTTCTAATCTTTTCAAGAGATGGAAGTGATTCGAATTCAGATTCGGGCTATACATGTAGCGGGTCCGAGAGCGAATGAAAGTGTTGTCAAGATGAGAGTGCAGACTTAGGAAAGTCTATATTGTTTAGATCAAGTCTCTGTAATTTTCCTATTTCTTGAGTTTGATAGATTGAAGGAAGTTGAAAGTTATTGTATTTTGAAAACTGATTATCAATGAAATAAGTTGGAGTTTGATTAAAATCATGTGCAATTGTATTTATGTGTGTGATTGTCTCGCGCTCTGATCATTCATACTTGCAAGAGGCTGTTCACGTTTCTCGAGCGAGTCTTCCGCTGTCATAAAAGCTCGGGGCGTGACAGTTAAGTAGGTATCAGAGCCTAAGTCTCAAGACTTAGGGAAAAGAGTCATGTCATATGATAAGTCCAAGGTTTAAGGACCCCTACCTATGAACTAAGGAAGAAATTTTCACACCCATGTGAGAATTGGGTAGAACCCTGGATAAGATTGTTAATTAGTTTTAAGATTGATTTTCTTTCAGTTTCACGAGTAATAACAAGTTGTTATTTTTCTCTCAGGTACCCTATTATTACCATGGCTCATCGCGTAGATTGGAATGGTATGCAACAAACTGTTGCTGGCCTTACACAGGCATTACAAACCATGGCGCAAGCTGGCGCAGGAGCAAGGGCTGGTGATTTGCATCGCAACTTTCGGAGCTTAAACCCTCCGCGTTTCTTCGGTTCTTCTAATCATAACGAGGCAGAGAACTGGATAGACGAAATGAATCGGATATTTGATGTTATCCAATGTACCGATAAAGAGAAGGTGCATCTCGCAACCTTCCAACTCAACAAAGATGCCCGCACATGGTGGAAGTCGGTTCTGGCACCTCCGGCCGATGCCCCTCATACCTGGGATGGTTTTCTTACCCTATTCCGTGCCAAGTACTTTTCTGAGCACGTAAAAGAGAGAAAGGCTATGGAGTTCGCCGCTCTTCGGCAAGGAATGATGATGGTTGTCGAATATGAACTGTAATTCTCAAGGCTTGCACCTTACGCACCGCATCTTATCAGCACCGATTTATTGAAGGTAAATCGGTTCATGGACAGGTTACGACCTGGTTTCACTCAGCAGCTCGGGACCCAAAACATCCATACTTATGCAGAAATGGTTCAACGAGCATATTTGTGCGAAAGGACCTTAGAGAAGGTCAAAATTTTAAAAGGGAAAGGAGAAGAATCCAGCCGACGCTCAGATCGGCGTTATAAGAAAGAAAAGTTCAGCATCACGGAGCCCTACAAAAGCCGTGATAGTAAGAAAAGATCCAGGAATGGGAATGGTGGAAGTTCCCATAAGCAAAAGAAAGTCAAGGAAGAGCAAGTTGCTACAGCTTGCACATTTTGCGAAAAATTTGACCATTCGGCTGAGGAATACTGGAAGCGCCTCGGCGCTTGTTTACGTTATGGAAGCAGGGAGCATCGCATGCCAGATTGCCCCCTTGTTAAAGACCAATCATCTGGTGGAGGACGTAGGAGGCAGGCTCACCTCAATGTCATCTTAGGAGAAGAGGAAGCGCCCATGGATGGTAGGCTTATGGAAGGTACTCTTCAAATTTGTTCTCATCCTGCATTTGTGCTATTTGATACTAGTGCCTCTCATTCTTTTATCTCCACTACTTTTGCAAAAATATTATCAATTGCATCAGTTCCCTTACCTTCAGATCTCGCTATTACCACACTCTTAGGTTCTGGAACAAAGCTTACCGACTATTATCCTGATAGTGAAGTGATAGTAGAAGGTCATAATCTCCCCCGCAAACTTAGTATGCCTTGACATGAAGGGTTATGATGCCATTTTAGGGGTAGATTGGCTTATAGATCATGATGCTTATATCAATTGCCAAAATAGGATTATATCCTTTCGAAAGCCCGGTCTTCCAATATTCTCTTTCCTTGGCATGAAGTACCAGAAGCATCCTACTATCGTATCTTCTCTTCACGCTTGCAAACTTATTTCGCAAGGATGTGAAGCTTTTTCTTGCTTCTGTCATTGTTACCGAATCCAAGGAGATTATCTTAGCAGACATTCCAATTGTAAATGAGTTCCCCGATGTGTTCCCATCCGAATTACCCAGTTTACCACCCGAGAGGGAAGTAAACTTCACTATTGAACTCATTCCAGGAGCAGCACCTATTTTTATAGCCCCTTACAGGATGTCCCCCACAGAACTCAAAGAACTAAAGAAGCAGTTGTAGGAACTACTGGATAAGGGCTTTATCAGACCTAGCACATCCCCTTGGGGTGCGCCGGTTCTATTTGTCAAGAAGAAGGATGGTTCTCTCAGGCTATGCATCGATTACCGGGGACTAAATCAACTTACAATCAAAAACAAGTATCCGTTACCGCGTATTGATGAGCTCTTTGATCAGCTTTCGGGAGCAGAATATTTTTCTAAGATAGACCTCAGATCAGGTTATCATCAGCTTAGAATTAGAGAAGAGGACATCTATAAATCGGCTTTTCGAAGTCGTTATGGCCATTATGAATTCGTGGTAATACCGTTCGGGTTAACTAATGCCCCAGCAGCATTTATGCAACTTATGAACATTGTTTTCCAGCCATATCTGGACCAATTCATCGTCATCTTCATCGATGACATCTTGATATATTCCAAGACCAAGATAGTTTTGTAAACACTTAAAGAACATAAACTTTATGCCAAGCTTAATAAGTGTGAATTCTAGCTCAAGGAAGTTTCATTCCTAGGCCACACTATTTCAAAAGAAGGTATCGTTGTGGATCCTTCTAAGGTAGAAGCCGTCAAGAATTGGAGCCGATCAACGACCGTATCGGAAGTACGAAGTTTTCTGGGTCTAACTGGTTATTATAGAAGATTCATTAAAGATTTTTCAAAGATTGCAGTTCCTTTAACTAGACTCACGAGAAAAGAAAATCATTTTGTCTGGTCAGAGGAATGTGAGAAGAGTTTCCAAACTCTTAAGAATCATCTTACTACAGCTCCTATTCTATCACTACCGGTAGAAGGTGGTGAATTCGAAGTATATATGGATGCATCAGGTTTTGGCTTAGGGTGTGTCCTCATGCAAAATGGAAAAGTAATATATTATTTTTCAAGATAATTGAAACGTCACGAGGAAAACTATCCTGTGCATGATTTGGAATTAGAAGCTGTTATTTTCGCCTTAAAAATTTGGCGTCATTATCTCTATGGAGAAAAGTTTACGGTCTACTTGGACCACAAAAGCTTGAAGTACTTATTTTCTCAAAAAGAGCTAAATATGAGGCAGGGGAGATGGTTAAAATATCTCAAAGACTTTGATTTTGCTATTCAATTTCATCTTGGAAGGCTAATGCTGTTGCGGATGCACTCAGCAAAAAATCAATGGGTATGCTATCAAATCTCATGATTAGTATGACTAATCTTATTCCTCAATTTGCTCAGTTGAACTTAGATATTGACAGGAATGAGGATTGTTTCCTAACTAATATTCAAGCTCAACCTACATTAATAGAAGATCTGGTCAAGCTACAAAATGATGATCCTATATTATTGGAGATCAAGGCCAATGTTGAACAAAGGCCGGATTTTTCTATTAAGGCCGGAAGATTGCTATTTAAAGACCGAGTATGTGTACCAGATCATGAGGATACGAAGAAATTGATTCTAGAAGCACATAAATCCAGGTATACCATTCACCCAGGTGGTACAAAAATGTATCAGGATCTCAGAAGAAACTTCTGGTGGCCCAACATGAAGAGGGAAATAGCGGATTTCGTGTCTCGCTGTCTCACTTGTCAACAAGTAAAGGCAGAGCATTTTAGACCCGCAAGTAAACTGCTTCCATTGAATATTCCCGCATAGAAGTGGGAGAGTATAGGGATGGATTTCATTATGGGGTTACCTAAGACAAGAGGTGGACACGATGGTATATGGGTAATCATAGACCGATTAACTAAATCTGCACATTTCATACCAATCAAAAGTCGATGGTTTGTGGATATCCTTGCAGCATTATACATAAAAGGAATTGTTAAATTACATGGTGCCCCATTCACTATTATATTTGAGAGAGATCCTCGATTCACATCATAGTTTTGGAAGGGTCTACAACAGTCACTAGGGACTAGATTGAATTTCAGCGCAGCCTTTCATCCACAAACAGATGGTCTAACAGAAAGAACGAATCAAGTGGTAGAAGACATGCTTAGGGCTTGTGTTATTGATTTTGGAGGTAGTTGGCATGATCACTTGTCTCTAGTAGAATTTGCATATAACAATAGTTATCAGGCCAGCATACAAATGGCACATTTTGAAGCTCTATATGAAAAAAGTTGTCGATCACCAATATGTTGGAGTGAAATAGGGGAAAGACAATTCCTAGGCCCCAATATTATCAGAGATTCTATAGAGAAGATCAAGCTTATTCAAGAGAGAATAAAGATGGCACAAGATAGGCATAAATCTTATGTTGATAATCGAAGACGTGACTTGGAATTTCAAGTAGGAGACCATGTGTATCTCAAGGTTTCTCTAGGCCGTGGTATTCGGAGATTTGGCATTAAGGGCAAACTAACTCCAAGGTTCATTGACCCGTTTAAAATTCTTGAAAGGGTCGGTGGAGTGGCTTATAGACTGGCTTTACCTCCACAATTAGCAGGGGTTCATGACGTATTTCACATCTCTATGCTAAAGAAATATGTATATGATCCTGACCATATTATCACTTATGACAATCTGGAGATTCAGAAGGATATGATGTACGAGCAAACGCCAATAAAGATTCTGGAACGGAAAGTGCGTCAACTAAGAAATAAAGTTATTCCTATGGTCAAGATTCAATAGAAGAAAATATGGCCATATGAAGCAACATGGGAAACCGAAGCAGCCATGCGGAAAAGTTTCCCATAATTATTTTAAACTGTAAGTACACTCTCCATAATCCATGTATTAAATTTGGGGACCATATTCTCTTAAGTGGGGGAGGGTGTAAGGCCCAGAATTTTATAAATTATTTTTGGTATATTAATTATTTTCTAGGAATTTTAAAGACCCAAAATGGATTAATAAATGAGTATTAGATTAAATAAATCATTATAAGGGCCAATTTATGATAACTAATTAACCTAGCCTATTTAAATAAAATCTAAAAGGTTTAAGGACCAAGCCAATTAAGTTTGGCCCATAGTCTAGAAGGTTATTTAGCCTATTTACATATTTTAAGGATAAAATACAATTTTTATGCATAATAATATGGATAATTAATAAAAGAGTTTGATTTATGTTGAACTCTGTGTACGTTGGATGTAGCGGTCTATCGTGCGACCGCTACAGCCATGTAACGCACCAGTCTTGATGCGTTACATACTATCAGTTCCGTGAATGGAAGAACGAGCAAAAAGACTGGAACTTCGGGATCCTATCTGCAATAGATCAACATGGGAGAGCTTATAACATTACTAAGGACTCTTAGGGATTTGGTTCTGGAAAATTAAGGACTCTAGAATTGATCTAATCCTCAAACCCTAGCCAAAACCCTATAAATAGGACCTATTTCTGAACTGAGCGACCCTTATTTTTGGCTCGTGAAGAATCAAGGTAATGAGTCATAATTTCGGGTAAGTTCTTTAGAAGATTTTGTTTAGTATACTTTAGACTAATAGTTCTCCAAATTTCGTGCTAGGAGATCAACCAACTAAGGAGATAGAAGCTTCCAAAGTCGTTGATTCGGTCATAGCAACCCAAGAAACTGAACGCAAGACCCCTGAAGATCAAGAGATTAGGACGTCTAAACGAGGTAATTATAGTTCAGTCCTTTACAACTTTTTGTTCACCTTAGTTTCAACTTCTTACCCTCAAAATTTCACGTCCTTAGGTCAAGAGATTGGAGAGATAGAGCGACGTGAAGTTGCTGAAAAACCTCAAGAAGGGAAGAACTATGGCGTGTCTTGCAGTCTCAAATTGGAGGATTAAAGCTCATTTAAAAGGTAGGTTATCTCATGATTGGCAAAAACATCTTGTTATGGATAAAAGCCCTCTGATTGTACTTGATTTCATGCATTATAGACTAAGAATTTAATGTTTTAATAGTTCTATACATTCATGCATCTCTTAGCCCTAAATGGAAAATAAAAGATAGTATCTTGTCTATTCACTAAAACCCATGCATATAGTTGGCCTATACTCCGTTTATCATGTCTGGAATAGTTGTAGTATTTTGATTTCCAGGCATGTTATGTTTTCATAAACCTTTACTTTATTTTACTGCCAGCAGATGATCTGACGCATCAAGATAAGACCGTCACAATGATCTAACGGCCTTACGATAAGCCGTCACACCCTCTGTTGCATTTGAATTGTTCTGTTGTCTCTGACGCACCATAACAGGACGTTACACTACTGTAATGGCCCCTCGATAAACCGTCACAAGACTGTAACGCGCCTATCCTAGACCGTCAGAGTAACTGTAGATAGAATTGAAGAATAGTCACATTAACTTATAAATATGCCTAGTTATCTAAGTTTTGACTTGTTAATATGACTTTAAATTTATTAATTGGTTCGTGATAAGTATCGCATGTTAAAGGCATCTTGAATTATTTTAAGGATATGTTAATTTCATGCCAAAACACTATAGTTTGTATTAACTCCATGATTTTAAATAATGTATTGATGAAGTTTTATCATGATTTCCTATTGTTACACATTCTCTCTATCAATAGAGTCATTTCTTTAAGTACATGGCACATATTCCGGTATGTTGTCCATTAGTTCACACTTTGCACTATAGGAACATTGTTCTTGGATATGAGGACCTCTCCATTGGATATTCCTTCCAATGGACAGGGAAATCTTGTTTCAAGGCCTCCGTAATTCTCTGCGAGCCTGGGATTCCCACTAGGACGCCGAGTTGGTTGTGCCATTAAAGCCCATTTAGTAGATTACACTATCAATGTTTCTGGTTCTAGCAATGTAACAGATCTAGACTGGACCGTCTGGAGCATATAACGGCCCAATATACGACCGTCACATTTCACTAAGTCTATTTTATTATTTCTGGAATTAGACTAATGTAACTGTTGAATATTGGAGCGTCACATCATGTAACGGCCCAGTCCTTGACCGTTACATTGTTTGAGTACTTAACTCGAGGTTTGACCCAAGGGTTGTTGTTCCAAAGTTTCTAGATGGATTATTGATGATCTAGAACTTGCCATATTATCCAAAGAGGCTTAATATAATGAAATAAAAGTTAAAGAAATGTACCGTTATGCTGCCGATTCATCTCCATAAGCACAACCTTGTTAAAAGTCATTCTTGGTCTCTCATGTTCTTAAATTGAAGCATTCATTCATTGAATTATTACTATCATGAACTTATTGAATTATACATTCTTGTCCATACTTTATTGTTACATGCGTGGAAGTAGCTTGATTAATACTTGAAGATGCGATGGAGCACTAATTATGTTCAAGGGCTCTATGCTAGTCCCCTCGGCTGATTGCCGGAAACATACTATTACAAACCATGGGGTATGATGCTACTGGCGTCGCATTGCGCTGGGAGTACTTTCTCTATAAATAAGTGAAGATCCACGATACGGCATGACATGACTTTCTTGCTTGATATTCCACAGAAATTCACGAAGTAGTTGCTCATAAGCAAAAGATACTGGAGTGATGATTATGTGGCATTGCTAGTACATTCTTGATGCATTCTTGTTCATGAAAGGCCAATCACATGTTCTTGTTACATTCTTGCTAGTTCAATCTTGCTCTCATTCTATCTTAAACGATCATCTTCGTTACTTTAGATATTCGCATGATTGCTCGCATTCGCATGATTTTACTGTAAGGTTTCGATCAGAGGAGTAGCGGAAACAACGAAACCCTAAGAGTCGTATCGTTGCTGGCGATCAAAACCAAGAAACGATTCATCTAAGAACCCGCCAAGAACAGTTCTATACCTTTGCGGGATTAATCAATTCTCAGATGCCCGAGGATGATCGAGTAGAGGCTCGTCGGGCTGCTAGCCGTCCAAGTGTCCGGCCTCTAGATGTATCCACACGAGCAGTAGGAACGGACGGAGTCTCCTTCTCGATCTCCACAAGTCGGCCACTCCTCAGCACCACCATCCACCGCCTTCGGAGGAGGAGAGAGAGAGGGGCACGCCCAGGTCAGGGAGGAGAGAGAGGGGGCGGCCGGCCAGGGGAGAAACCCTAGTGCTTGCCCAGGGTTTCTCTCCTCAGCGTGTAGTTATAGACTCTGGCATTTTTCACAAAAACCCAGAAACTATCTACAATTACTATCCTTATCCGTCTTATCCACTACTCTATTGTGTGTGACCCTCTAGGCACAATAGTCTGTTTGGTTTTCTGGCCCATTAAGCTAAGAACTCTTCTTAACTTAATTATTTATAATCCAATAACTCTTAATGGATTTATCAGGCTTTCCAACCACGAACGGCACCAAGCAACACCTCGTGATCCCAAATGACTTTGGGAGGGATGCAACCCATATTGAACCTTTCCGTCATCAAATTCCACACAGTTATAGATCCTCATTCATACAATGCTCCAATCAGAATTAGGGTACGGTCAAACTGTCAAACCCTAAAACATCCTGATCTTATGGACCCTTGTACTCTTAAGTACAGTTCACTAGAAAACTCCTTTTCTCAGTGAACCCCCATACCCTGGCCAGGGATTTCTAAGTACATGTCCATATAGCATTCTCTCTCTTAATCCATGCAGAGAGTGAATGATCCCTTGTTGTCCACCAAAGTGTTTTTTACATGAATCCCACTGAGTTCGAATAGCTAACTATTAAGAACCACAAGATTGAAGTTCATAAGTCAGCAATCAAACGCTCAGTGGAGTCCATGCAAAACCTATTTAGTGACTTAGGTCAAAGATCCAACTATGCTACTGTGGCACTAGAATCTCCTGATTGACAGTCAGCATGATTACCATTCAGGAATTCTAGATCGGGTCAGTTTAGTGAACTCATTCCACTAACGAGCACCTGCACGTGTACCTTGATGTCACCACACCGGTGATTATGAGATCGACCACCCTCATCACATGAGTGAGTACCACGTGCACCGGTCTATCCGGATCTTCAATGTCCCTTCTTGAAGATCCTATGACCAGGAACATTTAGAATATAAACATCTAGATGACTGTTCTCATTATCAGAATCTCATTATGATCCAATCATCATAGCTCATATTCAAGGACTTCATCATATTACAACAAACATACTATAACGTGCTAAGAATATAATGAAGAAAATGCCATTAGTATATTGAATGAAATTGTACAAGAAATGTCACCATCACAACACTTGTGATTGGCTTGAAGGGCATACATCTCTAACAATCTCCCACTTGCACTAAAGCTAATCACCCACATGCTTGATCCCCATCAGCCCAAGGTGACGCTCAAACACACTTTGAGATAAAGGCTTAGTCAATGGATCTGCAATATTATCAGTAGAAGATACTCTGTCTACTATCACATCTCCTCTAGCTATAATCTCTCTGATCAAGTGATAACGCCGCAGAATATGCTTGGACTTCTGATGAGACCTCGGCTCCTTTGCTTACGTAATTATCCCATTGTTGTCACAAAACATGGGGACAGGATCAGAGATGCTTGGGACAACTCCCAATCCATCGATGAACTTCTTCATCCAGACCGCCTCCTTTGACGCCTCGGCAGCAGCAATGTACTCGGCCTTGGTTGTTGAATCAGTAGTGGTTTCTTGTTTGGAACTCTTCCAACTCACTGCCCCACCATTGAGAGTAAAAATGAACCCAGAGGTTGACTTGCTATCATCTTTGTCAGACTGGAAACTAGAGTCAGTGTATCCTCTTAGTTTCAAGTCCTCTCCTCCATATACCAAAAATAGATCCTTAGTCCTTCTTAAGTACTTAAGGATACATTTCACAACTATCCAGTGTTGTTCACCTGGATCTGCTTGATACCTGCTCGTAACACTTAGAGCATAAGCTATATCAGGCCTAGTACACGCGTACATGATGGACCCTATGGCAGAGGCATAGGGAACCCTACTCATGTACTCCCTCTCTTCTGGAGTTTTAGGGGACATCTCCTTAGAGAGGTAAACTCCATGTCTAATCGGTATTAGACCTCTCTTAGAATCTTCCATGCCAAACCTTTTGACAATGGTGTCTATGTACATCGATTGGGACAAGCCTAGCATCCTCTTTGATCTATCTCTATAGATCCTAATCCCCAACACATAGGATGCTTCTCCCAAATCCTTCATGGAGAAATACTTTGATAGCCAGGCTTTGACTGACGATAACATACCTACATCATTCCCAATGAGTAGTATGTCATCCACATACAGTACCAAAAAGGTGATTGCACTGCCATTTGTCTTCTTGTATACACATGGCTCATCTTCGTTCTTAACGAAGTCATAAGATCTGATTGCTTCATCAAACCTTATGTTCCAACTGTGAGATGCTTGCTTTAGTCCATATATGGACCTCTGAAGCCTGCACACTCTATCTGGATACTCTTTGGATGTGAATCCCTCAGGCTGTGTCATGTACACTTCTTCCTCAAGGTTTCCATTGAGGAATGCCGTCTTCACATCCATCTGCCAGATTTCATAATCATAGTGTGCAGCAATGGCAAGTAAAATTCTAATGGATTTTAGCATGGCTACAGGAGAGAAGGTTTCGTCATAGTCAACCCCTTGCCTTTGACGATATCCCTTCGCTACAAGCCTTGCCTTATAGGTATCAACCTTTCCATCCACTCCAATCTTTCTTTTAAAGATCCACTTGCATCCAATAGGTACAATACCCTCAGGTGGATCCGCCAAGTTCCAAACTTGGTTGGAGTACATGGAATCCATTTTAGATATCATGGCCTCTTGCCATTTCCTAGAGTCAATGACACTCATTGCCTCCTCGTAGGTCTTAGGATCATCATCCTCATTATGTGATACCTTACCAGAAATATGTCCTACATATCTATCTGGTTGAACAGGTATCCGGCCTGACCTACGCACAGTTTGTGGGTCAGTTTGTACTGGATCTTGAGAAGGTACACTGACAGGTTGTGGTTCTAGAACTTCTTCTAGTTCTACTGAGCTCCCACTGTTCACTTCAAGGATATACTCCTCCTCAAGGAATACAGCATGTTTAACTACAAACACTCTTTGATCACTAGGCTGGTAGAAAAAATATCTATAAGTTTCCTTAGGATATCCCACAAACCTACACTTCTCAGTCTTAGATCCCATTTTATCAGAGTCATGTTTCTTTACATGGGCAGGGCAACCCCATACTTTAAAGTACTTAAGATTTGGCTTCTTTCCTTTCCATATCTCATATGGAGTGGAGTCGACAGACTTCGATGGGACTTTGTTCAACAAGTGTGCAGCAGTCTCCAAGGCATAACCCTAGAGGGACAAGGGTAAACCAGCAAAACACATCATGGACCGTACCATATCTAATAGGGTACGATTCCTCCTTTCTGCTACACCATTCAGCTGAGGTGTATAAGGAGGAGTCCATGGAGACAATATTCCATTATCCCTTAAAAATTATGTGAACTCCGTACTCAAGTATTCACCCCCTCGATCTGATTGAAGAGTTTTAATACTTTTCCCGGTTTGTTTCTCTACTTCATTCTTAAACTCGACAAATTTCTCAAAAGCTTCCGATTTGTACTTCATTAAGTACACGTATCCAAATCTTGAGAAATCATCAGTGAATGTAATGAAGTATGAATAACCTCCCTTGGCATGTATGGACATAGGTCCACACACATCAGAGTGTATGAGTTCTAACAACTCATTTGCCCTTTCTCCATGTCTAGAAAATGGAGACTTGGTCATCTTACCCATGAGGCAAGATTCACAAGTCGTGAATGATTCATAATCAAATGGATCAATGTATCCATTCTTACACAACTTTTTCAATCTTTCCTCATTGATATGACCAAGCTTACAATGCCAAAGATAAGCTTGATTCACATTGCCTCTTTTTCTCTTAAGAGGTATGTCCACACACATCACAGGAGATGCCACATCTAAAATATACAAACCATTCATTAAGCTCCCACTGGCAAACAATTCACCATTTAATAATAAAGAACAACCATTGTTTCCAAAACTTACAACAAATCCATATTTATTTAAGCAAGAAATGAAAATAATGTGCTTTATTATAGAAGGAACATAATAACAGTCTATAAGCTCTAGTGTAACTCCTGTAGGCATCTGGAGGTTCACCTTCCCGACCGCGAGCGCAGCCACCTTTGCTCCATTTCCCAGTCGCAAGTCAACCTCGCCTTTGTTCAATTTCCTACTGCTTGTCAGCACCTGCAAGTCATTACAGATATGAGATGCACACCCAGTATATAATACCCACGATGTGGATCTATAAGACAACTTTAGGTCAACAATCATGAACATACCTGAAGCTTCTCCAAGCTTCTGTTTTACCTTTTCTGCAAGATACAACTTACAGTTCCTCTTTCAATGACCATCCTTATGGCAGTGGAAACATTGGCCCTTGTCCTTCTTAGCCTCATCCTTCTTGGCAGTCTTTCCCTGCTTATCCTGCTTTTTCTTCTTGTTTTTCTTAAAAACAGATTGATTCTTTCTCTTCTTGTTGGTCTTACCAACGAGTAGCACATAAGATTTCCCATTGTTCATTGTCCCCTCAGCTGTCTTCAACATATTAAGAAGCTCTGCTAGAGAGCACTCTATCTTATTCATGTTGAAATTCACTATGAACTGGGAGAATGAACATGGGAGAGATTGCAAGATTAGGTCAATGGACAAATCCTTGTTCATTTCAAAACCTAATTCTTTCAGCCTCTCAATCCACTCTATCATTTTGAGAACATGTGTCTGCACAGATGTTCCCTCAGACATTTTGGCCCCGAACAGATTCTTAGATATCTCATATCTCTCTGTTCTACTCTGAGCTCCAAAGAGCTCCTCCAGATGGAATAGGATGGATCTAGCATCCATCTTTTCATGCTGCCTTCGTAACTCATTAGTCATGGAGGCTAGCATATAACATTGGGCCAGAGTGGCATCTTCCATATGCTTTTCATAAAGAATCACCTCAGCCTCATCGGCATCATCAGCAGGAACAGGAGGAACAGGCTGCTCAAGGACATAGGCTATTTTCTCAGCCGTGAGAACAATTCTCAGATTCCTAAGCCAATCGACATAATTGGGACCAGTCAGCCTGTTGGCTTCCAATATGCCTCTCAATGGGTGGTTCGTCATTGCGATCTATAAGAGGAAATAACAGAATTTAGAATAACATTGCAGACATTCATGATATTAAATTAAGACATGGACTTTTATCCTAACTTAATACTCCCACTAATTTTTGACGATTTTGCATAACCCCTAATATGCAAAGACGGGACACAACGACTGTGTCCTAGTGGGTACTAGGATCCCATTAACATTATGGAAGTAGTCTTGTGGTAGCACAACAAACTACCACATACTTAATGGGTAGGTAACTCTTGCCAATTACAACTCCTTGTAACTCCCAGTAATTTAGCCTCCGAACGCTTCGTGATCTTGTGGTAGCACAACAAACCACGAGCGTTGGTTAGGTCTAACCCGTTGTTACGTTATGAGAGCGGGTTTTTGACATAACTCTTTTGGTAGCACAACAAAGCCATGCCAGCCCCCATCCCAAGGTTCGGCCCAAGCCCTAGCCTAAGTCTCCGTCCCCTTGCTGTGATAGTCTTGTGGTAGCACAACAAACTCCCACAGTCTAAGGACGGCTCACTTTGACTATAACGTGGAAGGCTACGTGGAACATTCTTAATGTCTCACGCTTATCGACCTAATATTTGATTGAAAAGGGATTTGAATATTTTGGTCTCATCAATATAGGTGCTATATATATATAATAATAATTAGGAGTATCAAATATACTCTAAAATTATGTATATATATACAATTAGCAGCACGACCACATATATCAAATATATGCTGTAACACCGATGGATGATCATGGACTTTAAACCTAGCAACATTACCAGAGCCAGTTGGTAATGTACACACAACATGGTAAATGCTCAAAGACTTGGAACATCCAATGCTCCCACTAGATGTGAAGAATCTCCCGAGCCACCGTAGTCGGTCTCCTTCTTAGTCTCCATCCGCTTCTCATTATTACAAGTAAATTTAAAATTTGGGCACGCAGGCCCATAAATATACATCAGATGATAATAAGAAACCTTGAACCAGTCAAGGGGAGTACAACACAGGTGGGAGATAGAATGGACAACCCGGATTAATAAGAGAGAGAGAGGAGGCACGCAGGCCCCAATAATCACATCATGATCCATTCACCACAAACCATACCATCACATTATATCTAAGTCCATGACCATCCATCCCACACACATGACACATCACATGCATCATCAAGTAATTATCATATAATTACAGCGAGATATAATATTGATTTCAAAATAATAGTAATTAGTTTTGAAATCACGCAACATAAATTAACTAAACAATTTAGTTTAAATAATCAAGTCTAAACAACTTTAGACAATCATCATTCACATTCACTGCATGGGCTCAACAATAATATACTCTTAATTAACCTCATAAGAATCACATCCTTATAGTAATTAATATTAATTAATTAGATAATAGGAAATACTTAAAACAATTTTAAAATTCCCATTAACTAATTAACCAAGGGCCAATAATGAAAAATAAGTTAATAGATCGCTAAAACAATTTTAGAATCACATTAAAATATTTTTCAGAAATTTTCCCAGAATTTTTCTGACATTAAATGCATTTTAAACATTTTAAAATGAATAAAATTCAAAAAAGGGGGGGGGCTTATCGAGCGCGGATCCGGGCGCGAGCCGGATCCGCCCGCGGGAGACCCACGAGGGTGTCGTCTCCCCCGCCCGATCGCGAAGGGGAGGTGGCTGGGGTAAAACCCTAGCCCCCCGGTGCTCACCGCAGGGGGCCCGTCCGCCGCCCCCGACCGCCGCGGACGACCCCTGGGGTCCCGCCGGCACGTCCGCAGGCCACCGCCCTAGACGCCGTGGCCGGAGGAGGCGCCCGCGATCATCACGGGGCCGTTCCGCCCTGTTCGCCGTGAACCTCGCCGGAGCCGCCCCATCCGGCCGCCGCACGCACCCAGACGCCGTGGGACGCCATGGGGAATCGTCCAGCAACTCTTGCCAGCCCCATGGACATCCCCAATCGGAGATTAGTAGCCTAATATGGCAACCGTCTCCTTGTGCGAACGACGACCGTGGCCGCGAAGACATGTTCGATTCGCCCTCACCGTAGGGTCAATCAATGCAACAAAACGTGCGTTTTGATCCTCTTACTACCAGGAACAATTCCATGGATCAATTGACCAAAACTCATCCGTGAGAGACTCAATCGAACATCCTAAATTGAGCCCTAAGCATGAACGTGAAGGACGAAAAATAATATAATAATCTTATTTTGATCAAACCAGCAACCTGGCTCTGATACCACTGTAAGGTTTCGATCAGAGGAGCAGCGGAAACAACGAAACCCTAAGAGTCGTATCGTTGCTGGTGATCAAAATCAAGAAACGATTCATCTAAGAACCCGCCAAGGAAGAACAGTTCTATACCTTTGCGGGATTAATCAATTCCCAGATGCCCGAAGACGATCGAGTAGAGGCTCGTCGGGCTGCTAGCCGTCCAAGTGTCCGGCCTCTAGATGTATCCACACGAGCAGCAGGAACGGACGGAGTCTCCTTCTCGATCTCCACAAGTCGGCCACTCCTCAGCACCACCATCCACCGCCTTCGGAGGAGGAGAGAGAGAGGGGCACGCCCAGGTCAGGGAGGAGAGAGAGAGGGGGGGCGGCCAGGGGAGAAACCCTAGTGCTTGGCCAGGGTTTCTCTCCTCAGCGTGTATTTATAGACTCTGGCATTTTTCACAAAAACCCAGAAGCTGTCTATAATTACCGTCCTTATCCGTCTTATCCACTACTCTATTGTGTGTGACCCTCTAGGCCCAATAGTCTGTTTGGTTTTCTGGCCCATTAAGCTAAGAACTCTTCTTAACTTAATTATTTATAATCCAATAACTCTTAATGGATTTAACAGGCTTTCCGACCACGAACGGCACCAAGCAACACCTCGTGATCCCAAATGACTTTGGGAGGGATGCAACCCATATTGAACCTTTCCGTCATCAGATTCCACACAGTTATAGATCCTCATTCATACAATGCTCCAATCAGAATTAGGGTACGGTCAAACTGTCAAACCCTAAAACATCCTGATCTTATGGACCCTTGTATTCTTGAGTACAGTTCACTAGAAAACTCCTTTTCTCAGTGAACCCCCATACCCTGGCTAGGGATTTCTAAGTACATGTCCATAGAGCGATCTCTCTTAATCCATGCAGAGAGTGAATGATCCCTTGTTGTCCACCAAAGTGTTTTTCACATGAATCCCACTGAGTCCGAATAGCTAACTATTAAGAACCACAAGATTGAAGTTCATAAGTCAGCAATCAAACGCTCAGTGGAGTCCATGCAAAACCTCTTTAGTGACTCAGGTCAAAGATCCAACTATGCTACTGTGGCACTAGAATCTCCTGATTGACAGTCAGCATGATTACCATTCAGGAATTCTAGATCGGGTCAGTTCAGTGAACTCATTCCACTAACGAGCACCTGCATGTGTACCTTGATGTCACGACACCGGTGATTATGAGATCGACCACCCTCATCACATGAGTGAGTACCACATGCACCGGTCTATCCGGATCTTCAATGTCCCTTCTTGAAGATCCTACGACCAGGAACATTTAGAATATAAACATCTACATGACTGTTCTCATTATCACAATCTCATTATGATCCAATCATCATAGCTCATATTCAAGGACTTCATCATATTACAACAAGCATACTATAACGTGCTAAGAATATAATGAAGAAAATGCCATTAGTATATTGAATGAAATTGTACAAGAAATGTCACCATCACAACACTTGTGATTGGCTTGAAGGGCATACATCTCTAACAATCTCCCACTTGCACTAAAGCCAATCACCCACATGCTTGATCCCCATCAGCCCAAGGTGACGCTCAAACACACTTTGAGATAAAGGCTTAGTCAATGGATCTGTAATATTATCAGCAGAAGATACTCTGTCTACTATCACATCTCCTCTAGCTATAATCTCTCTGATCAAGTGATAACGCCGCAGAATATGCTTGGACTTCTGATGAGACCTCGGCTCCTTTGCTTGCGCAATTGCCCCATTGTTGTCAAAAAACATGGGGACAGGATCAGAGATGCTTGGGACAACTCCCAATCCATCGATGAACTTCTTCATCTAGACCACCTCCTTTGATGCCTCGGCAGCAGCAATGTACTCAGCCTCGGTTGTTGAATCAGCAGTGGTTTCTTGTTTGGAACTCTTCCAACTCACTGCCCCACCATTGAGAGTAAAAATGAACCCAGAGGTTGACTTGCTATCATCTTTGTCAGACTGGAAACTAGAGTCAGTGTATCCTCTCAGTTTCAAGTCCTCTCCTCCATATACCAGAAATAGATCATTAGTCTTTCTTAAGTACTTAAGATACATTTTACAGCTATCCAGTGTTGTTCACCTGGATCTGCTTGATACCTGCTCGTAACACTTAGAGCAAAAGCTATATCAGGCCTAGTACATAACATCGCGTACATGATGGACCCTATGGCAGAGGCATAGGGAACCCTACTCATGTACTCCCTCTCTTCTGGAGTTTTAGGGGACATCTCCTTAGAGAGGTAAACTCCATGTCTAATCGGTATTAGACCTCTCTTTGGAGTCTTCCATGCCAAACCTTTTGACAATGGTGTCTATGTACATCGATTGGGACAAGCCTAGCATCCTCTTTGATCTATCTCTATAGATCCTAATCCCCAACACATAGGATGCTTCTCCCAAATCCTTCATGGAGAAATACTTTGATAGCCAGGCTTTGACTGACGATAACATACCTACATCATTCCCAATGAGTCGTATGTCATCCACATACAGTACCAAAAAGGTGATTGCACTGCCATTTGTCTTCTTGTATACACATGGCTCATCTTCGTTCTTAACGAAGTCATAAGATTTGATTGCTTCATCAAACCTTATGTTCCAACTGCGAGATGCTTGCTTTAGTCCATATATGGACCTCTGAAGCCTGCACACTCTATCTGGATACTCTTTGGATGTGAATCCCTCAGGCTGTGTCATGTACACTTCTTCCTCAAGGTTTCCATTGAGGAACGCCGTCTTCACATCCATCTGCCAGATTTCATAATCATAGTGTGCAGCAATGGCAAGTAAAATTCTAATGGATTTTAGCATGGCTACAGGAGAGAAGGTTTCGTCATAGTCAACCCCTTGCCTTTGACGATATCCCTTCGCTACAAGCCTTGCCTTATAGGTATCAACCTTTCCATCCACTCCAATCTTTCTTTTAAAGATCCACTTGCATCCAATAGGTACAATACCCTCAGGTGAATCCACCAAGTTCCAAACTTGGTTGGATTACATGGAATCCATTTTAGATATCATGGCCTCTTGCCATTTCCTAGAGTCAATGACACTCATTGCCTCCTCGTAGGTCTTAGGATCATCATCCTCATTATGTGATACCTTACCAGAAATATGTCCTACATATCTATCTGGTTGAACAGGTATCCGGCCTGACCTACGCACAGTTTGTGGGTCAGTTTGTACTGGATCTTGAGAAGGTACACTGACAGGTTGTGGTTCTAGAACATCTTCTAGTTCTACCGAGCTCCCACTGTTCCCTTCAAGGATATACTCTTCCTCAAGGAATACAACATGTTTAGCTACAAACACTCTTTGATCGCTAGGCTGGTAGAAATAATATCCATAAGTTTCCTTAGGATATCCCACAAACCTACACTTCTCAGTCTTAGCTCCCAGTTTATCAGAGTCATGTTTCTTTACATGGGCAGGGCAACCCCATACTTTAAAGTACTTAAGATTTGGCTTCTTTCCTTTCCATATCTCATATGGAGTGGAGTCGACAGACTTCGATGGGACTTTGTTCAACAAGTGTGCAGCAGTCTCCAAGGCATAACCCCAGAGGGACAAGGGTAAACTAGCAAAACACATCATGGACCGTACCATATCTAATAGGGTACGATTCCTCCTTTCTGCTACACCATTCAGCTGAGGTGTATAAGGAGGAGTCCATTGAGACAATATTCCATTATCCCTTAAAAACTGTGTGAACTCCGTACTCAAGTATTCACCCCCTCGATCTGATCGAAGAGTTTTAATACTTTTCCCAGTTTGTTTCTCTACTTCATTCTTAAACTCGACAAATTTCTCAAAAGCTTCCGATTTGTACTTCATTAAGTACACGTATCCAAATCTTGAGAAATCATCAGTGAATGTAATGAAGTATGAATAACCTCCTTTGGCATGTATGGACATAGGTCCACACACATCAGAGTGTATGAGTTCTAACAACTCATTTGCTCTTTCTCCATGTCTAGAAAATGGAGACTTGGTCATCTTACCCATGAGGCAAGATTCACAAGTCGTGAATGATTCATAATCAAATGGATCAATGTATCCATTCTTACACAACTTTTTCAATCTTTCCTCATTGATATGACCAAGCTTACAATGCCAAAGATAAGCTTGATTCACATTGCCTCTTTTTCTCTTAAGAGGTCTGTCCACACACATCACAGGAGATGCCACATCTAAAATATACAAACCATTCATTAAGCTCCCACTGGCAAACAATTCACCATTTAATAATAAAGAACAACCATTGTTTCCAAAACTTACAACAAATCCATATTTATTTAAGCAAGAAATGGAAATAATGTTCTTTATTATAGAAGGAACATAATAACAGTCTATAAGCTCTAGTGTAACTCCTGTAGGCATCTGGAGGTTCACCTTCCCGATCGCGAGCGCAGCAACCTTTGCTCCATTTCCCAGTCGCAAGTCAACCTCGCCTTTGTTCAATTGCTACTGCTTGTCAGCACCTGCAAGTCATTGCAGATATGAGATGCACATCCAGTATCTAATACCCACGATGTGGATCTATAAGACAAGTTTAGGTCAACAATCATGAACATACCTGAAGCTTCTCCAAGCTTCTATTTTGCCTTTTCTGCAAGATACAACTTACAGTTCCTCTTCCAATGACCATCCTTATGGCAGTGGAAACATTGGCCCTTGTCCTTCTTAGCCTCATCCTTCTTGGCAGTCTTTCCCTGCTTATCCTACTTTTTCTTCTTGTTTTTCTTAAAAACAGATTGATTCTTTCTCTTCTTGTTGGTCTTACCAACAAGTAGCACAGAAGATTTCCCATTGTTCATTGTCCCCTCAGCTGTCTTCAACATATTAAGAAGCTCTGCTAGAGAGCACTCTATCTTATTCATGTTGAAATTCACTATGAACTGGGAGAATGAACATGGGAGAGACTGCAAGATTAGGTCAATGCACAAATCCTTGTTCATTTCAAAACCTAATTCTTTCAACCTCTCAATCCACTCTATCATTTTGAAAACATGTGTCTGCACAGATGTTCCCTCAGACATTTTGGCCCCGAACAGATTCTTAGATATCTCATATCTCTCTGTTCTACTCTGAGCTCCAAAGAGCTCCTCCAGATGGAATAGGATGGATCTAGAATCCATCTTTTCATGCTGCCTTTGTAACTCATTAGTCATGGAGGCTAGCATATAACATTGGGCCAGAGTGGCATCTTCCTTATGCTTCTCATAAAGAATCACCTCAGCCTCATCGGCATCATCAGCAGGAACAGGAGGAACAGACTGCTCAAGGACATAGGCTATTTTCTCAGCCGTGAGAATAATTCTCAGATTCCTAAGCCAATCGACATAATTTGGACCAGTCAGCCTGTTGGCATCCAATATGCCTCTCAATGGGTGGTTCGTCATTGCGATCTATAAGAGGAAATAACAGAATTTAGAACAACATTGCAGACATTCATGATATTAAATTAAGACATGGACTTTTATCCTAACTTAATACTCCCACTAATTTTTGACGATTTTGCATAACCCCTAATATGCAAAGATGGGACACAACGACTGTGTCCTAGTGGGTACTAGGATCCCATTAACATTATGGAAGTAGTCTTGTGGTAGCACAACAAACTACCCCATACTTAATGGGTAGGCAACTCTTGCCAATTACAACTCTTTGTAACTTCCAATAATTTAGCCTCCGAACGCTTCGTGATCTTGTGGTAGCACAACAAACCACGAGCGTTGGTTAGGTCCAACCCGTTGTTACGTTATGAGAGCGGGTTTTTGACATAACTCTTGTGGTAGCACAACAAAGCCATGCCAGCCCCCATCCCAAGGTTCGGCCCAAGCCCTAGCCTAAGTCTCCGTCCCCATGCTGTGATAGTCTTGTGGTAGCACAACAAACTCCCACAGTCTAAGGACGGCTCACTTTGACTATAACAATGGAAGGCTACGTGGAACATTCTTAATGTCTCATGCTTATCGACCTAATATTTGATTGAAGGGGATTTGAATATTTTGGTCTCATCAATATAGGTGCTATATATATATATATAATAATAATTAGGAGTATCAAATATACTCTAAAATTATGTATATATATACAATTAGCAGCACGACCACATATATCAAATATATGATGTAACACCGATGGATGATCATGAACTTTAAACCTAGCAACATTACCAGAGCCAGTTGGTAATGTACACACAACATGGTAAATGCTCAAAGACTTGGAACATCCAATGCTCCCACTAGATGTGAAGAATCTCCCGAGCCACCGTAGTCGGTCTCCTTCTTAGTCTCCATCCGCTTCTCATTATTACAAGTAAATTTGAAATTTGGGCACACAGGCCCATAAATATACATCAGATGATAATAAGAAACCTTGAACCAGTCAAGGGGAGTACAACACAGGTGGGAGATAGAATGGACAACCCGGATTAATAAGAGAGAGAGAGAAGGAGGCACGCAGGCCCCAATAATCACATCATGATCCATTCACCACAAACCATACCATCACATGATATCTAAGTCCATGACCATCCATCCCACACACATGACACATCACATGCATCATCAAGTAATTATCATATAATTACAGCGAGATATAACGTTGATTTCAAAATAATAGTAATTAGTTTTGAAATCACGAAACATAAATTAACTAAACAATTTAGTTAAAACAATCAAGTCTAAACAACTTTAGACAATCATCATTCACATTCACTGCATGGGCTCAACAATAATATACTGTTAATTAACCTCATAAGAATCACATCCTTATAGTAATTAATATTAATTAATTATATAATAGGAAATACTTAAAACAATTTTAAAATTGCCATTAACTAATTAACCAAGGGCCAATAATGAAAAATAAGTTAATAGATCGCTAAAACAATTTTAGAATCACATTAAAATATTTTTCAAAATTTTTCCCGAAATTTTTCTGACATTAAATGCATTTTAAACATTTTAAAATGAATAAAATTCAAAAAAAGGGGGGGCTTATCGGGCGCGAATCCGGGCGCGGGCCGGATCCGCCCGCGGGAGACCCATGAGGGGGTCATCTCCCCCGCCCGATCGCGAAGGGGAGGGGGCTGGGGTAAAACCCTAGCCCCCCGGTGCTCGCCGCAGGGGGCCCGTCCGCCGCCCCCGACCGCCGCGGACAACCCCTGGGGTCCCGTCGGCACGTCCGCAGGCCACCGCCCTAGACGCCGTGGCCAGAGGAGGCGCCCGCGATCATCACGGGGCCGTTCCACCCTGTTCGCCGCGAACCTCGCCGGAGCCGCCCCATCCGGCCGCCGCACGCACCCGGACGCCATGGGACGCCATGGGGAATCGTCCAGCAACTCTTGCCAGCCCCATGGACATCCCCAATCGGAGATTAGCAGCCTAATATGGCCACCGTCTCCTTGTGCGAACGACGACCGTGGCCGCGAAGACATGTTCGATTCACCCTCACCGTAGGGTCAATCAATGCAACAAAACGTGTGTTTTGATCCTCTTACTACCAGGAACAATTCCACAAGATCAATTGACCGAGATCCCTCCATGAGAGACTCAATCGAACATCCTAACATTGAGCCCTATGCACGAACGTGAAGAACGAAAAATAATCTAATAATCTCAATTTTGATCAAACCAGCAACCTGGCTCGGATACCACTGTAAGGTTTCGATCAGAGGAGCAGCGGAAACAACAAAACCCTAAGAGTCGTATTGTTGTTGGTGATCAAAATCAAGAAACGATTCATCTAAGAACCCGCCAAGGAAGAACAGTTCTATACCTTTGTGGGATTAATCAATTCCCAGATGCCCGAAGACGATCGAGTAGAGGCTCGTCGGGCTGCTAGCCATCCAAGTGTCCGGCCTCTAGATGTATCCACACGAGCAGTAGGAACGGACGGAGTCTCCTTCTCGATATCCACAAGTCGGCCACTCCTCAGCACCACCATCCACCGCCTTCGGAGGAGGAGAGAGAGAGGGGCACTCCCAGGTCAGGGAGGAGAGAGAGAGAGGGGGGCGGCCAGGGGAGAAACCCTAGTGCTTGGCCAGGGTTTCTCTCCTCAGCGTGTAGTTATAGACTCTGGCATTTTTCACAAAAACCCAGAAACTGTCTATAATTACTGTCCTTATCCGTCTTATCCACTACTCTATTGTGTGTGACCCTCTAGGCCCAATAGTCTGTTTGGTTTTCTGGCCCATTAAGCTAAGAACTCTTCTTAACTTAATTATTTATAATCCAATAACTCTTAATGGATTTATCAGGCTTTCCGACCACGAACGGCACCAAGCAACACCTCGTGATCCCAAATGACTTTGGGAGGGATGCAACCCATATTGAACCTTTCCGTCATCAGATTCCACACAGTTATAGATCCTCATTCATACAATGTTCCAATCAGAATTAGGGTACGGTCAAACTGTCAAACCTTAAAACATCCTGATCTTATGGACCCTTGTACTCTTAAGTACATTTCACTAGAAAACTCCTTTTCCCAGTGAAACCCCATACCCTGGCCAGGGATTTCTAAGTACATGTCCATAGAGCATTCTCTCTCTTAATCCATGCAGAGAGTGAATGATCCCTTGTTGTCCACCAAAGTGTTTTTCACATGAATCCCACTGAGTCCGAATAGCTAACTATTAAGAACCACAAGATTGAAGTTCATAAGTCAGCAATCAAACGCTCAGTGGAGTCCATGCAAAACCTCTTTAGTGACTCAGGTCAAAGATCCAACTATGCTACTGTGGCACTAAAATCTCCTGATTGATAGTCAGCATGATTACCATTCAGGAATTCTAGATCAGGTCAGTTCAGTGAACTCATTCCACTAACGAGCACCTGCACGTGTACCTTGATGTCACCACACCGGTGATTATGAGATCGACCACCCTCATCACATGAGTGAGTACCACGTGCACCGGTCTATCCGGATCTCTAATGTCCCTTCTTGAAGATCCTACGACCAGGAACATTTAGAATATAAACATCTAGATGACTATTCTCATTATCACAATCTCATTATGATCCAATCATCATAGCTCATATTCAAGGACTTCATCATATTACAACAAACATACTATAACGTGCTAAGAATATAATGAAGAAAATGCCATTAGTATATTGAATGAAATTGTACAAGAAATGTCACCATCACAACACTTGTGATTGGCTTGAAGGGCATACATCTCTAACATTTACCTTATTCCTTTAGAGCTAAAATGTTAATTACTTTAATGATGCATTCATGTTGATGCGAAGATACCTACTGGGCAAGTGTGCTCATTACCTATTTCTAATCTTTTCAGGAGATAGAAGTGATTCGAATTCGGATTCGGGCTATACAAGTAGCGGATCTGAGAGTAAATTAAAGTGTTGTCAAGATGAGAGTGAAGACTTAGAAAAGTCTATATTGTTTAGATCGAGTCTCTGTAATTTTCCTATTTTTTGAGTTTGATAGATTGAAGGAAGTTGAAAGTTATTATATTTTGAATACTGATTATCAACGAAATAAGTTGGAGTTTGATTAAAATCATGTGCAATTACATTTATGTGTGTGATTGTCTCGCGCTCTGATCATTCTTGCTTGCAAGAGGCTTACCGTGCCGACTGTTCACGTTTCTCGAGCGAGTCTTTCACTGTCATAAAGGATCGGGGCGTGGCAATCACTATCATGCTAAGTTTACGTGGAATCAACTTTTGACCATAGAAGAAATTGTGTATGCGAAGGATCAAAGTTTCCTATACACCATAGACCAATGGAGAAAAAAAGTGTGATGATATATTGCAATATGGTATAGAAGTTTTGAATCGACTCAACTATGAGCCACATCTTATCTCATTTGTAGAATGGTCTCTACAGAGAGTATATCAATCTTTTGCAGATGAAGTGGCCCGTGCTCCAAAGTTCTATGAAGTTTATCTTTAGGTCAATAAGAGAAAAGAAGAAATTAGGCTAGATCCAATACCATTTGATATCTTTTTGGATTATGAAGGTGCCTGTGAACTCCAACTTTCAGTTGCTGGAGCCCATTTTCCACCATTGGATTCATTCCTCTTTCCCTCATCCTCTCATCACTAAATACATTCCCCTTGTATTTTTTCTCAACTAGAACTTCTCTTAATGTGTTAATCTATTCACTTTGCCTTTTACTGCCCCTTCATTCATTCTCTACTATGTGATCCTTTGCTTTTTACAACACCTTTTTTGCCAAATGGGAAAAAGAGGGAGAACATGTCAATGGCAAAAATTGTACAATTAAAGTCAAAACTATTTTTGCAATAAATTAATAACAGAAGATAGAATTTTTTAACACAATCTTTTTGTCATCACCAAAAAGGGGGAGATTATTACGTATATTTTGGCTAGATTCAAATATTACTTTTATCAATTTTGGTGATAATAAAATTATTGATGAACACATCTCTAATTATTCAGTAATGACAATAAGATCAGAAATGGCTAATAAATGAAATGGTTGAAAGACAAGAGAAGCGGAATAGAAGAAGTAGAAAAACTCTAAAAAAATTGGCTAAATATAAAATAGTTGCAAATAGATAACATAGGCATTAAAATCATACTTACGCGATATAAAATGAACTTAGGAGTTATTTGCTCTATTAGGTGTTGTGATTTTGGCTAAGTATAAAACATGGCCATTACTTCGACTAATCCTACGCCTTAGGTTCACCTATCTATTGTGATTGTCGTGGTTTTTCTCTTAGCCGTTCACTTAGGCGCTATAATTCACCAAGGTATTACTTTGCCTATCTATATCACCTATCTAAGTAATCTAGTTGTTGCTTCATCTATATGTTCGACTATATCGATCACTTAGGTGATATTTAACTCACATAGGCACAAGATCGCTTATCTTACTAAATTGCCTATCTTTTTATAAGGTTTAACTTAGGCGCAACATCGACTATCACTTCACTTATCTTATTGACTTAGGCGAAAGTTCTTCGCCTATCTTTGACTTCAACTATCCTAAGGGCATCGCCTATCTTGGAAAAGCTTTCCCTATCAATCAATTCGACTATCCTAAGGACATCACCTATCTTGGAAAAGCTTCGCCAATCTTTTGGAACTCCGCCCATCTTATTGAATCAACTTTGACTATCTCATTCTTTTGCCTATCCAAAAAGAACTTAGGCGCACTATTCCTTCAGTGATCTGAATGTTTTTTTCTTACTTTTAATAGCTGATTTAACAAACTTAAATTGATCAAATCATTTTAGGCATAATGTTTATTCAGCTATCTGTGTTTGTATTTTCCTTACTATTTATGATATATGCTATGCTACAATTATTTAAGAAAATACATGTCTGATATCTGTCTTATATTTCTTTACTCTTTGCATAGCTATACTTTTTAGCATAATCATTTGTGTAAATAGAATCATAAAATAATCACTGAACTAAATCTTATCAGCTATCTGTCCGACACTCTCATTTCTTAAACATACCTATAATTTTGACTTAACAAAGAGATTAACAAAAAGCTATCTGATCTTCCACTATCTCTAAATATATTTGATAGTTGCACCAATTTGCACCTAATGATCAACGGTCTCTCTTATATTGCTTTATATTCATGATATCTAAAATATTCTGAAATCAACTTAGTCAGTTGTTGCGCGGGTTTTTTATGCCGATTACCGGGGTGAAGGAAGGGATACAGCAGGGAAGGAAAATACGAGAGCTTGATATATCTCGGGTATCTTCCTTACAGTTGCATCCCTCTCACGGCGGTATCGAGAACTCTCCTTTCACGGAAAGTCGAAAAGGGTCGAACGGCACGGAAATGTCGGGATAAGGGTTAACTGGACAGGGTGCGGGCGTGCCAGCCAATTTCTCGACAATCACTCATGGAACCAAGGGTTGACCGGGGAAGCGCCACCAGGGCGCGGCACATGGGCTCGGGCGATCGGGCGACATGTGGAGAGAAGGGGTTCCATGGGTTAGAGTGCGTAGGCGATTGCGGGAATCGTGTATGGGACGTCTTTCCCCACCGGCCGCAAGCAACCGGTGTTTATTTACATCGGATTGAATCTGAATACCTTCGTTCCAAGCTGAAGAAAAGTCTGTATATATGTCTAAAGCCGTGGGTAGAGGGCTGGGGGCATTCAATAGCTATGGGTGCGTGTTAGACTGAGGGGTGTTTGTTGGGGTTAGGGTGTTAGGGACGGATGCCAAGTGGTGTAGATAGAAAACTGAGGGCCTGAATGTGGGTGCGAGGGCACTCGTCCAATCGGCAGTGTTATACTAAGGTGTATACTTCTTTACAGGAAAGCCATAATGGCCAAGGTACAACTGGCGCATGCCACGGGACAACTCCGACGTGCTAGCGGTCCCCGGGTCGATGCGTGGTGAATGAGCACATATGCGTTTTACAGAGGGTTCCTCCCGTGACGTGGGCCAGGGCCGTGGGGCCGAACGGGGGCCTGTGTCTGGATGACTGGAGGGATACATCGATCCGGTATCTGGGCGAGGGTCGATCACGACTAGAATTGAGCGGTCGAACATGGCCTTGTAACTGCGAGAGAGTATGGTGTCATGGTACGCGTGTGGTTGCAACCGACGGGCACGCGAGAGGAAATCCCGGCATGAGGGGATGTCCACCCATGTCGTAATGCCTCACATATGGTGGGTGTTGACTTGTGTATGACGGCTATATACGGCGTGAGGGGAGTGCAAATGACATACCCCCGGCATATTAGACCGCCGAACAAGTCACCCACGCACAATTCTCCTTTGCTCGTTGCTTGGAGCCGCGCTTGAAGTCCTATGCTTGCTGGATGCCGAAGCTTGGATGGATGATCGGCTATATGTGCCCCTTGCGGGGGTTTCCGGGGGCGGAGCCCCCGGAACAAAAATTTTAGTTATAGCAGGGGCAACTCTTGATTATTGGCTTCATATTCCTTTCATTTGTTTGGTTAATTATATTTCTTTTTATGGAAGGCACGCCGGTTAAATGGGAAGCCAAGGGGCGTGCCGGAATAGGAGGTGCAAGGTGGCGTGCCGGTTAAGAGTGTTGAAGGGGGGGGCGCCGGTTTAATGAGGGCGAGAGAAAGAAGGGCGCGCCAGGTAATGGTCAAGGAGATAGAGGGGCGTGCCGGTTGAATGGGAATCATGGGGTGCGCCGGCTAAGGCCACCAAGAGGGGGCGCGCCGGTCAAAAGGAGATGTGGGGGTGCGTGCCAATTTTTGGCTCAAACAAGGATGGGGCACGTCGGATAGGTGCCAGAAAAAATGGAGGGAGTTTTGAGTGTGGGGTTAAACTGGCGCGGGGGGTACCGCACCGGATTAGCCCGCACCGGATTAAGAGCGCGATGGAATAGTCCTTAGAAGGTTTGTTTCATTCTTTTTGACTCTATTTCTTCTCTCCTTCCTCCTGTAAGTTAATCTGATGGTTAAGTTGCTCATTCAGTTGGTGAATTAGATTGGGAAAGAGGAGGTTTAAGTGTTTTCTTGGAAGAGTTTATTATGCAAGGCTTAGGAGGTTAGTTCAGTGCCTTACTCAGGGAAGCATTTTGTTCTGAGGCTACTTCATTTATGCTCTGTTTTGTGCCCTCATTCCTTGTTCTTATTGTTTATGTTCCTGGCGAAAATTGGGCAGCTTCTCCCCCGGACTGAGGCTTGCCAGAGAAAAATAGAGGAACACCAAACGGATTGCTCTAGGGTGAACCTCAAAATACAGACTTCACGGCGGTCCGATAACCCACATGTGAGTGTGGAGGCTCGAGGACTAGCCTTCAAGAGTTCCAACGGCTCACGGGTGATGGTTTCATGAACGAGACGAATGTATGCCATGAGAGGCGGCCATGAATGTTCACCCTTCTGACGGGTTCCTCTGAAGGCTACGCTACGTAGAAGCAAGCTTCGAAGGGCCCTGGGTAAGTAGAAGATAAGGAGAAAGGGGAGGGAACCAAATGAGTGGAACACCATATACTGCAACGGCTTTTCTTTTATTCACCCGCAAGAAGAAGAGGAACGAAATACACAAGGGGATCTATCCCTGAGCAAAAGAGAATACATCTCGAGGAAAAGAAAGATAGCAGGGGGAAGAAGTGAATACATCGGTGCCGGAGGGGGGGACGGAGCACAAGCCCCTCCCCCCGGGCTCACCTCTCACTCTCACGCTTAATCTCTCTTCTTCTTCACCTATCAGGCGTAAGAACGGGGCTTCTTCTTTTTCTTCGGAGGGAACTCCCAGCTGAACCAGACTATCTCTCCCACTTTTTTCGTCTCTCCATTTCTCTCTTCTTCCACCCACCTATATATAGGATGGGTTGCGTTTCTTGTAGAAATGGCCAATGAGGGAGAATTCCCGCCACCTCTGCCTTGTTCGCAGCAACGCTGGGAGTTGACTCGTTATACTGGATGCTGCTGGTTCGTGTCGTACGATACTGCTCGTCTGAGGAAGGGATGTTCACGAATTTGTCGGGGCCTGCTTTGTCATTTCCGCTTCTGTGCTGTCGAATGGATGTGGAGGCAGAGCTTGGTAGCATTGAATGGTATGCCCCCTTGAACCTGCACCTGAATCTGATAGGAGAACAGAGTATCGGTTGACAGATGGGACAGAATGGGGTTAAACTGGCGCGGCCAGGGGCGCGCCGGTTTAAACCAAAATGCAATTAGTGTGCCGTATCACCAAGTGAATAGGGGTGCGCCGGATCAGCAAAGGAAGAGGGGGCACGCCGGTTTAAGGCCCAGGCAAGGGCGCGCCAATTTAAGTGCAGGACACGCCGATTTAGACTTCGTCTCGGCTTCGCGGCCATTCAGGCGAACAGTTGTGCTCCCGAAGAACTTCAGTTGCAATGCTCCTGCTCCGAGGTATTTAGTTCAAAGTTTTCGAGGTCCGGTCCTGGGCTTTGCATGCTTTCCGGCATAAGCCAAACCCGTGTCCGAGCTCCCGAGCTTCTTCTGATTCGGCCTTTGGCAATGCCGACCGGAGAGCCGGGGTCATCCCTTCATCCCGAGGGGCTTCTTTGTTGGGTGGTGGAGCACCGGGTAGGTATTCGTCCTGCTTGGAGGAGGCATAGGGTTTATTCGGCCCTTCCGTCCTCGACTTGCTCTCGAGTGCTGAGACGTGCTTGCCGCATGATCATCATCATGTTTTGACGTCCACAGTAGCCGATGAAGCTTGGCCTTTTCCTTGTCAACAGAGAAGAGATCATCATCATCTTCCTCTAAAAGCCAACTGTTGCTTTTGCTCTTAATCACGGGGTATGGACCAATCCCCTTGAAATAGAGCGCAGCGTCGGCCAGGTTGCATTCTACCGGTGTGAACGGCGACAGGTCTACAAAGACCTTATGTTGCCCCCCGTCCTTGGCATACTTGATCCATTGGTGGAGAGTCGACGGGACGACCCAAATTTCATGGATCCCAGGTCTGCCCAGTAGCATCTTATAAGATGTGTTGGAGTCGATGATGTAGAATGTCACCTTAGAGGTGAAATCATCGAGCAGCAGGTCGACATCCACCCGGCCGAGGATGTCCTCGGTGTTCTAGTTAAAGCCGGATATCTTAACCGCCTGAACCTTCTGGAGGTATGGGGTCAGATATAAAGACTTGAATGTCTTGAGCGGCATGATGTTGACTGCAGCAGCTGCATCCACCAGGATCCGGTTCACATCATGCCCATTGATCTTCCCCTTCATGTAGAGAGGACGGTTGTGGCATGGAGGGGAGAGCAGCATGTCTTTCTCCGTGAAGGAGATGGCGGCCGGGAAGGATCCAAAGGCAACCACCTTCATTTCTACGGCATGTGCTTCATAGACTTCCGACTCTTGGAGTATTTTGATAAGGGTTTCCCTTAGGTCTTTACTCCAAGCAATGGCTTCCCAAATTGAAATACTGGCAGCAAAGTGTTTCATCTGGTGGAGGACATTCCGGTCAGCTCGAGCTCGAGCATCCTCCAAGGATGGTAGTATGTTAGGCTGAGCCTTCTGCGAGCTGCCGCGCTATTCCCCGTCGGGGAGTTGCACTGCCTTGCCCATATCATCAGGATCAGGCTGACCTTGATCACCAGCAAGCTCTTGGAACAGGGATGCCAGTGATGGCTCTTCCGGGGGTGATTGGCGGGCTGGCTAATCCTTGCTGGATGGCCCCGCTTACTCTGCTGTAGCAATCGGTACTGGCGCTGGGGCAGGGAGGCCAGCAGTAGCCTCTCCAGTGCCGGAAGGGTCGAAGATGTCGGGTCCACCCCAAATTTCTACTTCCGAGATGGGGGCGGTTCCTCTCCTTGAAAGGGGATGATTCGCTCCGTGTCGAAAGTGGACGGAGAGATGGGTAGCTCAGGGATTCTCCCACGACCTCTGCCACGTCCCCGGCCACGATCTCGGCAGCGGCCATTGTGTTCTGGAGCTGGCTGTAGCCCAAGAGGAGCAATGGTTCTTTGTCTTGTCCGGGAGGCTATTGGCTCGCTCCGCCGAGAAGCGTTGCTATTGTCAGGAGGTGGGATGGCCACCATGTTGCAGGTGCAGTGCCGAAGCATTTCTTCCAGCTGCTCTGTGGTGATCTCCTTGTCTTTATAGCACAAGGAGAGCTCGTCTGAGATCACGAGTCTTTCGCCATCCTTGAGCTTTTGGATCATCTCTTGGACCCAATTTCTGAGGCGACCTCGTTTCTACATTTCTTCCCACGGGATGTAGCTGTCAAGTGAGATAGCCCTGGTACGACGAGGAGGAACGTATTCCTCCAGGTCATCAATGAGTCGCTGAAGTCTTTGGAGAGGCGTTGGCTCGGTCGGGGATTACAGGGTGGCGACTTGTTCAGCTTGTTTCTTGAGCCACTTTCTGAGGTTCTTCCTCCTATTTTTCTCTTATCTCTTGGCAATAGCTGCCTCCAAGAGAGTAGAAGGGAGAGGTGCTGGGGCCAGAGTTGATAAATCCTGGTGAGGATATCCCCGAGCTGGTGTCTTTGTAGAGTGAGGTCGATGACTCTTCCTTGCCCGAATTTTGATCCAGGCGCCTTCCGCTTGTTGTATCGGGAAGGTGGCATTGATCGCCTGCTCGATTACCTCGAGCAGCAATTCCTGGTATGTCAGAATGCTGGGACTGGCATCCGGAGACGTATGTGCGGTTTGGTGCCTTACCCGCGGTGGCGACAGGAGCCTACGAGGAGTCGGTAGGCTGGTGCTAGCGTCCGAAGACGTGTGCGCGGTTTGATGCCTTAACCACGGTGGCGACTGGAGCCTACGAGGAGTCGATAGGCTGGTGTTGGCGTCCGAAAACATGTGTGCGGTTTGATGCCTTAGCCGCGGTGGCGACAGGAGCCTACATGGAATCCGTAGGCTGGTGCTGGCGTCCGAAGACGTGTGCGCAGTTTGATGCCTTAGCTGCGGTGGCGAAGGCTTTTGTTGAGGAGTGGATGGAGAGATATGCTTGTCATCCTACTCCTTAGCCTTGCCTTTGTAACCACGCTGAGGGCTGGGCCTGGCGACAACTGACGGCGTCGCAGGACATTGTCGCTCTGTACAGTTATCCCGACTCTGCGGACTGGCTGAGCCTTGTGGCGATGGGCCCGCCACTTGAATCGAAGCTGCTGAAGACTCCGAAGATGCCTTCTTTGTACTTTGGATTGTGTCAACAGGTAGGTGGAGAGGACCCGATGGTCCATCCGCCGAGGAGATGTGACGAGGCTGAGGCGGGGCCTCACCCTGCTTTTGCTTTCCCTTCCTATCCACGGCTGCCGATGACGGAGATAGGACGGGAGGAGGATGAGAGAGAGCCGAAGAGCCTGTCATCGTCTCGCCCACCAGAACATCCTCTCAGCCATGAAGGACCCGAAGGAGCCTAGCGGTATCTTCTTCAGGGAAAGGGAGAGACTTTAGCTCCCGCCAGGACCACCACCGCACGGCCGAAGTGGCTAAGGTTGGCTGGCTGGGTGCTGACATTTGGGATCCCCCAAGGGCCGGAGGAGCAGGGGAATGGATGACGTTGACCGAGAAGTTGGTCGACTCTATCTCTTGACTGGCATCCCGCTCTCTACGCCTCCGCAATCGCTCGAGCGCCTCTTGATTGTCAGTCCGAAACTCGAGCCATTCTGGAGGATGCTGGTAAGGCAGCCCGTGCCCATTTTCTTGGGGAGAGTCTGGCCGCTCTGACGCATCCTTGGCGATGCTCAGGGTCTCTTCGACAGCTTTCCGAAGCCTGACGAATGACATGGAGTTTCCTTCCGCGTCGATCTGCTCACATCGAATCTGTTCCTAGATGAGGTGCTGAACTTCCTCGCAGGACTCGATCGGGTGGCAGATCTTGGCGTGGAAGGGGCAGTATTGGGGGTGACTACGATCCCAATGGCTGTAGTCGGCAGGCGAGTCGCGGGGCATGATTTGCCCCCTCTTGATGCGGATATCGAAGAGCCACCGGGTTCTCTCCCTGGGGAAGGAGAGAGGTCTCCGATCGTGCCAAGGCCTCCACTTTGGGTACCAAATCGAACGTCCCCTTCGATTGGCACTGGGCTCCTCCGACTCGTCATAAGAAAGAGAAAATACGGCCATCATGTGGATGACACTGGCTGAGGGGTGAGCCACGTGTGCTACCTTAGCTGGCCTGGGCCACGTATGTGGTTGTGGAGGATCGATGAGACCGCTCTTCATTTTGACAAGGCCGTCTCGGATCAGCTTCTACGCTTGAGTCTTGAAGACGTAGCAATCTTCGATTGAGTGACCCAGCATGCGGTGGTACAGGCAATAACTGGGATCGTCGGTCTTCAGAGCCTTGTCTAGCTTGCAGATTTCTGGAAACTCGACGATCTTCTGCGCCATACAGAGGTCGAAGAGCATCTTCATGTGTTCCTTCTTGAATGAGAAGGGTGTCCTCATACGCTCCGAGAAGGAGGGAGCGGCCGACTTATTCGCTGGCTTTTTGTCAGAGCCACTGGATTCGGCCTCCTTGCTGACTTTGGCGGCAGGGGTGAATTCTATGATATTCACCTCCTTACCGGGCTGGCATTCTCGCGTTTGCTTACCCTTTACTACAGTATAGCTCGGGTTATAAGCGAAGAACATCTCTATTTCGGCGACCGCCGAATTGAGTTGGTCGAAGCCTTTGATATTGGTGTTGAGAAGCTTTTCGCTGACCACGGCCGCCAGACCTCGATGACATATGGTGATGGCGTCCTCTTGAACGGGTGGACTGACACTCCTCAAGCTAAGGTCTCGCCACTTTTTGATGAAGTCGAGGGCACTCTTGCCCTTTTTCTGCCGGAGAGAACAGAGTTTGGCTAGGGAGACCTATCACTCGGCCGTTTGAAAGCAGTCGAGGAATTTCTTATGGAGATCCGCCCAGTTGATGACTGAGTTGGGCTTCAGGCGGGAATACCATTGAAAGGCCGTTCCCGTGAGTGAAGTGGTGAAGTAGCGTAGGAGATATGATTCATCTAGTGCTAACTCGCCCATGGCCGTAACATAGTAGGCCAAGTGTTCACGTGGCGACCCCTGCCCTTCGAACTTTTGTAGCTTCGGAGGCTTGGAGTATTCTGGGGGAAGCTTTTTTAGCTGGTGGTGAAGCGGGTAGGGAACACTGTAGAGATCTACCGTGACAGCCCCTTCGCCATACTGTGCGAGCTTTGTCTCGACGATGCGCTCGATCATCTGGCGTTGTGCCAAGAGATTCTCTGGCACTAGCGTGTTGGAAGCTCGTGGTTGAATTTCAACCGGGGGCGTGCCAAACCCAGTTGCCAACGGAGTTCGGGCAATCGCCGTTGAGGTGTTGGCAGCATCACGGGCTTCTGGCGGCACCAGTGCCTCGGCCTGGGGCCTAGCAGGCTGCTGAGGATGAAGGTCTCGTTCCTGGAGGAGTTCTTGCAGGAGGGCCTTAAAATGCTGGTTCTCCTTCATGAGAGTATCGAGGGTCACTTCTTGAGCCTCGTTCATAGGAGGGTCATTGTTGACCGGGTCTGCGTTGATAGGAGGATCGCGATCTTCCGTCGGGACCTCTTCCGCGCGTTCCGTCACCTATGGTCCGGCAGAGGTACCGATGTGACCTGTTGGGGGAGGCGGCGGAGCCTGGTGGCGTGGCCTCCTGAAGTGGGACAGAGGCTGGTTCAAGCCGCCGGACTGGGTGTCCGGCTGGTGTCCCATGGTGTAGCACGCGAACACTCGAACTGCATCAATGATGAACCGGGCCGTCCGCTTTTGGCGCGTGTTCCGCGCGGGGCGAATAGGCGTCCCTAGTCTGTCAAAGACCGAGATGTGTTGCAGAGGGGGCTCACTCCCGACATCAGTCAGAGGAGTGTCCGGGACAGGTTGCTGGAGGGCCCGAGAACAGGCTCGCCTTTGCCTCCGCTTGCTTGCGCGGTTGACATTGGATGATTGGGCGTCGTCAGGCGATGCTACTGTGAGGCCAGTCGCATCCCGTCTGATGCCTTGTCTGAGTGCTCGCAGGGGGTTTCTGATACGCCCCCTCCGAACGGCCTGAGCTTCTTCTGGGGTGACCCAGATTCTCTTAATGTCAGGTTGCTGGTCTCCCTCGTCGCCGCCTTTCCGACGGGTTATCTTGGGAGCCGATGTATCGGGCTGCGGTGGGTGCCCCCGGACTGCTGCCGAGGAACCCGCTCTTTTGAGCTTCGCCCCATCCTCTCATGTTTGGCACAAGAGCTCAAAGCGATTGGAGGTTGGGATGGTGGGAACGGTCCGTTCCTGGGGTACGATTGGTTCACCCCCGTCAAGAAAGATCTGCAAGTCACCGACAAGAACTGTCTTGCCAAGTTCCTGGTTGCAGTAGCGAGTCACCTGCCTCTGCGGCCATGGTGACACTTGTTCTGAGGAGCTGAGGAAGACTCTGCCCCAAGATGGTAGACCGAGAAAACTCAGCCTGGAGCGACCGGCAGCGTGAAGCTGTCAGTCTGAGGTGCTGAGATCAGCCCCCGGGATAAGTAACCCACGCCGGGAGTCGATCGCTGGGCGACTCGGGTGTAAGCCTTCACCCGCGCCGATATGAGTGTTTCCGATGCTCGAGATGACACTCTTGCACTGGGAGGCAACGCCGTCGGAGGTGTTGAGGTGCCGACACCCCTGGGTCGAAGACCCACAGTAGGTGTCGGTGTAGTCTAGGCTCGGGTCGAAAGGCCCGAGGAGGGTGCTGAGGAACCTTGCCCCCTGGGTAGAAGACCCACGGGGAGAGCTGGTTCAACTAGAGCTTAGGACCGGGGCCTCGAGTGCAATGTCGGGGAGCCGCGAACTCGGGGCTGGGAGCCCGTATTGAGAGTCGGCTTTACCAAGATTCGGGGTCGAAAACCCGATGCGGATGCTGAGGAGCCGTGGACCCGGGGCTGGGAGCCCGTGTTGGGTGCCGGATTGGCTGTGGCTCAGGATTGGGAACCCGAGGAAGATGCTGGGAAGCCCTGGACCTGGGGCTCCGAGCCCGTATCGGGTGCCGGCTTGGCTGCGGCTCGGGGTTGGGAACCCGAGAAAGATGCTGGGAAGCCGTGGACCCGGGGCTAGGAGCCCGTATTGGGTGCTGGCTTGGCTGCGGCTCGGGGTTGGGAACCCGAGGAAGATGCTAAGAAGCCATGGACCCGGGGCTGGGAACCCGTGTTTGGTGCCGGCTTGACTGGGGCTCGGGGTTGGGAACCCGAGGAAGATGCTGGGAACCCGTGGACCCAGGGTTGGGAGCCCATGTTGGGTGCCGTCTTAACTGGGGCTCGGGGTTGGGAACCAAAGGAAAGTGCTGGGAAGGTGACTGAAGTTTGGGGAACGGGGCCCGTGTTGGAGATCAGACGAGGCTGGCCCCGAGAGCTAACGATTTCCTGGGCCGGCGTTGATCTTGGGGACCTACAGGGGCCTGTAGTGACAGTCCGGTGCCCGGCACTCAGGTGGGCCACCGGAACTGGAGATGCATGTGGCACACTGGTCGCAAGAGCCAATGGAGAGACTGGAGTTGGCGGAAGCGCAGCCACGGGGATCACACCCAAGAAGTAGGGTGATCCGATAATAGGGGTGAAGCTGCCGAAAGCGATCGACGTCGCCAAGTAGCCCACTCGGGCGTGGGTGGCAATGACGTTGGGACCGTAGGTGACGGCCACCATGGTTGCTAGAGTGCTGAGTGCTGCGGAGGCGACGGTTGCTGACAGTCACCGAAAGCGGTCTGGCGATCAGAACGCGGATCAGAAGCTGCTGGAGAATGCGCGCACAAGTGTCCTCCTCTGCCTCTCCTGCAAGGATAGGGAAAGGGCACTAGGGCTTCAGGGCTGGCACAGACTTTTCTTCAGCAAAAAGAAGGAAGGTGGGAGACGTCCCATCTGGCGTGCCATCCTCTCTGTTGCGCGGGTTTTTTATGCCGATTACCGGGGTGAAGGAGGGATACAGCGGGGAAGAAAAATACGGGAGTTTGATATATCTCGGGTATCCTCCTTACGGTTGCATGCCTCTCACGGTGGTATCGGGCACTCTCCTTTCACGGAAAGTCGAAAAGGGTCGAACAGCACGAAAATATCAGGATAAGGGTTAACCGGACAGGGTGCGGGCGTGCCAGCCGATTTCTCGACAATCACTCATGGAATCAAGGGTTGACCGGGGAAGCGCCACCAGGGCGCGGCACGTGGGCTCGGGTGATCGGGCGACACGTGGAGAGAAGGGGTTCCATAGGGGAGATTGCGTAGGCGATTGCGGGAATCGTGTATGGGACGTCTTTCCCCACCGGCTGCAAGCAACCGGTGTTTATTTACATTGGATTGAATCCAAATACCTTCGTTCCAAGCTAAAGAAAAGTATGTATATATGTCTAAAGCCGTGGGTAGAGGGCTGGGGGCATTCAGCAGCTATGGGTGCGCGTTAGACTGAGGGGTGTTTACTGGGGTTAGGGTGTTAGGCACGGAATCCAAGTGGTGTAGATAGAAAATTGAGGGCCTGAACGTAGGTGCGAGGGCACTCGTCCAATCGACAGTGTTATATTGACGTGTATACTTCTTTACAGGAAAGCCATAATGGCCAAGGTACAACTGGCGCATGCCACGGGACAACTCCGACGTGCTAGTCGGTCCCCGGGTCGATGCGTGATGAATGAGCACATATGCATTTTACAGAGGGTTCCTCCCGTGGCATGGGCCAGGGCCGTTGTGCCGAATGGGGGCCTGTGACTAGATGACTGGAGGGATACATCGATCCGGTATCTGGGCGAGGGTCGATCATGACTCGAATTGAGCGGTCGAACATGGCCTCGTAACTGCGAGAGAGCATGGTGTCATGGTACGTGTGTGGTTGCAACCGACGGGCACGCGAGAGGAAATCTCAGCATGAGGGGACGTCCGCCCATGTCGTAATGCCTCACATAAGGTGGGTGTTGACTTGTGTATGACGGCTATATATGGCGTGAGGGGAGTGCAAACGACATACCCCCGGCGTATTAGACCGCCGAACAAGTCACCCACGCACAATTCTCCTTTGCTCATTGCTTAGATCTGCACTTGAAGTCCTGTGCTTGCTGGATGCCGGAGCTTGGATGGATGATCGGCTATATGTGCCCCTTGAGCCCGTGGAGCTTGCCGAGGCTTGTGTGCGCGTCGACTTGCGGAATCCCCGCGTGCTTTCGCGTTGCGCTCCCGCGTCCACATGTCGCCTTCTCGAACTGGTACGGCACACGAATCGCCTCGTAGGACCATAAATCGGACGAATCGGGGCTGAGTGGGGTCGTGGGACCACCGGGCTGGAGGGAGGGCGCGGCCCCCAGGGAGTTCACCCTCCCTGGGACGCGCGGCCATGCCCCGGGGCGAACTGGCCTCGGGCTGGCCGTAACCCCGGGGGGTGGCCCTCGGGGGTCTTCTTGTGTTGCCTGGGGACGTCCTTTGACGGACTTTGAACTTCGGGAGGCTGGCATGGGCCCATAGGGCCGTTGTTGTTTGAGTCGTAGTGGCCGCTCGCAAGGTGTTCAGGCGAATGCCCGACACACTCTGGGTTGCCGAACGAGCCACATAGGTGACCGACGGGCCTTGGATTTGGCCTAGGGTCAAGGGTAGAAGTCCATAGGGGCTGGGAGGAGGCACCTTGGGCCCATAGGCCTTGCCTCGTATTGCATGCCGCATTGTACGGTGGGTTGGCAGGGTAGCCTCGAGTTGGCCCGAGAGCTAAAGTTGAGTGGCATGTTGCCACGTGTCTGAGGGTCGAGGTGGTCCCGACTTGCTGGGGGGCGTTGTAGGACCCAATTACTGTACTGGAACCACGTGGTGGCCCGTGGGTTGGTGTAGAAGGGAAGAAATATACGGGCCCACTAGGTGTTCAAAAAAATGCCGAACACACGTGCGTGAGCCGTATGCATGTGATGCGGGCCTCCAAAGCCTGTGGTTGGCTTGCTCGGGTCTCCCTTTGACCTTGAAGGGTTGAATGAAGTGCCTCAGAGTGAGCCCGTGGCTCTTTCACTGGATGCCACGTGGCGTGGCTTAACGTCGGGGCGCCCCTCGGTGGTTCCGGGCGGCCATGTAGGGTACGGGCACAGCCCGTATGAGAGTGGCCGGGGTTGACCCCGGACAATTGCTTGTGTCGCCGCGTGTCACTGCAAGTTGGTCGGGACCCTTGTGGGGACCCGCAGGGTTGTAAAAAGAGCTAGATAGCCCGTGCCTTGAAGGTGTTCTGGGAAATGCTCGAGCCCTTACTCCTTGTTATTTTAGCTGGGAAATAGTCCGGGTACAACATCAGTATACTGAAAGAATCTTCTTAACTAACTAAGACAATGATTATTTGTACTTAATTGTCAAGCTATCTAATTATATCTCTTACCTTTTGATAGCTGTAGTATAAAATATTTCCCTATAGCTATAGTATATTACACAAAATAAACTAATATATATCGACTATCTAATTATGTCCTAGTTGTTGACATATTGACTAAGTCTATATTTGAGTGGTTGTTGTACCCGGACTTTTTCCTAGATAAAAAAATGAGAAATACGGGTTTGGGAATTTCTCCAAACACCTTCCAAGCGCTATTTATCCGGCCCTTTCTACTACATGTCAGGTCTAACTGAGGGCCCTAGTCAGCTCGCCGTGACTCATGGCAACACCCACAACTAACGGGGACCACCCCCAATCAACGAGTACGCGGCATTGTCCGCCTTCAACTAAGCTACCCAGGCTAACCCGGGGGTGCCCCGACAACAAGTCGCGCCATGCGGCACCCAGCAATGAGGCCAGGATTTACTCTCAAAATGTCTGTCTCCAGCCTTCTAAAGCCAAAGAAGTACCTCCCCCAATCAACCTTGGACTTCGGGAGCCCTTAGCACAGTTATACGGCCCGTGGTCGCGTGTTGAGAATTTCTCCGAGCACCACGTAGGTGCGTATATTCCAACCATTCTACAACAAGTTGGGGCCAATGCATGGCTTGGTCGCACATTCTTGAAATTCCAAAAAATTCAAATAATCGTTGTTCTTGATCCAAAATAGTTATGCAATTTCTTAATTGAATCTCACATTATCATTTTCACTCAAAAAATGATGGCAAAATATATGCAGACTCAAATTTTGTGTGAGAATGGAGTTACTCATCTAAATTGCATAATTTTGTTCCTTTAATGTCCAAAGATGATAAATGTGATGCAAATTATGATATAAAATGTGACACTCATCACACCCCCCAACTTACTCATTGCTAGTCCCTTAGCAATGCAAACAAATTAGAATTTAGGACTAACAAGAGTTTGCAAAGTTCATACTTTCATATCTATCTCTTCCTTCATAGAACTAACTAAAGATTAAGAATCTAGAATCTGGAATCATTAATGCACACTAGCCTTACGTAGGAAATTAAGGTACATGATCAAGAATGCATCCAAAAGCTCAATAGCACTTGTGCATGTGTAATACTAAATCCACGGCTTAGACAATTGTATACCCCATTTGCTATTCCAAGCAAGTATCTTTCAACCCTGCACCTCTTAATCAGATCATTAAGTATACTAGCTTTAGCCTTATCTATTTGTCCCTTTTTGAGATCTTTTTATTTTTCTACACACATGATGTTGCACTACCCTTCACTGTTAACATGAATCTCAACTCTTGTCTTAGGAGAAGTAGGCCCGGTTACGCAGATCAAGGTTTCTTTTTTCGCTTAACGCGACCCTCAACACTTGTTAGGTGAAGTGGGCCCGGTTACTAAGATTAGGGGTATTTTTCATGGTATTTTTGTTGTTTTTTCTTTTTCTTTTCTTTCATTGTGCTTTTGCACTTATTTGATAAATAACCTGGCAGAAAGCTATATTAAAAAGATCTCTTCCATAAGAAGTGTAGAGTATCAGACAACATACCCAAAATGGCATAAGGCTTGTCCTGCTTGCTTCATTAGCGTGCAAATTGATTAATTTTTTTTTGAAGTGCGAAAGGACTTTAAAGAGATTCTTACATCAGTTTTTCATGACTAGATCGAAGAATTTTTTCATCATTCTTCTCCCTAGTCTTTCCTATTCCAGAATTACTTTCAATTTCAAGCATGAATCAAGAAAACTTAATTGGGGATTTCATCATTTTTTCACTTTCATGTAAAATGCAAGACAAGCTTAAAAGATATGCAAGACATCATACAAGAACGCCTATCAGGTTGTACTATGTGTATCATGAAATTTTTTCTCTCCCCCCACCAACTTGAATGACATTGTCCTAAATGGCATATGCATGCAATAGAAACAGAACAATGTAGAAATAAAGATTGTTGGGTAGGAAAGAGACAACCTGATATGCGGGGTAAAACCTCCGTTAAGATAGTGGCGATGATAGCTCCATCTCAACTTGACATGACTATTGAAAACAAACTAAAGCAAAACATCAAATAATAAAAACCTTGGGTTGTCTCACAGAAGTGCTAAGTTTTTCATCTTCAGCCAGACACATGAAATCTCAAAAATATTATTCCAGATCACACAATGCAATGGATTCCTTAGGTGATAACTGCTCATTCTCCAAGTAGGGTTTCAATCGTTGACCGTTAACAGTAAAAATATGACCATTTGGTGAATTCAAAATTTTAACGGCTCCATAGTCAAATGTTTTAACAACAATGAATGGTCCATTCCATCTGGATTTCAACTTACCAAGGAACAAACGTAGCCTTGAATTGAAAAGCCAAACCTTTTGATTAATATGAAAATATTTCCTGTGAATATGCTTATCATGAAATGCCTTGGTTTTAGCTTTATAAATCTTGGAATTTTCGTAGGCCTCGTTACGCAGTTCCTCCAATTCATTAAGTTGTAGAGCTCTTTGGGACCCAGCTTGAGTCAGATCAAAATTTACTTGTTTAATTTCTCAATATGATCTACGTTCTAGTTCCTCAAGTAAGTGGCAGGCTTTTCCAAAGATGAGGCGGTATGGTGACATACCAATGAGAGTTTTAAATGCAATTCTATAGGCCCATACTACATCATCTAGTCTCTCGGACCAGTCTTTTCTATCAGGGCGAACAATTTTCTACAGAATGTTCTTAATCTCCCTATTGGAAACTTCTACTTGGCCACTGGTTTCGGGATGATAGGGGGTGGCGAGCTTATGAGTGATGCCATATTTACGAAGCAAAGCTCAGAATTGACAATGCATGAAATGCGAACCACAATCACTAATCATTGCCCTAGGACACCCAAATCTAGAAAAGATGTTTTTCTTCACAAACTTCATCACCACTTTCTGATCATTGGTCCTAGTGGCTATAGCTTCAATCTATTTTGAAACATAATCGACTGCCACCAAGATATATTCATTGCCAAAAGATGCTCAAAATGGTCCCATGAAATCTATACCCCAAACATCAAAAATTTTAACAACCAGAATGGGATTAAGCGGCACCACATCTCTCTTCGAATTACTGCCTACAGCTTGACACCTCAAACATGTTTTAGCAAATTCATACGCATCTTTAAACAATGTGGGCCAGTAAAATCCACTTTGCAATACCATAGCCGCAGTTTTCTTTCCTAAGAAGTGTCTCCCACAAGCTAGATTGTGACAAAAATTCAAGATAGATTGTTGTTCCTCTTTCGGGAAACATCTTCTTATAATTTGATTAGGACCCATATGAAACAACTCCGGGTCCTCCCAAAAATAGTGCTTGATCTTAGAAAAGAACTGATCCTTCCCCTGCTTTGTCCACCGACCCGGAACCTATCCTACCACCAGGTAATTAACAATGTGAGCATACCAGGGGGTTGAAGTGCGAGAGATAGATAACAGTTGTTCATCTGGAAAGGAATCTGAAGAGGGGCGATCTCGCGCTACTCTTGAGCGGGGAGGAAGATGACCACATATCCTTGAAGTATGAACTGCAAGAAGGGAAATGAGTCAGAGGTGCCCAGGGATGAATCCCCAGGGAAGACCCTCCGATGCTTAAGTCAGCAAACGTAGTAGAGCACTGGTGCGCAGGGAGGAGTTAGGAGGAAGATGAGGGCGCGAGATCTCTCTCTACGAAAAGGTGAAGTGGTTCCTGCTCAGGGTTTTTGGCTTACCTCTCCACAGTAGGGTTCTTCCAGTTTAAATAATGGCTCGTTGAGGAATGATCCTTGTAAGCTGAGGAGTTTCAGGGGGGTTACGTCCTCCTTGCGGGCATTTTATAGCATGCGGACTCTTGATCTCCCCTATCCCTTTGAGCTCCCCGCTATTAAGGGACTCGTAACGGCCGTACAGATAAGCTTCCATCAGTTGGCCTGAGCAAGAGGCACTGGCCCAGGAGAGGTCTCCCGAGCGATGAGTGCGTGGTTTGGGCAAAGAATACGGGGCTCCGAAGGAGCTCTCCTGATTGAACTGATCCTCGGACTTCCCAACCCGAAGGCCGCCTAGGAAGTGCTTGATCCGAGTGAGTTATTAGGCTTTATTAAGTGGGCCCTGGGGCTATCACTTTAAGGAGCTGGTCCTCGTTGGGTCAAATCAGACCTCGTTTGGCCTCTCCATCCGGGTGGTTATTTTTCCCCTCTCCACTTGTCCCCCTCCTACTCCCGAGCCAAAATTAGACTCGGATCAGTAGCATTTGGGCTAGACTTTTTGTGACTCTGGTTGGGTAGAGATATCTCTTTGGTAGGGGCCACATGATGCGGCTTGCCCTGAAAATACACCCGTCATGATGATAATTTTAAAAATTATTGCAAGAAGGCCCCTCTACGGAAGATCAGAACGCCGCGCCACTTCCAGCTAAGGGTTATAAGCATTGCGCGTTATTTACGTTCCTTTATCTCTGGGGTTTAGGGTTTTACCTTCTATTGCATTTATATTTTGAGGGGAACTCATGCACCGTGAGAGCAGTTCGGAGGAGCGGAGAATTGCAGCGGCTTTCGCGGAGCTGGAAGAGATTACCGCGGCGGCGATCCGTCAGCTTCCTTCTCCTCCGGAGTCCTCTGGGCTAGAGCTTTCCCCTTCTTCTTCCAGTTCTTCTGTCTGTACCATGGCGGACCAGAATCTTGAGGCCGATGGGTGAGGTGAAGGACAGGCCCCAAGGGCTTTTATGGTACCGTCAGAGCCTATCCGCAGCGAGCTGGGTGAGGCTGATGTGAAGCGACTGGAGAAGCAGTATGGGTTCCCTTGGCAGTTCCAGTTTTTGACGCATGAACCTCACGAGTCCAGTCTGGCCACTGGTTCTGGCCTTTTATGCTCTTTTCTCTTGGCCTGGAAGAGCGGCTTCTGCCTACCCCTCCATTCCTTTATCGCTGATTTGCTTCGATTTTACCGGCTGGCTCCGGTTCAGCTGGTCTCCAACTCATATACCCTTATCTTCTCCTTCATTTTCCTCTGTGGCCAGAGTGGGGTGAATACCTCGTTGGACCGCTTCCATTATTTTTTCGAGCTGAAGGAAAACCTTCATGCGGGGAAGGGCTTCTTCTTCATCCAGGCGATGCGAAAAAGGAGTTGCGTGTCCCTTTCCATGAAGGATTCTTCTCATAAGTGATGCAAGACTCAATATTTCTAGGTGGGTGCGTCCGCGGTCGGTGTAGTCTGGGATTTTTCGACGGTGCCCAACTTTCACCCGAATATCCCTCCGAAGCAAACAGAGGTCTCCCCAGAGGTGGAGAGGGATGCTGCTATCCTTCAGCAGAATCGCCAGGCGACTACTGAGTTGGTGACCCCATCCAACATCAAGGAGTACCTTTCTCGAGCGATGTTGCGGACAAGTAAGGGTCTCAGGGGCTTGTTCTCCTCTTATCAGGTAAGTGCCTTCCTTCTCACAATTTACCCTCCTCCGTACAGACCTGAGGCGAGCGACTGAGGATGAGGCACCGCCAGCCGAGCTGGAGGTCATCGATGCTGATGATACGCCGGCTCCGAGTGACCTTCAAGCTTCGGAGGGCTCATCCCGCCCCCGGGATAAGGGCAAGCGGGTCGTCCGGGATGACACTTCCGAACGCCGGGGGGTTACGCGTAAGGATTCCGTGGTGAAGCTGCTGAGGTCTTCAATGCAGGCTCTGTCTGTTGAGAAGAAACGAGCGAGGAAGGCGGAGGTCGCCCGCCCAGCCGATGAGGCTCCTGTGTTGCCTTCTCTCTCCATGGAGCAAGAGGGAGCGGATGACGGAGGGGACATGGCCGACGTCGGGGCGCCGAGCGAAATAGAGGGGGCGCCAAACAGAGGGGTCCAGTCCGAGCCGATCGAGGCTGGAGGGTCACAGGATGAAGCGACTCCATCGCATCCGACCGAGGCCCGGGAGGTACGCGGTGAGGCAACCCAGCCCTAGCTGATCGGTGGGGCCCCCGAGGTGGGATTGCTCGGGGGAGATGCCCCGATCCCAGTCGCTCTGGAGAGTATTTCCCCACCCTCGACCAGTACTTTCAGCGTCTATGCCTCTCTGTACCGGAGGTGCCTTCCCATAGCTTCAGGAGCTGTGCGAGAGAAACTCCGGAAGGGTCCCCCCCTTCACGCTTTTCGAGCAACTTATGGAAGGCCGCCTGGTCTTGGCCCAACTTGGAGCTGAGGCAGTGGATGCTTACGCTCGGGTGGAGTCGGAGCGGCAGACTCTTTCATGGGCCCGTGGTGCGCTTGATTGGAAGGTCAAGCATTTGACCCTCGATCTTGGGGACCTTCATCGGGAGGTGGCCCCGCTCCAGGCACTAGTGCAGTCGAGCCAGGCGGATGCTCAGTCGTTGGCGGAGTAGTTGGCCCAGGCCCGTCGTATGGTCGATCGGAAGAATGAGCTCCAGGAGGCGGAGCGCAAGATTCAGGCCGAGCGCGGCGAGCAATGGAAGGCCGAGCGAGAGGGGCTCGAGGACCGAGTCCGGGGGGCCGAGGATGCACGGACCGAGGTCGAGAGGAGGTTGTCCGAGTCAGAACAGAGGATAGCCGAGCTTGAGAGGAAGGCAGAGCTGGCCGGGGTGGAAGCGCTCGAGCAATATAAATGCTCAGAGGCTTACCACGCGGCTTTTTAGCAAACTGCCTTCCCCTATTATGAGTTGGGCTACCGTGGGGGCCTTCGGAAGGGCTTCTCCTAGGGCTTCAATCGAGCCATCATAGAGGCTGAGGCCCAAGCGACTGGGCTCATTTTTCCATCCGGGCAACGCTATGACTCGGACTTGGGTTCCACCGACTCTTCCCATTATACCTCGAGCGAGGAGGGGAGTCGGGAGTCCTCGGTCTCATCTGAGCGATCGCCAACTCCAGCAGCCTCAGGAGGGCGCACGACCGAGACAGTTCCCACGCAGGTGGGGTCAGTACCTGGGTCGGCCGTCGTCGAGAATACTAGGGGCAGATCATCTAGTGCTGAGGGGGCCTTGTCTACCGAGCCTGGAGATGGGCCCAAGGCCTGAGGTACAAGCTCTTTCTTTCTTTCTCTTTTGTAGCCGTGTAAGACCTTTTTGTTTTTTGGAAAGTATAGTAGCGGCAATATTAAGTACTGAATTGACTATTTCTTACTGCTTTTGGTGTGATTTGACTACCGTATCCGTAGTCGTTGGGGAAGGCGCCGATTTTCCCTACAGATATCACGCGTGCTGATCTGTTAAATAACTGACATGGCGTTGGCACCTTTCTACTTTTCCATGCCGCCCTAAATGACTTGCCGCTTCACGCGTCCCGCTGGGGGGATGTTGGGAAATGAGGTAACCGTCTCAGGGAAGGCTCCTTTAGCGTGCTTTTCTAAGGGGAGAGTCATTTAAGATGATCAGTTCCCCCTTCGGCCTATAAAAGGTCTGAGGGGCGTCTCCTCTACCTTTCATCGCTTAAGGCCATCCCTGACAGTTTCTCCTTCTTCCCTTTCCGCGAAGTGTTGTGCCGTCGATCTCGGCGGAGCATGGAAAGCGCTTCAGAAGACGATGAGGCAGGCGGCAGTGGAAGGGAAGCTCCTGCTATTCCAGTTTGGAAGAGGGTTTGACAGTCGGGGGTTAGTTTGGGAGAGGGTTCGACATGCTGGAGCATGTCACCTTCCTGTCCCTGACCCGTCGATGCTATCCTGAGGGGAGGGGGCTCTTCAAGCTCCCTCTTCACCTAAGCCTCCCCCTCCCTCCTCTTCCATCTCCGCCATTTTGTTTTTCTCCCTCCTCTTTCACTCTTTGGAGGATGCCTTTATCCTTGCCTGCACCACTCGAGGGTGCTTGCTTTCTGTTCGGCGTTCGTCCTCCTTCCAAAGAGTTGGCAGGGGAGGCCTTCTCTTATTTTTCTTATTCCTCCTCCAATCTTTCTGGCACCTTTTCTCCGAGCTTCTAAACCCAACGGGGCTGGCTATCCTTTATCCGAGCCAGTTTCTGCACTAGGTAGAGTCAGTGGCAGGACGTAGGAGTGCTTACCGAGTTGGCCGAGCGTTCTGCTCGTGTCATAGTACCAGTGGATGTAATTTTTTGTTGAACTGTATGTTGTATTGGCTGCGGCCTATTTGATGTACACCAAAGTTTAGTGAAAAGAAAATAATGGTGTTTATTCTACTTTGCTTACATGTGTATGCTTGCCAGATGTTCAAAAGTAGAATTTGCAAAGTGTTGATGTGTTCCATGTCCGAGGGACGGGTGTTCCTTCCATGGTGGACAGTCGATACGCCGCTTTCCCAAGCGTCTCGAGGGTCGGGGGGCTCTTGATAATCCCGAAGCCAGGATATGTAGGGGGTCCGCTAGTCGCTCGGGGGTGTCGGGTCAACGGTCATAAGCTCGGATTCGATGCTCGATCGCTCGAGCTCTTCGAGGAAGACCGACCGAGTACCTTCGGGGTCGAGGGAGGAGGCCAGGAGAGAGAGGGCGTCCGCTCGGGAGTTTTCCACCCGGCCTACCCGGACTACCTCAAAGCTCTCGAAGAGTCGGGCCATCCTCTTGACCACCTAGAGGTACTTGATCATTTGTCCTTCCCGAGCTTCAAAATCACTGTTAACCTGGCTAGCGACCAATTGGGAGTCGGTGTGGATCCTGACTCACTCGGCTCCCAATCGTCGAGTGATCCTGGCCCCTAAGATAAGGGCTTCGTACTCGGAGGCATTGTTGGACGCCAGGAAATTGAATTTCAAGGCGTACCGCAGCTCTGCTCCTTCGGGGGACTTGAGAAGGACACCAACGCCACATCTCGCTGAGTTGGAGGACCCGTCGACGAACAGGTCCCAAGTGGGCCCGGGTGCAGGTGAAAGTGCTTCTTCAATCGGGACCGTGCTTTCAACAATGAAGTCCGCGAGGGCCTATCCTTTGATGGTCGAGCGGGGGCGATACGAGATATCGTAGGCCCCGAGCATGATGGCCCATTTGATGAGGCGTCCCGAGGCTTCAGGGTGAAAGTGAATCTTCTTCAGCGGTTCGCCGGTCAATACGACGATGGAGTGCCCTTGAAAGTAGGGTCGGAGGCGCTTGACTGAGGTAACCAACTCTATCATGAGTTTCTCGGCTGCGGGGTACCTTCTTTCTGCCTCATTAAGCACCTTGCTAGTATAGTAAACTGGTCTCTCGACCCCCGCGTCATTCTTGACTAGGACCGAGCTTACTGTGGAAGGGATCACCAAGAGGTACAGGTGTAGAACTTCGCCTGAGACCGGCTTGGACAGCACCGGGGGCGAGGCCAAGAATTCCTTAAGTTCAATGAATGCCTTCTGACAATCCTCATCCCAGGTGAACATAGCAGATGCCATTTTGGGTCCCCTCAACAATTCGAAGAAGGGTAGACATCGTTCGGCCGCCCGGGACAGGAAGCGGTTGAGCGCAGCAATGCGCCCCGTAAGGCGTTGACCATCCTGGATGCAGGTGGGAGGCCGCATGTTCAAGATGGCCTAAATCTTGACGGGGTTGGCCTCGATCCCACGCTGAGTTACCAGGAAGCCTAGGAACTTCTCGAATCTAACTCTGAAGTTGTATTTAGCAGGGTTGAGCTTCATGTTGCACCTCAGGAGGGTGTCGAAGGTCTCAGCTAAGTCGGCAAGGTGGTCTTCGGCCTTCGGTGTTTTGACGAGCATGTCATCAATGTAGGCCTCGACGCTCCGACCAAGCTGTCCCTCGAAGATGTGGTTGATCAGTCTCTGATATGTCGCTCCAGCGTTCTTCAACCCGGATGACAGTTAGGTGTAGCAGTGTACGCCGAAGTCAGTGATGAAGGTGGTCTTCTCGATATCCTCTGGGTCCATCCTGATCTGATGGTATCCGGAGTAGGCATTCAGGAAGCTGAGCAACTCGTTGCCAGAGGTTGAGTCGACCAGTTGATCGATGCTCGACAGCGGGTAGCAATCCTTTGGGGTAGCCTTGTTGAGGTCGGTGAAGTCTACGCACATTCGCCACTTCCCCGAAGCCTTCGGTACCAGGACGACGTTGGCAAGCCACGTAGGGTACAGGATCGGGCGAAAGAGGCCAATCTTCTACCCCTTGATGACTTGCTCTTTGATGACCAATTGCTTCTCTAGGGCATGCTTTCTCCTGCGTTGCTGGACAGGTTTCACCGTTGGGTCGAGGTTGAGCTTGTGCGCCACCATGTCTCCCAGGATCCCGGGAAGGTGCTCGTCCGACCATACAAAGACTTGGATGTACTGGGCAAGGAAATCTTTATATTTTTCCTGTTCCTCAAGTGGTAGATCGGCTCCGATCTTGACTCCTAGAGTCGGGTCACTGTTGAGGAAGACCGTTAGCAACTCGTCGCCAGGCTCAGATGTTGTTGGTCCCTCCTCGGCTCCCTTTACTCCTTTGTTTTTCCATTCCGATCTCATGGCTTCAACCGAGATTATATAGCACCGTCCAGCCAATGCGTGGTTACCTCGAACCTCCCCCACGCCATGCTTGGTAGGGAACTTCATTTTTTGGTGAAAGGTAGAGGGCACGGCTTTCATTCGGCTGAGCATACCTTGGCCGAAGATGGCGTTATATGCCGTCATCCCTTTAATCACGATGAAGTCTACCATAACCGTAACAGTTTAGGGTGGGGTGTCGATGGTAACTGGTAGGCTCAGGGCTCCCATGGGATAAGTTGCCTGGTCGTTGAACCCACAGAGGGGGGTTCGGATCGGGCGGAGTTTAGATGGATTCTCTCCCATGTTGAGGAAATATTCATAGGATAATACATCAGGGGCACTACTATTGTCAACTAAGATCCTATCTACATTACAATGGTTTATTGTAGCTGATACCATCAGAGCGTCATCATGCGGGGTGGTTAGCCCTTCCAGGTCCTGGTCGGAGAATACCAGGGCCTGCAGTTCCCTCGCCTGTGGGGCCTAAGGGTGCTCAAGAGAGACTCGGCTCGCCCGCTCGGTGTGACGCTTTCTTCCTCGGCTGCTATCTCCTCCTGATGTCGCACCGCCCGCGATGACATTGATGTGGACTCCAAGGGGGCATTATCGATTTCTTCGGGGGCGCCTCGGTCTTCCTTCTGCCCGAACACATATCGGGATAGGTGTCCCTGGCAGACGAGGCGTTCGATCTCATCTTGAAGTTGATGGCAATCGCTGGTGTGAGGCCCGTGATCGCTGTGGAACAGGCAATGCTTGCGACGATTGCGGTGCTTGGCTTTCATAGGCTCGGGCTGGTGGAGGAGACCCGAGCCTTTGATGTCTTCGTAGCTTTCGTAGATGGGAGCGGTAAGGGGGGTGTACCTCTCATACTTCCGGGATGGCTCTTTGCAGTCTCCGTCTTGGTTTCACCTTTTTCCTTGGCCCGTCCCTTGCTCGGACGGTCGCTTCTTGTCCCCCTCCCAACTTGAGCCTGTCGTGCCTCGATAGGCGCTGAGGACTTCCTCGCACTCCGCATGGCGCAGGGCCAGGGTCACTAGCTCGGTGAGGGAGGAAGGAGGATGAACCACTAGCTCGCACTGTAGGTTCTCATCATGGGTACCCCCGATCAATGCGGTGATGGCCGAGGCAACATCCAGGCGGGGGATGCGCAGGGCTTCCGATTTGAATGGATTGATTTAAGCTTGCAACTTCCCCCCCTGTTCCTGCTTGACGGCCAGTAATCCCGCTACCGACCGTGGTGGACCGCTGCCGGCGAAGCTTTCCTTGAACACTTGCCTGAATTTCTTGAAGTTGTGGATGTTGTTGGGGGCGAGGGCCTTGAACCAGGCCTGAGTGCCCTGAACCAGAGTGGTCATGAACGCTCGGCACTTGATTACGTCAGACGCCCCATGCAAGGCCATCAGGGCGTTGAAGCTGTCGTAGTGATCGGCCGGGTCTCCCTAGCCGTCATACGACTTGAAGGTCGGAAGTGAGATCCTAAGGGAAATCTCGGCCTTCAAGATATAATCGGAGAAAGGGGATCGCTCCTTGTCCTCAGGAGAGGTCTTCAGCAAGGCGCGGAGGGCACGCTCTTGCTCTGCGAAACACCTCTCAAAGTCTCGCAGCTTGAGGTATAGCTCCGGTTGTCGTTGGCCCGAGGAGCTGGGGGGACGCACTTGCATGCTGTCCCGGCGCTCCTCAAGGGCCTCGGTCCCCGGGAATGGTCAGTGTGCTCCGGACTTTTCCCTCCTCAGGGTGGAGGAGGCTTCCTACTCCGAGGGAGGGGCATGCGATGGTCCTCCTGACAGGTTGCGGATGAGCCGTCGCCCCCGGAGGGTAAAACGGCCTCCTGCGGTTTGCTAGGAGGCATCTCCGTGGGGGGGGGGGGGGGCTCTTCCGGGGGAGATGCGACTTCTCCTCCCTGGCCGCCTGGGCCCTCATGAGATCCACGAGGACATCCAGTTTTGCGTTGAGGGTTTGGAGGGCGTCGGTATTCCTGCCGAGAAGCTGTTCCCCCACCACCGACGGAGGTATTTCATTGGCGTGGTTGCTTGACGGAGAAATTCTCCGTGGGGAGGGAAGGTGCACCTTCTTCCGTCACCAGGGCCTTTCCCTTGTCACCAACAGTCCTTCTGCCAGAACTTCTTCGCACCATGATGGCTCTTTGTTTGTTTCCCACAGACGGCGCCAGATGAAGAGGGGCGATCTCGCGCTACTCCTGAGCGGGGAGGAAGACGACCATGTATCCTTGAAGTATGAACTGCAAGAAGGGAAATGAGTCAGAGGTGCCCAGGGATGAATCTCCGGGGAAGACCCTCCGATGCTTAAGTCAGCAAACGTAGTAGAGCACTGGTGCGTAGGGACGAGTTAGGAGGACGATGAGGGCACGAGATCCCTCTCCACCAAAAGGTGAAGTGGTTCTTGCTCAGGGTTTTTGGCTTACCTCTTCACAGTAGGGTTCTTCCAGTTTAAATAATGGCTCGTTGTGTGAATGATCCTTGTAAGTTGAGGAGTTTCAGGGGGGGTTACGTCCTCCTTGCGGGCTTTTTATAGCATGCGGACTCTTGATCTCCCCTATCCCTTTGAGCTCCCCGCTATTAAGGGACTCGTAACGGCCGTACAGATAAGCTTCCATCAGTTGGCCCGAGCAAGAGGCACTGGCCTAGGAGAGGTCTCCCGAGCGATGAGTGCGTGGTTTGGGCAAAGAATACGGGGCTCCGAAGGAGCTCTCCGGATCGAACTGATGCTCGGACTTCCCAACCCGAAGGCCGCCTAGGAAGTGCTTGATCCGAGTGAGTTATTAGGCTTTATTAAGTGGGCCCTGGGGCTGTCACTTTAATGAGCTGAGCTTCGTTGGGTCAAATTGGACCTTGTTTGGCCTCTCCGTCCGGGCGGTTATTTTTCCCCTCTCCTAAATTAATCATGGGAGCACTCTCGGGTATCACTATTCTTGACAAATGATCAGCCACAACATTTTATAACTCCTTCTTGTCTTTGATTTTCAAATCAAAGTCTTGTAGCAATAAAATCCAGCGAATGAGATGGGGCTTAGCATCCTTCTTGGAAAGTAAATATTTCAAAGCAGAGTGATCGGAATAAATAATAACTTTAGCCCCCAAAAGATAAGAACGGAATTTCTCTAGGGCAAAGACAACAACTAAAAGTTCTTTTTCCGTGGTGCTATAATTCAATTGAGCATCGGCGAGGGTGCGACTCGCATAATAGATCACCACAAGTTTCTTATCAATCCTCTGTCCTAAGACAGCTCCAATAGCATAGTCCGAGACATCGCACATGATTTCGAACGACAGCGACCAATCTGGTGATTGAAGAATCGGAGCTTGAGTTAGGGCCGCTTTCAAGGAATGAAATGCCTTTAAACAATAATTGTCTAACTGAAAAGGAGTGTCTTTGGCCAGCAACTGAGTAAGCGGACGAGTAATGGTAGACAAGTTCTTAATGAATCTTCTATAAAAACCCGCATGGCCAAGAAAAGAACGGATTTACTTGACAGACGAAGGGGGAGGAAGATTGAAAATTAGTTCAACCTTAGCTTTATCTACCTCTATTCCCCTTTCGGAAATAACATGGCCTAACACAATACCTTCTCTTACCATGAAGTTACTTTTCTCCCAACTTAACACAAGATTAGATTCTATGCACCATTTCAACACCTTAGTCAAGTTCTCCAAGCAATTTTCAAATAAGGCACCAAACACCGATAAGTCATCCATAAAAACTTCTAAAAATTCTCCCACCATTTCAAAAAATATTGCCATCATACAACGCTGAAAGGTGGCAGGGGCATTGCAAAGCCCGAATGGCATTCTTCTAAATGCAAACGTGCCGTAAGGACACGTGAATGTAGTTTTCTCTTGATCTTCCGGGTAGATAGCAACTTGATTTTACTCGGAGTAGCCATCCAAAAAGTAAAAGTATTTCTACCCGGAAAGTCTCTCCAAGATCTAATCTACAAACGGGAGAGGGAAATGATCCTTCTTCGTCATTGAATTTAATTTTCTATAGTCTATGCAAACTCTCCACCTCGTTTATAATCTCATGGGCACTTCTTCTCCTTTTTCATTTGTAACAACGGTCAGCCCTGATTTCTTTGGAACAACTTGTGTGGGACTGACCCACTTACTATCAGAGATGGGATATATAATCCCGACATCTAGCAACTTCACTACCACCTTCTTAACCACCTCTTTCATATTCGGATTGAGCCTGCGCTGCATTTCCCTACTCGGCTTGGCATTGTCCTCTAAATAGATGTAGTGCATGCAAACATCTAGACTAATTCCTTTTAAATCAGCCACAGACCAACCTATCGCCCCCCTATGCTCCTTAAAGACATCTAAGAGCTGAGATTCCTGAGCGGATGTGAGGTTAGAGGCAATTATGATAGGTAAAGTGTGATTAGGGTCCAGATAAGCATATTTTAGAGAATCAGAAAGAGGTTTGAGTTCCAGAGCAGGAGGGTGTTCAAGAGATGGAAGAGCAGGTTCAGATTGTAACGGAGGAAGCAACTCTACCCTAGAGTAGGGTGCAAAAGAGAGAGAAGAATCTTGGAGCAAGCTACCCTCTTCTAAGGTGTCCTCGATATCATCCGGACTTTCTTCAATCAACTTCTCAAAGACATCAATAACATTGCATTCTTCCTCTTGGTCCGAGTATTGAGATGCCTTGAAAACATTCAAGGAAACTCTCTCACCTCCAAATGATATGTCCATCATTCCCGTGGCATAATTAATGTTGGCCTTTACCGTGGCTAAAAACTGACGTCCCAAAATAATAGGCGTGTGCTTGAGTTCCTGGGATAAGGCCATATCTAAGATTAAGAAATCCACAGGGAAATAGCATTCATGGACTTTGACAATAACATCCTCTAACAAACCCCTTGACTTTTCACTGATCAATCCGTCAATTGAAAGATTGTTAAGGTTGGCTTTAATTCTCCCAGATCAAACTGCTCATATATAAAGGTGGGTAAAAGATTCACACTTGCACCTAAGTCTAGCAATGCTCGATCAAAAGTGACTCTACCTATATCACATGAAATTAACGGAGCTCCGAGATCCTTCAACTTCTTAAGAAGATGATTCATTAAAACAGCACTTACATCTTCAGATAAGCGGATCTTTTGAGTTAATGGCCTTGGTTTCCCCTTCGGGGTACAAAGCTCTTTCAAAAATTTCGCATAAGCCGATACATGCTTAATTGCATCCAATAATGGAATATTAATGTTCACCTACTTAACAATTCCATTCATTCCTCTTGATGGACCGGCTGCTTCTTGCTAGCTTTAGACTTCAAAGCATCAGGGAACGGGGCCTTTGGTGCATACTCATGGGTTTTTTCTTCAACCTTTTTTTTGCCTGTATCAAGTTCCTTCCTCTCACCTTCCGGGTTCTTCGTTTCAACAATGATGGGCTCATCTTCCTCACTATCACTTTCTTCTTGGGCCGGATGGGCCGAGTTGCCACATACTCCCCTAGCCTTATAAGGATCATCTAAAGTTCTCCCGCTCCTAAGAGTGGAAATAGCTTTAGCGTTCTCATATTGAGGAGTAGCAAGAGGGGAAAGCTGAGGTTGGTTTGGTTGAGGAAGAAGGGGGGATCATTGAGGGAAACCCGGAGGTTGATTTTTAGGATTAGCCACCGTTGGCTAGAAAGTTGACCTACTTCTCTCCTCATATTACTTGCAGCCAATTGTCCTATTTGACCCTCCAACTTAGTAATAGATTGTTGTTGAGAAAGAATGAGTTGTTGAAGTTGGTCGATTTTGTCATCAAAATTGGGCTGAGGGAGTTGAGGAGGAAGAGGTTGAAAAGGAATCTGAGCCTAATATTGATTTAGAGGATATTGATGATATTGGCCTTGATATGATTGAGCTTGATGATATGGGGCTTGAGAATGCTGATAAGGAGGTTGAGAATGTTGATGTTGAGCTTGAAAAGGAGATTGATAAGAGAAATTTTGGTGAGATTGATTTGAAACTGGAAATGACTATTTTTGAATTGGATGGCTCGAGGGATTGAATTGCACGGAATGGGATTGAATTGCACAGATAAGCATACATCATATTTTTTCTTGCAAAAGTAATAACAACTATATGAGTTATGTATGCAACAATGATGGTTTTTTTTCTTTTCAAAGTAATTCAAATAAATCAATAACTAAATGAATGATGTATGCAAAAGGACCTTATTTTTTTTTAACAAAAGAGGAATGAGTACTCACTACCAAATTGGTCCACCGGCTAGGTAAGAGGTGGGATTGTGGGAGGCTCCCCCTACTTTCGTAAGGACCTAATTAAATAACCACAAGCCCGCTTAGGCAATTGCCATTTAACCTCTAGCCTAGACACCGATTTTTTAAAATAGTAATAAATCTCAAAACTCTTTTTTTTCAAACTTCTAAGGGCAATCTAACCTTAAGGTGCTTCTTGGTACAACTGGCCCGGTGTCCGTGAGGGAATCCACGGGTGCGGGGACTTATGGAGGTCTTGGAAAAAGAGATTCCAATCCAAAGAGGCAGAGTGGTCAATGGAGGGTCCTTCCAATTCCAAGAGGGGTGTGCCTATATTACCCTTAAGAAGGGAGAAAGAGAAGAAGAGAATGGTGATTTTTTTCTTTTCTTTTTGATGCAAATGAAGAAATAATCAACTAGATGCAACAATGCATGCAAGAGATATGACTAACATGAAATCATGATGATGATGCAATAGTTTTTTCTTTCTATTTTCTATTTTCTGATTTTTTCTTCAGAGAATTTATTTTCTATTTATTATTTTTTAAAAAGAGAGATGGATACAAGATAAATATCAACTAAAAATACTAAACAACATGCAACCTACTGAAGAATAAGGCCTAAAATCATGTTTTCTGAGTTTTTCTAGTATTCTTTTTTTTTTTTTGAAATTTTTAAATTTTTTTGATTTTTTATTATTTTTCAAAAAATTTTAAAACAGGAATTCTACCTATGCTTACTGACTTTCGGCGGTGCTCAATTCTCAGAATTTGTAGAATTCCTGATTTTCTGCTTCCTATTGTGACTGATACGGACTTTTAGCGATACTTTCTGGCTTTCTGCAATAATTGATTTTCTGTGAATTTCAGGTCCAAATTTCCCTTTTTCTTTGATTTTTTTAATTTTTTTCTTTTTCCAATAAAATAAGAATAGAAAAATTAATATATAAATATATAAATCAAACATAAGAATTTCTAGATATAAAAAATTATTTTTCTCCCTAACAAAGGCACCAAAAATTGATGTGCACAAAACTCGTCATTAAAAGTCGTGCCACAATTTTAAAAATAACCGCACTCACTCACTAAAAAGATGCAAAATCTAAGTAGAGTGGTAAGAACAGGTCGATCTCACGAAGAGGAATATTTTCAATTAAGCAAGTTAGAAAAATCCTTATATTTGAGAAATCTAAATTTTGAGTGAGTTTTATGCTAAAGGAAAATAAAATTGCATAAACTTGAGACTAAAATAAACCTATCTAAAGAATATGAGAGGGTGGAGAAGAGAACTTTGGAAGAAGATATAGAGAGAAAGAAGTGATAAGTACAATATGAAGTGATCTAGAAGGGGAGGGGATGAATAGATCACTGTTTTTCGTAGAATTAAAAAATACTGCAGAGTATATCGCTAAACGCAAATAACCTCGAGCTCCGACTAACGAAAATGATGCAATGCAGTTAATAGCTCAAGCAAATAGAAGGCATACCATAATATTACCACAATCGATCACACAAGGACTCAGAGGATTTTAAGGTGGTTCGGTCCTTCAGACCTACATCCACCCCACACTCAAACCGAGTGTGGCTTCACTAAAGGCTGGGCAACACAGCTTGCCAAACAACTGCTGATACACAGCTTCCCAGGAGAACAACCTCTCCTCTTCCTCCTACCAGGAGGGAACCTCTAGCGACCAGCAGTCACTAGAACCCAGAGACTCTCGTCTCTCTTCCTCTTTACCAAGAGGGAACCCCACTAGTAGCAGCCCTGCTACTAGTGAACCAGAGGTCGAAGACCCCTCTTCCTCCCAACCCGGAGGGAACCTACAAGCAGCCCTGCTACTGCTTGCAGACTGGAGATTGACTCTCCCTTCTCCTGATCTCACAGGAGGACCCCGACCTCAGTCCAGAGGATCGGAAACACAAACAAGAACAGTTGAAGAAAGGTAAGAACAATAAACGAAAAATACGATCGAAGGAAATCAAATGCCAGAAAATGGAAACAATGTAGCTCAGTACAGAGCAATAGACTTCGGATTTGATCCGCAAGTCAGAACAACTCTTCTGATCACTCTTCTGCTCTCTCTCTTTTTCTCTCTGCTATTCTTTCTTCTTTCTTTTCTTTTCCTGGATCGAAGGGCTCTCTATTTTCTTGCTTTTTTTTCTTCTATGCCACTCTTCTTCGATCACCTTCATCTGAGGACGAAGGATTCTATTTATAGCAGTAACAGCAGGTGGATAGGGCACAGAACGCGTGTGCCTCCCACGCTCGATCCAGAATCTTCCTGCCACGTGCCTTTATCAGATTGGTTCCTCTTGTCTCGGATCACGTGCAGCCCAGGAGTGTGGAATGTTCTTCCTCAGACCTGTAATGAGATTAAATCCATTAATACGCTGCATGGCCACAAAAACCAAAACTGCATGAGGTATATAGTAACAACACGACGTGACTATTACTCGAAATGACACAAGAACGACACGAGATACTCTGTAACAGATCAGACACACAGAAGGAAATGACACGAGGTGAGGTTAAGCCAAAAGAGACACGAGGTCACGAAAGCAAAAACAACACGAGGACAACACGGGCTAACGACAGAAACCGACACGAAGTGGTTGCAAATATTCAAGACACGAGGTCTACGGAAGGCAACACGATGTGTGGTCAAGGCGAAAATGACACGAAGTCTAAAGCGAGAAACCAACACGAAGACAGAATATAAAGAAACGACTCGAAGTGAAAAGAACACGAAGTGAAGTTTGACACGAAGTGAAGACAACACGAAGTGAAGTTTGACACGAAATGAAAAACAACGACACGAAGTATAGTGGTGACAAACACACACTACACAGAAAGCGACACGAAGCCAGTAAGAACAGCACGAGATGAAAACAACACGGGCTGACCACAACTTAAGGACGAAAACTAGAAACCGACACGAAGACAGATAAACACGAAGATGTAAACACAACACGAAAACATGGACAACAGTAACCGTCACGAAGTGTGGTTACTAAGTAGGAGCGACACGAGGTCTACAGGAAAACTACTCGAAGTTCATCAAAACTTTTAGAGCAGCTTCAGGAATACGACACGAAGACATGAGAAGAGAAAACAACACGAAGATGAAATACAAGAATTGACACGAAGTTGTAAAACAACACGAAGATGAAATACAAGAATTGACACGAAGTTGTAAAACAACACGAAGATGAAATACAAGAATTGACACGAAGTTGTAAAACAACACGAAGACAGAACAGTGAATTGACACGAACTCAAAATGACAAGAAGTGAAACGACACGAAGTCGAGAACAGAAATCAACACGAAGTGTGATTTCAACATAAGAAAGACACGGACTGACAACGACACGAAGGTGAAACAGGAAGCAACACGAGGTGCTGCGATGTCCTGTACGCAATGGAACAAAAACGACATGAAGAGATGAAAAACGACACGAGGTGAAGACAACACGAAGACGAAACAGTAATCGACACAGGAGGTTTAAGGAAAACAGCACGAAGACCGAACTTGTACGAACGCACGAAGTGTTACCTCTTAGCAGCTTTTTCATATAAAACCATGTATAACTCAAGTGCAAGATATCTGATCAAAAATATCAACAACAATTAACATAGTGTTGCTCATCATCAAAACACTTAGGGAAGACACAAAATCCAACAATCTCCCCCTTTTTGATGATGGCAACACTATATTAAGTATAAGAGATAAGTTCAAAAAAGATCATTTCAAGAGATTTAATGCAGACAAATTAAAGCAGACTTCAACGCACTAGCTTCCTTGCATCCTCTGATGACACCAGAACACTCCCCCTAAACACAGCAAAACTAACTCCCCCTCAACACAATGGCATGCCACAAAAACTCTGAAACCGAAACCACACAATTCTCTCCCCCTTTGACATCATCAAAAACTAGGGGAAAATCTGAAGATACAGAGAAAGGAAAATTGCTGACTAGAGAGAGAAAAACAGGACAGAGTAAGGCAGATAAATGGAGGTTATTGAGATGTTTAGTCAATCAAGAAAGCCATTAATTTTATGTGAGGATTTTTGTAGATCAGTTAGTCAGACTGTGCAAAAAACTGTGAATAAGGATTCGCTCCATACACAGAACCAGATTCTAAGCAAGTGAGTTACAAGATACCAGTTTGATCAAAGTAAGTCTTTACTGAGAGAGTATAAAGTAAGACAGTCTGAAAACAAAGAGCTGTGGTATTGAGAACAAACAAATCAAGAGCTATACTTCAAGTGAGCAGGATCTTTAAAGATAGTCAAGATCAAAGGTAAGTCTGTCAAGTACACCTTTGACATTAGGGAGACACCTTGTTTAGAGGCATGAAACCCCAGTTACTCGGTGGCATGACCACATTACCCCTTCTGACAAGAAGACAGAGATAGTATTCTAACTGGTGTTGACATTAAGGTGACACCTTTATCAGAGGCCAGACACCCCAGTTACTGACCAGATATGTACCATAGCTCTGTATGATCAAGACAATTAATAAGAAACCAGATAAGTACTGCCATCTCATGACATGGGATGTTTTTTTTTTCACTTCATTGATGAAAATCCCAGTTTCTCAATGAGCAGTTAACAAGGTTGACAACAATTTTATGAAATTTTTGTTTTTTTTATTAACCAGCTCTTAAAACCTTGTTAATTAAGCTTGAGTCCGTTTGAGAACAATACACCAGATCCAAGGTGATTCAGACTAGAGCACAAAATACCTCATTTCGGACTCAACATTGACTAAGTAGGTATGCTGTACTGGCTAGATCAGAAGACAGTTACCGTGTAGGAAGATAATCTTTGAATACAGATTTTGATCTCAGTGGGACTAACAGCTGAAATTCCAACAAGAAATTAGATGAACAGTCTTAAAGGATAAAGCATCCAACACTTTCTTTTATACACCTAATCAACCTGATTCTCTTTTGATGTCAGCAAGATGTCATTCGGAGTATGTTCAAATTAGGCCAAAGACCAAAGCACCTATTATAAATCTAGCTCCCCCTGAGACCTTGACCCCAACACAGACTTAACCAAGACAACCCTCAAAACACTTCAAAGAGAACACCATGAAGTTTGAACAGACTATTCAATCAAAACGGAGTGAGTCACCAAGCACTCATAATGAAGTTATTTCTTCAGCAACAGACAATGAATATGATAAGCACAATAACACATGACATGGTATTCAGAAATCAAATGTTCAATCATGAAATTCTGTAAATACCTAGTTCTCTGCGCAAAGTGCTAAATTTTTCAGTATCCAGTGGCTTAGTGAAGATATCTGCAATTTGTGAGTTAGTGCCAACATGGATCAACTCAAAAGTTCTCTTAGCTACTTCATCTCGAATAAAATGATGCCTGATTTCAATGTGTTTAGTTCGGGAATGAAGTACATGATTCTTTGCAATATTTATTGCACTAGTATTGTCACAAAAGATAGGAGTACAACCTAGCTCAACCGAGTAGTCCAGAAGCTGGTGTTTTATCCATATAACCTGTGTGCCACAGCTCCCCGCTGCTACATATTCAGCTTCAACAGTAGAAAGAGCCACAGAGTGTTGCTTCTTGGATCCCCAAGAGACTAAGCATCCTCCTAGATATTCACAGTGACCACTAGTACTCTTCCTGTCCAATTTACATCCTGCATAATCTGCATCAGTGTATGCAATGAGATCTAACTTAAATGATGCAGGATACCAGAGACCTAGATCATGTGTGGTAGATAAGTATCTAAAGATTCTCTTTACAGCTGCCAGATGCAATTCAGTAGGCCTAGCCTGGTATCTGGCACACATCCCTACACTAAATTGAATGTCGGGCCTGGATGCAGTTAAGTAGAGGAGTGAACCGATCATACCTCTATATAGTTTAGCATCCACCTCTTTACCTTTTTCGTCTGAATCCAGTGAGGAGCTGGTACCCATGGGTGTTGAGATTGTCTTGAGGTTGGTCATTCCAAACCTTTTCAGTATCTCCAGAGTATACTTGGTTTGATTTATGAAACAACCATCCTCCATTTGTTTGACCTGCAGTCCAAGAAAATATTTTAGTTCGCCAACTAGACTCATTTCAAATTCTTGGGACATAGACTCAGAAAAATCTTTACATAATTTTGAATTGTTAGATCCGAAAATGATATCATCAACATATACCTGGACCACAATTAACTCCTTTCCGAGACTTTTGGTGAATAGGGTTTGGTCAACCTTACCTCGAGTGTAGCCCTTGCTCACAAGGAACTCAGAAAGTCTCTCATACCAGGCTCGGGGAGCCTGCTTCAATCCATAGAGGGCTTTATTCAACCTAAAAACCATGTTAGGCTGAACAGAGAAATTAAACCCAGGAGGTTGTTCAACATATACTTCTTCCTTCAATAGCCCATTTAAAAATGTGCTTTTGACATCCATTTGCTGTAGCCGAATGTTTCTAGAGCATGCAAATGCAAACAGAATTCTTATAGCTTCCATCCTAGCTACTGGTGCATAGGATTCATCAAAATCCACACCAAATTCCTGACTGTAGCCTTGAGCTATAAGTCTTGCTTTGTTTCTAGAGATAGCACCATTTTCATCAATCTTATTTTTGAAAACCCATTTAGTGCCAATGACATGAGTGTTTTCAGGTCTAGGAACTAGTTTCCATACATTATTTTTCTCAAATTGATTTAATTCCTCACCCATGGAGGATACCCAAGAATCATGCTTTAAAGCCTCTTCCACAGTCTTGGGTTCTACCTGAGATGTCAAAGCAGCTAAGTCCTGTTCTTGGACAGTTCTAAAATGAGACCTTGTCCTAGTGGGATCATGCAAATTACCTATGACATTTTCACTAGGATGATCTTTGTGAAATATTACCTCACCTGAGGGTTCACCTATCTCAGTTGCTCCTTCTTGTTGTAAGTTTTCTGGTTGAGCAGTTTGCTGCATCTCTTCTTCTTCAATTTTCTCCAAGAAATCTCCCTCATCAGGTGACTCCCTGTCATCATTTATCTTTTTGTCAGATAGAACATTCTCATCAAACACTACATGAGGTGTTTCTTCAACAGTTTGCTCATCTTTATTGAAGACTCTGTAAGCCCTAGAGGTTTCTGAATATCCGAGAAAAATTCCAGGAGAGCTTCTTGCTTCAAACTTATCCAAACCATTCTTACCATTATTGTGGATGAAACATTTGGAACCAAAGATTTTAAAGTAAGAAATGTTTGGCAGCTTACCCTTGAGGAGTTCATAAGGAGTTTTCTTATGAGTAGGTCTTACCAAGGCTCGATTTAAAATGTAGCATGCTGTATTTGCAGCTTCTGCCCAAAATCTCCTTGGAAGTCCACTCTCAATCAGCATAGTCCTGGCCATTTCAATTATTGACCTGTTTCTTCTCTCAACAATTCCATTCTGCTCCGGTGTCCTGGGAGAAGAAAATCTGTGAGTCACTCCCTCTCTTGAGCAAAATTAGAGAATGAAGAGTTTTCAAACTCTCCTCCATGGTCAGACTGAATTGTAATGATATTATGTTCACCTTGCAGTTTGATTTTATTAAAAAGTTCTTCAAAGTGAATAAAAGCATCATTTTTATTTGCTAAACAGAACAACCAAGAAAATCTAGTGAAGTCATCAACTATGACTAGACCATATCTCTTACCTGACAGGCTTTGTATTCGAGTAGGACCAAAGAGATCCATGTGCAAGTGCTGTAGTGGTTTAGATGAAAGACATTCAGTTCTCAACTTAAAAATTGCACGAGTCTGTTTACCTTGAGCACAAGCATCACAGAGCTTGGACCCTAACTGGAATTTTATTTTGGGCAAACCTCTGACTAGGTTATAATTAGACAGTTTATTCAAAGTAGACACACTAGCGTGGCCTAGACGCCTATGCCAGTCAAAAGCAACCTGTTCAGAATTAGCAGACAGACACAAGTTTGTTTCAGAATTATCATCTAGATCAACGATGTACACATTATTTACTCTATGACCTTTGAACATGATGTTATCAGAGTTCAGCTCAAAAACAGTACACGAGTTGTGGTCAAAGAGTACCTTGTGTCCTTTGTCACAAAGTTGACTTATACTTACCAAGTTGTGCTGAAGTCCTTCTACAAGATACACATCTTCAATGGAGTTAGTGGAGGACTTACCAATCGTACCAATTCCAATTATTCTACCTCTGTTATTTCCTCCGAATTTGACCAAGCCCCCAGACTTCATTTTTAGTTTGCTGAATTTGGACCGGTCTCCTGTCATGTGCCTGCTACAGCCGCTGTCAAGATACCACTTGTTATGCTCAGCTGCCAGGCTGACCTGCAAAAAAATTCAGACAGAGTAATGTGGGACCCAATTCAAATTGGGTCCAGAACCAGTTTTCAGATTATGCAAAAAACACTTGGGAATCCACATTTGTTTTATAGTTCTCTTCAGTGGTTTTATGTGGGTTGATTCTTCCCTTTTGTCGTTTCTTGGTGAGTGTTGAGCATAATTCATGTAAGCATTTTTACTCCAATAAAATTTGTGCTGAACCTGGTGAACGTTGCCATGTTCTACTTGATAATTAGCATGATGAGCTTTCTTAACAAAACTTTTCACCCTTTTTGTGACATCAATAGGACTGGTTCTGTGAAAACCTTTGTTCCCCACCTGTTGCACATGAGCAGTTCTTGTTTCAGGATTTCCCGACTTAGGTTGCTGACCAGTGGATTGAATGAATTTGCCGGTCGAAAACTTCATTGTAGAGACAGATTTGGAACTGGATGGTGTTTCCAGTTTCTCTTTGCCTTTGGCGGGGCAGAACGTGGTAGTCTTAAATTCAAAGGGTTTTTTACTAGTAGGATTGTATCCTAATCCCTCCCTATTGAAGTTTACCCTCGACCCCAGAAGGACATTCAGGTTGTTTCTCCCCTCTGTAAACTTCTCAAGCACTTTTTCTTTGTCCTCAATCTCCTTCTGAAATTCATTGCATTTGTCCTGGAGTTCCTGATTAACTTTTCTAACTGCCTCATATTTTTCAGCCATCAGTCTAATCTCTCCTTTACACTCTTCAGCTTTACACTTCAGCTCATCCATTCTAGCTAGACTCTCCTCTCTTTCCATTCTCAACCTCTCAATCTCACCTTTAACCTGGTCTAGCTCAATGGCCATCTCCTTGGTTTTCATGTTATCAATGACAATAGAAGAGTGTTCTTCAGACAGAGAATGAAACTTACGTCTAAGCATTCTGTGCTCCTTGTTTAAACAATTATATTTACTTAACAGATCGCCATAGGCATCCTCCCAATCATCCAAGGTAAAATTCTCAAATAAGTTTGTTACCTCTTTCTCATGGTCGGCCATGAGGCAGATCTTTTCTTCATTTTCACTGGACGAAGTGGCTTCTGGGTCCTCCTCCTCATCGCTCCATGTGCACAGCATGGCCTTCTTCTTCTTGTGCACCATCTTCTTCTGGTGTCCTGGAGCCTTAGCTTGTAGCTCTGGACATTCACTTTTCATGTGACCGGGTTTCTGACAATGATAGCAAGTGATCTTCTTAGCAGACCGGTTCTTCTCAAATCCTCGCTCAGGAGACTTCATTGCAGCATTAAATTTCTTCCTCCTGTAGAATTTTCCTTTAGTTCTCAGGAACTTTCTGAATTGCCTGGTGAGCATAGCTCGCTCGTCCTTGTCCAGGTCTGAGAATCCATCAGAGCCTTCGCTGCTATCATCACTGCTGTTGCTGCTGCTGTTGTTCTTCTTAGCATGTCGTGAGACCTTCAGAGCAACATTCTTTCCCTTTCTGTCATGCCCATCGTTTCCATGTTTGAAATTCATTTCATGGGTCATGAGGGATCCAATCAGCTGGGTTACTGTCATGATGGATAAATTTCTTGATTCCTCTATTACAGTCACCTTGGTTTCCCAGACGGGAGTTAGAGACCTAAGGATCTTCCTGACTATGTCTTCTTGTTGAATATCCTTTCCAAGGCCCTTCAGACTGTTGATGATCACAGATAATCTGGCATACATTTCTGTGATCGGCTCCTCTGGCTTCATCTTAAATAACTCATATTGAGTTGTAAGTATGTTGATCTTGGTAGCTTTCACCTGAGATGTGCCCTCATGAATTAACTGCAAATCATCCCACATGTTCTTTGCAGTCTTGCACGCTGAGATCCTCGAATACTCTTCCGGGTGGACGGCGCACTGTATGATGTTAAGAGCTGTCCAATTCAGTGCGGAGAGTTTGACCTGATCTTCTGTCCACATATCTTCATTCGGTGGAAGGGTGTATGGACCATCTGTAATAACTTTCCATAGCTTGTGGCTTTGGGCCCTGATAAAGACTTCCATCCTGTTCTTCCAGAAGAAGTAATTATTACCATCAAAGAAGGGGGGACGGGTGATAGACTGCCCATCAGCTATGAAACTGCGAGGACCAGTGGATCCGTTTCCCTGGCCGTTGGACCACATTCTGGGAAAAACCTGCTCTGATACCAACTGATAAGTACAATATGAAGTGATCTAGAAGGGGAGGGGATGAATAGATCACTGTTTTTCGTAGAATTAAAAAATACTGCAGAGTATATCGCTAAACGCAAATAACCTCGAGCTCCAACTAACGAAAATGATGCAATGCAGTTAATAGCTCAAGCAAATAGAAGGCATACCACAATATTACCACAATCGATCACACAAGGACTCAGAGGATTTTAAGGTGGTTCGGTCCTTCAGACCTACATCCACCCCACACTCAAACCGAGTGTGGCTTCACTAAAGGCTGGGCAACACAGCTTGCCAAACAACTGCTGATACACAGCTTCCCAGGAGAACAACCTCTCCTCTTCCTCCTACCAGGAGGGAACCTCTAGCGACCAGCAGTCACTAGAACCCAGAGACTCTCGTCTCTCTTCCTCTTTACCAAGAGGGAACCCCACTAGTAGCAGCCCTGCTACTAGTGAACCAGAGGTCGAAGACCCCTCTTCCTCCCAACCCGGAGGGAACCTACAAGCAGCCCTGCTACTGCTTGCAGACTGGAGATTGACTCTCCCTTCTCCTAATCTCACAGGAGGACCCTGACCTCAGTCCAGAGGATCGGAAACACAAACAAGAACAGTTGAAGAAAGGTAAGAACAATAAACGAAAAATACGATCGAAGGAAATCAAATGCCAGAAAATGGAAACAATGTAGCTCAGTACAGAGCAATAGACTTCGGATTTGATCCGCAAGTCAGAACAACTCTTCTGATCACTCTTCTGCTCTCTCTCTTTTTCTCTCTGCTATTCTTTCTTCTTTCTTTTCTTTTCCTGGATCGAAGGGCTCTCTATTTTCTTGCTTTTTTTCTTCTATGCCACTCTTCTTCGATCACCTTCATCTGAGGATGAAGGATTCTATTTATAGCAGTAACAGCAGGTGGATAGGGCACAGAACGCGTGTGCCTCCCACGCTCGATCCAGAATCTTCCTGCCACGTGCCTTTATCAGATTGGTTCCTCTTGTCTCGGATCACGTGCAGCCCAGGAGTGTGGAATGTTCTTCCTCGGACCTGTAATGAGATTAAATCCATTAATACGCTGCATGGCCACAAAAACCAAAACTGCATGAGGTATATAGTAACAACACGACGTGACTATTACTCGAAATGACACAAGAACGGCACGAGATACTCTGTAACAGATCAGACACACAGAAGGAAATGACACGAGGTGAGGTTAAGCCAAAAGAGACACGAGGTCACGAAAGCAAAAACAACACGAGGACAACACGGGCTAACGACAGAAACCGACACGAAGTGGTTGCAAATATTCAAGACACGAGGTCTACGGAAGGCAACACGATGTGTGGTCAAGGCGAAAATGACACGAAGTCTAAAGCGAGAAACCAACACGAAGACAGAATATAAAGAAACGACTCGAAGTGAAAAGAACACGAAGTGAAGTTTGACACGAAGTGAAGACAACACGAAGTGAAGTTTGACACGAAATGAAAAACAACGACACGAAGTATAGTGGTGACAAACACACACTACACAGAAAGCGACACGAAGCCAGTAAGAACAGCACGAGATGAAAACAACACGGGCTGACCACAACTTAAGGACGAAAACTAGAAACTGACACGAAGACAGATAAACACGAAGATGTAAACACAACACGAAAACATGGACAACAGTAACCGTCACGAAGTGTGGTTACTAAGTAGGAGCGACACGAGGTCTACAGGAAAACTACTCGAAGTTCATCAAAACTTTTAGAGCAGCTTCAGGAATACGACACGAAGACATGAGAAGAGAAAACAACACGAAGATGAAATACAAGAATTGACATGAAGTTGTAAAACAACACGAAGACAGAACAGTGAATTGACACGAACTCAAAATGACAAGAAGTGAAACGACACGAAGTCGAGAACAGAAATCAACACGAAGTGTGATTTCAACATAAGAAAGACACGGACTGACAACGACAGGAAGGTGAAACAGGAAGCAACACGAGGTGCTGCGATGTCCTGTACGCAATGGAACAAAAATGACATGAAGAGATGAAAAACGACACAAGGTGAAGACAACACGAAGACGAAACAGTAATCGACACAGGAGGTTTAAGGAAAACAGCACGAAGACCGAACTTGTACGAACGCACGAAGTGTTACCTCTTAGCAGCTTTTTCATATAAAACCATGTATAACTCAAGTGCAAGATATCTGATCAAAAATATCAACAACAATTAACATAGTGTTGCTCATCATCAAAACACTTAGGGAAGACACAAAATCCAACAAGAAGAACACAATTGCAAAAGATTGAATTTTTATTGCTTAAGATGAAAGATTACAACTCTATGAAAATTAAAATTAAAACTTGAAATAAAAGAACAAGGGAAGAAATAAAGCCAGCAAATTGAAGAATGGCGTCGCCCACGCCGTGCCGAGCCTTGGAAGTTCGCCCCGCCTTGGAGAGCGCCGCCTTTAGAGCACCGAAAGAAGATAATCTCTGCCTTAGGATGTATGAAGAAAATAGAGGAGGGAGAGATAGATAGAAAAGGGGAAGAAGAATAATTAAAAACAAATATATGTGTGTGCGTGAGTGTGTTTAAAAGAGAGTGAACAGAGAGAGGAAGAGGGTACGGGTGAATGAAAAACACAATAAAAATGAAATAAAAATAGAGTGAGATTGAAAGTGAAATAGCTTTGAAACCAGATAGAATTAGAAGATGTGGTAGAAGAGAAAGTTGAAGATCATAGAAAGATGAACGAGATTAATGAAGAGAGCAGAGGGAGAAGAAGATCGAAAGATGGTGAAGATTGGCGAAGAACAAACTGTGAAAAATGTAGATGAATAGTAGAAAACGTAGGCCAGAACTAAATATAATTAAGAATAACTTAAAAATGAGATAGAATTGGAAGAAGAGGAAGAAGAAGAAATTAAAGAGCACTTAAAAACGGAGAACTTCACAGAAGACAAAAAATTGAAGGAAAGAGCAGAAAGCATGTAAAAGAGGCTAATAAAGGCTAAGACTCTTCCACAGTTGCTCTTGGGCAATTATTTATAATGTGCAGAGGCTTCCCACGATCAGGATTTTCAAGATAAATTTGAATCCGACTTTGTAGTATCAAGACCTCCCTCGAACTAGGTCTCTTGCCACAATTAGAGTCCTCCTTTTATAAAATATAGAAAGATGGCCTCATTCGAACATATCTGTTTCCATTTCTGGCTTGAGTGAAAATGGCGACTGCCGCAGTTGTCATTTATTCTTTAATGAGCGACTTCCCATTCAGGCGCACATTCCTCATTTCTTTATTTTAATATTTCCTTCATTTCTCGACAAGAGAAATGGGCGACTTTATGAACGGTTTTAGCTTCTTTCCCACAGAATGGACGCCCGAGTGCATGGGCGCTCATTCTTTTTCTTTTTCCAGTCCCTTTTCTTTTTTTTTCCATACACAAGGATTGAGCGCCCGCATAAGCGGTCGCTTATTCTTCAATGAACAACAACACGAATAGCCGCTTATTCTTTCTTCTCAAAACTGGCTTGAAAATGGTGCCTTCTTGCGAAGTCATTCATTCATAAATGGGCGCCCTTCTGCGTGGTCGCACATTTCTGAAACTCCAGAAAATTCAAATAATCATTCTTCTTGATCCAAAATAGTTATGTAATTTCTTAACTGAATCTCACATTATCATTTTCACTCAAAAAATGACGGTAAAATATATGCAGACTCAAATTTTATGTGAGAATGGAGTTACTCATCTAAATTGCATAATTTTGTTCCTTTAATGCCCAAAGATGATAAATGTGATGCAAATTATGACATAAAATGTGACACTCGTCAGTCAACCCTACCAATCGAATGCAATGGTCGCCCCCTAGCTACAGTACACATCCAGTCCTCTACCCATGGCTTTAGGAACATCTCGGCCCTCCTTCAGCAAAGAACAAAGGTGTTCGGATTCAATCCGATGTAAAACAAACACCGGCTGCTTGAGGTCAGTGGAGAAAGACATCATGTACACGAATCCCCACAATCGCCTACACACTCATACCAGTGGAACCTCATCTTCTCCACGTGTTGCCCAATACCCCCGTGTCCACGTGCCGCGCCCTGGTGGCACTTCCCCGATCAAGATTCGGTTCCGCAGGTGATCGTCGAGAAATCGACTTGCTAGCCCGCATTCCACCCAATCATCCTAGTTCCGGTTAACTAGGACGATTAGCCACACTATTCCCGTGTGTTTACGTCGTTCTTTGCTCCCCCCCGTTGATACCCCCAGAATCCCCGCTTGCCAAGTCGACCTATCTCGGCCTTCCGTAAAAGGCGAGTGTCTATCACCGTCGCGAGAGAACAAAATACATAATAATAACAAAAGGAATTTTTTTTCTCTCTCGCGAGCTGCAAACAATAGCCTTCAATAAAATTCAAATTCTGAATGCTTCTACTGCCGTTGTATTATATTACTCTATTTTTCTATCTTGATGTACACTTAACTAACAGTTAGGAAAGACAACGTATTTATTTTATTTCAAGTTGTACTAACAATGGCAAATTCAAAGGGACGCGTTTCAAGACATGCAGAAGAATTGCAAATATTTTATGCAGCACTATTTGACATCTATAGTTTGATAGTCCCAGAATGGAAAGAGAACCTACGAAAATGACACTACAAGAAGATACACTGAAAAAGAAGGATCCTCCACTCAGAAATATATTTAAAGAACAAAATGGGAGATATGCATTTTGTCATTTTGTAGACTTATGCTCGCTCAAGAAAGCTAGAAGATGTAACCTATGCACAGCTACAAGTCAAAGGAAAACAAAGAAGTTCTAAATCTCAAATGTGTCTTACGTCTTCTTGGATGAGTCTAACGGATACCCTGTGTAGCACCCTGAATTAAATGTAGAAAATATTTAACCCTATGTAATAGTAGTTGTACTAACTTAATAGGCCAATTAGGGAAAAACCCCACAAATGGGTCGAACCTACTTCCTTAAGGCAAAAACCCACATATAAAACTAAGAATCTAAGCCCATTCCTTAAAGGGTGTTAATGAGACTTACGTTAAACTAAGCCCATTAGCCATGTCCGATGGATTAGGTCGACCTGTGTGTGCATGGGATTTAGGGTTCTTCGATCAAACAAGGATAGTGATTGAGGTTTTGGAAGCGATAGAATCAAATTTGGAAATTTGAAGGGGACTAAGATCCTTATTCAATTTAGGACTCGTAGAACCCAAGAACCCTATAAATAGAACCCCTGCGACCGGCAGACGCATGTTGTTGCTGCTGCTATTCGTGACCTACTACGGGGAGAGTCGACGCATCTCCCTTCCCTGGGTCGTGGTCGTCTTCTTCTTCTTCTTCCCCTTCCTCCTGTACGCCTGCTGTTGCGGCTATTGCTAGCTGTAGAACAAGTGGAAGAAGAGGGCATCTTCTTCCGCTACTTCCTCTGCATCATCTTCCTTCCCCATTCACCTAGTCAAGGTAGGTTATCTCCATAACATGCAAAACTTGCTAGAAACATATGCATGCATGCAGTTGTAGCTATATTCCATATAGATTTCATGTTCCATGCGTAGTTTTATTACGTTATTGAAGCTTTCTGTTTTACATGAAAATAACGACCAGAACAGTGGACGCTATTTAATTGGCGCCTGTCCAGAAGGGCGCTGATTCTTGAATTAGCGATAGCCTAGTAGATGGTAATTAATGAGCGCCCACTACCCCGGACGTGATTTCGTTCTGTCTATTTAATAATTAACGCATGTTTAAAATTAAATAAGTATGGAACCTGATCTGTAAAAGTTAGCATGAGCATCTTGTTAGGATCCCCATATTTATCTCTTAATTATCATGTATCTTGATCCTTGAAAATCTCCATAGAAAGCAAAAGGCTAATGTTCATGCAATTCCTAAAGAAACGAATAGTGCTTTGTATCGGTGAACATACCTGCCTGATGCATGACAACTAGTAGACCGAAAGGAAGTGGCGTCTACTTGAGCAGACGCGAATTATGGAATTAGCGCCTCCGCATAGAGACGCCAAATCCTGTAAATTATTAAATTTAAGAAAAAACTGGAAAATCATGAATTGACGCATGTTCATATGGACGCTAATTAAAGATATGGCAGCTCTGTACATGAACGCCAATTGTTATAGATTTTATTTTATTTTAGTAAATTCTAGAATTGGCGCCTCTTCAGAGAGATGCAAATTTGTAAATTAATTATTTAAAATTCTGTTAATAAAGAATTGACGTCCCTTCACAGTGACGCGTATTCTTTGATTCATGTGTCTTCTTTGATTGATGCCTTCTTGGATTGACGTGAATTCCTTATCTCACAGTTTCTATCGTGTTTTGGCCAATATCGCGGGTCTATTGTGTCATGCCCAGAGATTATGCAGCGGAAACTAATCGGGAACGTGAACAGTCGGCAAGAAAAGCCTCAAGTGATAATAACAATCAGAGCGCTAATCATTCACACATAAGAGTGAACACCAGAGGGTATATTCCAAAAACCTTGACTTTATTGAATCATAATGAAAAGTTACAAAGACACTTTGACTAACTAGACTCAATAAAGTGAAAATTATATGGTGACTCTTGACTGGACTAGCTACGGCTTCTCTCGAACCATCAATCGCTCTCGGATCTATCACTTGAATAATATAAATCCGACCCGCTAGAATGTCCTGAAAAGATTAGAAAAGTAGGGAATGAGAACACTTGTCTAATATGCATCTTTGTATCAACAAGAAGGCAATATTTAAGTAATTAATATTCTTGCTCTAGAAAATAAGATAAAAGAATATAAGATAAAGGAAATACGGTAAAACATGAGGTATGAACCAAAGTAACACGAGTAACAAGATATGATCAAGATGAGATAGGAGAGTTCATGTAGACTGGGAATATGATCAAGCAAGAATATAGCAGGAAATGTAAATATGGCCTTTCACGAACAAGAATGTAACGAGAATGCACTTTTCATAACCATAAAGGCTATGCACTAGAAAATCACTTAACATGCAAGAATGTAATTTCATTAGATTACCTAGTGATTTTCACTCATCTATAAAAATAAGTACTCCTAACAAAATGCGGCGCCAGTTTCATCGTACCCTATAGTTTTCAGCACGTTTTCGACAATCAGTCGAGGGGCCTAGCATGGAGCCCTTGGACACAATCAGAGCCCGGTTTGCATCTTCACGTTATAAATCAAGCTACTTCCATGAGAAATATCAATAAAGTTCGGCCAGTAATGTACAATTCAACAATAAGTTCATGATAACAATGTCAAGGCAAGAATGTTCCAACTTGAAATCTTGAGATCAAGGATGACTTAATGACAAGGTCATGCTATGGAAGAAATCCGGCAGCATAACGGCATATTCCTTAACTTTTATAATTCATTAATAACTTATTGAACAAGGTGTGGGGTTCTAGATTATCAATAGACCATCTAGGAACATAGGAAAATCAACCCTTGGGTCAAACCCTGGGTTAATCAATACGTAGACATAAAACGGTCATATCGGGGCCGTTTCTTTAAGAGGTGGTCATGCCAGGACCGCTTCTATGAAGAGGCGATCATGCCAAGACCGTTTCTATGACAGAGCCAACACCAGAGAGAGAAGAGTCAATGCAGTGGTGAAATCTAGACTAACGCGGTCACGGGATGACCGCTAATTGACTGTAGTGGTTGCCTAACGGCCGTGACTACCCAGACATAGAAAAATGTTGTTAAGTGCTTTCTAGACAATTGGGCTTTGAGGGTACAACTAGCTCGGTGTCCTAGTAGGAATCCCAGGCTCGCAGAGACTTACGGAGGCCTTGAAACAAGATCACCTAGTCCGGTGGAAGGAATATTCAACGGAGAGGATCACAAGTCTAAGAAAATGTGCCTATAAGTGCAAAGTGTAACTAATAGTCACGCACCGGAGTACGCACTATGTACTTATGAAAAGACTAAAGGTGAGAGTGGATCATGATAAAACAGCGATCAAAACATACATAAACAAGTCTCATAATCCAAGCGAAAATTCAATCTAATACAAACTATATGATTTTGGCATGAAAGTAACATACGTTTAAAATAGGTTTAAAACATATTAAGGACATGAAATATGTCATGATGGATGAACAATATGACCATGTTCATAAAGGTAATGTCAAAACTAGGAATACAACCTCATTAACTCGGCTTAACATATATATAATAGGGTCAATCTGCAATCTATTTGGAGTTAATAGAGTGCAGGAAATGGAAATATAAAGGCAGTCTTATGAGGACCGTTTTTGATAGTAGCGGTCTTATTGGGACCGCTTTTATACAGTAGCGGTCATTTGGGAACCACTATTAGAGTTTAGCAGTCCTCGGTAGACCGTTTCTATCCTGCATCAGACAGCACATAGCTATCGAGTGCAAGGCCTATCCTCGGGCAATAAATGCATAAAAAGCATAGAAAATGAATGGATAACATGTAAGAACATGTTTATAATGAAGTTGGTGCCTGAAAATACATGGATCATGCTAAAGTTCTTATCTTTAATTAGAAGGTGCAGGACTATGCATACAGAAATAACCAAGAAGCGCAGTCGTAGTAAACCATTAAATACTCCGTGTATAATGCATGAAATCACATGGAAACAGAGGGATTTTATTCTAACACATTAATTTAGCCTTTTTATTAGATAACCTACCTTTGATTCTATCACTAGACTTCAGATTTCTGACTGGAAGTCGACCCTAGTTTCTACACGTCCTATGCTAAACCAGCAACTTCTCATCTCTCATTCTCCTTAACCACTTGACCTAAATCCATGAAATTTGGAGGGTAGGTAGAAGATAAAAAGGTTAACAAATTGTTATAAAGGATATACTTCTAAATACCTTGATTAGGACTTCCAATCTCTAGATCTTTACTAGACGGCCACACTGGTTCCTGTGCAAACTCCAGCGAACCAGTAACTTGTAGGGCTTCTAACTCTCCAACGGCGTGTCCTCGTAGCACGAGATTTTGAGGGGAGTTAGACGAAACTAAGGAAAATAATAAAATCTAAAGGACCAACATGAAATACCCATTACTTACCGTCGAACAATGCGAGCCAAAATGACGGTTCACGCAGGTCGAACATGGGTCCTATTTATAGGGTTTGCTAGGGTTTGAAGGATTAGATCGATCTAGGAGTCCTAAATTAGAGTAGGATCGATCCCCAAGAGTCCTAGACTATGATTCCATGTCAGCTAGCTTCGAATCATAGAGATTGGGATGGGAAACATCTAATTTTTTCACGCTTCTAACACCTCCATTCACGGAACATAGTAGCAGTCGAATGGGGACCGCTATTATGATATAGTGGTCGTGCGATAGACCGCGTTTAGGCACTTATTTCAAAAATTTCTGATTTTCTGATTTATCAACTATTTGACCCCTATTTATCCAATTTAATTCCATAAATTACCTTAATTACGTCTCTAGAAGTGGGCTTCAGCCTAAAGGCCTTGGAATTGGGTTTTTGGGCCTATTTGAGTTGGACGTAGTCCTTTGGTTATTATAGGGCCTTTAAATAGATTTAATTAACCCTTAATTCTTTTTAATAGTCCATTAAGCATGTTCAAATTCTTCATAATTATATTTAATTCCAAAAAAATCCTGAATAATTTTTAGAAAATTTAGGGGTGTTACACCCTCCTCCACTTAAAAAGAATTTGGTCCCCAAATTCAATGCATGAGTTTTATGGAGAGTGTGTTTTAATTAGTTGAACTGATACTTAAGGTAATGCTAATATGTAAATAAGTCAAGGCGATACCTTCAATCGCCTTACCTTCCCCGTCCAAGATGGCATTTAGTCGGCCTCGTCACCCACGTCCATTGTTATCCCTTGAAGATTGTTCTTTTATGAGAGGACACATGGGCAAGCGATGTTCCCGACTTCCATAGAGACAAGCGCCGAGAAGCTTCCAACATTGTTCGGCCGTGTGCCCGAACTTCTCACAGAATGAGCAAGCCGCCATGACTTACTTTCCTTCTTCTTCCTTAACTCTTTTACTTTTTCCATTGCCATTGCCATTCCTTTTTCCATTACTATTTCTTTTACCATTACCATTTCCATTGCGGGACCTCTTATTGTGATGGGGTTTGTCATCCTCTGTGATGCTAAACCTCTTTTGTTTTTCCTCTCGCCTATCATGTTTTCGGCTCGACTTTTCTTCTTTCCCCCGGAACTTCTCTACCTTCTCCAGGATCCGTTCACATAAATGTGCCCATTGGACAATCTCCGCATATGTACGGATATTTTGAGGCCCAAGTTGTTGAATAAATCTGGGCCTTAGACCATCCATAAATTGATTAGCTTTTAAGAGATCCGTGCTAACCAAGTGGGGAGCATATGGTGATAGCCGAGAGAATTGAAGTTCATATTCTTCCACGGACATCATGCCTTTGCGAGGAGAGGCGAATTCGGCGGCCTTTCTTTCTTTGACGTGCTCGGAGAAGTACTTTGCACAGAATAGTGTAAGAAATTCTTCCCAGGTAAGTTGATCATTTTGAGGTTGTACCTTCCACCAAGTACGTGCATCCTTGTTCAATTTGAATGTGGCAAGACAGACCTTCTCTTGGTCGGTGCATTATATGATCTCAAATATACGGTTCATCTCGTCAATCTAATTTTCTGCTTCGTCAGGGTTCGACGATCCGAAAAACTGCGGAGGGTTCAAACTCCGAAGGCTACCGTGTCAAATACCCGCGCCTACCCGAGCGCCAGCTTAGGCCACAGTTTGAAGAGCTTGGGTGAGATCCGCAACAGTTTGTTGCATCTCGTCCCAGTTGACACGGTGAGTCATTATGATGATATATAGGGGGGTACCTGAGAAGTGGAACAATTTGTTAATTCCTATAGAGTGAAGGATAATTACCCTAGATATAATTTCTAATTAACTATCTCATCCCAAGCTTAACATGATCTCTCGTAGGTTTGGAAATTCCTTTCCTAGTTCATAGGTGTGGGTCCTTAATCCTTAGACTTAGCCTATGACATGACATTTTTCTAGGACTTACTTATGCCTAGGCTCTGATACCACTTTAACTGTCACGCCCCGAGATTATAGAGCGGAAACTAATTGGGAATGTGAACAGTCGGCAAGAGAAGCCTCAAGTGATAATAACAACTAGAGTGCTAATCATTCACACATAAGAGTGAACACCAGAGGGTATATTCCAAAAACCTTGACTTTATTGAATCATAATGAAAAGTTACAAAGACTCTTTGACTTACTAGACTCAATAAAGTGAAAATTACATAGTGACTCTTGATTAAACTAGCTACAGCTTCTCTCAAATCATCAATCGCTCTCGGATCCATCACTTGAATAATCTGAATCTGACCCTCTAGAATGTCCTTAAAAGATTAGAAAAGTAGGCAATGAGCACACTTGTCCAGTAGGTATCTTTGTATCAACTTGAAGGTAATGTTTAAGTAATTAACATTTTTACTTTAAAAAATAAGATAAAGGAAATACGGTAAAACATACGATATGAACCAAAGTAACACGAGTAACAAGATATGATCAGGATGAGATATGAGAGTTCATGTAGACTAGGAATATGATCAAGCAAGAATATTGCATGAAATGTAAATATGGCCTTTCACAAATAAGAATGTAACGAGAATGCACTTTTCATAACCATAAAGGCTATGCACTAGAAAGTCACTTAACACACAAGAATGTAATTTCACTAGATTGCCTCATCGTTTTCACTCGTCTATAAAAATAAGTACTCCTAGTGCAATGAGACGCCAATACCATCATACCCCATGATTTTCAGCACGTTTTCGACAATCAGCCGAGGGCGCTAGCATGGATCTCTTGGACACAATCAGTGCCCGGTCTGCATCTTCACGTTATAAATCAAGCTACTTCCATGAGAAATATCAATAAAGTTTGGCCAGTAATGTACAATTCAACAATAAGTTCATGATAACAATGTCAAGGCAAGAATGTTCCAACATGGAATCATGAGATCAAGGATGACTTAATGACAAGGTCATGCTATGGAAAAAATCCGGCAGCATAACGGCATATTCCTTAACTTTTATAATTCATCAATAACTTATGGAACAAGGTGTGGGGTTCTAGATTATAAATAGACCATCTAGGAACATAGGAAAATTAAGTCGTGGGTCAAACCCCGGGTTAATCAATACTTAGACATAAAACGGTCATATTGGGGCCATTTCTTTAAGAGGCAGTCATGCTAGGACCATTTCTATGAGGAGGCGATCATGCCAAGACTGTTTCTATGACAGAGTCGACACCAGAGAGAGAAGAGTTGACGCAGTGGTGAAATCTGGACTAACGCGGTCACGGGATGACCGCTAATGGACAGTAGCGGTAGCCTAACGGCCGAGACTACCCAGACACAGTAAAATGCCGATAAGTGCTTTCTAGACAATTAGGCCTTGAGGGTACAACCAGCTCGGCGTCCTAGTGAGAATTCCAGGCTCGCGGAGACTTACGGAGGCCTTAAAATAAGATCACCTAGTCCGGTGGAAGGAATATCCAACGGAGAGGATCACAAGTCTAAGAAAATGTGCCCATAAGTGCAAAGTGTAACTAATAGTTACGCACCAGAGTACGCACTATGTACTTATGAAAAGACTCAAAGTGAGAGTGGATCGTGATAAAACAGCGATCAAAACATGCATAAACAAGTCTCATAATCCATGCGAAAATTCAATTTAATACAAACTATATGATTTTGGCATGAAAGTAACATACGTTTAAAATAGGTTTAAAACATATTAAGGACATGAAATATATCATTATGAATGAACAATATAACCATGTTCATAAAGGTAAAGTCAAAACTAGGAATAGAACATCATTAACTAGGCTTAACATTTATATATAATAGGGTCAATCTGCAATCTGTTTGGAGTTAACAGAGTGCAGGAAATGAAAATATAAATGTGGTCTTATGAGGACCATTTCTGCTGTCTTATTGGGACCGCTTTTATATAGTAGCGGTCATTTGGGAACTGCTATTAGAGTTTAGTGGTCCTTGGTAGACCGTTTCTATCCTGCATCAGACAGCACATAGCTATCGAGTGCAAGGCCTATCCTCGGGTAATAAATGCATAAAAAGCATGGGAAATGAATGGATAACATGTAAGAACATGTTTATAATGAAGTGGGTGCATGGAAATACATGGATCATGCCAAAGTTATTGTGTTTAATTAGAAGGTGCGAGACTATGCATGCAGAAATAACCTAGATGCGCAGCCGTAGTAAACCATGAAATACTCCGTGTATAATGCATGAAATCACATGGAAACAAAGGGATTTTATTCCTAACACATTAATTTAGCTTTTTCATGAGATAACCTACATTTGATTCGATCCCTAGACTTCATATTTCTGACTGGAAGTCGACCCTAGTTTCTGCACGTCCTATGCTAAACCAGCAACTTCTCATCCCTCGTTCTCCTTAACCACTTGACCTAAATCCATGAAATTTGGAGGGTAGGTAGAAAATATAAAGGTTAACAAATTATTCTAAAGGATGAACTTCCAAATACCTCGATTAGGGCTTCCAATCTCTAGATCTTTGCTGGACGGTCACACTGGTTCCTGTGCGGACTACAGCGAACCAACAACTTGTAGGGCTTCTAACTCTCCAATGACGTGTCCTCCTAGCACAAGATTTTGAGGGGAGTTAGAAAAAATCATGGATAACAATAAAGTCTAAAGGACCAACATGAAATACCCATGACTTACCGTCGAACAACGCGAGCCAAAATGGTTGTTCGCGCAGGTCGAACTTGGGTCCTATTTATAGGGTTTACTCAGGTTTGAAGGATTAGATCGATTTGGGAGTCCTATTTTAGAGTAGGATCGATCCCCAAGAGTCGTAGACTCGGTTTCCATGCCAGGTAGCTTCGAATCATTAAGATTGGGATGGGAAAACTCTAATTTTTCCATGCTTCTAACACCTCTATATATGGAACATAGTAGCGATCGAATAGGGACCGCTATTATGATATAGCGGTCGTGCGATAGACCGCGTTTAAACACGTATTCCAAAAATTTCATATTTTCTTATTTATCAACTATTTGACCCCTATTTATCCTATTTATCCAATTTAATTCTGTAAATTACCCTAATTACGTCTCTAGAAGTGGGCTTGGGCCTAAAGGTCTTGGAATTGGGACTTTGGGCCTATTTGAGTTGGGCTTAGTCATTTGGTTATTATACGGCCTTTAAATGGATTTAATTAACCCTTAATTCTTTTTAATAGTTCATTAAGCCTATTTAAATGCTTAATAATTATATTTAATACAAAAAAATTCCTGAATAATCTCTAAAAAATTAGGGGTGTTACATGTTCGCACTACTGTCTCACGACCGAGATCGAGTCCCTGTTTTCACGAGTTTCACGTTAACACCTTAACTCTTGGAGATTGAAAGACCCTCTACCGGATATTCCTTCCGCTAGATTGGAAATTCTCTCTCTAAGGCCTTTGTAAGTCTCCGCTAGCCTTAAAATCTCTCAAGATAGTCGAGCGGGTTGTACCCTAAAAACCCATGAACCGTGTCTTGTCATGTCACTCGGAACAAATATGACGCCCTAGCCATCATGGAGCACTATTTCTGGTGTTCTGTGTGAGTCCTGTCACTGTCTGGAATTAGTGTCCAGTACAGTTGATGCCATACTAGGATTTAGCGTCCATCACAGTTGACGCGACTTTCCTTCGTGCATGTACTGTTCACAGAATTAGCGACCACTATAGTGGACGTGTATTCTGTAATTGGCGGCGGCCTGAGTGGACGCCAATTTGTCCTAGATTCATGAGTGTCTTGTTTTTCATGAGAGATTTATCGCAAAGTCATCTCTACATTAGTTCTGTCCTTGAATTCTATGAATCTACCTTAATGTTCCTACAATAGCTTATTCATTTAGAACTCTATTGGTTATAAACTATAGTGGATGTCTAGATATTTACATGACTTAATGCCTGGCATTAATGGGGCCCGGTCTGGTCCTGGGAGGAGCACCCGAAAGTACTTGTACCCATGGGAGCTATATTGACCACAGTGTGACATTACACCGAAGTGAATGACTTTCTAGATTATTCTATGGCATTCCACTCTCTCTCTCTCTTGTGACATGAAAATACATGGTATTACTTGACGTGCTTGACTCGACATGGTGCTTGCTAGAACTTAAATAGCCAATTCTCATGATATGACTTGATATTACATGCTTGATATCCTTGTTAACTTTGGGTGATATACCTTGAAACCTTGCTAGTTCCACTCTATTAATTCTATTAATCCTTGTTCCATATTACCTTGCGATCATTCATGCATAACCATAATGCATTTCATGTAACATGTAATTTACTTAAAGCAAGCTTGCTATTGAGATGTAATTCCTACTGAGCGTTTGCTCATCTAGTGTTTTTCCCTATTTTTCAGGTACTTTCGATGATGAGGTTCAATCGGATGGGGATGGCCAAGAGTGATGAGCGTAGAGCCGATCCCGAGTGTCACTTATTATCATCAAGTCAAGTCTTTCTATTTTTCTTGAGTCATTATTTGTAATTTTTCTTTTATTGAGTCTAGTTATACTTTGGAAATATTAGTTTGATGAATAAATTGGACTTGGTTATTTTTCTCTAGCTCACTCTGTCTATGTGTCGAATTACCTCGTGCTCTGATTGACATGAATGATATAAACTCGTCACGCATTCCTGAGTTCCTTCCACACTCGGGGCGTGACACCCTACTAAGCCTAACGATCTCCAGGATGTCTCTAATCTAAACAACATGCCAAGGAACTATATATTGAAGCTAAGTGCAGAATGAAAAAAGTGGTTGGTGAGAACAAACATGTTCACACATTCCCTAGCCAACCAATCGAGCAATCCACTTCAAGCACAAGCATTCTCTCCAAGCATTTAGAGAAAGTAGAAGCTAATCATTATCCTTAACCAATCTGTTGCGGCGTACTTAAGAAGAAGAACAAGAAGAACAAGCGACTGCAATTCCTGCAATCTTCAATCGCTTCTTCTCAACCACCTTCAGCGATTCTCTAAATATTTTCTTTAGAAGGCTTTTTGATTTTGTTCAAGATAGGAGTGTTTAATTTTGATCTATATATCTTGAACTACCGGTGCGTATTGTACACTATTTGCCTAAGTAGAGGCAAAACAAGTGTAATCCACCATTAGAGTGGTAATCTTTGACTGTGGACAAAAGGACCAGCCGGAGGTCAATATGCTACAGGCCTGACTGTGCCTGCAAAGTAGCTGGGACTCAAACTGAGAGAGTGCCCTTGGTATGGTTGAGCAACTAATCAAAAACAACCAGGTTTGACTAGCCCGCAAGTGAACTAGGAATATCCATGTGTGTAGATACCCGTGATGAGCTGAACACCTTACCAAAAATAGCACGTGTGCTATTCTTAATTGGGGAGATAGTGGAAATCCTAGTTGTTGCTGGGTATTAGATGTAGGGCTAGTAGAAATCATCGCCAAATCAGTATAAACATCCTTGCATTCCTTGTATGATTGTTTCTTACATTTAGATTTTAGCACACTATGTTTTCACAAGCACACAAGTTTCCACTATTATCTAACGGGCTGATTTTAAAATTCTTAATCACTACATTACAAGTTATTTAGTGCGATTAATTTTTATAATCCATTCACCCCCCTCTGGGCTTGCGGCCAGGTAGTGACCCAGATTTAAAAGGAATTATTGAGAAAATAAAATTTTCTTGATTAAAATAAGAAGAAGTTCCATATAATTATAAGGAGCTATTGAAAATTTTGTAATTAAGTGATGGGCTAACTAAAATACTTGTATGATAATAAAATAGGCTAATTGGGCAAAAAAGGTTTAACTAACTCAGAGTTCTTAAAAGCCCTAATTCTAAGTGGATTAAACAAGCTAAAACTCAATCAAATGAGTCTTAAACCAGTAAGGTTTAGGTCGTTCTCTATCGAAACCCTAACTTAATTACAGTTTAGATTGTGGTTGGCAGCGCTACTTTTATCTAGGAATTGTGGTTTTTGTAGGGAGAGTCACCTATGTGATTTTGGGGCGTTTTAGGACTCTAGATAGGCGTAATCCTATAAATAAGACCCCAAACCTCCTCTAGCTAACCCTAGATCGTGTGTGGGGCTTGGAGGCGTAGAGAGGATCATGCTAGGAGGTGAAATCAAGGTTTTTCCTTGGACATTTGTGGGGTCATCATTCTTCTTTCTCTTTTTTATTTGGGCGATTCAAGGTGGTGATCTCTCAGGCTAAACACCAAATTAACTAATTAAACGCGTTCCTCTGAATGTCTACTTTGTTTCTACATCAATTTCCCTAATTTTCACTGGGTATATTGTATGTATTTCATGGTTTATTAAACAAATATTGCCATTTAGGGTTTCGATCGTTTGAAATAGCTTTCTGTTTGAAGTCACGGACACAACAGGTATCGTGTCCTTGAATGCGGCTCCCCGATCGATCGCTTATATGTTGATTGTGGCCCCTGAACTGACCATGTTTTGTCAGGGGTTTCTAGAAACCCTAGCTTCATACTAGTATGTTATGTTGATACTATTAAAGTCTAATAGCATGGTTCTCGCTTATGCATGTCATATAAACCAACTAATATAACTAGGAAGTATGAATAAGACTATAATATCTTAAGTCTTCTTGATCAATGTTCTTATCTTCCTTTGATCACGTGCACTCAGGTTGTTTCCATTGTTCTCAGCAAGACTGGTCTCATAGAATTGTTTGACATCTCTACTTGTTAGTCTAATGTTGACCGACGTTTTGATGATTAAATTATATAATGTTTCTATTTGAGGGTCGTGTCACTCTGGTGACATTGATCTACCGCTAGTATTGTTTTCCATTGATTTGTTACACCCTAATTCTTGGTGAACGTTAAAACCCTCCGATGAGTATTCCTCTTGTCGGAGTGGAACTTCTTCATTAAGGCCTTTGTAAGTCTTGGCGAGCCATGGATTCCCACATGGGTGCTTAACAGGTTGTACCCTAAAAATTCTAGAAACATTGAGAATCCTATCCTACTGGAGTAGGTCGAGGTTCAACCGACCTTTGGACCCATAGAACGATGCTCTGTTGGGTTTTGTTCACTCTGTCCTTAACGTGACCTGCCCAGAAATCACGTTCAAGCCATTGATTTGTGAAGGCGGTTGACCCAGAGACCGCGTTCACTTGAGTTGTCTATCCAGAAGGTGGATGTCCTTTTGACCGCATTCACCTGATCGTGGTGCACCCCATGACTGCGTTCTTCTGGAGAACTACATCTATCTATTGCCTTGATCGTCTTTCTGGATCGTCTACCTCTGAATGCGGCCCTATGACCGACCGCATTCTACTGAATGATGCACTATTCATGACTACATTTAACCCAGTTTTATGAGCATGTTTCTCAATTTGACTATGTTTTGTAAGTCCGTGAATTGACTATAATGTATTTTGACATGATCTTCCTCATGAATATCATCCTTATTACTTGTATCATTTTCTTTTCCTTTGAAATTGCACCCTTACTACTTTTGGAACATAACTCCTTGACTTCAGTTAGCCCTATCTACAAATATAAAATTATAAAGGGCTCTAGGTCCGCACGACGATTAATGCCAGGTAGGATGGAAGTCCATTCTGTAATCTATGGATAAAACTTATGGGTGTGACATTACAACAATTTTGCATTATACTAATTTTGCTCTACGTTGTATTAATTGTCATGCATTACATTCTGCTCTGCGTTATATTAATTTTATTCTACATACTTTACATCAATTTTGTTCTGTGCACATTGATCTATACAAATTCTTTACTCTGTGACATGACTTTTTCATAGGAAATATATTGATATACTTTCTTGACTGAATATTTGGCACTTTTGGAACTCCAAGAATTTCATGGCCAATTCCATAAGTTATGTTCACTTTCATACAATATTAACTTATTTATTGACTCCATATTGATCCTTTTCTTTTATGAAGACATCCTTGTATATTCAAATTCTATAGATGGTCTGTATTTTGTAATTTCTTAACTCTACCTTGTTCTGGATTATTTATCAATATGCTTCTTGTCTTGCAATGTGCATCATGTAGCTTTGTTATACGCTGTTAATTGGCTAATCACTTATATTATGCATGGTTATAGAGGTGTAATTCCTACTGAGTATTTTTGCTCACCCTATTTTCTCTTACCATTTTTAAGGTAATAATGAAGTAGATATTTAATCGGACGGGGAAGGGCAAGAGTGATGAGTGCCCCTAAAAGATCTGTGTCCGTGTCCTTTTATTTTATTAAGTCTAGATAGGTTGAAGTCATGTATTTGGGTCTTCTGAGTTAATGTAAGTTTGAGTCAATAAATTGACATTTTGATATCAATAAAATTATATTTTTGTTCAAATTCTTCTGGCCCTTGTGTCTTATGTGGTTATCGCTCTGATTGTCATGATTATTCACTACCACGTTCTGAGCAAGTTTCTGATGCTATCGGTTTGAGACGTGACATGCCAAAACTAAGCAACATAATGAATAAGTATTTCAAATTGTGTTTAAACTCTCCTAGATAAATTTTGATTATCTTAAGTACTAGAAGTTGTCAGAGACTAGGATGAGGCGAAATGGATTGTTGAAGATTGGCTCACTTGTCACTGCACTTTCATATATTGGGCATTATACAAGATCTCTTACATAGTAACGGTGTCCCAACTATTCCATATTCAATCATGTACTCTAACCTAGGAAGAGTCTAACTCTAAAAAAAATTGGACTCTTAGGTATGCTTTGATAGGGGGTTGTTAGGTCCGATAGGGTGCAACAGGATCTAAAAGGGGGGGCGGGTTGAATAAATCCTTACTAAAACTATGCCCAATTAAAAATCTTAACACAGTAAGGAACAGTCAAGGGCTATAATGCACATGATATGCTTAGACATAGTACACAACGAAATTAGTAGGAACAGCTAAAGAGGGAGCTGTAGAAACTTAGTGTTAAGTTGTGAGGTTGCTACACACTTAAGCACAGGCGGTTCAACAAGATAGCATGCGTTTAATCAACCTACGAACCTGTGAATGGGGGTGAAGGATAATGAGCAATCTCACACAAACAACCCACTACACAGGGATTTTTAAGGTGGTTCGATTTCAAACCCGCAACCTACGTCCACCCCTCACCAAAACCCGGTGAGGCTTTCTCCACACGAGGGTAAAGTCCTCAACCCACACACGAGGATGAAATCCTCCACACACACGAGGATGAAATCCTCTCTCCACACACACACGGGACGAGTCCCACACACACACGCTCACAAAAACAAACAAACACCAAGTTGCAAGCTAGTGCAGCAACCACACTTGGGACAGACTCCCAAGAACACACAAGACTAAACACAGCCAAGGACTCACTTCCAATCTCTAAACAGAGCATCGGACACACACTTGAAATATTGTTTAGTAAAGCAAATTGAAAGCTCTAATAAGCTTGGGACTGGCTGCAAAGAGGGGCTGCACTCCCATAAACTTCTTCTTCCTATTTCACCACTGGTTTAGCTCGAACAAGGGCTGGGCTGCTCTTTCTCTTTCTTTTCTTTCTATTCTTCCTCACAGATATTCTTCTTTGAATGCTCAATGGCGTGGCTCTTTCTCTCTCTCCAGTAGTAGCTTCAGCAGCCGCATCATCATACATGGGCTGCCCCCATTTATAGACGCAAGAAATCCTTCTAGCAGAAGTTTTTCCCTCCAAATAAATTTGGTGTAGCAGGTTCCAAGGAAAATCTGTAGTATCTTGTCTTCCATTGGCTGGCACCACCAAGGATGTCCTTCTCTCCTGTGAGATCTCTAGAATAGCAAATCTGATTGGGCGGAGGCAAAAAGGTTACTTCCATGAGATGTGACCTTTCCCAGTTTTGGTCCCTGACTTTTTCATTCACCAAAAGGATTGATATGGAAAGCTAATGATGACAAGGACAATTGACTGTCCAAGGAGCCTTTTTCTGATTGACCCATGACAGTCCTCTGTCCTTGGTCCTTTCCTTGGACTAAAATCTGATTGGGTATGACCAAAAAGTATAATGTAGAAAAGTTTATCTTTCCTATATCTGATTTCTACTGAAAAGCTTCTCCCAAAAGGTTGTAATGTAGCCTTATGATGGAGAGGATAGTGGTCAGTCCTAGGAAACTCCTCCAGACCTCAAAAGACGTGTTTTTGGACATTTGCGGTTCCTAATTTTGGTCTCTGGATCCTCTTCTGAAAAAGTTGCAGGTTTGCTAAAAATGCCCCTGGGAGCCCAGATGCATCGACCTTAGTTCAGCATGTCCACAGACCTTAGTGGACTAGACTGTATATGTGCATCGACCTTTCAGACTTGACTGCATATGGGCACCGACCTGAATGGCAAATCTTCAACATGTGCACAGACCTGAGTGTTCAATGCTAAGGGATGTGCATTGACCTAAGTTGCAGGTCTTCAGCATGTGCACTGACCCGACTTCTTAAATGCATGAATGTGCATCGACCTTAGTTCAGCATGTGCACTAACCTTACAGGCTAAAATGCATATGTGCATCGACCTTAGTCTTCAGTACATGAATGTGCACCGACCTTAGTTCAGCATGTGCACCGACCTTACAAGCTAAAATGTAGATGTGCACCGACCTTAGTCTTCAGTACATGAATGTGCACCGACCTTAGTTTAGCATGTGCACTGACCTTACAGGTTAAAATGCAGATGTGCACCGACCTTAGTCTTCAGTACATGAATGTGCACCGACCTTCGTTGAGCATGTGAACCGACCTTAGTTCAACAACGTGCACAGACCTTGTAGCGTTGAGGGTAAAACATGCACCGACCTTGTTGCGTCCAAAGCAGGCATGCACCGACCTTCACTTGCACTTGTGCACAGACCTTGGTCTGTGCTGGCGAAAGGTGCACCGACCTTGTGCTTGTGCCGGCGATAGGTGCACCGACCTTGGCTTGTGCTAGCGAAAGGTGCACCGACCTTGGCTTGTGCTAGTGAAAGGTGCACCGACCTTGAGTCTATGCTCAGTCAGATTTGTCAACCTGCCCTTTTTTAGCTTCACTGGTTTTTTCAGGACTTAACCTTAACCTTTGACCCTTGCTCAGTTGACTTTGACATAATCTTTCTTGCTCAGTTGACTTTGACCTGACATGTGTGAATATTTACGTTATCAAGTGCAGGATAGACTCATCAGTGACTCATAGGCAGACATCATCAAAACTAGATTAAGGCAGAGAATCATGCATGTACCATACATGCACAACATTCTCCAAACATTCTCCTCATTTTTGATGATGGCAACCATGAGTCATTATGAGTACATTGTGAGTCAAAGTGCAAAGAAATATAATCATGAAATGAAGCACAAAGACTTTCTCTCCCCATATAAATCTCTCCCTTTTATGCATTCGAGGCTCTCTCCCCTTTTTGCATACCCTAGTTAATGACACATACAATTCTCTCCCCCTTTGACATCATCAAAATAACACGATGGAGAGAATATATGACACAGTTAGGAATGAAAGGAGTAAAGTAGGAGATTATTAGCACAGGATGTATAGAGTGAAAGTAAGTACATACCTGTAGGGAGCAATGAAACGTGTAGCAACCTGAGATACCTTCTTAGTGTTCCAAAAATTGATGTGGAATTACATGCCAACGGTTGTACACTGATTAAAGTTGACAATTGTTCGGTCCCTGAAGATTCTCTGGTTGGGTCCCTCGTGAATGCAAGTAAAGCAAGAATTACACAGAGAGAAGACCGTGCAGACAAGGAGTGGTACCACTTGATAGTGAGTGATGCTGAGTGTTTAGAGAGCAAGTGACACCAATTGTTAATGACCAGCACAATGTTAAATTGTTAAGTCCTTTGGCTTGTCAAAAATAGATTTATACACAAAGGCATTAAATGTCATGATGACATGGCAAGACAATCTGAACTGAGTCATGAGAGACAAATGTATGCAAGACATGTAACCATGGCAACATGATATAGTACAATAGAAACACTGCAACCATAAAACTGACCATAAAAACTAATTTAGTTTTCAGGCTTTTTAAGTTTTTAATGGGATTCTGGTTTTCAAACTTTTAGGATCTTCATATTTCAACTTTTACTAGTTTTTCTATTTTTTAGATTTTTGTGATTTTCTATGCAATGCATGGAGATGGAAAATACACACTAACCATATGCTTGACGAACTGAGGCCAATTTTGTTGGAGCAATGAAGCAAGAAGAGCCCAATTTTTCGTAATGGCAGATGCCAGAATAACTAGACCGTAGTCTGGTTGCAAAGGGTCGACACTAGGGGTCGACACTTGGAAAATGAGGAGTAATAGTCAATAGTTGAAAGAAGGAGGGTTCTTTAGTCTGAAACCAAGTTCACAAATGAAGAGTCATAGATTTTTCAGAATATCCAATTATTGAACTCTAGTGACAATGCCATTAAATACAGATTGGTTTAATACTGATGAATTCTGAGTTTTTCAATAAACGCACTTGAAAGCATTTGCATTCAAAAACAATATAAATGAACCAAAAATTCATACTTAAACCACGTTAACCTCCTCTCATCTTACTCATTCAATGCCATTAGCTCCCTTGAGAGTTATTGCAAGAAGTATTGAGGATAAACAAATAGACATTTCTGATTTTATCTAAGAGCACCACAAATTCAGATTTTTCTATAGAGACCATTGTTGGATACCAATTGTCAAACCTTTTACGAGCAGTCACGTGTAGCATGCACCTTTTGACATGAGAGTGCACATTGATTAGACGCCGGCACACCTAGTTACTCTGTGTAGCTCACCATTTTGCCCTTTTTTTTGAACAGAGATAGCCTGGCACTTCATGACGCTGTCTATTGCACTTTGGTGAAGGGACTTGGTTTCTCGGTGAATCCAATGCCATTCCTCTACCTTAGAGCACTGAACATAGCACACACCTTTTTACATTAGGATATACATTTATCATATGCCAATATCCCCAGTTACTCAGCATGGCTGAAATTCATTACTATCATTGTAGCCCCCCTTTTTTTGGAAACTTTAGATTTGACAAATGTTTAAAAACAATACTTTCAATGAAGTTTCTCAATAAAGAATGCCTTTGTACAAAAGATCAATTTTAGATTCAAGAAGGTAAGGTAAGTTAAAAAAAATTTGAAAAGCTGGTTTAGGTCTATTAAGTCTGAGTGCAGCCATTTTCAAGATAGTTAAACTTAAAAGCTCACGAAATCATTAATTTCAAACCAATAGCATTCATGTTCAGGGCAGTCATAAGGCTCCATAAAGGAAGATTCTTCTAGAAGATTTACTCTGATAAATGAATTCAACACCAGACTGAGAATCCTCCAAGAAGTTCAAGACATTCAAGGAATTCTGGAAACATACAACTAATGGTTCAAGGAATGGTAGATTCCAAACAATCCAAAGCACATTAGACCCAAGATAAAATATAGCATAACAGCATTATGAAGCAGGGTCTGATCTTAGTAGAGAGGATAGATATGAGGAATAAGAATGGATAGTGAACACTCCTCCTGAGAAGGTGCAGAGAGTTTCGGACAGAAGACAATATTTCAAGCTGAATTAACTGCAAGGTTGACCTAAGATTAAGGTCTACCTGATCAACCCTCTAAGAGGATACAGACTATGCAAAAGACAACAAAAAGAATGCATGAATGCAGACTGAAATTTTTTATGTTGACTCCCCCTATGAATTGTGCAATCTGCATGTGGAACTTTAAGAAAGGGCAGTATGCAAATATGTCAATTAGATGTTCACGTTAACTCCCCCTTAACTTATGGATGAATTTTTGAATGTCTTAGTGAGACTCACAGAGGGGGTATGCAGCCTTGGACCTATATGAAAATTGACCCATGGTACTGGGCGGAGGTAAGCCCTCACGCATAGTGAATGCTTTCAGTTGGACTTAATCCAACTTTCCACAAGTCACCATTCTATATACTTATGGGTCACAACAGTGAGAGTGCAATACAAACTAGTAGGCCAGGCAAGGAGCAAAAGTTTGATCCCTTAACATGATGCACAATAGAATTCATACGTCCACAAGATGATGTTTCAATGTCCATACATATGCAAGCCAAATTAAAGTGAAGACACACAAGCTCCCCCTTTATCCAAAGCGTATGGAAGTAAAGACAATCACACATAGGATTAATTGACCATAAGAAGGATGAGTTGAATTTTTATGCAGCCATGACAAGTAAAAAAAATGATTGATAGGAATAAATAGAAAACTCATATGGCTGATAATTTGGGAGTAGCACAAACATGCAAATGACTCATCCTCATATCAAAAACAGATTCTTCATGAACAATCAGTGACAGGTTCACAGCAACCCAGTGAGGAGTCTTTCACAAGAGCAAATTTTATTGAAAGCAAGGAAAAGACTCAACTACCATGACTGAAAGGAAGATCTAACATGCAGCACTACCAAGGATTGAAAATCATATTTATAGACCTGTGCCTTGAGCATTTATTTTCTAGTTAAACCTTGCTCAACTCCAAGGCACCTGCAACCACAATTCTCATTTTAAATTTTGTGGTATCCAAGTTTGCTTGGGTCCTTGAGGGTTAGCACTATGTGTAGCATTCAGATCTCTCTTTCTTAATGCTATCAAGTCATATTTCCTCATTGTATGACAGTCATACATATCATGCCCAATTTTCCCACAATAAAAGTAGTGCACAAAAGATTTGGTGTTTCTCTTATGTGCATGTTTATGTGCATTAGGCTTTTGTGGGTGAGCAGGGAAGTTACCGCCTTTGGCATGAATGTGGGTTCTGCCTTTCAAGTGCCAATAGTCTTTGACTGTATGGCCAATTTTGCCACAATGGTGGCAGCAGGGAGGCATACTTTTTCAGGCAGCCTTGAAGTACGTCGATCTGTCCTGATAGGTGCCTCGATGCACAGGGTCATACCTGGGCTTCTAAATGGTAGTATGCTGAGCAACCTTTCTCCCAATGTTGACATTTCCTTTGACAGTGCTGTTGACACTGAAAATATTCCTAATACTTCATGACTTCTACTTCTGCAGGTCGTAAGTTCTGATCGGGTGCTCCTGTGCCGACAAAGAAGAAAAGAAAGAAAAGAAGAAAAAGAATGGCGGAACCCGAACAAAAGATGAGACCAAAGAAAAGATGCTCAGCTCCAACGGACGACCGCTAAAGCAAGACCCGCGTGCTCGAGCCAAACACATACGAAGTTCTGATTAAGGCCATTCATCGGGCCGAGAGCTTCGTCAATGCCCCGTCAAGGTCTTTCAAGGACCACGACGAGGGGAACGACTAACGATGGCTTCTGGAACCATCCCCGGACCCATCAGCTAGCCCGCGTCGGGCGAACAAGCTAAACCAACGCACAAAAGGTTGTCGGCGCCCCTTAACCCGGCGCCGCCAAATCCGGCGCGCCAAAATGATTGGGGGGGGCATTTGTCCCCGGCGCCACTGAATCTAGCACGCCCTCCGTGGCATCGGATTAACTTGTTGCTATAAAAGCAACACTTGTTCGACCACTGGGGGGACACTAGAGACAGTAGAAGGGGGAAGGAGCTGGGGGCCACCAATCAAAGTGAGGAGTGCGAGGGTTCTTGGGGAGGAAGTATCTTCGCCTGAGAGTTTTCCTACGGCCGTCGCTCTGTTCTTTCTGAAGTCTCTGGCGTCGAAGAAGATGATCCTCTGTTTCGTCGTCCGTCTAGGTGGGTCGCCGTGGTTTCCGGCCGATCCCCCTTCGCTTGGTTTTCCCCTTTCATCATAATGTAAATGGGAGAGGGGGGAGAGGCGATGATATGAGCCTACTCCCCCCCTTTCACCATCTCTGTTACTCACTACCTCTCCCTGCGACCTCTTCTTTCATTCGATGTTAACGACGACCGGGCGGCAATGCCGGCGTCGATGTATGCAATTTGTACAGCTTTCCTTATTCGTGGAATGAATTTCGTTCATGACTGCACTAATGAGATAAGGGGATTAACGTTGTTTTCCATCTCTGCATCTTCTCTTCTTCTCCCCCCTGCGTTTTCTTCTTGCGGCCAGTGAGACGGAGCCGTGCAACAGTGTCGGCGCCGGAATGGGTGATATGCATATGTGCATCCCTACTTACTATGCTTAAAAAGGATGAATGAACTGTGGTTGTGCTCGGCGCCGTCTCTAACTTCCCCAGTTACTCATCTTCTCTCCGCCCGTGCATTTAATCGTTTCCATGCACATATCGTCTCCGTACCCGTCTTCTCCGACGCCCCCTGGGGTTCTTTCTTTTATGGAGTATCGAAGGCTTCGCCGCCAGAGATGTGTGCATGTATGTCTTACTGGTCGACCCTGGGCCTGTTATTTTGCCCCCCCCCCCTTCTGTTTCTAATCATAAACAGGAGGAGATGAGGTCACCCCTATAAGCTTGATGCTTGGCTTCTCTGCATCATTGTCCTCCGAGCGTTAGCTCGGTGATCGCTCTGTTAACCTGCTAATCCCTCTCTCTCCATATATATATACCTATACATATCATGATCAGTTTTCTGACTGAGTATGAGTTGAATCCGCACCGTGTTACCGTTCTTTTAAGGAGATTCGGTGACCAGGGAGAGGGGAACATTCCCCACTGTTTCATTGTGATAACACTCTGTCCACAGGGGACCATCCAGCAGTGACGAATCTCCTATGGATTAATGAGTGAACAGTAAATGGGTTAATCCGGACATCTCAAATCCATAGTCCCTAATGTACTTTGTGGTGGCCGTGGGTTGTGTGCCCCTCGTAGGCTAGCCCTCGTGGTTTCCTTCCTTCTACCGATCGTCCCGATTCAAGCGTTGTGTCGACTCGGGTTACGTGCCCCTCGTAGGCTAGCCCTCGGGGTTTTCGCTCCCATAATGAGTCGCCTCATTCGTTCACTCTTGCCCACAGACCTAGTGCCCCTAGTAGGCTAGCCCTCGGGGTTTTCCTATCCGTTCGGGTTTGCCGGCCGCCGTTGTGCCACCCAGCTCTTAGGGGTTGCTCCATCATATGAGTATTCCCCGTTTCTCCCCGACAATCCTCTGGGATGGGGAGATGCTGCCAAAATTTTGGCTCGAATAATCTAATGAATCGCTCAACAATATTAACGTAATAGATCGGCTCGATTCAGAACAATCGCCGCGCTCGAGTATGAACCTCGCGCGAGCCCGTGACTTGGCCTTCGGAAGTCCCGGAGCCGAACTAACAGACAATTGACTCAATAAAGCTCCAAAATCCTTTAAAACATTTTTAATAAACCTAAAAATAACTAATAAAACCTCAGATTCCGTGAAATTGGGCTAAATCGGCGCCGTCGACACCTGGCGCGCCTTAATACGGTGCGCCCTATTCCGGCGCGCCCCAAGGGTTGTCATGCCATTTTAACACCCCCTCTTCACCTATGCTTCATGGTGCCGTTTTAGGCCTTTTCCTACGGTTGCCGCGCCGTTTCAAGCTCTTTTCCTACGCGTACCACGTCGGTTTCAGCCTGATTCACGTCGTCGCGCCATTTTAACTTTCTCCCCGCCTTCGGGGTGATTTCTAGTTCCAATAACGAAACCAAATAAACTCGGCCATTGATAAAAATGAATGAAAAGGGTTCGTTTAAGCCTGATTTAGTTATTTTTATGGTTTCGTCATCATGCTTTATGCTTAAACATATATGTCATGTTAATGCATGTCCAATTGCACGGACCCTCGGTATATCAAATGGCATTAGCAGAAAGCCGGGCCATGCCCGATGGAAAGCTCCTGCTATGCGTGAGGGTGGTCTTCGGACTTAATTCCTCCGCCACGTACCAAGGGTTCCACCCTAATAAACCATGCATGGTAGAATATCTTGCATGATCATTCGCATCCTTTGCATTCTCTCCCGGCCTCGATGGCCCGTTATCTCGGTAATTAATCAAAGGTTTTCCCTCTTCGCGGGGATGTAATTAACGCCATAGCCTTTATGGTATGGCGGACTGCTGGTCCCGACCGAATCTCACTCTCACCCGACACGGGTCAGAATGAGCGCATAATAAACTTGTCACTTACGTGACTGGCACGCCTGTGCTGTCAATCAGTCAGTTAATTACCGGTTAATTAATTGGTTGATCGACACGTAAATAAACCAGAAAAAATCCCCTTTTTACTCGGATAAGATCTCGTCGAAACAGTCTGGCACTCCCGGTGGGACCGCACGTCACCTTTCATCTCTTTGCCGAGATACTTGGGCTTTGAGGCCCTCTCAAAGGTTGCTGATTGTCGGTTTGTTTGTCTTGGCAGGCGAACGATGACGACAACAACTGGATTGACTGACGTCGGCTTCGGCCCTTCGATCATTGCCGGTCATGCGCAAGGGTACCTGGCGGTGCCCACGGTGTTCGATAACTTCCCTGCTACTGTTGGCTTCCCCAACTTCTTGGGGTTAGCCTTTGTGGATATGCGGGAAGTGGGACCCTCAGAGCCCATCGAGGGAGCTACGAAGAAGATGGAGCCTCTAAAGGCTCGATGCTGCCATGACTCGTTCAAGAGTCCAACCTTGGTCGCTAGCTGCCTGTTGCACCATGCCGTCCCTAGGGCCCGCCCTAATGCTACTAACATGTCCGGAGGTCCCCAACGCAAGCAGGTCTGGAGGAGCACTGCTATGGTTACCGGATCCCTGTCTCAGTCCGGTGAATCCATGATGGTTGGCGATTACCGGATCCCTATCTCAGTCCGGTGAATCCATGATGGTTGGCGGTGTGCGCGTCTTCCTCAACGGATGCGACGCACGAATAGTCCCGGACTGGGTCGTCCCCGCCGTCCCTCTCTACAACTCGTACCAACCCCTCGTCGAAAGGAGGGTGGAAAGAGAAGGAGCCGACCGCTATGGCCAAAAGAAGTCGGCCCCAAGGCCAAGAAAGTTCAAGCAGGTGTGGATCCCCAAGAGGGTCCAACCTGCTCAGCAAGCACCACCAGTTCATCACCGTTTTGTACGCGATGAAGTGGAGGGAAGGAAGCAAAGGGGCCTGGCCCCGAAAGAAGAGGAGATGGTTACGGATCTTCCGCACCGCGGAAGCTTCCGGGCCTGCACCCGCCAAGCCAACGTCCCTACTATGGGACGAAGATTTCAGCAACCTGCCGACCGGGCTCTGTTGTGCCCCTTAGGCACAAGCATATGCTATTTTGTTTTGATGATAGCAACATAGTGAGAGTATCACAGTGAGCCTGTCATTATGGTTAGCATACATTGCATTCATCATAGTCAGTGCACTCGCCATCATGTATTCAAAGTCTATACATTCCATTGCTGGTGCGAGTAGTTATGTCCATACATGTCTCAAGTCTGTACAGCCTGTGTTTGTAACACATAGTCTGCACAGTGTCTAGTTGCTCGCCACATTCATACAAAGTCTGTACATCGCATCGCATGTACATTCCTTGCTACAGAGTCTATACATCATGTGCTTCACGCACTTAAAGTCTGTACAGCCCTTGCTTAGCTCAAGTCTGTACATCGTCCAGTTGCTCACGACGTCTTGGCTAAGTCTATACATTGCACCGTCTCACTTAGCGTCTAAGGTCGTGTGAACATTGCATCGGCTAAAGTCTATACATTACTCCGTCTCACTTAGCATCTCATGCTAAGTCTGTATATCGCATCGCATGCACCGTCTCACTTAGCATCTCATGCTAAGTCTGTACATCATCGTCCGTGTCACTTAGCGTCTCCACACAAGTCTATACATTGCGTGCACTTTACATCGGTCAAGTCTATACATCGATGCATGCCATGAAGTCTGTACAGCCTATGTTTCTTCATACATTTCTCAAGTCTGTACATCGACAGTGTTCTTCATGCATATGCAAAGTCTATACATTCATCTGTTGATAATCGAGCAAGTCTGTACATCATCAGTGCACTTCATGCATATGTATAGTCTATACATTGATGAGCTTCGCACCATACACTCGCAAGTCTATACATTGGGTGTTGCATGCTCACCAAGTCCATACACTATGCATTGTGCATCGTTCAAAACAAAGTCTATACATTGCTTTCTGAATTAACTCAGTGCATCCTCATCTCTTCTAACAAGAATGTTACTCGAGGAGCTTAATGAAGGCACGTGATCCAAGGATAAGGGGAGTACCAGGATCGTGACACGTGTATTGAAGCCTGCTGAAAGGCTGCCACGTGGTCAAGGCGTTTGGGCGGGAATCATGGAGAGCACACGCCCTATCTGTTTGCTGCTGCTATATATATGAAGCTTCTTCCTTAGAAGAAGACAGACCGTGATCGAAGCAGAAGGGGCAAAAGCAGAGAGATAGCCTGCACGATCCAGAAGAAGAAAAAGAGTGAAGAAGAGAAAGGGAGAAGAAGCAGAAGAGAAAGAGAAAGAAAGAGAGAAGAAGCAGAAGAGAAAGAAGAGAGAGAGAGAGAGAGAGAAGGAGTTCGTGGAGAAGAAATTTGTCCTCTGGCATTTGGATCAAATCCAAGCCAGACCTGCTCCTTTGAGAGATATATGATTTGTGCTTCATTTTCAGCTTTTCGGTGCTGTATTTCTTGTTTTCTATTTTACCTTTCTTCAAGCTGTTAGCCAGCGGTTTTGCAGAGGAGGCTTCCTCTGGACAGCAAGCTGTGTTGCTCAGCGGGCGAGGTGGATACCTCGGACGGCTAAGCTGTATTGCCTAGCGGAGCAAGCTGTGAGGCTCAGCGCAAGCTGTTAGGCAGCGGATGGCTAAGCTGTATTGCCCAGCGGAAGCAAGCTGTGATGCTCAGCGGTTATAGGCAAGCTGTGAGGCCCAGCGGTTCAAGCTGTGAGTCAACGGAATCCGCACTCGGGTTTGAGTGTGGGGTGGACGTAGGTCTGGAGGACCGAACCACCTAAAAACTCCTTTGTGCAGTGGTTTGAATTCAGTATATGCTTTCGCTAGATGAATGCATAGGGACGATATGGTTTGATTGCATACTGTGTGTTTGATTGTGGTATTGAGAGTCCTTTGACATTGTTCCTAAGTCACTAATCAGTTCATCTATAAGCATATCAGTTGACGTAGTGATTCTGTAAATTCTGCAATTGCTCATTGGCCTTCTGTTAGTATCAGGAAGAATTTTTAATTGAGCAAAGATTTTAAAGGGTTGATTCATTCACCCCCCTCTGAATCTACGCACCGAACCCAACACTTGGTATCAGAGCCGGTGTCTACACAGAAGGTCCAACGACCTACAGATCCGATCTTGCTATTTTCGGTGCTATTTCGCTTTTGATACATTTCTTGTCAACTGTTCTGTGCGCTGAATCTGTTTGCCATCTGTCCAAATGGCTCTTCCTCTGGTTTATGATGGTTCTAACCTCAATAGTTGGCCAGGAGGCCTATGTGTGTACGTAGACTCCATTGATCCCAAACTATGGAGTCTACTATCTAAAGGCCCACACCAATTACCTCATGATGAGACCAAGTGGTCTAGAGAGGACAAAATAAAGAACCGTGATAATGTCAAAGTTCTTAATATATTGAGAGCTGCGATTAATACTGATATATATCCTTTTGCTCTCAGGTGCACTTCTGGAAAGAAGATATATGACAGAGTCATTTCTGCGCATAACCAACAAGATGATACTTGCATGATGGCTGACCGGAGAAATGATCATGAGGAAACTGCATCCAAGGTAAGCTCTGAATCCGAAGAAATTTCGGTTGATGATTTATGGGATATGAATGAGGAACTCTCTGAGAGATGTAGGAAATTAAAATCTAAGAATAAAAGGTTGAAAAAGAAATTTGATCAGGAGAGTTCAAAAGCTTCATGTGAAAATTGCACAAAATTGAAACAATCTTATGATGCATGCTTGTCTGATATTCAGACATATAAGGAACAGATCTGCTTGTTAAATAGTGAAAATCAGGAATCTCTGAAAGTAAAAAATGAAAGATTGAAGTAGCAAAATAAAAAACTCATGGTCTTAAATATCATTATGGGTGAAAAATGGCTTGCAATAGAAAGAGATAGGTCAGTGACTCCTTCTCTGGAAGGTGAATTTGAAAGACTAAAAGAAATACTGACTATCTATGAAAAGGAGAAAGCTGATTCAGAAAGTCTTATTGTCTCCTTAAAAAATGAAATCCTTGAATTGAAGAAGACTTCATCTAAGACAGTTAAGGATAAAGGGAAAATAAAAATAATTCTTGAAGATGAAGTGAGTAATCAAAGTGAAAGGGTTGATAATGGCTCTGGAGTTAAGAATGTTATTAGAAACCAGCTATACACCACATTTGTGCCGAGTTCTAAAGTAGCTGGTCCCTCAAATCAATCACTGAAAGAAGCTGCTGCTAAAAAGGTTCAAACTCGAAATGAAAATGTGAAAGATAAAAAGAGAAGAAACAATTTGAATGCTGAAAAATTTCAAGCCAATTCATCGGCTGTTAAAAAGAATGTTAAATGTTTTTACTGTCACAGGCTTGGTCATCTTATGCATGAATGTAACTTAATGAGAATTGATGACCTAAATGCTGTTAAACAGAAAACTCATGCTAGAAATTATGTTTCTAGGAAAAAGAATTTGAATTGCTTTCATTGTAGGAAGTTTGGACACACTGCTGCTCAGTGCTAGAATGCACAAGGTTTAAATGGCAACTGTAAATCAGGCCATTATGATGCTGATAAAAACAAATCTGTTTTTAAAGAAAAATCTATTGCATGTTTCAAATGTGGAAAATCTGGCCACAGGGCTGCAACATGTTGGGTGGCAAGATATCAAAACCAGACTGGTTTTAGTAAACAGAATTTTAATTTTGTTAACAAAAATTTTCATGCATATGCACTTAGAACTCCTGCTCATAGGAATGTGCACAAAATAAATTTTAGAACTACTGCATCATGCCACTACTGTGGTCAGATAGGTCATTCAATGAATGATTGCCATGTGATGAGAATTGATGACCTTCATGCACAGAAATTGGCTATCATACCTGCTAGATATGTCACTGTCATGTCAGGACCCAAGACATCTTGGGTGCCTATTTGTGCAAAATAGTTTGCTAACTTGCAGGTGTGCCTTGGTGGAAGAAATAAAAGGGGTTGAATTAACCAAGGCACTCAAGAATGAAAACCCCATGATTGCACCATTCAGGTCAGTTCCAAAACTCTGTGTTTAAATCTCATCATCTGAAATTGTGAGTCAAAAAGGGTGAATTTCATGTTGATTTGTTTGTTTGATTTCTGATGTTCTCTTCTTGTCTAGCTGACCAGTCTGCATTCCAGTCTCAGCTACTGAATTTAATTCTGCACATATCTGATGCTCTTCTCTTGCCACTTATTGCACTATGTACATAAGATGCTAGATGCACTGCACAACCATTTTTTGTAGTCGATGCATACCCTGCACCGAGTTTACTTAAACCCATGTTCATGGTTGTTCATACATTGCATCGAGTATGCTTCTCACATGTTTGTGCATGTACGCACTTTGCACCGAGCTTATTCATGTGTTGCACTGAGTTTGAATGGTTCATTTAGTGCATATAGTCGATGCATGTGTCTAATGTCTGCATATATCATTTGCATGACTATCAAGGAAGTCGTTCAATGCATATAGGACTGCTTTATACTGCATATCATCAAATTTGAAAAATCTGAAAAGAAATGATTCATTGCATAGCATAATTATTGTATCTTGGTGTCAGGGGGAGCTGAGAGTTCAGTTCAGTACATTGAATCTTTTTCACTCCTCATAGTCCCCATTCAATTCTTTCATATTCTTTGACATCAGATGCTATTGAACCTTAATGCCAATTGCTATCATTTCCCTATCACCTTCACTGAACAACAGTATTGCTTCTGGTTTAGTACATTGAGTTGTGGTTATTGCAATTTTTCATTTATAAAAATCACACTTGCAAATTGAAAGGAACTAAAGGTTTAACTTTTATATATTGAAGAGTTAAGTGTCTGCACTTCAGAATTTGAGATAAAAGAAAACCTTTATAGCTCTTAATCTCTGTCTCATGGTTAGAATAGAAAAGGTTTTTTTTAATGCCTGAACGTGTTAAACTGGAAATGTCTAGAAAAGGTGAATAAGAGTGTGCACTGTTTTTAAACAATCACTCTAAAAGAAATCAGGGCAGCAGTAAATAAGATCATCAATGTAAAGAGCTGAACACAGTGACAGAGCAATGGCTGAATTGCATTGAGAAACTGTGATCTCCTCCAAAGAAGCAGGAGAATTCATAAGTCATGAAGTGCTTTAGACTACCTCTGTTCATAGGGTCAAATCTATAGGGGGAGTTTTCACCAAGTAACTGGGGATACTAGCCTCTGATCAAGGTGTATCCTTAATGTCAAAGGTGAAAAGTGTTCCTTGTAGGTCTTGATCTGAAATAGATCTAGTAGTTTATGCCTAGTAACTAGGGGTACCTGCCTCTAATCAAGGTGTACACCTAATGTCAACAGCATAAATGCCACTGATCTACTCACTTAGCTCAGTTTCTGAAAATTAAAAGGTGAAAAACAAACTGATGTAACCCTTTGAAATCAAAAGTCATTTAGTGTAAATTATTTTTCTCAATACATATTCAAGCTGTCTTTCTTGAACTTCCATGTTTAATCACAAAGGGTATTGTTTCTGACTTATCTATTAAAACCATATGCCCAAGATTCATTGCTATAAATGGAGTCTATAACTCTTTTCCAGTGGTCAGCTGCTTTACTCTATCTTTATCACTGTTAAACCTGAATATTTTCAAGACTGTATATTGCTGATTCTTAGGCTTTAACAGTTGTTTATAATCATGCTCACCTTCTGAACCAATGCTTCAGCTGTTGTGTAGTGACCCCTTCCTTATTCATGTTCCTTCCCTCCTATCTTTTGATTATCGGTTTCATCCGTCCATATTCCTTCTCAAAGGGGGAGAAATAACTCAGGGAGAGTTATACTTTCAGGGGGAGAATAAGGGAAATTTGTAATGTATACTGCATTTTACACTCATGTTTTCCTTTCTTTTTGATTATGTCAAAGGGGGAGAAAATTTGGTTGGTGACTCACTGTCACTTTGTTGCCATCATCAAAAAGGTGGAGAATGTTGTGCCCCTTAGACACAAGCATATGCTATTTTGTTTTGATGATAGCAACACAGTGAGAGTATCACAGTGAGCCTATCATTGTGGTTAGCATACATTGCATTCATCATAGTCAGTGCACTCGCCATCATGTATTCAAAGTCTATACATTCCATTGCTAGTGCGAGTAGTTATGTCCATACATGTCTCAAGTCTGTACAGCCTGTGTTTGCAACACATAGTCTGCACAGCATCTAGTTGCACGTCACATTCATACAAAGTCTGTACATCGCATCGCATGCACATTCCTTGCTACAGAGTCTATACATCGTGTGCTTCACGCACTTAAAGTCTGTATAGCCTTTGCTTAGCTCAAGTCTGTACATCATCCAGTTGCTCACGACGTCTTGGCTAACTCTATACATTGCACCGTCTCACTTAGCGTCTAAGGTCGTGTGAACATTACATCGGCTAAAGTCTATACATTGCTCCGTCTCACTTAGCGTCTCATGCTAAGTCTGTATATCGCATCGCATGCACCGTCTCACTTAGCGTCTCATGCTAAGTCTGTACATCGGCGTCCGTCTCACTTAGCGTCTCCACACAAGTCTATACATTGCGTGCACTTTACATCGGTCAAGTCTATACATCGATGCATGCCATGAAGTCTGTACAGCCTATGTTTCTTCATACATTTCTCAAGTCTATACATCGATAGTGTTCTTCATGCATATGCAAAGTCTATACATTCATCTGTTGATAATCGAGCAAGTCTGTACATCGTCAGTGCACTTCATGCATATGTATAGTCTATACATTGATGAGCTTCGCACCATACACTCGCAAGTCTATACATTGGGTGTTGCATGCTCACCAAGTCCATACACTATGCATTGTGCATCGTTCAAAACAAAGTCTGTACATTGCTTTCTGAATTAACTCATTGCATCCTCGTCTGTTCTAACAAGAATGTTACTCGAGGAGCTTAATGAAGGCACATGATCCGAGGATAATGGGAGTACCAGGATCGTGACACGTGTATTGAAGCCTGCTGAAAGGCTGCCACGTGGTCAAGGCGTTTGGGCGGGAATCATGGAGAGCACACGCCCTATCTGTTTGCTGCTGCTATATATATGAAGCTTCTTCCTTAGAAGAAGACAGATCGTGATCGAAGCAGAAGGGGCAGAAGCAGAGAGATAGCCTGCACTATCCAGAAGAAGAAAAAGAGTGAAGAAGAGAAAGAGAGAAGAAGCAGAAGAGAAAGAGAAAGAAAGAGAGAAGAAGCAGAAGAGAAAGAAGAGAGAGAGAGAGAAGGAATTCATGGAGAAGAAATCTATCCTCTGGCATTTGGATCAAATCCAAGCCAGACCTGCTCCTTTGAGAGCTATATGATTTGTGCTTCATTTTCAGCTTTTCGGTGATGTATTTCTTGTTTTCTATTTTACCTTTCTTCAAGCTGTTAGCCAGCGGTTTTGCAGAGGAGGATTTCTCTGGACAGCAAGTTGTGTTGCTCAGCGGGCGAGGTGGATACCTCAGACGGCTAAGCTGTATTGCCCAGCGGAGCAAGCTGTGAGGCTCAGCGCCAGCTGTTAGGCAGCGGATGGCTAAGCTGTATTGCCCAGCGGAAGCAAGCTGTGATGCTCAGCGGTTGTAGGCAAGCTGTGAGGCCCAGCGGTTCAAGCTGTGAGTCAGCGGAATCCACACTCGGGTTTGAGTGTGGGGTGGACGTAGGTCTGGAGGACCGAACCACCTAAAAACTCCTCTGTGCAGTGGTTTGAATTCAGTATATGCTTCCGCTAGATGAATGCATAGGGACGATATGGTTTGATTGCATACTGTGTGTTTGATTGTGGTATTGAGAGTCCTTTGACATTGTTCCTAAGTCACTAATCAGTTCATCTATAAGCATATCAGTTGACATAGTGATTCTGTAAATTCCGCAATTGCTCATTGGCCTTCTATTAGTATCAGGAAGAATTTTTAATTGAGCAAAGATTTTAAAGGGTTGATTCATTCACCCCCCTCTGAATCTACGCACCGAACCCAACAGGCTCGGCTTGCTTATATTCCTCCTGCGGGAGGTCGACAACTGTCCCCCATGCTGCATCTAGAACGGGGTCGAGAAGAGATGACCTACATGGTCAAGAATTACATCCGGGGGCTAGGCAACCCCTTGCTTGGACAGCAGCGGTTGATGCAAGCAGCCGCAGCCAATGAATACTGCTGCCCATTAATGGCAGTTGAAGAAGACGTAGAAGAAACGATGATGGTGTCGTCAGTCGACGATAATGGCTACGACCACGGCTTTGACAGCGAAGCCGATGAAATCGCCCCTCAGCGGGAAGAAGAAACAAGGAGAATTTCTGTGTTCGAGCGGTTGACCTTCCTGAATCAGGCTAAAAGGAGGGTCCATCGACAGAAAAGAAGAATGCAAGTTCTCACCAGCAATATGACAGGGGTAATGGGCATACCCAACACCTTGTCAAATGAACAAGAAGAGCTGGCCGAGATTGCTGGAAGAAAAGTCCCGATGACAAGACGAGACAAAGTTGAGGCTGAGCTACTGCAAGCCACAAAGGGTAAGCAGCTTGTTGAAGAAAACATCACTACTGTCACCGCCAGAATAGTGGCATCTGAGAAAGAAGGAGCATCTCCGCCTCCTTTGATTGAAGGTCCTTTGGGTAACACACTCGAGGGCATCATTAATAAAATAGCTATGGACCCTGCCATCCTGATGGCACTACAAAAGTACCAGCAAGAGATAAAACTGCTTAAGAAACAACTAAATGAAAAGGTGGAACATGCTATGGGGCCTGAGGATCCGGGGGCACGAGCTGAGCCGTCACGGGAAGGTTCCGACCCCACAGGTGCTCCTTCACCGTCTGTTCTACAATCTGCAGATCAGAGCTGGGCTACTCCCCAGCATTATTCCTAGTGGCTCCAGCCAACACGGCCAATGCCCCTTCAGATGCAGCGGTAGGCTTCCCTGTTGGAGCCTTTGCCATCCAATGCTATGACTTCGGCCGCATTATCGATGCAGCCCACTCACCTCTACCCTCAACCAGCAGATCCAGTTATGATGAACAAGTTGATGGTGGAGCAGGTGATTGAGGCAAGGCTGGCAAAGAGGGGTGGTGATGATTACGTCCCCTTCGACAGATATGAAGTACCATATCCATCCTACCATACTGCCAAAAGACTGCCACCCGGCGTCAATAAACTCCCAAAATTTGACAAATACAACAGGCAGGGCTCCCCGAAAGAGCATGTTGCACAATCTATAGCCGTCATGGGCGACTTGGCAGTGGACGAGTCATACCTACTGAAGTTCTTTGGGTCTTCACCGACAGGACCTGCCTTCGAATGGTATTCCAACTTATTGGTCAGGTCTAATAAGGACTAGCATGATATGCAGCAGAAATTCAATGAAAGATTCCATGTCATCAAGGCAGAGGTGACCGTGGCTGAACTACTAGCAGCCAAACAAAGAGATAATGAAATGGCTACAGAATATATCAAGAGATGGGAGGAGCTCAACATGAGGTGTCGGCGTCCTCCACATCTAGAAGATGCAATACAAATATGTAAACAAAATCTGAAGAAGGAGATTCTGGAAAAGATGATTGGAATAGAAATTCGGTCATTTGACCAATTAAGTGATATTGCCATGAAGGTTGAAGATTTCTTCATAGGATTCCCCTCCATTTCTGCCGACTCAAGTCATCAAGCCAGGCAGATTAATAAACGACCGATGCTGAAAGCGGTCCATGCTGTTAGCCTCACGGCAAAAAGGCATAAATGGGTGCACAATCCTCCTCTCAATGAACCTACTGAATGTCGAGAGAGTCATCCTCCGCAGAATAAAGCAAAGAAGCTCTATGCCTTCCCCCGGGACCGGACCCGAGCATTGTTCGAGTGGGCTGTCAAATATAGCGAAATCAGGCTTCCGAAGCCAAAGAGGCCTGATGACGTCAGAAGAAGAGATGATCCTCATTTCTACCCCTACCATCAAATCTTGGGACATCCTATTGAAGATTGTCAAATATTTAAAGACATCGCCCAAGGCTTAATAAAAAGAGGGGAGCTACAAATAGGGGAGGACAGAGTTGACCCTCCACGCCCTCATGAAGTGCCTACGTAGGATGCATCGATTAACATGATATTTGTATGCCAATAGTCGCCCAAAGAAGCGTCGGAGGCTTGCAACCAGCACACCAATGAAGACTGTGCCCTAGTGCCTGAAGAAAAATAAAGAAATTGGCAAGCATTGTCAACAAAGAAAAGAACAAGATCAGCATCCCTTCCAACTCCGAGAGTCCAGGTTAGTGGAGCCATGGACCGACCTACTCTGTCTCTTGCAGTCTCTGCCCACCTTAAAACAGCCTCTCCAATGGCTATCAAAAGGTCAATCAACAGTAAAAAGAAGAAACAAAGCCCGTCGCGGGGACATGAAGAAGCTAGCTCAGCCATGGAGCGGCCACAAGCTATTATAAGTGGGCTTGATAAGCATGAGTAGCTCAAGAGTCAACTTATGCAGCTCAAGAAGCATGCCCCTCAAGGACACAATAAGTCTCACGGGCTAACAAAAAGAATTAAAGAAAAGGCAAGGGTGTTCAATGCACCGAACGACCCACTGCGGGGGCAGATGTTAGCCATATGGGAAAAGGAAAATGAGAATACAAAAGCTAAAATAAGATATGTTGCTCTCTCTTGCAACATGTTGTCAGCACAGTCCACTATGGCTCAAGTTGTTGATGGAGAAGATGAAGAAATTTGCTTCATGCCAAAAGGAGCAAATCAGGCTAAAGCTTCTGCCTCCCACCATGCTGCCGGATCTAGGAGAATACCAAGACACCCACCAGCCAACAAGGGGACACAATACCGTGTTCCTCCTAGGCTCGAAGGCATAAAACCCAGGGAGTTCATCTCGAAGAAACCGGGCGCGTCCAGTAACAATGACGAGATGCCACTCACCCTAGTCAAACTAGAGGCGCAAGATAGCACTCCCGGCCCCTCTTAACAAGGCCCCGTTGTAATGGCACTGTTATACCAGAAGCATCAAGAAATTGAAATGCTGCAAAGGCAACTGAGTGAAATGAATCTAAGTCCACCTATGCCGTAACTGGCAGGACATCTACATGAGGCGACACAAGGTAGTGCTAGCTCACCTGAAGCTTCAGCACGGCCAGCCATGCCCCGAATAGTATATGATGATACGAGGGGCACCCTCCCCCAACCACTCAAACATACAATCCCCCGGGCATGTCAGGGGGCAACTAAAGCATCTTCGTCAAGGGTGCAAATAAGGCCACGCATGCATGCAGACAAGCCGAGGGCGGAACAAATCGTGGCTATGAAGACGGCTGAAGGGGAAACCACCGAGGCCGAGTTACAAGCAGCCAAACAAAAGGACAGTGAGTCTGTCATGGACTACATTGGGAGGTGGAGGAATCTCCGTGAAAGGTGCAGACATCCACCAAGCTACGGGGACTCTGTTCAAATCTGCAAAGAAAATTTGAGAATAGAAATTCTACGATGGGTCATTGACATTGAAGTCACGACCTTCGAGCAACTGGGTGACATTACAGCCAATGCCGAAGCAGTTCTTGCAAGGCTCTGCCCGACTTCGGTAGCCCAAAGCCAAAGGAATAAACCAACCAGCAAACACTTGGCACAAGAAGAACTTTGTGCCTCAAATTTTGAAGCCTTCGAGAAACAGAAGAAGAAAATGAAAGAGGTAACTTCCGCCGATCCGTTAAAACAAGGGCCCTCATTAAGGGGTAAAACGATGAAACTGTATTCCTTTCCAAAGGACAAGACTAGGACGCTTTTTGAGTGGGTCTGTGAATACGGCAAAGTAGTGTTTCCAGAGCCGAAGAAACCAGGAAATGCCGAAAGAAAAGACGATCCACGATTCTGTCCTTATCACCAAAGGTTGGGGCATCCCATTAAGGATTGCTATGTGTTTAAGGACATTATTGAAGGCCTGATCAAGAAAGGTGAACTACAGATTGGCGAGTATAAGGTGGACCCACCGTGCCCTCATCAAATATATGTCCTTAAAAGAGTAGTCCCGCGTGGCGTTATCGCCTCAACTGCTCCTCACAAATCTTGCTGAAGCCGATGTCTAGCAGGCCCGCATAGCTTGAATGCGGATGCTTGCCAACAAAAAGAAGAATGGCAAATGAAACAAAGAAAAAAAGAGAAAAAAAAGAAAGGAAAGGTCATGTTCAGGGGGCAGGCACCAAAAAAAAAGAGAGAAGAAAAAAAATGAGCAAAAATGAGGGCGAATGAAATTTGCATATATAGACATAAGGCTTAACCTATTGAATCTGAAATGTCATCTCTCAAAAGGTCGGGCCTTCCAAAAAAAAGAAAAAAAAGAAAAAAATCTTTTTGAAGGAGGCCTTGATGGCTGCATCTGTCAAAGGAGATATCACTCCCCCCATGTCTTGGTCCATGCCAAATAAGAAACTACCATTGTGGGGTTGGCGTGGTGGAGCGAACCACTTATCCCCTCTTTGAGGCGCTCTCCTATGCACCCACCTTGGTCTGTTTAAAAATAAATGGATGAAGGGTGACGGCTCTACACTACACTGTCGGCGCCATCCGAGTTCTCCGTTCAAAAAGAATGAATGGAAAAGAAAAAGAAGAAAGGAAATTATGAGATCAACAAGGCCTCCCCATCTGCCCCATGGGCTGAAGGCTCCCTAGTAGCATTGCATGGTGAATGCCCAAGGGGGAATAAAATGATTGCGCCATCTGCGTAGGTGGGAAGGCCCAATAGCCGCAGCCTCTAAAAATAAGCGTCAAGAGGAGGACACTTTTTTTTTAATCCACTCAATACCTGTGAGGCGGGAGAGAAGGGAGCGAGCCGCCCTCAAAGGAGGGAGGAAGCGCTCCACTTCCTAACGCTAGAAAGGGTAAAATTTTATTCAAAAAGGCAACAGTACAGAAGATGGTTAATGACGGAGAGAAGGGCATCCAATCTTGTCCAGACGGTATGGCCCTTTTACAGTAGTAGGGAGCTCCTCCCAAGATGACCAAAAAGAGAAAACGGATAGTGAACAACCAAGGCCGGCCAACATGTCAGCCACTTGGTTGGCTTCCCGGTATACATGAACAATAGAGGCATGTAGCGACCTAGACAAGTCCGCGACCTGACCCATAACAATATGCAGCCGCCAAGGGCAAGCAATTTTACATGTCGCAACCTTAGCCAATACAAGGGAGTCCGTCTCTACAAGGATGGATGGGATGCCACGATCCAAACAACAACGAAGGCCGTCACGCAGGGCCAAAGCTTCCGCCTCTAGACTTGAGACAACAAGGGGATATGCAGTAGCAAAAGCGAAGATGATGTGGACTTGAGAGTCGCGGAGGGCACCTCCGCCCCCTGCTATTCCCATGCCCCGCTTCAAGGCACCATCAACGTTGAGTTTAAACCGCCCGGGAGGAGGAGGAAGCCATCTGATCAATCTCGGCACTGAAGGCTGCGGGTCCGGAAGAGAGATACCCCATGATGCTAGCAACACGCGGTCCACCAAGCATGGGCCACGCCCTTTGAACTTGTAGGTCTGTGAGATGGAGCGGGCGGACAGCATAGTACGGCAGAGAATCGATCTGGAGTTCATAGGCTGCCCTTCGAACTGTGCCTTGTTCCTGCTGTACCAAATTTCCCATATAGCAGCGAGAAAGATACAACGGGAGAGGCAACCAGCCATAGAGTTGAGGTGCAGGGACTACAGGAATTCAATGACCGCGGTGCCCACTGATCGGGCTGTGGAGCTGTGGAACCGTAAAATAGAATGGAGGCCTGCCCAAACATCCTTTGCAGTGGCGCTATGGAAGAAGAGATGGAGGGTGGATTCAGCCGAGGGAGATGGGCAGCAGCTGCACATCGAGCAAAGAGGAATGCCACATGCAGAGATAGCGTCATCCACGGGAAGGCATCCACGCAGGAGTCCCCAAGATAGCACCGACCATTTAAGAGGGAGATGGTGGTTCCATAGCAGCGACCATCCAGAGGTGCTAGCAGCGGACAGCAAACGCCGCACGGAGGCGGTGGAGAAGCGGCCGTCGGCGTTGAGGGTTCAGCACCAAGTGTCAGCCCGGGTAGCTGAACAAACGGCATTGGATAGCAGGTTAGTGGGGCAAAATGCCATAGCAGCAGCAAGACAATCATGTGCACAACCTGCTAAGGCCAGTTGGATAGTGCAACGGTGGCCTGGAAGTGCAGACCATATATGAGATGGCAAGTAGTCTTTGAGTGGAGCCGCACCAATCCAAACATCCATCCAGAAGGAGGTACGGGAGCTGTAGGGCGAAGCGAGGACCCGATTGTTTGCATGGATGATGCTCGCGGCCTACTGCCAAAGGTGCCGGTCTGCTGCTATAGCAAGGGAATAGCTAGCTGAAGAGTAGTGGGCAGCATTCAAGTGTTTGGCACGGAAGAAGTCAGCCAAAACAGAACTTGAGGTGATGACAGTCCACAATAACTTCGTCCTAAGAGCAAGCTGCATGGAGCGCAAATGAATAACGCCAAGGCCGCTGCTATCCGTTGGTCGAGAGACATCGTCCCATGATTTCCAGTGCTTCTTGGGAGATCCTTCATAGGATCTCCAAAAAAAGTTTGCGAGGAGCTTGTGAAATGCTTTAAAAATAGAGGCAGGGACAGCTGCACAAGATAGTGTGTATATAGGAATCGCAGAGAGGACATGGCGTATGAGAATCAACCTGCCACCTGTAGAAAAAAATTTGGTTTTCCAAGCTTGGAGTTGCGCAGTTGCCTTGGACAGAATGTATGAGAAGTGAGCAGATTTGGGCCTGCCATGATACAAGGGGATGCCAAGGTAGTTGAACGGCATAGAACCCTTCTGGAAGCCAGTGACCCGAGCAATAGATCTCTCAAGGGTGGGGGGAGCGCTGCTGCCAATGAAGAATGAGCTCTTCATAGTGTTGATGAGCTGCCCGGATGCAACCTCATATTTTTTGAGGAATTTCATGAGCTCCCGTAGATGACGAACCGAGGCATTAGAGAAGATAAGCGTGTCATCAGCAAAAAGCAAGTGCGAGATCCTTGGGCATCTCTTGAGGGACTGGTAGAAGCCCCCATTGCTGCGGCAAAAGAGAGCGGTCAGCCCACGGCTGAGAGCTTCCTCGGCGAGAATGAAGAGGGATGGAGCAATGGGATCGCCTTGCCGCAGACCTCTGGAAGACATGAAGAAGCCATGTGATTGGCCATTAAGCATAATGGAAAACCAACAGTTGGTGAGAAGAGGCTCAATAAAGGAGATGAATGATAAGCCAAACCCGAACTTGCGGAGGACAGCAAAAAGGAAATTCCACTCCATCCGATCATACGCTTTGGCCATGTCTAGCTTAAAAATGACATTCCTGCCTCTACACGGGCTGTTGAGGTGTCGAACAAGCTCCCTTGCCAGGGATATGTTTTCAACAATGTACCGGCCCTTGACGAAGGCTCCTTGTTCCTCCGAGATCAGCCGGGGGAGAACAAGTGCAATCCGGTCGCTAAGCACCCGGGAAATGATCTTGTACATGAAGTTGCATAAGCTGATTGGCCTGAAATTAGCACAACGCTTCGGCATGTCCACCTTCAGAATAAGAGCAATAAGGGATGAGGTGAAGCTTCGCGGCAGTAAGTGGCCACAGAAGAACGCATGCACGGCAGCCACGACATCTTGCTCAATGAAATCTCAACATGTTTGGAAGAAATGGCCTGTGAACCCATCGGGCCCAGGCGCACTGTCAGCGGACATACTAAAGACAACATGCTTGATCTCCTCGTTGGATGGTGTAGCACTAAGCAAAGAGTTATCCTCAGCCTGAAGAATCTGTGGGATGGCCGCCATGATCTCCAGATGGATGTGCTGTGGGGTGGAGGAGAAGGCAACCGTAAAGTGAGACACTAAGAGGTCAGCCATGGCAGCTGGCTGATTGACAGGCAGTCCATCCTCTCCATGCAGCTCAGAGATGGTCGTGCGATTACGGTGAGACCGGGCATAAGCGTGGAAGAACTTAGTATTCTTATCACCTTCTGTCACGCCCCGAGCCTTTAATTACAGCGGAAGACTCACTCGGGGAGCGTAAACAGCCGGCATGGTAAGTCTCTTGCAAGCAAGAATCAATCAGAGCGCAAGACAATCACATAAACAAATGTAATTGCACAATAATATTCAAACTCCAACTTTATTTCATAAATGATCAATATTCAAGATATAATCACTAATTTGATTTCCATTTTACTAGACTCAAGAAATAGGAAAATTACGTTGACTCAATCTAGACACTTTAACTTCCTAAGTCTTCACTCTCATCTTTATAACACTTTCACTCGCTTCCGGATCCACTACTAGTATAGCCCGAATCCGAATCCGAACTATTTCCATCTCCTGAAAAATATTGGAAAATAGGTCATGAGCACACTTGCCCAGTAGGTATCTTCGCATCAACATGAAGGCACTATTTAAGTAATTATCATTTTAGCTCTAAAGAAATAAGGTAAAATCATGCGAATGCGAATCAATCATGCGATCAAATCAATAGAAACAAGATAACCATGTAAGATAGAATGATCAAGAATGAGCTAGCAAGAATATAACAAGAACATGATATTGGCCTTCCATGAACAAGAATGTAACGAGATTGTACTAGCAAGCCACATATTCCTCACTTTAGCATCTTATACTTAAGAGCAAGTGCTTCATGAATTTTTGTGGAATATCAAGCAAGAATGTCATGTCGTGCCGTGGATCTTCACTTATTTATAGAAATAGTACTCCCAGCGCAATGCGACGCCAGTAGCATCATACCCCATGGTTTATAAAATAGTATGTTTCCGGCAATCAGCCGAGGGGACTAGCATAGAGTCCTTGAACACAATCAGTGTTCGATCGCATCTTCAGTTATAAATTAAGCTACTTCCACGCAGTATAACAGTAACGTATGGCCAAGAATATAGCACTTCTAATAATTCTATGATAACTAAAATCAATGAATGAATGCTTTAATTTTGAATATATGAGATCAAGAATGATATTTAAACTAAGTTATGCTTATAGAATAAATCGACAGCATAACGGTATTTTCCTTAACTTCCATTTCTTTTAGATCAATTTAAGCAATATGACAAGTTCTAGATCATCAAGGTTTGTCTAGAATCATTGGAATATCAACCCTTGGTCAAACCTTGGGTTAACATAAACAAGCTATGTAACGGTCATACGCTGGGCCGTTACATTATGTAACGCGCCAGTAATGGGCCGTTACAGTGATCCGAGTCCAGAAAGATAAAAATAGACTCAGAGGAATGTGACGGTCTGGCACTGGGCCGTTACGTAAGCCTGACGGTCCAGTTCAAGGCCGTTACATTTCAAGAATCAAAACCACGATAGAGTGTTCTAATTAATGGGCTTTCATTGGTACAACCAACTCGGCATCCTAGTGGGAATCCCAGGCTCGCGGAGAATTACGGAGGCCTTGAAACAATGATTTCCTAGTCCATTGGAAGGATTATCCAATAGAGAGGTCCTCATGTCCAAGATTGTGTTCCTATAGTGCAAAGTGTGAACTAATGACAACATACCGGAATATGTGCCATGTACTTATAGAATTGACTCTATTGACAGAGAGAGATATGTATAATCAATGTGAAAATCATGATAAAAACTCCATCAATACAATGTTAAAAAGTCATGCTTTATAGTACAAAACTATAGAATTTGGTTTAACATAACTTAAGTAGAAGTGATGACAAAACATGCAATACCTATCATGAATAATCAAATATCCTTAAAATCACATGATTAGGTTTAAAACTTAGGTAACTAGGTTTTAACCATAATAAGATTGGCAGGTTGTATTCAGTCATAGGGTTGACAGAACACAGGATATAACGGTCTAGAGATGGGGCGTCACAGTGAAAGTGACGGTCAGGACCCAGCCGTTACATGATTGTAACGCGTCTATCCAAACGCGTTAGAAACAACAGTGCAATTCAAATATCACAGAGTGTGTAACGGTCTGTCGTAGGGCCGTTACTTGAAAGTGACGGTCCTATGCTAGTGCGTTACAGTATCTGCTAACAGAAAATAATCATAGAAACTAAGAGATCAACTCACATCATATCTTTTATCAAAACATGATGAGCTTCTAGTCATGTTAACGAAGTAAGGCCATCTACATGCATAGGTAATCATGAATAGATGAATAGTCATGTTTTAATTTCTTAATTTGGCTAAGAGGTGCATGATGTGCATAGAACAAATAAAACATGAAATCAATGCTCTATAATGCATGGAATTCAATCAAACCAGAGGGCTTTTAGTCCTATCATGCTGTTTTTGCCGTTCATGAGATAACCTACCTCTTACTTAGACTGTAGTTTCTGAATTTGGTTGAGAACCTGCCCTAGATCCCTTCCTTCTCTTGTGACTTTTTCAGCAACTTCTTTAGGCTCTAACTCCACGCCCTCTTGACCTAAAGATGTGAAATTCGGAGGGGAGTTAGTCTAAAGTATTGTAAACAAATTATTCTAAAGAACTTACCTGAGATAATGACTCCTTACCTTGCTTCTTTACGTCCAAAAAGTAAGGGTCGCACAGTTCAGAACTATGCCCTATTTATAGAGTTTAGGCTAGGGTTTGAGGATTAGATCGAGTTTAGAGTCCTTATTTCATCAAATCCTAATCTCTAAGAGTCCTTAGAGTCTTTACAATCCTTCCCAAGTCGATCCATAGTGGATAGGAACATCAAGTTCCAATCTTTTCATGAGTCCCTTCACTTACGGAACTAACAGGAATGTAACGGTCGAGTGCCCATGCGTTACATGGCTGTGGCGGTCTTACGATAGACCGTTACAGTCATCGTAGCTTAGAGTTTCAATTTATAAAAACTCTTTTGTTAATTATCAAATCATTATCTTATATTATTAGTATTTATCCTTAATATTCGTGGATAGGCTTAAATACCTTCTAGAATATGGGCCAAACCTAATGGTCTAGGTCCTAAACCCTTTTGGACTTCAATTAAGTGGGTTGGGTTAATTGATTAACACAATTTTGGCCTTATATTGATTATTTAGCCCAATTAATGCCAGAATATTATTAAATAACTAGAAATTACTTTTATAAATTTTGGGGCTCTACACCCTCCCCCACTTAGAAGAATTTGGTCCCCAAATTCAATTCATGGATTGAGGAGAGTGTACTTACAATTAAATAATTCCGGGAATCTTTTCTTCATAGCTGATTCGATTTCCCATGTTGCTTCATAAGGCCATGCTTTCTTCCATTGAATCTTCACCATAGGAATGACCTTATTTCTGAGTTGACGTACTTCTCGTTCCAAAATCTTCATTGGCGTTTGTTCATATGTCAAGTCCTTCTGAATCTCCAGATTGTCATAAGTGATAATGTGATCTGGATCATACACATACTTCTTCAGCATCGAGACGTGAAATACGTCATGAACTCCTGCTAACTGTGGTGGCAAAGCCAATTTATAAGCCACTTCACCGATCCTTTCGAGGATTTCAAATGGACCGATAAATCTTGGAGTTAGCTTTCCTTTAATGCCAAATCTTCGAATACCACGACCCGGAGAAACCTTTAGATATACATGTTCTCCTACTTGAAATTCCAAGTCGCGCCTTCGATTGTCAGTATAAGATTTCTGCCTATCTTGTGCCATTTTCATCCTTTCCTGAATGAGCTTGATTTTCTCTGTAGAATCCCTGATTAAATCGGGGCCTAGAAATTACCTTTCCCCTATTTCATTCCAACATATTGGTGATCGACAACTTTTCCCATATAGAGCTTCAAAAGGTGCCATTTGTATGCTTGCTTGATAGCTGTTGTTATATGCAAATTCTACCAAAGGCAAGTGATCATGCCAACTTCCTCCAAAATCAATGACACAAGCCCTGAGCATATCTTCTACCACTTGATTTGTCCTTTCTGTTTGACCATCAGTTTGTGGATGGAAAGCGGTGCTAAAATTCAATCTAGTCCCAAGTGAATGTTGTAGGCTCTTCCAGAATTGTGATGTGAATCGGGGATCTCTATCTGATACAATAGCGACAGGGACTCCATGTAACTTGACAATTTCTTTTATGTATAGTGCTGCTAGAATATCTACAGACCATCGACTTTTTATTGGTATGAAATGTGCAGATTTAGTCAATCGGTCTATAATTACCCATATTCCATCGTGTCCACCTCTTGTCTTAGGTAGTCCCATAATGAAATCCATTCCTATGCTCTCCCATTTCCATTCCGGGATACTTAAGGGATGTAATTTACCTGCGGGTCTGAAATGTTCCGCCTTCACTTGTTGACATGTGAGACACCGAGATACGAAGTCAGCTACTTCCTTCTTCATATTGGGCCACCAAAAGTTTCTTTTGAGATCCTGATACATTTTTGTACCTCCTGGATGAATGGTATACTTTGATTTATGTGCTTCTTCTAAGATCAATTTCTTTGTATCTTCATGATCGGGTATACACATTCGGCCCTTGAATAGCATTCTTCCATCTTCGGATATAGAAAAATCCGGTCTTTGTTCAATATTGGCCTTAATTTCCAGTAAAATTGGGTCATCCTCTTGTAACTTGGCCAAATCCTCAATCAATGTTGGTTGAGCTCGGATATTTGCCATGAAACAATTATCTTCCTTAATGTCAACATCTAGATTCAATTGAGCAAATTGAGGAACAAGGTTAGTCATACTAATCATGAGACTTGATAACATACCAATTGGTTTCCTGCTGAGTGCATCTGCTACAGCATTTGCCTTGCCAGGGTGATATTGAATAGCGAAATCGAAGTCTTTAAGATATTCCAACCATCTCCTCTGCCTCATGTTAAGCTCTTTTTGAGAAAATAAATATTTCAAACTCTTATGGTCCGAATAGACAGTGAACTTTTCTCCATAAAGATAATGACGCCAAATTTTCAAGGCGAAAATAACTGCTGCTAATTCCAAATCATGTACAGGATAATTTTCTTCGTGACGTTTCAATTGTCTTGAAGAATAGCAAATCACCTTTCCATCTTGCATAAGGACACATCCTAAGCCAATTCCAGATGCATCCGTATATACTTCGAATCCAGCACCCTCTATTGGTAATGACAAAACAGGGGCTGTTGTAAGATGATTCTTAAGATTTTGAAAACTCTTTTCACAGTCCTTCGACCAGATAAAAGGATTTTCTTTTCTGGTAAGTCTAGTTAAAGGAACCGCGATCTTTGAAAAGTCCTTTATGAACTGTCTATAATAACTTGCTAGACCCAAAAAGCTTCTAACTTCAGATATAGTCGTTGGTCGGCTCCAATCTCTGACAGCTTCTACCTTAGAAGGGTCCACAGCAATACCTTCTTTTGAAATAATGTGGCCTAGGAATGAGACTTCCTTGAGCCAGAATTCACACTTATTGAGTTTGGCATATAGCTTATGTTCTCTAAGTGTTTGCAAAGCTATCCTTAGATGTTCTTCATGTTCTTCTTTTGTCTTGGAGTATATCAGGATATCATCGATGAAGACGACGATGAACTGATCTAAATATGGCTGGAAGACACTGTTCATAAGTTGCATGAATGCTGCTGGGGCATTAGTTAACCCAAACGGCATTACCACGAATTCATAGTGGCCATAACGACTTCGAAAAGCCGATTTGTAAATGTCCTCTTCTTTGATTCTAAGCTGATGATAACCTGATCTTAGGTCAATCTTAGAAAAATATTCTGCTCCCGAAAGCTGATCGAAGAGCTCATCAATACGCGGCAATGGGTATTTGTTCTTGATTGTAAGTTGATTCAATCGCCGGTAGTCAATGCATAACCTGAGAGAACCATCCTTCTTCTTGACAAATAGAACCGGCGCACCCCAAGGGGATGTGCTAGGTCTGATAAAACCCTTGTCTAGAAGTTCCTGTAATTGCTTCTTTAATTCCTTGAGTTCTGTGGGGGACATCCTGTAAGGGGCTATAGAAACAGGTGCTGCACCTGGAATGAGTTCAATGGTAAAGTTTACTTCCCTCTCGGGCGGTAAATTAGGTAGTTCAGATGGGAATACGTCCGGGAATTCATTTGCAATAGGAATGTTTGCTAGGATAATTTCCTTAGATTCGGTGACAATGACTGAAGCAAGAAAAGCTTTACATCCTTGCGAGATAAGTTTGCAAGCGTGTAGAGAAGATATAATGGTAGGATGCTTCTTGTATTTGATGCCAAGAAAGGAAAATCTTGGAAGACCGGGCTTTCGGAAAGATATAATCCTATTTCGGCAGTTGATGTAAGCATCATGGTCTACAAGCCAATCTACCCCTAAAATGGCATCATAACCTTTCATATCAAGGCATACTAAGTTTGCGGGGAGATTGTGTCCTTCTACCACTACCTCACAATCAGGATAATAGTTGGTAAGCTTAGTTCCAGATCCTAAAGGTGTAGTAATAGCGAGATCTGAAGGTAGGGGAACTGATGCAGTTGGTAAGGTTTTTGCAAAAGTGGTGGAGATAAAAGAATGAGAAGCACCAGTATCAAATAGCACGAATGCAGGACGAGAACAGATTTGAAGAGTACCTTCCATGAGCCCATCATTTTGATCCCTGGGCGCTTCTTCTTCATCTATAACTGCATTGAGGCGAGCCTGCCTCCTACGTCCTCCATTATTTGGTTGGTCTTTCATAAGGGGGCAATCTGGCACACGATGCTCCCTACTCCACAACGCAAACAAGCACCTAGGCGCTTCCAGCATTCTTCAGCCGAGTGGCCGAATTTCTCACAAAAGGTGCACGCTGAGGCGACTTGCTCCTTTTCTTCCTTCACCTTTTTACTACTCTTTTGAGAATTTCCACCGTTCCCGTTCCTTGATCTTTTCTTATTATCACGGCTTTTGTATGGTTCCGTGATGCTGAACTTCTCCTTCTTATAATGCCGATCAGAGCGCCGGCTAGATTCTTCTCCCTTTCCTTTCAACCTTTCGACCTTCTCTAAGGTCCTCTCGCATAAATATGCCCTTTGAACCATCTCCGCATAAGTGCGGATATTCTGTGTCCCCAGTTGTTGAATGAAACCGGGCCGTAACCCGTCCATAAATCGGTTTGCTTTTAATAAGTCTGTACTAATCAAATGTGGTGCATACGGTGCTAGTCTTGAAAACTGCAACTCATATTCTGCCACGGACATCATCCCTTGACGAAGGGAGGCAAACTCCATAGCCTTCCTTTCCTTTACATGCTCGGAGAAATATTTGGCACGGAATAAAGTGAGAAAAACATTCCATGTATGTGGCGCATCGGCTGGAGGTGCCGGAACCGATTTCCACCAAGTGCGAGCATCCTTGTTTAATTGGAACGTAGCTAGACGGACTTTCTCCTGATCAGTGCATTGAATAACATCAAATATCCTATTCATCTCGTCGATCCAATTTTCTGCTTCGTCTGGATTGGAAGATCCATAGAAACGCGGAGGATTTAGACTCCGAAATTACGATGAAGGTCTCCTGCCCTTGCCCCCGCACCACCTTGTGCTATAGTTTGTAGTGCCTGGGTGAGGCCGGCAACAGTTTGTTGCATACCGTCCCAATCTACACGATGAGCCATTAGAATAATAGGGTACCTGAGAGAAAATAACAACTTGTTATTTCTCATGAAATTGGAATGAAGCAAAATAATTCTTAAACTAATTAGCTATCTTATCCCGGGTTCTACCCAATCCTCACATGGGTGTGGAATTTTTCCTTAGTTCATAGGTAGGGGTCCTTAACCTTGGACTTATCCTATGACATGACTCTTTTCCTTAAGTCCTGAGACTTAGGCTCTGATACCAACTTAACTGTCACGCCCCGAGCCTTTAATTACAGCGGAAGACTCGCTCGGGGAGCGCGAACAGCCGGCATGGTAAGCCTCTTGCAAGCAAGAATCAATCAGAGCGCAAGACAATCACATAAATAAATGCAATTGCACAATAATATTCAAACTCCAACTTTATTTCATAAATGATCAATATTCAAGATACAATCACTAATTTGATTTCCATTTTACTAGACTCAAGAAATAGGAAAATTACATTGACTCAATCTAGACACTTTAACTTCCTAAGTCTTCACTCTCATCTTTATAACACTTTCACTCGCTTCCGGATCCACTACTAGTATAGCCCGAATCCGAATCCGAACTATTTCCATCTCCTGAAAAACATTGGAAAATAGGTCATGAGCACACTTGCCCAGTAGGTATCTTCGCATCAACATGAAGGCACTATTTAAGTAATTATCATTTTAGCTCTAAAGAAATAAGGTAAAATCATGCGAATGCGAATCAATCATGCGATCAAATCAATAGAAACAAGATAACCATGTAAGATAGAATGATCAAGAATGAGCTAGCAAGAATATAACAAGAACATGATATTGGCCTTCCATGAACAAGAATGTAACGAGATTGTACTAGCAAGCCACATATTCCTCACTTTAGCATCTTATACTTAAGAGCAAGTGCTTCGTGAATTTCTGTGGAATATCAAGCAAGAATGTCATGTCGTGCCGTGGATCTTCACTTATTTATAGAAATAGTACTCCCAGCGCAATGCGACGCCAGTAGCATCATACCCCATGGTTTATAAAATAGTATGTTTCCGACAATCAGCCGAGGGGACTAGCATAGAGCCCTTGAACACAATCAGTGCTCGATCGCATCTTCAGTTATAAATTAAGCTACTTCCACGCAGTATAACAGTAACGTATGGCCAAGAATATAGCACTTCCAATAATTCCATGATAACTAAAATCAATGAATGAATGCTTCAATTTTGAATATATGAGATCAAGAATGATATTTAAACTAAGTTATGCTTATAGAATAAATCGACAGCATAACGGTATTTTCCTTAACTTCCATTTCTTTTAGATCAATTTAAGCAATATGACAAGTTCTAGATCATCAAGGTTTGTCTAGAATCATTGGAATATCAACCCTTGGTCAAACCTTGGGTTAACATAAACAAGCTATGTAACGGTCATATGCTGGGCCGTTACATTATGTAACGCGCCAGTAATGGGCCGTTACAGTGATCCGAGTCCAGAAAGATAAAAATAGACTCAGAGGAATGTGACGGTCTGGCACTGGGCCGTTACGTGAGCCTGACGGTCCAGTTCAAGGCCGTTACATTTCAAGAATCAAAACCACGATAGAGTGTTCTAATTAATGGGCTTTCATTGGTACAACCAACTCGGCGTCCTAGTGGGAATCCCAGGCTCGCGGAGAATTACGGAGGCCTTGAAACAATGATTTCCTAGTCCATTGGAAGGATTATCCAATAGAGAGGTCCTCATGTCCAAGATTGTGTTCCTATAGTGCAAAGTGTGAACTAATGACAACATACCGGAATATGTGCCATGTACTTATAGAATTGACTCTATTGACAGAGAGAGATATGTATAATCAATGTGAAAATCATGATAAAAACTCCGTCAATACAATGTTAAAAAGTCATGCTTTATAGTACAAAACTATAGAATTTGGTTTAACATAACTTAAGTAGAAGTGATGACAAAACATGCAATACCTATCATGAATAATCAAATATCCTTAAAATCACATGATTAGGTTTAAAACTTAGGTAACTAGGTTTTAACCATAATAAGATTGGCAGGTTGTATTCAGTCATAGGGTTGACAGAACACAGGATATAACGGTCTGGAGATGGGGCGTCACAGTGAAAGTGACGGTCAGGACCCAGCCGTTACATGATTGTAACGCGTCTGTCCAAACGCGTTAGAAACAACAGTGCAATTCAAATATCACAGAGTGTGTAACGGTCTGTCGTAGGGCCGTTACTTGAAAGTGACGGTCCTATGCTAGTGCGTTACAGTATCTGCTAACAGAAAACAATCATAGAAACTAAGAGATCAACTCACATCATGTCTTTTATCAAAACATGATGAGCTTCTAGTCATGTTAACGAAGTAAGGCCATCTACATGCATAGGTAATCATGAATAGATGAATAGTCATGTTTTAATTTCTTAATTTGGCTAAGAGGTGCATGATGTGCATAGAACAAATAAAACATGAAATCAATGCTCTATAATGCATGGAATTCAATCAAACCAGAGGGCTTTTAGTCCTATCATGCTGTTTTTGCCGTTCATGAGATAACCTACCTCTTACTTAGACTGTAGTTTCTGAATTTGGTTGAGAACCCTGCCCTAGATCCCTTCCTTCTCTTGTGACTTTTTCAGCAACTTCTTTAGGCTCTAACTCCACGCCCTCTTGACCTAAAGATGTGAAATTCGGAGGGGAGTTAGTCTAAAGTATTGTAAACAAATTATTCTAAAGAACTTACCTGAGATAATGACTCCTTACCTTGCTTCTTTACGTCCAAAAAGTAAGGGTCGCACAGTTCAGAACTATGCCCTATTTATAGAGTTTAGGCTAGGGTTTGAGGATTAGATCGAGTTTAGAGTCCTTATTTCATCAAATCCTAATCTCTAAGAGTCCTTAGAGTCTTTACAATCCTTCCCAAGTCGATCCATAGTGGATAGGAACATCAAGTTCCAATCTTTTCATGAGTCCCTTCACTTACGGAACTAACAGGAATGTAACGGTCGAGTGCCCATGCGTTACATGGCTGTGGCGGTCTTACGATAGACCGTTACAGTCATCGTAGCTTAGAGTTTCAATTTATAAAAACTCTTTTGTTAATTATCCAAATCATTATCTTATATTATTAGTATTTATCCTTAATATTCGTGGATAGGCTTAAATACCTTCTAGAATATGGGCCAAACCTAATGGTCTAGGTCCTAAACCCTTTTGGACTTCAATTAAGTGGGTTGGGTTAATTGATTAACACAATTTTGGCCTTATATTGATTATTTAGCCCAATTAATGCCATAATAATATTTAAATAACTAGAAATTACTTTTATAAATTTTGGGGCTCTACACCTTCGCTCAGCTATTTGATTCTAGACTTTTGATGCCAGAACATTTCTTCTTGTATGTGTACACGGTCCAGCTCATCTTTGGCGAGGATGAACGCTACATGATGGATGTCGGATGGTTCACTATCGAAGGCTTCTTGTGCCTTGCTAAATTGGCCTTCGGCCATCTGCACATTGACAAATAAATTCCTGAAGGTGGAGTGGCTCCAGTGGCGGTAGAAATCCTTCATATGCTTCAGCTTCAAGGCCATAGAGATGAGAGGGAAGGAGGAAGCCGGTGCTGCAGCCCAGGTAGCCTGAGAGCTGGCCAAAAACTGAGGATGAGTCTTCTACATGTGTTGGAAGAAAAACCTTGAAGGTTGCTTCACCGGAGGCTGGAGAAGGGATATTAACAGTGGGCGGTGATCACTGCAGGCACAAGATAGGTGCCGGATGGAAATGGGCGGGCAAGAGATGTTCCAGTCCCCACTCAAAAGGACCCGATCAAGCCTGGCCCATATGCCATTAGCACGTTGGCCGTTATACCAGGTGAAGGGGCCCCCATGGAAGCCCGCATCTTCGAGGCCAGCAGCAGCCACACATGCTTGGAAGTCGGACATGGAGAGGGAGAAGGCACGCCTCCCCCCTTTCTTCTCCGAGGGAAGAAGGATGCTGTTGAGGACACTTGGCGTAAGCGCCGGAGGCTCGAACCAAAGCTATTTGGAGCATCTCCTAAAGAAATCAATGACAAAAGAAGATATCTATTGATCTGATGTATAGCTGTCACTAAATACTCCCAGAGGGATCATGTTAATCAACAGTCCCACCGATGCTAAAGGACCTTCATTGGCCACTAGGCCTCCTGTTTCAAATATGGGTCCAAACCCTGTTGGGGAATGAAAAGAACAAGTCCTGCCGAGTTGTCTGCACTCTCGGTTCCTTTCTCCTCATCAAGTCAACAAATATGCGCCTTTCGGCTTCTAGTGGCCTATCTCAGCACCCCTGGTCCTACCAGAATTCATGGTGCCTTGCCGCCCTCCTATCATATGGGGATACTCCCCACTCGTCCCACCAGGACTAACCCTCCACCCATGATCTGGGACCTATGCTCCCAGCCAATGCACTTTCATGGCCTTTTAGCATTTAGCAGTAACAACGCCATATTTGTCCCACGGGACTCTCCTATCACGGCCGGTTCGGATCTGTTGCCCAATGACGGCCTAATAAACTCTCCCTTTCCTTAGCATAAGGCACTCCGCCCTTGCTAAGCTCAACACTTTGACCATCAGTCCCACCGGGCTGTATCCATAATGCTTCCCTTGGCCGGAGGCACTCCGCCCTCGTCGAGCCCCAAAATTACCCTTTGCCCCCGCTGGGCTGGGTTCATAAAGCTTTTTCCTTGGCTTGAGGCACTCCGCCCTCGCTAAGCTCGAAAACTGTCCCTAGCCTCGCGGAGCTGGGCCTATCAACCCCCTTCTTTCTGGCTTGAGGCACCCCATTTTGGCTAGGACTTTGGGATGCTATCCCCTAGCCCCACCGGCATAATAGGCAGTCAACTTCATCAATAGTCCCACCAAAAAAATATATCCCGCACCGTAGACGAGTCTGTGCCAGGGAGCCAAAAAAAGCAACAAACAAAAAGAAAGAAACAAACAAAAAAATGAAGAAGAGAAAATGACAATCTAAAATAAGCATAATGGATCAATAAACATAATAAATTTAATAAACTCAACGAACTCAACAAAATCAATAAATTCTATAAATCTAATGAGCTCAATAAACTTAACGAACTCAATAAACCCAATCAACCCAATAGATCAAAACAAACCAACAAACTCAATAAATTAATAAACCCAACAAATTCAATAAATCAATAAACTTAACAAACCCGATAAATCCAATAAAATCAAACAAATCAATAAACCCAATGGAATTGATAAAATCCAACAGACCTAATAAACCCAACAAGTCAATCAACTCATCAAATCAATAAACTCAACCAATCCAAACTAATAAACCAATAAAAAGACATCTTCGCTTTGTCTCGGACCTTCTATCTGGGCAAGGTTTGGTGATCCCGTCATCTCCATGGGTCAACACCCATACTCTATCCTGGCTCAGACCTCACGTCTCTGCCAGGTTGGTTGACCCTGACGTGACGTCGGGTCGACATCTGCATTTATACATTCCCCCCTTGCTTCTGACCTTCCGTCGGAGCAGAGTCCGTTGACTCTGACATTTCGTCGGGTTGACATTGATATCTAGCCCTGGTGATGGAGGCATCATCCACAATTCCCTTTGGCTATGGTCTTCTTCACACTCCGGCATCGTTTGAGTTTGGGCCTCTCTCTATAAAGGCCCACTTATCCTTTTTTATGCTATTTACTTGAGTCATTTGATGTAATTTTCAATTTATTTGAGTCATGTCCCTAGGTCTTGCATTTATTTTCCTAAGTATTGAGTGTCATTAGATTGTGTAATGTGCTATTGGGCCCAATTCTTCGGGCTTGGCCCATGAGCCCCCCCTACCCCTTCGGTTATTTGTTATTGAGTCTTTTGTTAGGGACTTATTGTAAAATGTGGGTTTCCTATATATAGGGCCCCATTTCCTTCATTTGGAGGTAATGAATGATTCAATACAAAAGATTTCCATTTGAGTGTTCAAACTTAGTTCTAGTGGAGTGAATCCTATAGTTGGGTGAGAAGCCCTAGGGGAGTGATTCCCCACCCCACCTCTCTCTCTTTCTCTCTCTTCCCCAAGGGGGGTTCGCCCCATTCCTCTCTCTCTCTCCTCCACTATGGGGTTCGCCCCTTTCTCTCTCTCCTCCTCTTCCCTCTCAACTTCCAACCCGCCTACCCCATTAAAGGCCCTCCACTTCCCATAGCTGCCATTACTCCACCCCCATAGTCCCAAGGTAGAATCTCTCCCATTCCAACATAATCTTCCCCATTCCAACACAATCACCCTCTTCCCCACACAATCCCTCAACTTCCAAGGCCATTTCAAATTTGAAATCCCCTTCCCTCCATATCTTGGCCGCCCCTCTCTCCTCCCCCATAGGGCTAGTTCGCCCCTTGCCCTCCACTCCCCTTCAGCCATTTGCATCCCCACCATCACTCATCCTTGCTGAAACCTGTGCCCTAGCCTCCCTTCCACCATCTTCCTCATACCATTAGGACCCTTCCAACCCTCCCACATACTCCCTCCACCATCTCCTACCTCCCCTTCACCCTATAGTTCTTGCTTCCCCTTCTTCTTGGAGGTCTTTGGAAGCTCTATTCAAGTTGCAGTTCGCTGTCCAGAAGTTACAGGTGAACCAGCAACTTGCAGCGGCCACCACGACTTCCTCCGGACGCGTTTGAAGGCACAAGAGGCATCCACAGAAGCGTCTCCCTGTCTTCTTCACAACAGAAGTGGTTTCGTCTTCATCCGAGCTGTGTGCTGCCTAGGAGCTTCATTCTTCCACAATGGCGCAGAGCTGTCCCTACTGAGTACCAGAACCGAATTATAAGCACTGCCACAATGAACCTCGGAGGAATCAGCCCACAAGCTCTTCTACAAAGTTCTTATTCTTTCTGTCTACGTTCAGAATCAAGAAGCGGAACTCCATTCGGCATCATGTGGCAGGAGTTATCATTTTTCTCCCTCCGCTCCGGCATCCTGCTACCCACAATCTGCTTTGACCAGTTGCCATTGTTCTACATCCCTTAGTCTTCTCTGACATCGGTTGGCTTCCCCATTAGTTTTTCTACGAAGAAGACCCGTCCACAATTCCAACGACTCTGACGGCGCTTAATTCCGAGGTCGGGAGCTGCCGTGGCGTTCTCTGCAATCTGCTATTAGAAGTCTGCAACTGCAGGTCCGAGAATCTGAAGCTCTGTTCAAACCTCTATCCCGGTCAGCAGCGGCCCTAGAAGAAATTAAAGAAATTCTGAAGCTTTCCCTTCCTAGCTACGAAGATTTCCCCACTGGTCTCGCCATCAGCGAAATTCCTGATCGAGTTCTGCGGCTTCAACACCATCTGTCAGTCCCCTATTGCAGAGGGCGGACAGATTTGGCATCACCACTTCTATATCGTTTTAGCCCTAGTTTTCCCCACCCCGCTTGGCCGGCTGAAGGCCCCTCCCTGTGCGGAGGTAGTTTTGATTGTAATCCATTAACCCTCACCCCAAGATCTCCCTCCTGCGAGAGGTGTAGTATTGTACTCATTTGGGCAGGTCAAGCTACCCCGGCGCGGCGTGTGGGAACCCACCCGCCTCCCCGCTCGCCCTCGTCTCTGACCGGGACCGGTTTCTTCAAACCGGTTGAGTAAGTGCTCTAAACCCTTGCTCATTGTGCTTGTCTTTCAATATTAGTTCTTAATTCCGCTGGTTATGCGAGTGAGAGCCCGATCCTCAAGCCATGTTGTCTTGAGTGATCACCGTGGGAGAAGTGCAACCGGTGCCTTTGGCACTTTGTCGGCCCCCTTGAATTGGGCCTCCACACCCATTGGGAATCCCATCTTGGCCTTGCTGGTCCTCTACCAGTAAGGGCCCAACCCCTCAACCTCACCTTGGCATTGCCAAGTTACCCCGGGCTTGGGTGAGTGTCGATAGAGCGGTGGCCCAATTCGGCCCATTTGAATGCGATTGTGCTTGCTTGCATTAGGTCCGAGGTTGTGTCACATCAATTGGTATCAGAGCCAGGTTATTGACTTGTCTCTATCAAGTCTAAGTCCTAGGACCATTGCATTGTGTGTCCAACATCTTTGGCCCCTTGTCTTGCATGTCCACCCGTAGTGGTGCTAGTTACCGATCCGATCCTTCATCTTCAAATCCACCCATGGATCCCCATCCTCAACTCAATCAAGATGCTCCTAGGGAGGAACCTCAAGGTCAAATGAGTAGGGTAGATTCTGCCCTTACCAACATTCTTGCCCAACTTGAGTCCCTTACCACTCGAATTGCTCGGCTTGAAGAGCATGAGTTCCACCCAAGGGACGATGAGCCTAGAGTCCACCCTCCACATGTTGAGCCTCCTAGGGAAGACCCTCATCCAAGGAATAATGAGCCAAGAGTGCATCCACCACATGGTGAGTTGCATAGGAATGAGTTCCACCCAAGGAACAATGACCCAAGAGTCCACCCTCCACATATTGAGCCTCATAGGGATGAGTTCCATCCTAGGAACCATGGACCAAGAGCCTATCATCCACATGCTGAAATTTATAGGGAGGACTTGGATCATGACCCTTACCATGACCATGAGAGACCCCGACACCATCCAATTCATGAAAGGCGTCCACGGGACGACCCGGATGACCCTCTCTTAAGGATGATTAAAGTAGAGGCCCCAAACTTTGATGGTTCCCATGAACCAAGTGTCTACTTAGAGTGGGAAACCGCCATGGACCAATACTTTGAATGGTACCCTATGTCCGACCAAAGGAGGGTAAGGTTGGCCAAAATACATCTCATCAAATTAGCCAAAACTTATTGGTTAAACCAAGAGGGTCTAAGAAGGATTAGGCGGGGAGAGCCTATTGATACTTGGGAGGGTATGAAGAATCAACTTAGGAACAAATACCTTCCCCAATCCTACCATCAAATGCTCTTAGATGAATGGCAAAGCCTCACCCAAGAAGGGAAGACCGTGGTTGAATACATTGAGAAGTTTGACTCCTATCTTTTGAAGTGTGGAGTTCATGAGGACCCGGCCGTTACCTTGTCTCGCTTTAGGAATGGACTTCAAAGTCACATCAAGAGAGAGCTTTTTATGAGAGATGTTGATAACCTTGAGATAGCTTATCAAATAGCTAGGGATGTAGAAAGATTCTCTAGGATCCCTCGATTTACTACTCCCCGACCGGTCGATCCCAAAAACATGGGACCACGGCCCATTCCGGCCACTCCCATGAAAGCCCATAATCCAAGTGGGAACACCCCATTAAGGCCTTACAACCCTCCTCCCACCATCACTCCAAACAAACCCACCCCTAGTCACCCCCTCCCACGGAGGGAAGACATTCCCAAAAGGCCCAAATGTAGGAACTACTTCGGGTAGCGGGCGTCAACAATGCTTTAGATGTCAAGGGTTTGGCCACTTTGCGGGGCAATGTCCATCCAAAGGATTATCTAGCTTGCTTATTGAGGAAGAAGCTCCACCCCAAAAGGAACTTGGAGATGTCGTTGAGGACCATGAAGCCTCACTAGATTGGGAAGAGGAGTATGAAGCCCAATACCTAGAGTCGGGTCTAGATCACTCCACTCCATCTACCAACTCTCATCTAGGGGTGATTAGATGCACCCTCACAAAATCCCAAGAAGAGGATTGGCGTCGAACTTCAATCTTTCACACCTTTGTCAAAATAGGGAGCCATGTAAGGAAAGTGATCTTGGATAGTGGGAGTTGTGTCAATGCCGTATCACCCGATACCGTCAAGCTTCTTGGGCTAGCTATCACCCCTCACCCAAGTCCATACCGGGTCTCATGGATCAACAACAACTCCATCCCGGTCAACACTCAATGTCTTGTGCCCCTCACCTTCTCTTCATACCATGGTCAAATATGGTGTGACATCATACCCATGGAAGTAGGTAGCATCCTACTAGGAAGACCTTGGCTTTATGATGTAGATGTCACCATCTTGGGTAGGAGCAACAAATGCACCTTTGAACATGAGGGTAAGACTATCCGTCTTAACCCCTCCCCACCTCGTCCCATGACCAAGAGGGACACTCCCCCTCAAGGACAACACCCCACCACCATACAAGTCTCAGGGAACTCCACCCCTTCAACCCCATCCCTCACCCAAACTCCCAAACAAAGTGGGACCTCGGGGTTGGCCAAGGGTCTTTATCTCATCACTAGGAAAGAACTTGAAGAGGAGATAGTTCAAGGAGCACCACTATGTGCGGTGGTCATTTGCCTAGGAGAACCCACTTCCACCAATCCACATCCCATAGAAATCCAACAACTCCTAGAAGAATTCCATGATGTGTTCCCAACGGAGCTCCCGGACCAACTCCCTCCCATGCGGGATGTGCAACATGCAATTGATCTAATCCCGGGGGCCACTCTCCCAAACCTTCCTCATTATCGCCTCAATCCCACGGAACATGCCGAACTTCGGAGGCAAATAGAGGAACTCATTAGGAAGGGCTTCATTCGCATTAGCAAAAGCCCATGTGCCGTCCCGGCCCTTCTAACTCCCAAGAAGGATGGGTCATGGCGAATGTGTGTGGATAGTAGGGCCATTAACAAAATCACTATCAAGTATAGGTTTCTCATCCCTAGGCTTGATGACATGCTTGATATGTTAGCCGGAGCCACCATTTTCTCCAAAATTGACCTTAAGAGTGGCTATCACCAAGTCAGGATAAGGCCCGGGGATGAGTGGAAAACGGCTTTCAAAACCAAAGATGGTCTCTTTGAATGGTTAGTCATGCCTTTTGGGCTTTCAAATGCCCCAAGTACTTTCATGCGTCTTATGACGGAGGTCCTTAGGCCATTCATTGGGATCTTTCTAGTGGTCTACTTTGATGACATACTCATCTATAGTCAATCCCAAGAGGCCCACCTTGACCACCTTAGGCAAGTTTGTACCATCCTTCGACAAGAGAGCCTATTTGCCAACTTAGGAAAGTGCCACTTCATGACCACCTCCCTCACCTTCCTAGGATTTGTGGTGTCTACCAAAGGCGTCTCCATGGATCCCGACAAGGTCCAAGCTATTATCGATTGGCCGGAACCCCACACCCTTCATGAGGTCCGAAGTTTCCATAGGATGGCAACATTCTATAGGAGGTTTATTCATGGATTTAGCACTATCACTAGCCCAATCACCGATTGTCTCAAGAAGGGGTCTTTTGTATGGACCAAATCAGCCTCTAAAGCCTTCCAAGAACTTAAGGAGAAGTTGACCCAAGCCTCGGTCCTATGCCTTCCCAATTTCTCTAAAGTCTTTGAAGTCACATGTGATGCATCCGGGATAGGGATAGGAGGGATCCTTAGTCAAGAGGGACACCCGGTAGCCTTCTTTAGTGAGAAGCTATGTGATGGTAGGACTAGATACTCCACTTATGACAAAGAGTTCTATGCCGTGGTGCAGTCCCTCCGACATTGGAGGCACTACTTGTTACCCAAAGAGTTTGTCATCTTTTCCGACCATGAGGCCCTCAAATACCTCAACTCCCAACAAAAGTTAAATGCCCGACATGTCCGATGGGTTGAGTTCATCCAATCCTACACTTTTATCATCAAACACAAAGCCGGGAGTGAGAATCGAGCGGCGGATGCCCTTAGTAGGAAAGTTTCCTTGTTATCCACTATCCAAGTGGAAGTGAGTGGATTTGATAGGATCAAGGATGAGTACCCTGGCTGCCCCGACTTTGGGCACATCTATACCACCTTGACCACCCATTCTAGCAAGGAACATGAGGGATTTGTCATAGAGGATGGGTTCCTCTTCAAGGGACCAAAGCTTTGCATCCCACGGACCTCACTCCGCGACTTCTTGATTTGGGAATTACATGCGGGAGGGCAAGCTGGTCATTTTGGAGTCCACAAAACCATTGCTCTAGTTGAGGGACAGTTTCATTGGCCAAGTCTCAAGAGAGATGTAGGCAAGATAGTGGGTCAATGCCGAACATGTGCTTCGGCTAAACATGTGAAACAAAACACTGGCCTATATACCCCACTCCCCATCCCCGACCGTCCATGGCAAGACTTGAGTATGGACCTTGTGCTAGGATTACCCAAGACTCAAAAAAGGCATAACTCCATCTATGTGGTGGTTGATAGATTCTCCAAAATGGCCCATTTTATCCCATGCTCCAAAACCTCCGATGCCTCCCATGTGGCCCGACTGTTCTTTGATGAGGTTGTCCGTCTCCACGGGCTACCTAAGACCATAGTCTCCGATAGGGATGTCAAATTCACTAGCTACTTTTGGAAAACTCTTTGGCACATGATGGGTACCCTCCTCAAATTCTCCACTGCCTACCACCCCCAAACAGATGGCCAAACCGAAGTTGTCAATCGGAGTCTAGGGAACCTTCTTAGGTGTCTTGTTGAGGATCGCCCCAGAAATTGGGATCTCATCTTACCCCAGGCTGAATTTGCATATAACAACTCCATCAATAAGTCCATAGGGATGAGTCCATTTGAAGCCGTGCATGGATACAAGCCAAGAAAGCCTTTCGATCTCATTCCACTTCCTCAGCATGCTAGAGCGTCCATTTCAACCGAGTCTTTTGCACAACATATTAGAGAATTGCATAAAGAAATTCGCAAGCACATTAGCAAAAAGAATGAGGCTTATAAAAGGCTGGCCGACTCTCATCGGCGTCACCAAGAATTCCATGTGGGTGACTTTGTGATGGTAAGGACGGAGAGGCTCTCCCCGGGAGCCAATTCTAAACTGAGGCCACGTGGGGCTGGTCCCTTCCAGGTCTTGAGGTGCATTGGTGCAAATACCTATGAGTTAGATCTCCCTGAGGAGTATGGAATAAGTCCCACATTCAATGTCGCCGACCTAGTGCAATATAAGGGACCCACGGTGGTACCTAGTGAGGAGATTGAGTCCACTTCTTCCCTTGAGAGAGCACCCACCCGTGAGGAGAGACCACCAGCCAAGAGAGCCCAGTGTGAACAAATTGAACAAATATTGGATGAACAAGTCACTACCACTCAGAGCAAGGTATATGAGCGCTATCTCGTCAGGTGGAAGGATCGGCCTCCTTCGGAGGATTCTTGGGTGAGTCGAGAGGATCTCCAGCAGTTGGATCCGGACCTCCTCGAGTAGTACCACAGCCGGATGGACCCCTACTCGACGGAGTCGAGCTCTTCACAGCCCAGGGGATTTGATGGAGGCATCATCCACAATTCCCTTTGGCTAGGGTCTTCTTCACACTCCGGCATCGTTTGAGTTCGGGCCTCTCTCTATAAAGGCCCACTTATCTTTTTTTATGCTATTTACTTGAGTCATTTGATGTAATTTTCAGTTTATTTGAGTCATGTCCCTAGGTCTTGCATTTATTTTCCTAAGTATTGAGTGTCATTAGATTGTGTAATGTGCTATTGGGCCCAATTCTTCGGGCTTGGCCCATGAGCCCCCCTACCCCTTCGGTTACTTGTTATTGAGTCTTTTGTTAGGGACTTATTGTAAAATGTGGGTTTCCTATATATAGGGCCCCATTTTCTTCATTTGGAGGTAATGAATGATTCAATACAAAAGATTTCTATTTGAGTGTTCAAACTTAGTTCTAGTGGAGTGAATCCTATAGTTGGGTGAGAAGCCCTAGGGGAGTGATTCCCCACCCCACCTCTCTCTCTTTCTCTCTCTTCCCCAAGGGGGGTTCGCCCCATTCCTCTCTCTCTCTCCTCCACTATGGGGTTCGCCCCTTTCTCCCTCTCCTCCTCCTCCCTCTCAACTTCCAACCCCCACCTACCCCATTAAAGGCCCTCCACTTCCCATAGCTGCCATTACTCCACCCCCATAGTCCCAAGGTAGAATCTCTCCCATTCCAACATAATCTTCCCCATTCCAACACAATCACCCCCTTCCCCACACAATCCCTCAACTTCCAAGGCCATTTCAAATTTGAAATCCCCTTCCCTCCATGTCTTGGCCGCCCCTCTCTCCTCCCCCATAGGGCTAGTTCGCCCCTTGCCCTCCACTCCCCTTCAGCCATTTGCATCCCCACCATCACTCATCCTTGCTGAAACCTGCGCCCTAGCCTCCCTTCCACCATCTTACTCATACCATTAGCACCCTTCCAACCCTCCCACATACTCCCTCCACCATCTCCTACCTCCCCTTCACCCTATAGTTCTTGCTTCCCCTTCTTCTTGGAGGTCTTTGGAAGCTCTATTCAAGTTGCAGTTCGCTGTCCAGAAGTTACAGGTGAACCAACAACTTACAGTGGCCACCACGACTTCCTCCAGATGCGTTTGAAGGCACAAGAGGCATCCACAGAAGCGCCTCCCTATCTTCTTCATAACAGAAGTGGTTTCATCTTCATCCGAGCTGTGTGCTGCCCAGGAGCTTCGTTCTTCCACAACAGCGCAGAGCTATCCCTGCTGAGTACCAGAACCAAATTAGAAGCACTGCCACAACGAACCTCAGAGGAATCAGCCCACAAGCTCTTCTACAAAGTTCTTCTTCTTCCTGTCTATGTTTAGAATCAAGAAGCGAAACTCCATTCGGCATCTTGTGGCAGGAGTTATCATTTTTCTCCCTCCGCTCCGGCATCCTGCTACCCACAGTCTGCTTCGACTAGTTTCCATTGTTCTGCATCCCGTAGTCTTCTCCGACATCGGTTGGCTTCCCCATCAGTTTTTCTGCGAAGAGGACCCGTCCACGATTCCAACGACTCTGACGGCTCTTAATTCCGAGGTCGGGAGCTGCCGTGGCGTTCTCTGCAATCTACTATTAGAAGTCTACAACTGCAGGTCCGAGAATCTGAAGCTCTGTTCAAACCTCTATCCCGGTCAGCAGCGGCTCTAGAAGAAATTAAAGAAATTCTGAAGCATTCCCTTCCCAGCTACGAAGATTTCCCCACTGGTCTCGCCATCAGCGAAATTCTTGATCGAGTTCTGCGGCTTCAACACCATCTACCCGTCCCCTATTGCAGAGGGCAGACAGATTTGGCATCACCACTTCTATATCATTTTAGCCCTAGTTTTCCCCACCCCGCTTGGCCGACTGAAGGCCCCTCCCCGTGCGGAGGTAGTTTTTATTGTAATCCATTAACCCCCATCCCAAGATCTCCCTCTTGCGAGAGGTGTAGTATTGTACTCATTTGGGCAGGTCAAGCTACCCCGGCGCGGCGTGTGGGAACCCACCCGCCTCCCCGCTCGCCCTCGTCTCTGACCGGGACCGATTTCTTCAAACCGGTCGAGTAAGTGCTCTAAACCCTTGCTCATTGTGCTTGTCTTTCAATATTAGTTCTTAATTCCACTGGTTATGCGAGTGAGAGCCCGATCCTCAAGCCACGTTGTCTTGAGTGATCACCGTGGGAGAAGTGCAACCGGTGCCTTTGGCACTTTGTCGGCCCCCTTGAATTGGGCCTCCACACCCATTGGGAATCCCATCTTGGCCTTGCTGGCCCTCTACCAGCAAGGGCCCAACCCCTCAACCTCACCTTGGCATTGCCAAGTTACCCCGGGCTTGGGTGAGTGTCGATAGAGCGGTGGCCCAATTCGGCCCATTTGAATGCGATTGTGCTTGCTTGCATTAGGTCCGAGGTTGTGTCACATCACCTGGGTCTGGGCCTCTCATATGTCTACATTCTAGTCAATGCTCGCCCCCAAATCTTCTGTCGGGGCAGGGCCCATTGACTTCGACGTTTCATCGGGTCAGCACCTATTTTATATTCTGCCCTTGGCTTAGGCCTTACGCCTCTGCCAAGTTCGTTGGCTGCGACAGGACGTCGAGTCGACACCTATTTTATATTCTATCCTTGGCTTAGGCCTCACGCCTCTACCAAGTTAATTGGCTTCGACATGGCATCGAGTCGACACCCATTCTATATTATGCTCTTGGTTTAGGCCTCACGCCTCTGCCAAGTTCGTTGGCTCCGACACGACGTCGGGTCAACATCCATATTCAATATTCTTCCATTGACTTAGACCTCACGTCTCTGTCAAGTTCGTTGACTTTGACAAGACATCAAGTCAACACCTATCCTATTTGCTTCCTTTGGCTTAAGCCTCACGCCTCTGTCAAGTTCGTTGGCTTTGACAGGACGTCTAGTCAACACTTATCTTATATTATGCCCTTGGCTCAGACCTCATGTCTACGCCAAGTTCGTTGGCTCCGACAAGACGTCGAGTCAACACATATCCTATACTCTTCCCTTGGCTTAGGCCTTACGCCTCTGCCAAGTTCGTTAGCCTCGACATGACGTTGAGTCAACATTTATACCCTATATCCTACCCTTGGCTTAGGCCTCACATCTTCGCCAAGTTTGTTGACTTCGACATGACGTCGAGTCAACACTTATCCTACATTATACCCTTGGCTTAGGCCTCACATCGTCACCAAGTATGTTGACTCCGACACAACGTCGGGTCAACATCCATATCCTACATTCTTTCCTTGGCCTAGGCCTCACGCCTTTCCCAAGTTAGTTGACTTTGTCAAGTCCGTCAAGTCAACAACCATATTCTGCCCTGGCCCAGACCCTTTGTCTCTTCCACGTTGGTCATTTTCAACATAACGTCGAGATGGCAACATTGTTTTATATCTGCCCTTATCTTCGACATGCTGTCTAAGCAAGGTTTATTAGCTCAGACATCCCGTTGGGTCAACATTCATATCCTATACTCTGCCACTGGCTTAGGCCTCACGCCACTACCGAGTTCGTTGACTTTGACATGACGTCAAGTCAGCACCTATCCCACATTATGCCTTTTACTTAGGCCTCACGCCTTTGCGAAGTTCGTTGACTTTGACAGGACGTCAAGCCAACACCTATGTTATATTTTGCCTTCGGTTTAGGCCTCACGCCTTTTCCAAGTTGGTTGACTTTGGCAAGTCTATCAAGTCAACGACCATATTCTGTCCTGGCCCTGACCCTTCATCTCTTCCAGGTTGGTCATGTTCGACATGACGTCAAGACGGCAACAATGCTTTATTTCTGCCCTTTCCTAGACATACCGCCTAGGCAAGTTTTGTTGACTCTGACATCCCGTCAGGTTAACGTTCATATTCTACCTCTGGCGCGGACCTTTCGTCGGACCAGACAATAAAAAGACCCTTTTACCTCTGACACGGACCTTTCGTCCAGTCAGTAAATAAAAACACCCTTCCACCTCTGGCTCGGACCTTTCGTCCAGCTAGACAACAAAAAGAGCTTTCTACCTTTGGCTTGGACCTTTCATCCAGTCAGTCGACAAAAAGACTCTTTCGCCTTTGGCGCGGATCCTTTCGTCCAGCCAGACAATAAAAAGACCCTTTTTACCTCTGACGTGAACCTTTCGTCCAGTCAGTAAACAAAAAGACCCTTCCACATCTGGCTCGGACCTTTCATCCATCTAGATAACAAAAAGACCTTTCTACCTCTGGCTCGGACCTTTCGTCCAGCCAGACAACAAAAAGACCTTTCTACCTCTGGCTTGGACCTTTCATCCAGTCAGTCGACAAAAAGACTTTTTCACCTTTGGCTCAGATCCTTTCGTCCAGCCAGACAACAAAAAGACCCTTTTTACCTCTGACTCGGACCTTTCATCCAGTCAGTAAATAAAAAGACCCTTCCACCTCTCGCTCGGACCTTTCGTCCAGCTAGACAACAGAAAGACCTTTCTACCTCTGGCTCGGACCTTTCGTCTAGCCAGACAACCAAAAGACCTTTCTACCTCTGGCTTGGACCTTTCATCCAGTCAGTCAACAAAAAGACTCTTTCACCTTTGGCTCGGATCCTTTCGTCCAACCAGACAACAAAAGTGCTTTCTACCTATGGCTCGGACCTTTCGTCCAGTCAGTCGACAAAAAAACCCTTTTACCTCTAGCTCGGACCTTTCATCCAGCTAGTTAACAAAAAGATCCTTTTACCTTCGGTTCGGACCTCCCGTCCGACCAGTCAACAAAAAGATCCTTTTTACCTATGGCTCTGCCCTTCCATCTAGATTGGTGAACGAAAAGACCACTTTTACCGCCAGCATCATGACCTTTCGTCTAGGTTGGCACGCAAAGAAAAATATCCTCGTCCGACGTCGTGACTTTCCGCCTAAGCCGGTAAATATTCTGCCTTGCCGTCATGGCCTTCCGCCTAAGCCAAGTTCTACGGCGTCATGACTCTATGTCTAAACCCTTAAATATCCATGTCCGGCGTCATGGCTTTCTGCCTAAGTCGGTAAAGATTTTACCTTGGCGTCATGGCCTTCAGCCTAAGCCAAGTTGTACGGCATCATGACGCTATGTCTAAGCTGTTAAATATTCTACCTTGGCGTCATGGTCATCTGCCTAAGCCAAGTTGTACGGCGTCATGACTTCATATCTAAGCCGTTAAATATCTGTGTCCGGCGTCATGGCTTTCCGCCTAACCCGGTAAATGTACTACCTTGGCGTCATGGCCTTCCGCCTAAGCCAAGTTGTACAGCGTGATGACTCCATGTCTAAGCCGTTAAATATCTATGTCTGACGTCATGGCTTTCCGCCTAAGCCGGTAAATATTCTGCCTTGGCGTCATGGCCTTCCACCTAAGCCAAGTTGTACGGCGTCATGATGCTATGTCTAAGCCGTTAAATATTCTACCTTGGCGTCATGGCCTTCCGCCTAAGCCAAGTTGTACGGCGTCATGACTTTATGTCTAAGCCGTTAAATATCCTTGTCCGGCGTCATGACTCCTTCTGCCTAAGTCAGTAAATATTATATCTTGGCATCATGGCCTTCCGCCTAACCCAAGTTGTGCGGCATCATGACTTTATGTCTAAGGCGTTAAATATCTTTGTCCGGCGTCATGGCTCCTTCTCGCCTAAGCCGGTAAATATTCTATCTTGGCGTCATGGCCTTCCGCCTAAGCCAAGCTATATGGCGTCATGACTTTACGTCTAAGCCGTTAAATATCTTTGTCCGGCGTCATGACTTCTCGCCTAAGCCGGTGAATATTCTATCTTGGCGTCATGGCCTTCCGCCTAAGCCAAGCTATACGGCATCTTGACTTTATGTCTAAGCCGTTAAATATCTTTGTCCAGCGTCATGGCTCCTTCTGTCTAAGCCGGTGAATATTCTATCTTGGCGTCATGGCCTTCTGCCTAAGCCAAGTTGTACGGTGTCATGACGCTATGTTTAAACCGTTAAATATTCTGCCTTGGCGTCATGGTCTTCTGCCTAAGCCAAGTTGTACGGCGTCATGACTTCATGTCTAAGCCGTTAAATATCCTTGTCCGGCGTCATGCCTTTCCGCCTACGTCGATAAATGTCCTGCCTTGGCGTCATAGCCTTCCGCCTAAGCCAAGTTGTACGACGTCATGACTCCATTTCTAAGCCATTAAATATCCATGCCCGGCGTCATGGCTTGCCGCCTAAGCCGGTTGTCACGTCCCGAGCCTTTATGACAGCGGAAGACTCGCTCGGGGAATATGAACAGCCGGCATGGTAAGCCTTGCAAGCAAGAATGATCAGAGCGCAAGACAATCACACACATAAATGTAATTGCATAATAATTACTCAAATTTCAACTTATTTCATTGATAATCAATATTCAAATATAATAACTTTCAACTTCTTTCAATCTATCAGACTCAAGAAATAGGAAAAATTACATAGACTCAATCTAAACAATATAGACTTTCCTAAGTCTTCACTTTCATCTTGACAACACTTTCATTCACTCTCGGACCCGCTACTTGTATAACCCGAATCTGAATTCATATCACTTCCATCTCCTGAAAAAGATTGGAAATAGGTAATGAGCACACTTGCCCAGTAGGTATCTTCGCATCAACATGAATAGCACTATTAAAGTAATTAACATTTTAGCTCTAGAGAAATAAGGTAAAATCATACAAATGCGATCAATCACGCGGTTAAACTAAAGTAACAAGATGATCATATAAGATAGAATGAGAGCAAGAATGAACTAGCAAGAATGTAATAAGTATGATCAAGAATATAACATGGTCTTTCACGAACAAGAATGTAACGATAATGCACTTTCACTTTTCACTTTCATAACCATAAAGGTTACGTACGAGAATGTCAATCATGAAGCAATTCACTAGATTTTCACAAGTGCTCATGGATTTCACTTATTTATAAAGAAATTACTCCAAGCGCAATGCGACACCAGTAGCATCATACCTCATGGTTTATAATAGTATGTTTCCGACAATCAGCCGAGGGGACTAGCACAGAGCCCTTGGACACAATCAGCACCCGAACTGCATCTTCACGTATAAATCAAGCTACTTCCATGAGTGTATCAATAACGTATGGCCAAGAATGTAATAAGTTCAATATATAAGCTCATGACAACAATTATCAAAGAATGAATGCTTCAATTAAGAATATGAGAGATCAAGAATGAATTAAGACAATGTTATGCTTATGGAAATAAATCGGCCGCATAACGGTACATTTCTTTAACTTCCATTCATTACATTAAGTTTCTTGATCAATATGATAAGTCCTAGACCATTATCAAGCCATCTAGGAACCTTAGAATATCAACCCTTTGGTCAAACCTCGGGTTAATGTACTCAAGCATTGTGACGGTCTAATACTGGCCGTTACATTTATGTGACGCTCCAGTGTTGGACCGTTACAATGGTCTGAATCTCGAACAAAGAAAGCAGACTCAGTTCAATGTGACGGTCTTGTACTGGGCCGTTACGTTCACGTGACAGTCTAGCCTTGATCCGTTAGAACGACTGATTCCAGAAATAATAATTAGACTCAGTTAAATGTGACGGTTGTATATTGGGCCGTTATATGGGCCTGACGATCCAATATAGATCCGTTACATTGCTAGAACCAGAAAACATCGATAGTACTTTCTAATCAATTAGGTTTTAATGGTACAACCAACTCGGCATCCTAGTGGGAATCCCAGGCTCGCAGAGAATTACGGAGGCCTTGAAATAAGATTTCCTAGTCCATTGGAAGGAATATCTAATAGAGAGGTCCTCATGTCCAAGATAGTGTTCCTATAGTGCAAAGTGTGAACTAATGGACAACATACCGGAATATGTGCCATGTACTTAAAGAATGACTCTATTGATAGAGAGAGAATGTGTAACAACGTGAAACCAAGATAAAACTCCGTCCATACATCATTGAAAATCATGATTTAAATACAAAACTATAGAGTTAGCCAATGAAATTAACATATGTTTTAAAATAACTCAAGATGCTTTTAAACATGCAGCTTCTATTATGAACCAATTAATAAACTCAAAATCATATTAACAGGTCAAAACTTAGATAACTAGGCTTATTTATAAGTAAAATTGACTGTTTTCCAATTCTGTCTCCAGTTCTCCTGACGGTCGAGAGTGGGTGCGTCACAGTGATTGTGACGATTTATTGAGGGGTCGTTACAGTAGTGTGATGCTCCTGTTATGGTGCGTCAGAGACAACAGAGCAATTTAAATGCAACAGAGGGTGTGACGGCTTATCGTAAGGCCGTTACAGTATTGTGACGGTCTAAGTATGATGCGTCAGAGTCCCTGCTAACAGTATAAAGAAATTAAAAGACTATGATTTAAAACCATGTCATATTTTGAAAAGATTTAACTACCCCAATCATAACAAAATGAAGTAAAGGTCATCTAGATGCATAGGTTGCAGTGAATTGACAAGATAATATCTTTGATCTTTGATTAGAGCTAAGGATATGTATGTATGCATGAATCCACTAAAACATGATATTCATAGTCTATAATGTATGAAATCAAACACAATCAGAGGACTTTTATCCCTAACAATATATTTTTGCCAATCATGAGATAACCTACCTCTTAATTAGTATTTAAGCTTCTAATTTGAGCTTTCAAGGATCGCCCTAGTTCTTCTCTTCTTGTGACTTTTCAGCAACTTTACGCTGCTCTATCTCTCCAATCTCTTGACCTAAGGACGTGAAATTTTGAGGGTAAGAAGATGAAACTAAGGTGAACAAAAAGTTCTAAAGGATTGAACTCTAATTACCTCGTTTAGGCGTCTTAATTCCCAGATCTTCAGTGGTCTTTTGCTCTGAATTCTGGGCTGCTATGACTGAATCAGCGACTTTAGAAGCCCCTATCTTCTTGGTTACTTGATCTCCTAGCACAAAATTTTGAGAACTATTAGTCTAAAGTATACTAAATAAAATCTTCTAAAGAACTTACCCGAAATACCACTCCTTACCTTGATTCCACGCGAGCCAAAAGTAAGGGTTGCTCAGTTCAGAACTAGATCCTATTTATAGGGTTTTGACTAGGGTTTGAAGATTAGATCGATTCTAGAGTCCTTAATTTACCAGAACATAATCCCTAAGAGTCCTTAGTAATGTTATAAGCTCTCCCAAGTTGATCTCTTACAGATAGGATCCTAAAGTTCCAATCTTTCTACTCGTTCTTCCATTCACGGAACTATCAGGGTGTAACGCATCAGTCTAGGTGCGTTACGTGGCTGTGGCGGTCGCACGATAGACCGCTACATCCAACGTGTACAAAATTCAACATAAATCAAACTCTTTTGTTAATTATCCATATTATTATCCATAAAAAAGATATTTATTCTTAAAATACGTAAATAGTCTAAATAACCTTCTAGAATATAGGCCAAACTTAATGGGCTTGGTCCTTAACCCTTTTAGATTTTATTTAAATAGGCTATGTTAATTATTTAACACAATTGGGCCTTATAATGACTTATAAATTCAACATTTATTTATTAATCCTTTTTGGGTCTTTAAAATTCCCAGAAAATAAGTAAATATACCAAAAATAATTTATAAAAATTCTGGGGTCTTACACCGGTAAATATTCTGCCTTGGCGTCATGGCCTTCCGCCTAAGCCAAGTTGTACGGCGTCATGACGCTATGTCTAAGCCGTTAAATATTATGCCTTGGCGTCATGGCCTTCCGCCTAAGTCAAGTTGTACGGCGTCATGACTTTATGTCTAAGCCGTTAAATATCCTTGTCTGACGTCATGGCTCCTTCTGCCTAAGTCGGTAAATATTATATCTTGGCGTCATGGCCTTCCGCCTAAGCCAAGCTCTGCGGCATCATGACTTCATGTCTAAGCCGTTAAATATCTTTGTTCAGTGTCATGGCTCCTTCTCGCCTAAGCCGGTAAATATTCTATCCTGGCGTCATGACCTTCTGCCTAAGCCAAGTTATATGACGTCATGACTTTATGTCTAAGTCGTTAAATATCTTTATCCGGCATCATGGCTTCTCGCCTAAACCGGTGAATATTCTATCTTGGTGTCATGGCCTTCCGCCTAAGCCAAGCTATACGGCATCATGACTTTATGTCTAAGCCATTAAATATCTTTGTCCGGCGTCATGGCTCCTTCTGCCTAAGCCAGTGAATATTCTATCTTGGCATCATGGCCTTCCACCTAAGTCAAGTTGTATGGCGTCATGACTTTATATCTAAGCCATTAAATATCCTTGTCCGGCGTCATGGCTTTCTGCCTAAGCCGGCGAATATTCTGCCTTGGCAACATGACACACCGTCTAGGCCAAGTTGTATGGCGTCATGGCCATGTGCCTAAGCCGGTAAATATTTCTCCCTTGGCATCATGACCTTCTGTCTAGGCCAAGTGGTACGGCATCATGGCTCTTTACCTAAGCCGGCGAACGCTCTCTCTTGGCGTCATGGCCTTATGCCTAAGCCAAGTCATTCGGCGTCAAGACCTTTTGTCTAAGCCGACATTCATTTTATCATTGGCCCAGAAACTATCATCCAATCCAATGAACAAAAAGACCCTTTTACCTTGGCATTACGACTTTACATCCGAGTCAAGTCTTTCGGTGTTACGACCTTCAATCGAGGCTTACCAACACCTTACTATTAGCTCGGAATCACGGTCTGAACCAATGAACGGAAAGACCCCTCCCTTAGTTTCACACCAACTCCTTACCCCTCCGAGGATTCACAACAACATATGACACCTTCTCCCCATTGCCGTGGCATCAGCCACCTACTTCTCAAACTGTCGACCTGGGGGTGTGCCTTTTAAGCCCCATAAAAAAAAGAAAGAAAAGGAAAAGAAAAAAGGGGAAAGAAAAAAAAAGGGAAAGAGAAAAAAAGTTAAAAAAAGAAAAAAAAGAAAAAAAGTTTTAAAAAAAAGAAAGAAGAGAAAAATGAGTACAACTTGGTTTGCTTGCTTGCTTGTTTCGCATGCATGTTTGCCTCTAGCATAGCATTAATACGTTTCCTTCAAAATTTCTAAAACCGCATGCTCTCTTGCTGAATAACGCTGCCCAGATTCTGTGTCGGTGTGCGTCACGGCACACACTAAGGAATGAAAAGCCAATTCCCGCTAAGTGTATACGGCCAGGGGAAGAGTCGTAATTATGTTGTTAGCACAACTCACAGGATACACCCTAGTCGAAACTCCCACACCATGCGCACAATATGAGCAATGGTCCTTAGCTATAGGGACGTCATAAATTCTCCTTAACACTTCATGGACGCTTAAATCTCCACACTCGCGTAAAGGGTGATCGTGAGGAAAAAGCTGCATGCACCCCCTTAAAAAAAATAAATAAAAAATTATGATAATAGTAAGTGGAATGTGAATCCAAGTAGTCGGGAATCCCCACTGAAATAAATGAGGGGACTCGCACGAAAATGGTGTAGCAAACTCCACAATTAAAATAAGGATGAATCCTAGTAGCCGAGAATCTCCACTGAAATAAATTAGGAGACTCGCGTCAAACGGTGAAATCCACAATAGTATCATAATAAAGAACAAATCCTAGTAGTCGGGAATCCCCATTGAGACACATGAGGAAACTCGCGTCGAACGGTAAAGTTCAAAATTAAGAATAAAAGGGGGTTGTCCGAAGCTACCAAAAGTCGAGAGCCCCAAATGTATATGTAGGTGATAAAGTAATCCTCTAGTGTTACTCAAAATGTCTACACGTCCCTATGTCTAGGGTTCACTACCCATGTAATTAAACTTTCACACTATGGAGGAATAGTCCTGGGTGTAGATTGTGGTCTATGCTATGCATATGTTCTACACGGCGTCCCCTTTGCGTATGCACATCTCCCTTAGTTGTGCTTCGTGAACCGCACTATGTCCGTGAATCGTGGCTGCTATCCTTATCCTATCCCTGTTATGGGGGAACTATGCTACACACATCTACTCTATGCTTGTAGTTGATGAGTGCCTGCGTGCTTGGATGAGGTTATAAAAAAAGATAATAAAAATGAATGATGAAATAAGAAATGAATAAATGATGATAAATAGAAATGGAATAAATAATAAAAAGACCCGTGCAATATTTTCAAATGGACTATGGGCTACACCCGCAGGCCCCGCTCCCTCGTCCCTCTGTCACGACACCCACGGGTGGGGGATATTTGTTGACACTGAAAATATTCCTAATACTTATTGACTTCTGCTTCTGCAGGTCGTAAGTTCTGATCGGGTGCTCCTGTGCCGACAAAGAAGAAAAGAAAGAAAAGAAGAAAAAGAATGGCGGAAGCTGAACAAAAGATGAGACCAAAGAAAAGAAGAAAAGAAAAGATGCTCGGCTCCAACGGACGGCCGCTAAAGCAAGACCCACGTGCTCGAGCCAAACACATATGAAGTTCTGATTAAGGCCATTCATCGGGCCGAGAGCTTCGTCAATGCCCCGTCAAGGTCTTTCAAGGACCACGACGAGGGGAATGGCTAACGGTGGCTTCCGGAACCATCCCCGGACCCATTGGCTAGCCCGCGTCGGGCGAACAAGCTAAACCGGCGCACAAAAGGTTGCCGGTGACCCTTAACCTGGTGCCGCCAAATTCGGCGCGCCAAAATGATTGGGGGGCATTTGTTCCCAACGCCACTGAATCCGGTGCGCCCTCCGTGGCGCCAAATTAACTTGTTGCTATAAAAGCAACACTTGTTCGACCCACTACGGGGACACTAGAGACAACAGAGGGGGGAAGGAGCTGGAGGCCACCAATCAAAGCGAGGAGTGCGAGGGTTCTTGGGGAGGAAGTACCTTCGCCTGAGAGTTTTCCTACGGCCGTCGCTCTGTTCTTTCTGAAGTCTCCGGCGTCGAAGAAGAAGATCCACTGTTTCGTCGTCCGTCTAGGTGGGTCGCCGTGGTTTCCGGCCGATCCCCCTTCGCTTGGTTTTCCCCTTTCATCATAATGTAAATGGGAGAGGGGGGAGAGGCGATGATATGAGCATACTCCCCCCCTTTCACCATCTCTGTTACTCACTACCTCTCCCTGTGACCTCTTCTTTCATTCGATGTTAACGACGACCGGGCGGCAATGCCGGCGTCGATGTATGCAATTTGTACAGCTTTCCTTATTCGTGGAATGAATTTCATGCACGACTGCACTAATGAGGCAGGGGGATTAACGTTGTTTTCCATCTCTACATCATCTCTTCTTCTCCACCAAGCGTTTTCTTCTTGCGGCCAGTGAGACGGCGCAGTGCAACAGTGCCGGCGCCGGAATGGGTGATATGCATATGTGCATCCCTACTTACTATGCTTAAAAAGGATGAATGAACTATGGTTATGCTCGGCGCTGTCTCTAACTTCCCCAGTTACTCATCTTCTCTCCGCCCGTGTGTTTAATCGTTTCCATGCGCATATCATCTCCGTACCCGTCTTCTCGACGCCGGATATGCCCTGGTACACCATGGGCTACAGTAATTTCCCCTCTCCCTACGGTTCTTTCTTTTATGGAGTATCGAAGGCTTCGCCGCCAGAGATGTGTGCATGTATGACTTACTAGTCGACCCTGGACCTGTCCTCTTGCCCCCCCTTCTATTTCTAATCATAAACAAGAGGAGATGAGGTCGCCCCTATAAGCTTGATGCTTGGCTTCTCTGCATCATTGTCCTCGAGCGTTAGCTCGGTGATTGCTCTGTTAACCTGCTAATCCCTCTCTCTCTCTCTCTCTCTCTCTCTCTCTCTCTCTCTCTCTCTCTCTCTCTCTCTATATATATATATATATATATATATATATATATATATATATATATATATATATATATACCTATAGATATCATGATCAGTTTGCCGACTGAGTAAGAGTTGCATCTGCACCGTGTTACCGTTCTTTTAAGGAGATTCGGTGACCATGGAGAGGGGAACATTCCCCACTATTCCATTGTGATAACACTCTGTCCACAGGGGACCGTCCAACAGTGACGAATCTCCTATGGATTAATGAGTGAACAGTAAACGGGTTAATCCCGACATCTCAAATCCACAGTCCCTAATGGACTTTGTGGTGGCTGTGGGTTGCGTGCCCCTCGTAGGCTAGCCCTCGGGGTTTCCTTCCCTCTATCGGTCGTCCCGATTCGAGCGTTGTGTCGACTCGGGTTACGTGCCCCTCGCAGGCTAGCCCTCGGGGTTTTCGCTCCCATAATGAGTCGCCTCATTCGTTCACTCTCGCCCACGGACCTGGTGCCCCTAGTAGGCTAGACCTCGGGATTTTCCTATCCGTTCGGGTTTGCCGGCCGCCGTTGTGCCACCCGGCTCTTAGGGGTTGCTCCGTCATGTGAGTATTCCCCGTTTCTCGCCGACAATCCTCTAGGATGGGGAGATGCTGCCGAAATTTTGGCTCGAATAATCTAATGAATCGCTCAATAGTATTAACATAATAGATCGACTCGATTCAGAACAATCGCCGCGCTCGAGTACGAACGTCGCGCGAGCCCGTGACTTGGCCTCCGGAAGTCCCGGAGCCGAACTGACGGACAATTGACTCAATAAAGCTCCAAAATCCTTTAATACATTTTTAATAAACCCAAAAATAACTAATAAAATCTCAGATTCCGTGAAATTGGGCTAAACCGGCGCCGTCGGCACCCGGCGCGCCTTAATACGGCACGCCCTATAGCGGCGCGCCCTATTCTGGCGCACCCCAAGGGTTGCCGCACCGTTTTAACCCCCCCTCTTCACCTATGCTTCGTGGCACCGTTTTAGGCCTTTTCCTACAGTTACCGCGCCGTTTCAAGCTCTTTTCCTACGCCTACCGCGTCGGTTTCAGCCCGATTCGCTTCGTCGCGCCGTTTTAACTTTTTCCTCGCCTTTGGGGTGATTTCTAGTTCCAATAACAAAACCAAATAAACTCGATCGTTGATAAAAATGAATGAAAAGGGTTCTTTTAAGCCTGATTTAGTTATTGTTATGGTTTCATCATCATGCTTTATGCTTAAACATATATGTCATGTTAATGCATGTCCAATTGCACAGACCCCCGGTATATCAAATGGCATTAGCGGAAAGCCGGGCCATGTCCGACGGAAAGCTCCTGCTATGCGTGAGGGCGGTCTTCGGACTTAAGTCCTTCGCCACGTACCAAGGGTTCCGCCCTAATAAACCATGCATGGTAGAATATCTTGCATGATCATTCGCATCCTTTGCATTCTCTCCCGGCCTCGACGGCCCATTATCTCGGCAATTAATCAAAGGTTTTCCCTCCTCGCGGGGATGTAATTAACGCCATAGCCTATATGGTATGGCGGACTGCTGGTCCCGACCGAATCTCACTCTCACCCGACACGGGTCAGAATGAGCGTATAATAAACTTGTCACTTACGTGACTGGCACGCCTGCACGGTCAATCAGTTGGTTAATTACCAGTTAATTAATTAGTTGATCGACACGTAAATAAACCAGAATAAATCCCATTTTTACTCGGATAAGATCCCGTCGAAACAATGCACGGTGGCTTTTCTCACCCTTGGCGTGATTTGAAGCCTTCCCTCAACGCGGAGGGCCATCGGAAGTTGAAAGTTGTTTCCCGGTATCCCCTTGCTGATGTAGACCTTGTTTTGACCCCGGTGCTGCTTCGAGAGCTGGGGTTGTGTCCTCCGTTGCCGCAGGGTACTGGTTTTATCTTCCCGTAGGGTCACGGCGGTAGTAATTGATGTTTGACTAACCTTATCCTTATTTTCAGGGGCGCCTGAAGTGCAAGGTTGGACCCCCGAGATCGTTCGGTTGTCGTGGCTCGCTCCTCACCCCGTGGATGACGTTGCTCAGGGAGCCGGCTAGGTGTCAGTCGTCGCCCCTTCAGCTCAGGTTGTGTTCATCCCGGGGAGGTTGCCGTATCCAGTCCCCATTGACACTTCTTTAGTGCGTTCTCCAGAAGCGTCGGTGGCCAGCGGAGGGCCTAGCCTTCGGTAGAGTTCCCCCGAAGCCACTCCAAGCGCACCTGGTGAAGAGTCCGCCATGGCTGGCGGTGGTCAAGCTTATCTGACCGAGGATGAGCTGGCGCAGATGGACAGTCGCCGTCGTTCAAGGAAGAGGGGGAGAGATTCGACCCCAGCCAGGAGTCGTCCCCCTTCTTCTGGGGCGCCTCCCCCCAGTGTTCATCCGCCGCCGTCGCCTGTAGCACCGGCAGCTGCTGCTCCGACGCCCGCCTCCGGAGGGCGGGGGCGTGAAAGGGTCAAAGCTCCTGCTGTTGCCGTAGTTGGTTCTCTTCCTCCGCTGGGGCCCCCTGCACGTAGTCCGTCCTCGCTACCGGAGGATTTGACGGCAGGACTGCCGGGGGTCACGACTGTCGTCGACCTCATGGTGCAGAGTGCTCGCTGGCACGAGCACGTCGGGGAGCTCAGCCCCGAGACTACGAAGGAGTTGACGGCTGTTGCCGCGAGGAGCGCGTGTCTAGTCGTTAGTGCCCTTGGGCTGTGGAGGCACTGTTTCATCGATGCCATCCATGAGTTGGAGGCTGGCCGGGCCCTTCAGGCGGAGGCTGAAGGGCGTTTGAAGGAGTCTGAGGCTGTCAACGTCGGGTTCCAAGAGCAGCTGGCCCAACTAAATCTGGCCCTTGTTGGTATGGAGCGCAGTCGGGACGCCTTTCGGGCGTAGGCCGATGTGGTCGGGGAGCGAGAAGCCAAACTGGAGGCGGAGGCCCGAGCCATGAAGGCCCGTGCCCAGGAGGTCAAGGCAGAACTTGCTAGGCTGCACACCTCCCTGTCCTCGGCTGGCGAGGAGGCTGTGGAGAACTTCCGCTTCTCCTCGACTTATCGTGCCGAGCTGACGGAGGCGGCTTTGGAGCACTACGGGCCGGCACGTGACCGCGGCTTTTGGGAGGGCTGGAGTGCTGCTGTGAAGGCCACAACAGGGCATTTCAACCTCGTGGCCCCAGTCCTCCCTCCTCCTTCGACTCCTTACGGCTCGGAGGCCGATGACGAAGAGGAAGGGCAAGACCCCGTAGAGGCGAGCGCCGAGTGGTCGATGTCAGACGTTGGTGAGCGAGCGCCCGTAGATATTGCCGTGGTGGACTTGATCAACGAGCCACCTTCTCCTAGTGCTACTACTGCACGTGCGCCTACTGAGTCCAGGGCACGTGATGATGTAATCGGGGCAAGTCCTTGAGAGGATGCCCCTAGCTGTCTTTTCCTTTTTTTGCACTTTTCGAGGCAGTAGCCTCTCTGTAATTTTCCTTTCTCTGAAATGAAAGCCTTCCTTTTGTTCGCAAAACTTGAGATTTCCTCCGTATACTTCCCTCTTTCCGAACTGCCGCGAGATCCTCTGGGGATATGAAGCGGCGTCCTTGATGAGGATTCTGAAGGAGCGCGACTTTCGGGATCTGCCGCTTCGATTTCCACGGATTCGATTGAGGCAGTGGGAGTCATCATGCTTCTAGGGACTTCGCTTCCTCTTATAAAAGGTGACCTTCGCAGCGCTCCGGTGATCAGCTTTGCACTAGCGAACCTTTGAGGGTAGCCTTCTTGTAGGAGTCATCAGGAGAGTCCGGTACTTCGACGGATGACAAATTTCTGCAGGCTCGTCGTCAACCCTTGGTCCTCCGGAGAAACCCAGCGCCGACACCATGGCAGCTGTGGCCTGCGCCTGGAGAGGGTGGTCCAGTCTCTGAGCAGTACCGGCTCGGGTACCTAGATGGCTAGCAGGAGGCCTTGGAGAGGGTTAACTGCTTATACGCCGGCAGGGGGATCTTGCTTCTTAAGCCGGACAAGTTCCATCCCTGAGGGGACGAGAAGTATCAGGGTACTGCTACTTTCTGTCCCTCAGCTAATTCTTATCGCATGCCTTACTGTCGCTTAACTATTGTCTGCCTCTTTGTAGGTGCTTGGTAAGATGCTCTCCGTTGCTGGAACATCTTCCTATTTTCTGGTAGGAAGGAGCGTAAGGGAGGTTGGGAACTATTTTCCCTTCTTCCACTTTGCAGAAGAGGCCATGCAGTTTGGACGACGGCGGTGGGCTTCTCGGTTTGCAGGCATGGCTAGTACGCCTCTACCCACCATTGATGGGGACTCGTTGCACGCCGTCCGCAGCGAGACAACCTCTGCATTCAAGGTGGACGTCGACGGTGGTGGAGCCTTGCTCGTCCATTTGCAGGCATGGCCAGTACGCTGGGGTGGCCTTCATAATGTGTTGGCCTTGTAGTACCACTGTCCCCCGTTGGTTTGGGTAGGCCTGTTGGTTCCCTGTAACGGGTGGGCCTCGTTGTTCCACTATCCCCTGTCCGAGCAAGGGTGGCTGGAGCAGCTGGCCTAGTTTTCCTTATGCAGGTCTTCTACCAGTGAAGTCCTTTGTTGGCCTGGGAGCTTTGTCCCTTTTCTCTGGCATAGGAGGCTTCTCTGTCGGCACCCTTCCACAGAACAAAAATGGGTGCCCGCTCAGAGACTCAGCACGATCGGTGGCAGAGGATGATGTCCAGGAAGTGGGCTGTTAGAGTTATACGTCGCCATTGCCGAGCACGTTTTGTCTCTCCATGTACTTATATTTAGCCCATGTGAGGGTATTTCACCAATTTCTGGTAGCTTGTACTTTGACTAAAGAAATATAAATTCTTTACTTTGGGCCAATACTGTTGTGTACCTTTTGTTGGAGTGTTTCTGCATGCTCTCTGGGTGATCCTTCGTGCTCGTATTCCTCAGTGTTCGCGTCTTCCATGGGAACCCTTAGATTACCTCGTTGTTTCCAAGGGGAGCGGTGCTCGCACCTTTAGGAAACCCTTAGGTCACCTTCTCGTTTTCAAGGGGAGCAGTGCTCGCCTCTAGGAAACCCTTAGGTTACCTCTTCGTTTTCAAGGGGAGCAGTGCTCGTCTCTAGGAAACCCTTAGGCTACCTCTTCATTTTCAAGGGGAGCAGTGCTCGCGCCTCTAGGAAACCCTTAGGTTACTTCTTCATTTTCAAGGGGAGCAATGCTCGCGCCTCTAGAAAACCCTTAGGTTACCTCTTCGTTTTCGAGGAGAGCAGTGCTCGCCTCTAGAAGACCCTTAGGCTACCTCTTTCATCGTTCGTGGGTAACTTACCTTAGTGGACTAAGGCTAGTGACGTTTCACTGGAAGTATTTCTGAGGTTGATAGAGTTCCACGTCCTGGGTACCTCTCTCCCCCCCAGCATCACTAGCCTATACGCCCCTTTGCCGAGTGCTTCTGCTACCCGGTACGGGCCTTCCCAGTTTGGTGCGAGTTTACCCGCGGCTCCCCGTGGGTGGGCCACGCTTGCCTGCCGTAGAACCGGATCTCCGGGGAAGAAGTGTCGCTTCTTAACCCAGGCGTTGTAGTATTGGGCCAGCTTCTGCTCATATGCCACGAGTTTCGCTTGGGCGTTGGCTCTTCCTTCTTCGAGCAAGTCTAGGTTTTCTCGCATTGCTTGGTTGTTTCTGGCTTCATCGAAATGTCCCACTCGTAACGAGGGGTTAGATATCTCCACCGGGACCACTGCCTCAGCTCCGTAAGCGAGATGAAAAGGTGTCTCCCCAGTGGCGGCTCTAGCGATAGTCCGGTGAGCCCATAGAATGCTGGGGATTGAATCGATCCATGAGTCGCCTGCTTGGTCTAGGCGGGTCTGGATGCCGTGTAGTAGAGTTCGGTTGACGTTTTTCACGAGCCCATTGGCTTGGGGGTGGCCTACCGAGGTGTAGTGGTTCCAGATCCCCAACTCTGAGCACTTCTCCAGAAAGGCAGTGCTCGCGAACTGTCAGCCATTATCGGTAGTGAGAACCCTGGGGATCCCAAATCGGCAAATGATGCTTCGCAGCATGAATTTCTAGGCTGCTTCACTTGTTATCTTCCCTAATGGTTCGGCTTTGATCCACTTGGTGAAGTAGTCGATGGTGACTATGAGGAACTTCTTCCTCCCTTGTGCTTCAGGGAAGGGTCCCAGTATGCCAATCCCCCACCGAGCAAACGGGCGAGGCTCCGTCAAGGCGTGGAGCTGCGTCGCTGGCTGGTGGTGCAGGTGGGAATACTTCTGGCATTGAGGGCACCTTTGAACATAGTTGAGGCAGTCTTGATGCAAGGTGGGCCACCAATACCCTTGTCGGATAAGCGTCCTTGCGAGTGCTCGCCCTCCCACGTGGCTTCCGCAGAGTCCTTCATGGACTTCTTGGATTGCCTGGTTGGCCTCCGTGGGGAAGAGGCACTTAAGTAGAGGAGCTGAGAGGGACTGGCGATATAGTCGGTTGTCCACCATGGTGAAGTGGGCCGCTCTTGCCCGCGTGCGTCGCGCCTCGACGTGGTCGCTCGGGAGCTGTTATCAGAGGAGGAAATCGAGTAGAGGATCATCTAGGAAGGCTCGTAGTCGATGGCATTTACCTGGAGTGCTGGATCATCTATGCTCGGTGATGATAGCTCCTCGATCAGGACTGACCTCGAATTGGAGACTGCGGTGGCTGACGCTAGGCGGGAGAGAGCGTCTGCTCGGACGTTCTCTTCGCGTGGGATGTGGACCACTTCAAAGTGGGCGAATTCATTCACCGCGGCCTTGGCCTTCTCTAAATACTTCATCATGTAGGGATCGCGGGCTTCGAACTCCCCCCTGACTTGGTTGGCGATGAGCATGGAGTCGCTGTACTCCCGTACACTCGTCGCTCCCAAGTGCTTTGCCATGTGTAGCCCAGAGAGGAGTGATTCATATTCGGCTACATTGTTCGTGGTCGGGAAGTTGAAACGTAGGGCATACTGTAACTCCACCCCTTCTGGCAAGAGTAAGACCAATCCTGCACTGCTGCCCGCGGTGCAGAAAGATCCGTCTACGTATAACTCCCATGTGGGCCCCGAGGACTGATCGGATGCGTCCTCGGCGGGTAGGGTGCATTGGGTGACGAAGTCAGCGAGAGCTTGGGATTTGATTGCTGTTCTCGGTCGAACTTGATGTCAATTTCTCCTAGCTCGATAGCCCACTTGACCAACCTTCCGGAAGCATCAGGATTATGAAGCATTTGCCGGAGAAGCTGATCGGTGAGGACGACGATCGGGTGAGCTAGGAAATACGGTCGGAGCTTGCGAGCAGACGTAATCAGTGCGAGGATGAACTTTTCAGTCTGTGAATACCGGAACTCTAGTCCTTGTAGTGCTCGGCTAACATAGTAGACGGGCTTCATGACTCCTGCTCCCTCTTGTGTGAGCACAGCGCTCATAGTGCTGGTCGTCACGGACAGGTATAGGAGTAGTTGTTCCCCCTTTTGGGGCTTGGCGAGGACAGGAGGAGTCGTCAGGTAGCATTTCAATTCTTCGAATGCCTGCTCGCACTCCTGGTCCCAGTCGATCCATCCCTTCTTTTCGGTGCCAAGTTGGCTTGCTTGATCAGTTGAAAGAAGGGGAGACGTCGTTCGGCGGCTCGGGATAGAAACCGAGCCAGAGCGGCGACGAGCCCGATGAGGCACTGTACGTCCCTCACCCGTTTCGGTCGCTCCATCTCTAACACTGCTCTGATCTAATCAAGGTTGGCTTTGATCCCTCGGTGGGTGACGAGGAAACCTAGGATTTTTTCTGATCGTATCCCGAACGTACATTTAGCAGGGTTGAGTTTCATGTTGTACCTTTTGAGTGTGGCGAAGGTCTCCGCCAAGTCGCGCAAGTGTTCGGCTACTCGGAGGCTTTTCACGAGCATATCGTCGATGTAGACCTCCATGTTGTGGCCGATCTGCGAGTCAAACATGTGCTTGACTAAGCGTTGATATGTAGCTCCAGTGTTCTTCAGCCCAAACGGCATGCGAGTGTAGCAGTATAAGCTGTGGTCGATGACGAACGCGGTCTTGTCCTGGTTGGGCTGGTGCATGCTGATCTGATGATACCCGGAATAGGCGTCGAGGAAGCTCAACATCTCGTGCCCGGCTGTAGCGTCGACCAGTTGGTCTATTCAGGGCATGGGGAAGCTGTCCTTGGGTGTGGCCTTGTTGAGGTCGGTGTAGTCCACGCACATCCGCCACTTCCCGTTGCTCTTAGGCACCAGGACGACGTTGGCTACCCAGTCTGAATACTGGGTAGGTCGGAGTAGCCCTGATCACAGCTTTTCTCCTACTTGCTCCCTCATAATGGCCTGTCGCTCGGGGTTACAGCGCCTCCGACGTTGCTATACCGGGCGACAAGTGGGGTCCAACCTGAGTTGATGCGTGATAACCTCCGGAGGGATTCCGAGAAGTTCATCCTCGGACCAAGCGAACACGTCCTGGTTGGCCGCGAGGAAGCTCGCGTACGCTTGTTTGTCGTACTCGGCCAAGGTAGCACCGATTTTTAGTGTTCTGCTTGGGTCGCCCCCAATCTGGATGAGGTATAAATCCTCAGCTGGCGTGCTCGTGCTCGGACCTGGATCTTCGGTCCTCGCCTTCTTTTCTGGTGGCGTTTCTTCGGGGCGTCGATCACGGGTGGAAATAAGGTAGCACCTCCTGGACTCTCGTTGATCACCGCGGACTTCCCCCACGCCGCGAGGAGTGGGGAACTTAAGCTTCTGGTGGTAGGAAGAGGGGACTCCTCGAAGCGTGTCGAGGATCCCTCGGCAGATGATAGCGTTGTACCCTGTCATTGCACGTACTATGATAAAGTCAGCGAGGAAGGTTACCTCTTTTGGTGCCATCCCGAACGTGATCGGGAGAGAAATATGCCCTTCTAGGCGGATAGTTGTGCGGAGAACCCGTATTGCGGCGTGTGCAGTGGCGCAAGTCGTGACATATCCACACCCATGAGTACAAGACAGTCGTACGCAATAACATCGGGCCCACTTCCATTATCCACCAAGATGCGTCGTACAGTACACTGGTTGATGGTGGCAGAAACTACCAGAGCATCAGAATGGGGCGTCGTGATGCCTTCCAGGTCATCCTCAGAGAAGACTATGGGGTCTCCCGAACGACCTGATGGGGAAAGTCCCCTGGGTGTGCCATCGCGTTGGTCCGCCGTGTTGATGGCCGTCACGTAGCGGCGCCTTCTGCTCGCCCTATCTCCCCCCGTGGCAGGCCCTCCAGAGATCGTCATGATCTCCTTGCCGTTGGGCCGATTGTCGATCGGAGGAGGCATCTTCTGTCGTCTTTCGGCGGCTTTGGCGAGGAACTTGTCGAGGAGCCCCCGGTGGACGAGATCCTCGATAGCATCCTTCAAGTTGATGCAGTTGGCGGTGTCGTGGCCATGGTCCCAATGGAACTGACATTACTTCTTCTTATTCCTCGAGTTAGGATCCGACTTCATCCGCGAAGGCCATTTGAGGAATGGCTCCTCGCGGATCTCCATTAGGATCTGGTCGGGCGGGGCCGTCAGGGGCGTGTAATGGCGGTAGCCACCCTTTTTCTTGTCGAGTGGTCACGACGGTCCCCGTCGCGTCGCTCCCGCTTGCCTCGACCCTCTCATGGCTGGTCGGCGGCTCTCTTCCGATCGGACTAGTCAGTCCCGGCCGTGCGACGTAGGGCCGCAGTGTTCTCCTCACAATGCGTGTGCTTCTGGGCCAGTGCGAGGAGATCTGGAAGTATCGTAGGGGCTTCAACCCCAAGTGCGCGCTGGAGGATGTGGTCCCGCGTCCCTTGGGTGAGTGCCGTAGTGGCGATGCCGACGTCGAGGTGGGGGATACGGAGTGCCTCAGCGCGGAAGCGGGAGACGAAATCCCACAAGGTTTCTTCTTTCCCATGCCTAAGAGCGAGCAGGGTCACAGCAGATCTGGCTACCGTTCGGCAGCCCACAAAGTTCTCCTTGAACAGCTTTTTGAGCTACGGGAAGGAGAAGATTGTCCCGGCCGGTGGGGACTCAAACAATGCTCGGACGTTCTCCCGGAGAGTCGTAACGAACGCCAAGCATTTCACGGTATCGGAGGCTTGGTGAAACACCAGGTGGGACTCGAAGCCGTGGAGGTGGTCGGCCGGGTCGGTGGTGCCGTCGTAGAAGGTGAAGGACGGCAGCTGAAGCTTCGGCGGGATGGGAGCTTCCATGATCTCTCTGGAAAAGGGAGAGTGAAAGTCCATATCATCATCGATGAGGCCGCAATTCTTGGCGGCCAGGAGGACGTCGTCTAGGTACCGGACCTTCTCTTCTATCTCGTCGAACCGTTGGAGCCGGCTGTCCATTTCAGGTTGGAATGGAGTGGGCTGCGTACCTTAGGCGCAGGCACGCTGCGCGATCGTCGGGTCCTTGCGATGAAGGCATGGGATGCCTCCCGTACCTGCCGAAAATTCTCTCCGGTCTGGTCCCTTTCACCTTCCCATCGTTCGGGTGGGGCGAGTTGGGGCCTCTGGTCCCGGAGCTCCCGGCAAAATTCTACTAGAGCTCGGATCTCTGGCGGAGATCATCTAGGTCACCTGGGGTGACCTCTTGTCGGGGGTGAGCGGAAGAAGCTTCCTGCGATCCCCGGTGAGAGGTGGGTCCCTGGTGGGAGCCCCGCCCCCAGTTGCTGGCATTGCGGAGGCTTCCACGGGGCGCCATAGCTTTTCGCTCTGATTCCCACAGACGACGCCAAGAAGTGTAGCGGCAGGAAAATGGTTCCTAAGCCACATACCACCTTCTCTATTTATTTGTTGGGAAAGTCGTCTCGCGTCCGTGGAGGCCTGCAAACACCAGGAAACCAAAGAGACGTCAGAAGGAGTCCTGGGTGTTACCCCAGGGGACAACCCTCCAATGCTTAAGTCAGCAAGGGATTAATGAGTAATAGAGAAGAGCAAAGTAAGGGAAGAATAGAGGTCGTAGTAGACGATCCGAGAGGCGTATGGGTCCTCCGCACGCGTGCTCGCCGCTCCCAACGGGTCCTCGGAGAATGCTCGCTGGGTGGTAAGACTGTGCGGGAGGAGGATTCTCTCTAGTCGCTATAGGTTGCCTCTCTGTCGTAGTTGCAGGTCGGGTTGCTCTCTTCTCAGTAGGAGGCTCTTGTGGCAGAAGTATCCACCGTGTCCTCTTGCGCAGTAGTATGGGGTTTAGTAGAAGGATCTACCGTGCTCTTCTCTCTTGTCGATGTCCCTTTTATATGGGTTGTCCTGAAGCGAGAGACCTCATCCCTTGATAGGGAAGGGTCTGTTTAGTAGAGTAACGTTCCCCCGCTATGTTGGCGGGAGTTTCCCGTTGGAGGGCGATAGCCTCGGCGCCGGTCGGTCCTTGGGCGAGTCTTACAGCGCTCATGGCGCGTGCTCGCCCGTTACGGGGTCAAGGCCGACGCCGTGGGGGCAACGGTCGGTCGTCGGAGTGTCCTCCGGCGAGAACCACGCTTGGGCCGGCTCCATTGTGCGTCGTGGAATCCGATGCTCTGCTGGGCCGGTCCTCTTCTTATTAGGTTGAGTGTGGGCGCTCGCCTCTTGGCTAGGCTTAGCGCGCATGAATCTTAGTGGGCTGCCCGTTATTGGGCCGTTCTTGGGTCAAACCAAATTTACCCTCCTCAATTGATAATTAATACTACACAAGAAGTACATATGTAGGATTATGGCAATGAAAGGATCAGAAGGGTAAAATTAGGGTGGAGGACGGAGAATAGTAGTGTCTTTAATTATGGACTACCGAAATCTGCATCATTTTTAATACATGTACAGGTATATATAGTTATGTTATGATATTTTTTTTAACAACATTAATGTAATATGTTAATCTTATAACAAAAGAGTATTAAAATTTACCAAATACAGCCAAATATCTACTATATATCAATAGAGCAATATCAAAATTACTGTAATTGACAGACGTTTTTGGTACGGTAACCAAATACCCCCTAGTTAGCTAGTAGATAACGAGCATTCCTAAGGGGAGCGAATTAGGTGACCCGATTGCAAGACCGGGTACGTGACTGATAATCGGATCACAGCCCAGCACCTTGGGATCATAGCTCGGTACGTGACTGACAATACTTAGACTGGATCACCCAATTAACATATACGCTCTTATTCCTAGACACCTTTAAATCCCTACGACCCTGTTTATTTGCAGGATAAATTGAGATATCTTATTAAAAATTGTCCTATTCACTTTGATGTTTCAGTTGAGTTAAGATGTACGGACTCTTATCTAAATTTATCTCGAGATAAAAAAATAAAGAGAATTAAATTATTTCATATTACTCAAAAAAATATTTTAAATTATCTTATCTTCTAATTAATATATTTTATGCAAGATGCCTTTTTCCTACTTGTAAAATGGCTGCTCAAAACGCCACCCTCAATCTGTAAGGGTCACAAGGGTACATTAGAGCTCCCCATGACTCGCCATGAGACAAATCCCTCCTCAAAGCGGACGTAAGAATATATAATTATTGTGATCTAAAACATTGCCCTCTTGTGGGAAATTAAGTCCCTTGTACGGTTGACAACTAATTAAATATACCAAGTGGTCCAATTATTGTATGTGCATAATGGTGCACCGTCTGTTGTTAACGATGAATCCTTTTTGGTTGCTGTCTCCTCTCGTAATCTTCCCATTTCTTTACGACACTTCCTCTCAGTGTTCCTCTGAATAAATATATATATATAATATATAAAGGGGGCGTCAAGTTATAGTCACGTCGCTGTACGGATAATAAAAGGCATCTTGCATGTTTGCATAATCGATGTCAATAATTAATGTGCATTATATATCGCATGTCAAAGCGTACGTACATTCCAATAACGGACAGACATTGGAAATTGTCAAATTTACCCACAACATTAATTATTATGCCCCAAATTAAACACCTCGTGTCAGTTTTTAGTTAATATCATAAAAAATACCAGCATTTTATCATTCAAATGTATCGTTTTTTTTTTGTTTGTGTGTGGCAAAAGAAAGAGAACCACCGAGGATCCCCCGTGCATGCACGTTTGCCATTGTTCCAGTGTAGGCCTTCCCCGACCCTAGGTACGTAGACCTGGCATTAATCCTACGCACATTGGACGGTAACGGTGGAAAGAAGAGGGTGGTCACTGTGCAATTCCAACACGTACGGCTTGAGATCTACCGTCTCAGGAATCACGTGGGGCCGACGGGGATGGCACCAACCGCCCGCATTAACAGCAACACTAGAAGGTGGGGGGACAACCTGCTAAACCTACAACTACGAGGGGGTGAATGGCCCAGTTGACAGGGTGAGTGGGGGCTTGCCCACAAAAACGTACGACGCCCAGTTGAAGGAGTATCCCTGCCCAGCTCTCCTCCTCTCAATTACACTCTTCTTCTTCTTCTTCTTTTTGTAGGACGAGTTTGACAACGGGGTGAGTTAGAGATGAGTGATCTATCTGAGATGATTCACTCGATTCTTAATTTTAATCGGAGTTGGTTAACTCATTCTACTTATTTTTTAAAAATGAGTTAATCTACTTTAATCCTATTCGACTCTGATTAAGAAAAAAAATATCAAATATAGAATAATCCATCCGACCTCGATTAACTTATCTTATCCAGACTTAACCCGTTGTCAAATAGGGCCGTAAGGTGATTTTCATAATCGAATAAGAATAGAATAACATTAATTGTTTCAAATATCCATCCTTAATTAAATTTGATAACAAGATTAAGTCATTTGAGATTGATTATGGTTAAAGTCTCTACTTTGAGATTAACTCATTTAACATTTTCACATAGAATGACTTAACTTCAGAATAAAAATAAATTATCAATTTTTTATAAAAAAAATCTAAAATAACTCACTCGATCTTACCCCCAGATAACATTCTCTAACCTGTTATCAAAGTCAACCTGTGTAACCTTTTAACAGAGGTGGGATGGAGGGGGTGGTCCATCTCCTCACCCTCGAGTCGACCCCCGAGAGAACATCAAAACCCGACTATACCTATATCTACATCCACTTATGTCTACTTTCTTTTAGAAGTAAAGTTTCACGTAATCTATCGAATAATTACATCCCATAATGTATGTAAAATAGTTGAGGTTTTTCAAATTAATTTCTCACAATAAATTAAACATATATATGGTTGCATGCGAAAGAGTGCGTGCAAAATTGCAATCGAGTCTAGAAGCTGTCATTCTGTTAATTTGTAGACTCCGATGCGTTACGTGACTCTTCTTGAATACTAAGAGAGAGATCATCACCCGTATAAAATTAAGAGCTTGCTTGGTCGCATATTATTGAAAATCAATAATCACAACAAACATATTATTGAAAAGTGAAAATTAAAAAAACACAAGTCTGTACAACAAAATGAACAGAAAAATAGGAAAAAAAAACATATTAGTTTTTGGACTTTCAGAAGAGAGAGGAAATTAAGGGAGTAGAGAGAGAGAGAGAGAGAGAGAGAGAGAGAGAGAGAGAGAGAGAGAGTGGAAGAAGTGTGCAGTGCTGCGTGAATAATCGGGCACGGGAAAAAGGATGACAAATCAGATGACAAGATCGAACGTGTGGCACGATAGCATTTAATTTTCCTCACGAAAGAAACTTTAGAAAAAATAAAAAAGGGCACGAGCAAAGAGAGAGTAGCAAGTCTCTAAAAATCAACTTATGCGACTAATTAAACGGCAAGAAGAACAAAAACAAAGAGAGAACTTAAGCATTTAGGCCGCCGTCGTCCATATAATCTTGTTCCCTCTAGAAGTACGTACGTGGGCCCCCATAGAATACCCCCCTCCTCTCGGACCCGGAGTCGAGCCATCATCCTCTCCCTCCCCCTTCAGCCAGCGAGAGATCATCAAGGGCCTCTTTGACAATGGCTTAAGGTGGGTTAGGATGGGTTAACTGGGGTCGGTTGACTTACTCCCTGTTTGATACCTTTTCCCTTAACCCGAGTCGGATAAGGTTAAAGTAGATTAACTCATTCCACTTAAATAGGTGGAATGAGTTACTCCACCCGGGTTAGGTTAAGGGATGGGTGGGTCAACTCGGGTAGATCACCCCCCCTTAACCTAACCCATTACCAAAGTGGCCCCTAATAATTACTCCGGTTATATATCTGTGTACATGTATTCCTACTTTTTATAATGCTTAAACTGTGCAAACAGTTGATGGGAGAAAGACATGGGGGCGACATATAGGTGGCTAGATTTTTCCAAATTTCTCACATAAAACCTTGTTAACTAGAGGATCGTCGTCTCACATTGGTTAATGCCTAATTAAGACGATCACATTGGTTGAGGCCTACTTAATAATTAAGACAAAGAAACAAAATATGTTTAAAGTGTGGAGAGCTCTTTAATTATCTTAATTACTCAATAACTTTCAATGTAACGTATATCAAAATCCGGTAGAGTTACAATTATCTGAGTTACGCGTGCACTCCATCTTTATCATGGCCTGCTAGCTAGATATTTTAAGGATTTTGGCTCGATGGCTCGCGTCAATAAATTGAATCGTTAACCCCCAAAAAAACCCGTCGAGTTAGTACTAAATGGCAACAACACTCTAATTAATTCAGAGTAATATTTTATCCAACATTTTAGTTAATTACGTACCGAAGGGTTACACATACAATACTCTTTATTTTTTTTTTAAAATTTTTAATGGCCCTCACATCAAATTATCTTGGTATGTCATGCAGTCACATAACCTGGTGACGTGACGTGATAATCACGTAAAAGAAAATATCTCCTTATGAATAGTAAAATTGACCCGATTTTATTATTCACATAGTTGAAACTTTGTTTTTATGTGGCCCCATGTCTCATCTCCTATGACGTGACCGACACACCAAGATAATCTGACTCGGAGGTCACTAAACAAAATAAAAATAAATAAAAATCTTACATGTGCAACACATTGGGTGTAATTACTCGAGATGTTTCACAAAGTATTACTCATTAATTAATAATGGCCAAGTAAACAAATGGGGAAAGATGATCAATAAATAAATATGGGTCTAATATCATGCTGAGGTCATTAATTAAATTAAGTCATCACACACAAAAAATTAACTTTATTTCTATCTCTTTTATATGTAATGTGGATTACTCAATGCCCTAAGGTTTTAAAAGTGACGACTTTATCCGATAATAATGTACCCATTATTTTTAAAAGGAAATAAATCTAATAATTATAATAAGGGTTTTTTTACATGAAAATTATTATTAGAGGTTAATTTATAAAAAAAATTATTCTTAGAAATATATTAGCAAGTATATCATTATTGTGTGAATCTGAATTGTGCAAAAATATCGTATTTTTTTACACGCATGTCACCTCTTTTTATCAAAAATTTATAAAAAATAACATTTAAATGATATTTATGTATTATTGAATTAATCTAATAATATATATGTTAATATATTTTTAATAATAATTTTTTATAAATTTATCTCTAACAATAATTTTCATGTAAAAATCTCTTACAATAAATATGATTGTAAAAAATTACGTGCACTTAGAGTCTAGACGGTCCCTCATTCTGTCTATGCACTCTCCACGTACGACCCGTTCCATGCCGACGACGCTGACTCATGAATACTAACTCAATTAATTAGGATATATATATATATATATATATAGATCATCGTCCCTAGTTAATTAATAAGAGATTTATTTGCTCACAATTTTCAACCTGTAATGTTTTGTTCCCTTTTTTAAAACTCTCATTGACTTCAGATCCGTGACATGATGAACACCTGTACCACCACTCTTCCTTCAAGTGGAGTTTGATAAAACGACTTGACGACGCCGGAAACACCGGGTACTTATCTCTTCTCTATCACCCCCTCTCTCTCTCTCTCCCTCTCTCCCTCTCTCATTTTACAAGCATATATAGAAGTGGGTAAGTGGGGGTGGGTGGGTGGGTGGAAGGGGGGGTTGGCCGTCGGTCCAATCGCCTTCACATGCGTCTCTCGTTTCCGTCCACGGCAAAGGCGTCGTGGGGAAGCTGTGTCGGCTGCCCGGACCGGAGAGAGAAGAGAACACCCGCGCGCCGGGACCTGGTGAGTACGTGTTTTGTGCGCAGCAAGGGGACCGCCAGCGCCGGGAGGATCCAAAACTTGCTGGGTCCAGCAGCAGAGGTCACGGGTCGCGGGCACGCGACGCCCTCCCTCATCTGTTCAGCAAAAGCAAGACTTCGGACTCCCCCTCAGGTTTTGAAGGTGGAGGAACTCCCATCCATCCGTCCCTCATCCATCCGTCCATCGGCGGCCAATGTTAATCGGGGCTGAGTTTCAGCTATAGAATATGGGGGGTCACCGTTTGATGTGATTGCATCTGTTTATTTATATATACGTCTCTCTCTCCCCCCCCCCTCTCTCTCTCTAGCTCGTTGACGCATACTCAAATGATTGAAGAGTGTCTTAGAAGCAATTAAGACTCTACCGCCGAGCCGCTAATGTGTGTCTGTTTCCGTAGGTTGGATTCTGTCCGTACGCTCCTCTTCTGATTGATTCGCATGATTAGCCCATTGGTTTGACCACCCCTTTTCTAATGAAGTCTTTCGGTACATTAATGAGACCCACCTGAAGAATCTTAAAATAAAGTTGGGAGGACCTTGACGAGAGACCCTTGCATTGTTCATCGCATGCAGGTCATATCCATGATTCTACGTTGTCCATGGTTAGTCGACTCGAACTGATTGGGATAACTCCGATCGTATTTATAAGATTTCAAGTTAGGAGACGAACAAATCACAGCGAGTCGTTATAAAATATTTAAATAGTAATTTAATATTTTTATTTTTATAAAATTTAAAAAATATAATAATAATAAATGACTCCGGGTGACTCAAAGTTCGTACTTCTTATGTTTGACGTTATATGCTGGGCAAGCAAATTTTTTTCTTTCAAAAAATAAATAAATTGTATAATGGCCATCGGGTTGAGAGAGTATTAACATGCATGATGTTCATGGATTTCCAAGTCTCGGCGAGCAAGAAACCTATGTCGGCATGTAGTGTATCCAATAATTCAATGGCGGATATATACTTGGTATAATTAGAAGATAATGGCAAACCGAAAGAAGTCAAATTTGGGTGTGGAGTACCTCACATGATGATATCTAGCCAGCCCACAAATAGGGAGGAGATACACTTCAAAGATCTCTGGACTAACTCGATGCGTGGACACTCTTGGTCAAGTCAGTGGAATGACGCGCGCAAGAGGCCAAGCCAAATAGCGGGTTCACCGCTATAAAAGATGAGCCATAAAGTTAACTTTACGAGAATATATATATATATATATATATATATTATACCTATGCCATCTCATTTATTCGCGACAAAAATGTGCCGTTCAAAGATGTGCATCCAACACAAGATGGCTCCAAACTCATAACTTGCACCTTTGAGATATAGAGATCCTTCTTAAGAAGGCATGCATAAAGGCCGCACACCATGTCCCGTCATACACATATATAGTGTCAGATTCCTTGTCATAAAATTTTAAAGCACGAGTCTTTGTACTCTGGGAGACGTGCACGTAATTTAGTTCCATATTTAAAATATAGAGAAGTGAGGAAACCTTTGTATATGGTGAAATTTTCATTGACTCGAGTCACTTGATTAATTAAGTTTGAGAGAAAAATTGACTTTGTTTATTTATTTTTTTTGTCGAGTCACTTATTGGAATCAAAAAAATTTAAAATCTTGCACTCTCTCGAACAACGAGCGAGTCAAGAATTAAATTTAGGACCTCGCGATTCCCCACCAAATAACGAACCTAACTAAACTATTCAACTGATTCAATTAGCCGACCCGTTTACCATCCCCCCCCTGCACACAAGTAAATGCAAGTCTCATTGGAGGGGTATTAATTTGAATGAGTTTACACTTCTTGAACGTTTCCGCACATGGTATATACAATCCAACACACTTCTTGATCGTGGATTCAATATGGGTAAGGTGGCAAGATAATCTTAGAGCTCTTCGGTCATCAACTCATCTATTATCCATGCTGACAAATATCCTAGGCGGCCGAGATTAATTATTGATCTTCTAGTGGTATCGACACGTTTGTCCATAGGCCCGTAGATAGAAAGGACGTACCGAGGGACCTCCCTCGCCACCCATCTAATTAGTCATGGGACGCTAGTTACGATGGCCGAACTCGACGCAAACACAAAAGAATAGAAGGCAGGCACCATGTTTAGGGGTGTAAACGATAAGTAATTTGACATCGACTCTGTGAATAATCAAACTTTACTCATCTACTAAGTCAAAGGCGTCAAGTTGAGACGAGTTCTTTTTTAGGCTCGGTTCTTAAACGAGTCGAGTCGAGTTTAATTTGAGCACAAACATGCTTGACTCGTTTAAACTCGATCATGAATAGTTTGATTAATATTATTTAATATTTAAACATTAAATAATTTTAATTAATACATATTTCAAGTGACCGGCCCATCAATCTATCTATTTCCATACTACTTCTTGTACGATACTGAAGAGGCTTGATCTCGTGCGCAAGTCTGAGCCGTACGATCCCTGATCGCCGCCACCAATGAGGACTCTGCAAAGTAGAAAACGGATCAGAGGAGCTCAGGGTTATGACCCCAGGAAAAACTCTCCGATGCATAAATCAGTAAATCGATAGCAGGTGGGAGAAGTGTAGGAGGAGGAAAGAGATGGGCACGAGATCGCTCTCCACCAACAAGCGTGGCTTAGAGTACTCAGACTTGCAGCTACACTACGAGAAAATAGACCTTCAGAGACATTTCAAAACTGCTCCAAAAAATAGAGATAAATGCCCTAAAAACTTTTAGGGGCGTTTTGATTAGTTTTAGGGGCAATTTAAAATGTGCCCCTATTGGCTCGGTCCCTAAAAGTTTTTGGGACACTTTTTGAAAAATGCCCCTAATGTTATCATTAGAGGCACTAAAAAATCGCCCCTTGATATTCTAATAGGGGCAATTTTGATGAACAAATGCCTCTAATGAGCATGTTTTAGGGGCGATTTCTCATTCAAACTACCTCAAATAACATATTTTAAGGATAGTCTTCTTAAAATCACCTTAAAATAATCACTTGAAATAATGCGTTTTATGAGCATTTTATTCCCCAAAGTGCCTCAAACAACTAATGTGTAGGGGCTCCAGTGTCTAAATATAGCACCAAAATAACCATCCAAAATGTAAAAATTAAAGTCAACACTCCTAACATGCAATCAATAGACAAATCCTATTCTTTTTAATTCATTGGCATACACAAACACCCACCATTATACAACACATGTGTATATCAATTGTCTACCTTTAAAAAAAAACACAAATAGGACATGATACTCATTGATAAAAGTAATGTCTTAACGGAGCTATATTATAAAATAAAATCATGAAAATATCCTAATTACAAAAGACATAACATCCATAACTTTGAAATACAACTCAGACCGTGGGGGCTCAATTTTTCACTCTGTGACTAAAATATAAAAAATAGTTTCCCCTTCGTGCTCTTTAGGTACAAACATTTTCTTGCTAGTGGACAAATAGTAAGGGAATCCAATTGGCTGGACGGTTTGACATGCGACCATGGCACTTGCATTCTTCTCTACTAATGCATTGCAATCTACATTCTTTTTTGGATGCCATTGCAGAGCAAGCTTCTTGTAAGCACGTTTAATTTCAGCGATGGAGGCAGTCCTTGAGATGCCCAATATCTTGTACAAATCCTTGCGCTTACTTAATTTCAATACTTTTTCAACCCTCATCAATGTTTCTCAAACACTCATGTCCCACAAATTTAAATATATCAAGAATTTATGAGCTTGTCAATCACGGCGGCTAATTTGAAAGTCAAAAGAATATAAGAGATTACGTTGCTTTATACTTTTTACAACCAAAATAATGTTTCCTACACTACAAGAAAAAGTGGCTATAGCGACCGCATTAGCGACCGATTAAATCGGTCGCTAGTCGGTCCCAAATAGAGACTAATTCGGAGACCGAAATAATCGGTCGCATAACCTAGACCGTTTCAGCGACCGCATGTATATCGGTCGCTAATCGGTCTCGATTATTGCGACCGAATTAACTTCGGTCTCTAGTCGGTCGCTGATGCCGTTATACTTCCTACTACGACCCCCGCCCGCCCGAGCCCTCCCGCCCGAGCCCCCCCCCTCCCGCCCGAGCCCCCCCTCCCGAGCCCCCTTCCCCTGCGGCCCCCTCTCCGCCCTAGCCCCCCTCCCCGCTCCCGCCCGAGCCCCCTCCGCCGGAGCCCCCCCTCCGCCCGAGCCCTCCCGCCCGAGCCCCCCTCCTCCGCCGGAGCCCCCCTCCCCGTGCTGCCTCCCGCCCGAGCCCCCCTCCGCCGGAGCCCGTCGCCGCGCCGCTCGCGTCGAGTCGCCGTCGCCGCTCGCCCTGCCGTCGTCGCCCTCCGCAGGTACCTCTCTCTCTCTCTCTCTCTCTCTCTCCCTTCCCCCTCCGTCACCGGCCTGCTCCCCTCCCCCGCCGGCCTACTCCCCTCCCCCCTGCGGCCCCGTCGCCGGCTTGCTCCCCTCCCCTCCCCCCTGCGGCCTGCGCCCCCGTCCCCCTCAGATCTCCTTCCCATCCCCATGCCCCTCCCCCTCCGGCCTGATATATATCATTCCTTCCTTCCTTTAAGTTCATTCCCTTTACTATTTAATTTTTTGTCATGTCCATCCGCTTGAATTATGAATTATTATACCAAGAGAGAAAATGTTTGTTTAGCAACTAGGTTGGCATGGTTAAATATGCTGCTACACTTTATCTTATGACAGCCAAAATTGTCTACAAATTGGAAAACATATACCTGAAAAATTAAATGCATCTAAATATCTTTATTGATAAATGTGTACTGCTCATAGGAGAGCAGCCAGCTGTCCCCAAAATCATGCATTAAGCTGTATGTCTCTGGATCAAATGGATTCCTTTGATTTCACTTTATCAATTGGGATGCATTTCAGGAGAAAGATGCAAGAGACATTGAGATTCCCAACATTAGATGGGAGGTGTTCGAATTGATGATGAGGTTTGTAATATCCCCTCAACCTTTTTCCATTTTCCGCAAATTTTTGTATGCATGTTTGACATGTGGTTCTACTGACTGCCATACTTCAACAGATTCATCTATACAGGTTCTGTTGAAATAACCCAGGATATCTCGCAAGATCTTCTTAAGGCTGCTGATCAGTATCTGTTAGAGGGTCTTAAACGTCTGTGTGAATATGAGATTGCCCAGGTAGGGAAGAAATCTGAGAGCCTGGATTCCTTAGGGCTGTCAACATATATTCTTGTTTTGATAATATTTAGTCCCCTTTTTCAGGATGTATCTCTGGATAACATTTCCAGCATGTACGAGTTGTCGGAGGCATTCCATGCTATGTCACTCCGCCACACTTGTGTCCTGTTTGTTTTGGAGCAGTTCGATAAAATTAGCACCAAGCCTGGGTAAATGATGCCCTCAGTTGATATTGATAGCAGAATTATTATGTCTTGCATTATTTTGAGAAGCTCTGATCACCTAGTGATGGTTTATGAAGGTATTCTCAGCTGATCCAACGTATGATCCCAGAGATACGCAATTATTTTAACAAAGCGTTTAAGCCCAACCGAAGGAGTTCTCGGTTGTAGATCTGCTTACGTGATAGAAGCTAATGTGCGGCGTACGTGATAGAAGCTAATGTGCGTGGAAATAGGTTGTATAGATGAACTTTTATTTAGCTCCCTCCCTGTTGTAACCCACAGTTGTTTGGTCCCTTTAGAGGCTTCAGATGCGCGTTACCTGTTTGAAACCAGGATCGTATTATTTTGACATTACTATTTTGACATTACTGATGTGCCTCATGTGAAACAGCTAGGGAGACCGGGCTAATTGGTTTGATCAATTACTAGCCATTTGGCAGGCTCGGCCTTCATGATTCTGGGATTGTGTGCTGAAGAGGCCCATGATTCAGGATAAACAGATGTGGGGAGGTGGTGGTTTTAGGATGCCCAGTCAGATTCGAGCCAAGGTAAAGATTGCTATGTCTTGTTTGATTGGAGTATTAGTTTTGATACTAATATGTTTAGAATATAGAATTTTGAGATCTAGAAGCATTGAAGATGGCAGCTGAAAGGTAAGCAGAGGTGGAGGTGAAGGAATGTGAATTCTATTTTTTTAAACATATATTTGATTTATATAGATTTGTTTATAATACTATATTCTTGTAGTGCATGAATATCAAAATCGATACTAACAAAAAAAACACTAATAACAATACAGAAGTACTATTGATATATACAGTTGACACGAATCTAGCAACCCCAGAGTATTGTGCATGACATGGGAAATCTTAACTCTACATAGTGCATTCTATCTAACTGGATGTGATTTTTGGCAATATTGATTAGATTATGGGTCTATTGACACCAAACTTTCGCATGTTTTTTAATGTATTATTTAGGAAGGGATACTTATGTACCTTTAGAATCTTGCATATTACATGCCTGTATGTTTTTAATGTAATATCAGATATACCTTGTTGCCATTTGTGGTTAAGTAGATTAAGATGAGACAAGGTTTGTGGGGTTGCATTGGATTGGTGCATATTGCACGTACTCGATTGTGCTAGGTGAAAATTGATAGGGTAGCATGTTGGTATGCATTCAATCCGATGTCAGGTCACTGACAGACGGCGGTGGCAGTCGATAGGTTGGTTGGCTTGAGAGAGAGATGGGGTGGCGGGGTGAGGTTCTCTGGTGGAGTTCTAGGTATTGGATTGTTGTGGATGGAGGGTAGTGCAGCCATGGTGACGGAGGAGAGATGCATGGTGGAGGGGGGATGCCAGAGGCTGAAAGTTCATAGGTGTGTTGGTAGGAATTGTCCGTGTGGAACGAGCACGTGTTGGAGTTGGCGGGGAGGGTGATGGGTTTGCTTAGAGAGGGGTTGGGGCTTGGGGTTGGCGGCCAGGAGTAGAGAGGCTGAAGTGCTTGGAGACTGCCAATATGGTGGGCGAGGTAGGAGGTTGCGGACAAAAGGGGCTCGTGGTGGAGGAGGTGCCAGCGGAGGGGGTTCATGGCAAAGGGAGGTTGCCTACGGGAGGGTACTTGTGGTTCTGGTTGGGTTGCCTAACTTCTTGTCCACTGTCAGTCAACTAGTGAAAGAAAATGAGTCGATCGACTTGCAGTGGTACGATGAGTTGGCCAACTTTTGCTTTATCATATGATTTAATGGTATATTGACCCATATGAAATTTCTATTAGTTTATATACCCCTCTAAACCATTGAAAGAATATTTTCTGAAGGAATATTTTGTTAAATCATTTTTATTTCATATTAGTTTATATACCCCTCTAAATGTTCAATCATTTCCATCTGGTCAAAGAGTCAATCAAAAATTTTCCACGACAACGAACTTTACACACCATTCTTGTAAGCTTTTCACATATATTTATAAATCGCTTGAGCATATGAAATATCAAAGAACTGTAGAAAGGAGCACCGAGGTTATCCCTACTATTTCTTCTATTTGTTTTGATTTAAGTTTGCGAAACTAAATCAAAACAGCTTTTCTTGGTTTAAAATATTGACAACTTTTGAAGATCCAAAAGAGCATTTTGTTGAAATTAGTTCTGTAGTTTCCAATAAAGATAGATTCTGATAGATTTGGAGATTAAGTGGCGTGGTGACCAACAACGTGGGTAGCGATGATAGCAAATGTAGCGTGGTGAGTAGTAAGTAGCGAGGTGACCAACAACGTGGGTGTCGATCAAGTTCGGGCAATGACCGGTGCAACGCCGTTTAATAGGGGTGAGGAGAGTAGAGGGAGATTAAGTGGTGCGGTGACTAACAACGTGGGTAGCGTTGGTGTCGTGAGTGGGGTTAGTAGGCCAGGAGGGAGATTAGTGATGATGTCGTGAGCAGGGTTAGTAGGCGAGGACTAGGAGAGGAGAGAGGGAGATATGCCGAAGGCGATATGATGTTAGGCTGGCTGCAACTCGAGCTCTGCATAATTCTTTGGGATTTGCTCAGGCAAACTTCGGGAATGATATGGAGAGGGATTATATCATGAGAGTCATTTGTGAAGCTACTCTGTCCCCTGAGGTGAAGATACGGCAGGCTGCATTCGAATGCTTGGTCTCCATATCCTCCATGTATTATGAGAAGCTTGCATCGTATATGCAGGACATATTTAACATCACTGCAAAAGCTGTGAGGGAAGATGAGGAACCTGTTGCTCTACAAGCTATTGAATTCTGGAGCTCAATATGCGATGAAGAGATTGACATCTTAGATGAATATGGAGGGGATTTTTCTGCTGATTCTGACACCCCTTGCTTTTATTTTATCAAGCAGGCACTACCTGCGCTTGTCCCTATGCTGTTGGAGACACTCCTTAAGCAAGAAGACGACCAAGATCAGGATGAAGGAGTTTGGAATCTTGCAATGGCTGGAGGAACATGCTTGGGTTTGGTTGCACGGACCGTGGGAGATGACATTGTGCCTCTTGTTATGCCATTCATAGAAGAAAACATTAACAAACCTGAATGGAGGCAGCGAGAAGCAGCAACTTATGCATTTGGTTCTAAAATCTGAAATACCGGTCGGATGGCCGTGCCGGTCCTTCCAATACGACCGGGGAGATGAAAGTGACTTGTCAGAACTGACGGAATCCAAATCGGATGCCCGGTTTGAGCTCGGCGCTCAAACTTCATTTTTAAAATACACTTATTTCAAATGAACTGTTAGGACGGGTCCGGGGGTCTAAAATCTGAAATACCGGTCGGATGGCCGTGCCGGTCATTCCAATACGACCGGGGAGATATTAATGACTTGTCAGAACTGACGGAATCCAAATCGGATGCCCGGTTTGAGCTCGGCGCTCAAACTTCATTTTTAAAATACACTTAGTTCAAATGAACTGTTAGGACGGGGCATTTGGTTCTAAAATCTGAAATACCGGTCGGATGGCCGTGCCGGTCATTCCAATACGACCGGGGAGATGAAAGTGACTTGTCAGAACTGACGGAATCCAAATCGGATGCCCGGTTTGAGCTCGGCGCTCAAACTTCATTTTTAAAATACACTTATTTCAAATGAACTGTTAGGACGGGTCCGGGGGTCTAAAATCTGAAATACCGGTCGGATGGCCGTGCCGGTCATTCCAATACGACCGGGGAGATATTAATGACTTGTCAGAACTGACGGAATCCAAATCGGATGCCCGGTTTGAGCTCGGCGCTCAAACTTCATTTTTAAAATACACTTAGTTCAAATGAACTGTTAGGACGGGGCATTTGGTTCTAAAATCTGAAATACCGGTCGGATGGCCGTGCCGGTCATTCCAATACGACCGGGGAGATGAAAGTGACTTGTCAGAACTGACGGAATCCAAATCGGATGCCCGGTTTGAGCTCGGCGCTCAAACTTCATTTTTAAAATACACTTATTTCAAATGAACTGTTAGGACGGGTCCGGGGGTCTAAAATCTGAAATACCGGTCGGATGGCCGTGCCGGTCATTCCAATACGACCGGGGAGATATTAATGACTTGTCAGAACTGACGGAATCCAAATCGGATGCCCGGTTTGAGCTCGGCGCTCAAACTTCATTTTTAAAATACACTTAGTTCAAATGAACTGTTAGGACGGGGCATTTGGTTCTAAAATCTGAAATACCGGTCGGATGGCCGTGCCGGTCATTCCAATACGACCGGGGAGATGAAAGTGACTTGTCAGAACTGACGGAATCCAAATCGGATGCCCGGTTTGAGCTCGGCGCTCAAACTTCATTTTTAAAATACACTTATTTCAAATGAACTGTTAGGACGGGTCCGGGGGTCTAAAATCTGAAATACCGGTCGGATGGCCGTGCCGGTCATTCCAATACGACCGGGGAGATATTAATGACTTGTCAGAACTGACGGAATCCAAATCGGATGCCCGGTTTGAGCTCGGCGCTCAAACTTCATTTTTAAAATACACTTAGTTCAAATGAACTGTTAGGACGGGGCATTTGGTTCTAAAATCTGAAATACCGGTCGGATGGCCGTGCCGATCATTCCAATACGACCGGGGAGATGAAAGTGACTTGTCAGAACTGACGGAATCCAAATCGGATGCCCGGTTTGAGCTCGGCGCTCAAACTTCATTTTTAAAATACACTTAGTTCAAATGAACTGTTAGGACGGGTCCGGGGGTCTAAAATTCGAAATACCGGTCGGATGGCCGTGCCGATCATTCCAATACGACCGGGGAGATGAAAGTGACTTGTCAGAACTGACGGAATCCAAATCGGATGCCCGGTTTGAGCTCGGCGCTCAAACTTCATTTTTAAAATACAAGATGAAATTTGAACTTATATTGTGTGTGTGTATTTATATATATGAAAATGAGCTGGCTTAAACTATTGGCATACTCTTGTTAATGCTTGATTTCTTTATTAAGTCTTGTTAATGCTTGATTTCTTTATTAAGGATTTGATTATAATTTTTTTAAATGATATACAGGATCATCCGTCGCGAGATGTTGGACGAGACGACGACCAGGATGATGTTGGACGAGACGACGACCAGGATGAGACATATGTGGAGGATTTGTGATTTTATTTTAGTTGTGTATGTTGTCATTTTATTATTATGGATGTATGATTAATTTGTGATTTTATTTTAATTGTGTGTAATTTGAGGTTCGTGGAGATTGTGATCCGTGTAGTTGATTTATTATTGTTTTATGAAATTGTTATTTATCAGGTGTTTGTATGTGATGAATTTGAGATTTGTCGATATTGTTGTCTGTGTAGTTGATTTTATATTTATGTTATGAATTTGTTATTTATCAGGTAATTTATTTATCAGTTTAAATAAATTTTTAAAAAAAAAATAATGCAAAATTAGCGACCGCATGGAGACTGAATTGCGACCGAATAGCGACTATACGTTATATTTCTTTTATTAAATAAATATACTTGGCGACCGACTTGCGACCGAATTGAGACCGAATAAATCCGATAGGTTAATTTTATTTTTAAAAATACAACATAATTAGAGACCGAATAGCGACCGAATTGAGACCGACTAATTAGCGACCTATCAGGCGACCGATTATAATCGGTCTCTGGTAACGACTGATACTGCGACCGAATTATGTCGGTCGCTATATAGCGACTAGTATATAGCGACCGACATGTTCGGTCGCTAGATAGTCTCTGTTCGGTCGCAATGCAGATTTGCGACCGATCTACGACTGAATAGCGACCGCTAGGTCGGTCGCTATCCGCGATTTTTCTTGTAGTGCTATCAAATGGCACCTTGTAGAAGTCAATTTTATTTTTCCAAGGTACGATGAATGCATACATATAAGAAAGAAAAAGTTTGAACTGCCAGAAACCTTGTAGAAGTCAATTTTATTTTCCCAAGGTATGATGATGCGTGTGTAGTATAGCCTCTATTTCACCACTTTAGAGCACCATTAAAAGTTTGGAATCATCTAACCCTCTACAAGAAACCTCCCATAAATTTCATGTGCCATAAGTATCCATGTTTGACTGAGTTATAATCAGTGATGTCAAAATACAGGGGAAAAAAGACTCCCAAATTTATTGAATTTGAGATATCTTGTAATCTTAATGGATTGATCATCATTTGAAATTACATTTGTGCTGGGAACAGAATTCTGACTTAGAGTCATCGACCAAGGATTCAATGCAGGCCGCTCATCAAAAAAATATCTTCTTCTGATCAACTGAAAAGCAGATCATAATGAAACATACTCAGATATAGTCCTCAGAAAAATGAATTAAACAGCAGTTCTGATGCAAACACAAACCATATGAAAGAACTTTATTATACTTTCTTTGTCATATCTTGCTCCCTTAGCAGCCTACAACATTGAAAAAAATAACCACACAGATTGATTGCGCACACGCTTTACTCATGGAAAACAAACAAAGGAGAAGTAGATACTAAAAATAGACAAATAGAAGATAAGATGGATTGTTTCTGCTAAAACTAATTCATCCCAATGCCTGTGTCAAGCATAATCATAGACAACATAGGAATTCATTTTCTGAAAATATGTACTAGAACAATTGAAATAAGTAACACTACTTTGGTGGCAGTGCATTGTGGGCTGGGCCATGGGGTTTGTGCTCCTACTGGTCGAGGTGGACTGCCCATTGTCTATTCTATGGCAACCAACAAAACAAATAAGTGACTTCAGAATAAAAATACAAAAGAGAAAGAGAGATCAAATCAGATTAGAATTCACACACACACACGTCACACAAAGCTTTGGGTGGGTAACAGAGGATTGAATAGAACAAATGGATAAAATACAAGAGACCATCACTCACGCAAATAATATCAGTAATATTTCCAATAAGTGACTTCAGAATAAAAAAACAAAAGAGAAAGAGAGAGCAAATCAGATTAGAATTAACACACACACACAAACACACACACAAAGCTTTGGGTGGGTAGCAGAGGTTTGAATAGAACAAATGGATAAAATACAAGCTCCACTTTTGAACATAAGGGCAATATCTAGATACATATACAAGTGCACAGGATGACTCCCATAACAAGTGAAAAAAAGGCTCCTTAATACTAATGAGAATTTTTCAAGAGCAATGACTAACATATAGGTCACATTGTTTCAGGAATGCAAAAAACATAAATTTTCTAAGCACCCTAGCATTTACGAGCATGTAAGTATTATTAATGATATCTCAATCACCTAATCTGATTCATGATATGTCAATGGCCATCTCTTCTTTCAGAAAAGACCATATGACAGTGAAGATGCACTTGTGACATTTGTTTGACTCTTTTATCCAAGAAGGATTTGCACTAACTGTAAAGAAGTGAAAGATGATATTGACTTAGTTTTCTACATGCAGGCAATACAATAGGTCAAACCAAACAATTGACTTCAGCTTGAAATAATATGCATACTATTACCATCTCTCTGGCATATGAGATCACAAAACAAACCAATGGGATGAGAAATATACAGCCACCTAAAATATTGAGTCTTACTTGCTCACCAACCACATTCAAGAAAGGGCAAAGAAGCTTTGATCACCTTGCAAATAATATCAATAATATTTCCAACAAGCAGTGAAACCAGACATATATTGCTAGTGAAGCCTCTGCCAGAATCCCCATTCCTGGTATACAAGTTCACTGAAACAAGAAAGTGGATAAATGGCACTAGATATAGATACAACCACATACATATTGCAACTTGAACTAGAGCGCACAATGTAGCAACAAAAGGTGATGACAATGATTCTTCCTTAGGATTCTATATCACCTTTTGTTGGGTTTAGTTTGTTTTGATGATGTCACACCAACAATGAGTCATTTGTCCTTAAGTCTGAAATAACACAAATTCAACTGCTACATGTTCTGTCACATATGCTCTACACATTCCAAAATGCTTTTCAGACGTGGTTGCTAAACCAATAAGTTCTCAGGTTGTTTGAATGGTCAGCTAGTAGACTTGAAGAGTTCATGACACTCAGCTCACTGCAATGTGAACTTCAGAATACCAGCTCAGAAAATCAATAGGCTAATTAGTTCAGTAGACTTCAGTCTGCAGTCAGTTTAGATGTTGGTCTGGGCAATCAGAAAATTGAGTTCAGCAGGCCTGAATGAGTTCAGTAGACCTTCGTCTACAAAGTGTGTCAGAAGATCAAAATTCAAATTGGTTCAGCAGACTTCTATCTGTCGATCAGTCAAACTTCAGCAGACCTCTGTCTGCTAGCTTAGTCAGAAGAATAATTTTTCCAAGCAATTGAGCAGACTTATATCTCTTAGTCTATCAAAATCAGCAGACCTTGACATGTATCTTCTTACCTCCATCACTGGTACATCACCAAGCCTTGAATGCGTATGAAAAGGTCTTAGAGGAGGTAATTAGGTCATATTCAGAGGATGTTCTAAGTTTCAGAAGTCACCTCACATGTTAGTAGAAGTTCTTGAGCATACAAGGAAAAGTCAGTCGACCAAGTTTCAAGCAGGCCAACTGAATTTCAATCTACTCAGTTCAGTTGTTACCCATCTTCATCTTACCCAAAAGTAGAAGTTTCAATCAGTAGGAAAAGGTCAAAAGGAAGCCTACTGAGGTCAACTATTGGGATTCTAACAATATTGGATAGGACTTGCTACAAAGGAATTGAAATCTGCCAACTTAAGGAAAAGTCAGTCGAGTTCAGCCCAATTCAGTCAACCTGACTGAAAGTCAGTCGACTGATTCTCAAGTAAGTCGACTGAATTTTTTGGAAATTTGCTGAGTTCAATAAATTGTTATTCAAACCATTTCAGATGAGCTATTATGGAATCACAAATTTTGATAAACATTTCTGGAATGATATGGACAAACCAGTCTTGTTGCTTTCCTTGCCATCCTCTTGGCTCTCATATCAATTTTCTCCAGAAAAATTTTCTTGTTTTGTGCATATCATTCTCCCTACGTAGCTTTTGATATGGTGCCGCCGCTCTAAGTGTTGCATCCATAGCTAGCCTCTTTACAGGACCATGCATAAGATATATTGATCTTGTGGGAGTTCCATACGAAAAAATATTCTTCAATGTATAACCATTCTATTTCATTAAGGACAGATTCTTCAGGGACAATTGTTGATGACCATTAAGAAAGTCATATAGATAGCAGGATAAACAAGTTAATTCATAGGGTTTTTTCATATAAACTATTGTTAAAAATGAAAAAAATATTTTTATCACTCCTCATTTCCATTTGTACATTTACCATTAAAAATGACACTAATGTGAAAGGAGACCACAAAATGGTCATTTACATCTTTTTGTATGTAAAAAGAACATTCCATGGCCTTTCTGGCCACTATTGGCATTTTTAATGATGTGTACAAATGTAAATGTAGAATAATCTATAATTTTTGTTTTAACAATGGTTTATAACAAAAAACCCTTACTTTGTTACTCTACTGTCCAGAATTCAACTAGCATAAAGCAAATTACTCAAGACTACAGTCCCAAGAAATTAAACATGTCAGGTATAATGAAAATTATCTTGATCTTTAGAGTAATTAGGGTAGGCTTACACCTAATTAGAATATTTTAAGGGCCAGAGAATGTAATTCAGGGATGTAGGAGAAGGTTTTGTCGTAAGGAATTCAAATAAACCATTCAAGCAGGTGCGAAAATAGCTGACAATGGATAGTTTTTCTATGATGCAGCACGCATCGTAGCATGTCAAAGTCTCAAAAATTGTTCTAATCATCAAAGTGACAGGAGTTAAGTTATTATAATAAATCAGTTATATTTGTTCAAACCTCGTCCAAACATGTTTGGGATATCATCATGTGCCATTCCCCTGCCATTCTCCTACAATGCAGCAGCCACAGTTTAAACCTAAAGAAGTCTAAGATGGACTATCAACAAAGAAAAAAAAAGATAGATCGAGTCATTTCCATGCCCATCATTCACGAAGCCTTCCCATTCAATCTAGAGCCTGATGAAGGATCTGGCCAAGATTCAGATGAATTTAAACTGATATGGATGTCAGAAAGCATATAACATGTACTGCTCACTTCTAGTTGTTCTCAGAACAGTCATCAGGGTGTGCTTCCATATGTAAACTTTAGAACACAGTTCAATGATAAAGGATGCAATCAAATATTTAAATTTTGGTATCGGAACATGGCAAAATCGTGAGAGCTTTTCCTTTGACATTGACCTCCAATGCCTATCCACAGCATCGAATGGAAATTAGAGGACTACTAATGCAATCACGAAATACTTGAAATAACCAACAATAAAGAGAGACCTCAGAGCTCCGGCAAGCTAAAATATTTGGCGTCAATCCAAGTCCTCTTAGCCCCCGAACACTGTGCTAAGTAGATTTAGTTTTCTACATGTAGGCAATACAATAGGTCAAAACCAATCAATTAAATCTAAGATAAATAGCTCTATTTTATATTGGGACAAAGTTGGGATTAGAGAAAGCTTAGATATTTTCTTTCCCTTCTTACAGTCTAATAGACAAAGAACATGCATTCAACCTAAAGTTAATTGATTTCAAACATGCTTTAGACTTAGCATCTAGTCTAGTATGATCATTGATGACTGTAGTGGTTATGCATATCTTTGCAGGTAAGCATCCTATGAAGCTTGAAGAGGCGGAATCTCGCGCTGGTTCCTGAGCGGGCTGGATTTCACCAAGTTAATGAACTGCAAGACAGGGAAACGGGTCAGGGGGCCCAGGGAAATTTCCTGGGGCAAAACTCTCCGACGCTCAAGTCAGTAGAGCAATGGTGAGAGCAGCGATAGGGAGGGGAAGGTGAAGTCGCGAGATCCCTCTCCACCAATGGGGTGAAGTGATCTGTGCTCAGGAATTGGGGGTGGATCAATGTCCTTTTTTCCTTACCTCTCGCCGGAAGGTATCCTAGGTTTAAATAGTGCGCCGCCCTCTGGAGTCCTGCAAGCTGAGAGGTCTCCGGTGGAGGTTACGTCCTCGTCGTGGGCTTTTATGGCCTCATCGTGGGGGTGTTATCCTCGCGGGGAAGCCGGAGCTCCTGGACTTCTTCTCGTCCGACCCGCTGTGGACTCTAATGGCTGCAGTGATGAACATTTTATCGGTCGTACCGAGCTTAAGGGGGCCGGCCCTATCGGGCGATAGGCCTAGCTCGATGAGGAGATGGGTCGGCCAGACCGGCTAGCGCTTCCCCCCTTCGTCCGGAGGGATAGCTCGTGCGCGGGTCTTCCTGTGACCTGACCGAAACTCGGGCTCTCCGAGCCTTGGGGCCGCCTAGGAGAGTTGTTTCCTCGAGCATTGTTTTATTGGACTTTTCCGAGTGGGCCCTGTGGGCTGTCACTTGGACGAGCTTGCCTCGTTGGGCCTTGTTGGGCCTAGTTGGGTCTGCTCCTAGAGTGGGCTGCAGGAATCCCCCTCTTCACTTGTCTCCCTCCTACTCCCGAGCCAAGGAGGCTTGGTTGAGTAGTTTTTCGAGGCTTTGGACCGGCGTGGCTCGGGTGGGTGGAATCCTGTTGGCGTTTTGAAGCCACGTGTAGTGGTCGCCTGGGCCTGTAGTAATGATGATCCTGACGGATTTGAAATGAAGGGGCCCCCTTTTTTCTCGGAGGTTGAAACGGCGCGCCGCCTCCCGCGAGGGTTTATAGGCGTAGGGCGCTGCTCGTTCCTCCCAGTCTTTTTAGGGTTTTTGGCCATTCCTCCATTTCTTTGCTTCTGGGGCTCCTTGATGCGCCGTGAAGATACAGCGGGGAAGCAAGTTCTTGCGGCGGCATTTGAGGAGCTGGCGCGTATCACCGCGGAGGCGATCCGGTAGCTTCCTTCTCCCCCGGAGTCTTCGGGCTCTAGTGAAGGTTCTTCTTCCAGCTCGATGGCGGCTCTGCGCTCGGAAATCGAGCAGGTGAGGCGGGAGCCCGTCCCCAATCGCAGCGAGTTGGGGGAGGCTGATGTAAAGAAACTGGAGCATCGGTTTCGCATGCCCTTCCGATATAGCTTTGTAGCCGCTGCCCCATACGAGATGAGCTTGGATAGCTGCACGAGCCATATTTGTACTTTTCTCCTGGCGTGGAAGAGTGGATTTTGCCTCCCCTTCGAGCCTTTCATCTTGAAGCTTCTCAATTTTTTCGTGTTGGCCCCTGTTCAGTTGGTGGCCAACTCGTATCTCCTGCTGTCTGCCTTTCGGATCCTCTGCCGCCTGCAGGGGGTTCCCCCGTCCCTGGATCTTTTTAATTATTTCTTCGAGCTGAAGGCACATCCGTCGGCGGGGAAAGGCTTCTATTTTATCCAGGCGCGCAGGAATCAGAGTTGTATTCCGCTGGCGGTGAAGCATTCTTCACACAAAGGGTGGAAGAGGCAGTTTTTCTGAGTGAAGGCGGAAGCAGTGGATGAATCCTGGATGTGCCAGGTTATGCCCAACTTCCATCCGAATCTTCCCCCGCGACAGGAGGAGTTCCCCGCCGATGTGGAAGAGTACGCCGCTCGCTTGTTGACAAATCGCCTGTCGACTGAGGAGCTGGTGACGCTAGAGAACGTGGAGCGGTATCTGCTTACACAGCTCAAGCCATCAGGTACCATTCTTCGGATTCTTCTACGGGGTCGGAGGGTCACCTTTTCGCTTCCTAACCGAACCTTCTTCTTCATCGCAGACATCCGGCGGGAGCCCTTGGAAGAGGTCACCGAGGTCGTCGATCTTGGGGATGACTCGGCAGCCGATGAGCCTGTCGCTCCCGCGGGTCGTTCCCAAGCCCGGGATAAGGGCAAGGGGGCGGCCTCCGAGGGGTCTTCGCGGCCAAGTGGGCCGAAGCGCAAGGATCCCATGGAGGGAAAATTGCGGGAAGCCGTGAAGGCCAAGAAACGGGCCAAGAAGGCTAGCCTTCCTACCGCTGCCGGGGGCGACTCTGGCTCGGCGGCGCTCCCCTCTCGGGGGCAAGATGGGGCCGACCCTTCCGGGCCAGCTCCCCCACCTACCAGGCGAGAGGGGGTCAAGGAGACCAGGGGCCCCTCAAAGGGCGGAGATGGGTCGGTTCTCCCCTCCCCGGGGACGGAGGGGACCGGTGCCGAAGCAGCCAGCGTCGAGACTGGGAGACCGGGAGACCAGTCGAGGTCGGCACCGTCTCGGGCGGCGAGGCGTGGGCCGAGACAGATAGGGATGGGGGTTTGCCCACGAGGGCGTCGCAGCCCCAAGTGCTCGGAGTTCCTGGTCCGGTCGATCCCGTGGCGCCAGTCGAGGTTGGGGGTTCGCCCGAGGAGGCATCGCAACCACAACCGACTGCGTCGCGCGGGGTGGTCGGCCCCGTCGCTCGAGTCGAACCTTCTAGCGGGGCGTCTGGTGGGGAGCGGATCTCCATGCCGGAGGCCTTGGAAAGGCTCGGTGTTTCGGACGACCTCTACCGGGTTTGCCGAGAGGTTGCCGCAAAGACGAGGGGGGGAGACAAGCGCCACTCCCCCTCCAGAGTCCTCGACGTCCTCATGGAGGGCGGCCTAGTCATGGCTCGGTCGGCGGCCTTGATGGCTGAGTCGTACGCTCGGACGGAGGTGGAGCGGTCGAATCTCACCTGGGCCCTCGGGGGGTGCGAGGGAAAACTGGCCCGCCTCAGCGAGGAGCTTGAGGGGCTTCGACGGGAGTTCTCCGTGATCAGGGATTTGGCACGGGCGAGCCGGCTTTAAATCGAGGCGCTGACCGAGCGGTTGGCTGAGGCCCGAGAGTCGCTTGAGAGGAAAGGCAGACTCTTGGAGGAGGAGCGTCTGCGTCACCTCGAGCTGGACGGTCGCTGGGAGCTCGAACGTGCCGAGCTACTGGACCGGGCGGAGGTAGCGGAGCGCCTTCATTCCATGGCCGAGGCGGACCGAGTCCGGGCGGAGAGGCGGTCGAGCGAAGCCGAGCGAGAGAGGGTCGCGGCAGAGGAACGCCTGGCGGGAGCAGAGGAGCATGCGATCGAGGCGGAGCGGGCTCGGGTCGAGCTCATTGGAAGGACGGAGCAGATCGAGGCGGAGGCGATCGAGCGGTATAGAAGCTCGGACGCTTACTCAGCAGACCTGGAGAGAGCCGCCCTCCCATATTACGAGATAGTGCTTCGTCGGGGCTCCCGAAAGGGGTTTAAGCAGGGTTATCGTCGGGCGGTGGACTACGCCTTCGATCAAGACTCTGGGATCGAGTTCCTTTTGGGGCAGAGCTATGACTCGGATGAGTCGGTTTCTAGCTCCTCTGCGTCGAGCGGGGAAGGTTCAGAGGAGTCTCCTCCGGCGGGGTCACCAACTCCGGACGTCTCGGGAGGGCTCGTGACCAAGACAGTTCTCGCACAGGCAAGGTCAGTGCCCGGGTCGGCCGTCATCGAGGGTGCCGGGGGTGACGCGCCTACTTGCATCGCTCCCGAGCTTCAAAGTGGGCCCAAGGCCTGATGTATTTTGCCTTATTTTACCCATTTCTCTCGTTTGCCTCTCTTTCCTCCTTTAGAGAGTTTCCTCTTTATGAGATAAAGAATAACTTACTTGTTTGATCGCCATCCTTGCCGTGATTTGGCTGGCGTATCTGAAGTAGTTGGAAAGTGCCGATATGTCCTGCGTGGTTTTTGCATGCTGATTTGGTAGGCTTCTGACGGGGCGTCTTTCCGTTCCCTCACGCTTTGAATGGCAGGCCACTTCGTGAATCCCGCTAGGGCGGGAAACGAGGAGTTGGAGGTGACCATTCAGGGAGAAATCCTTGGCGTGTTTTTGAGGGGGGAGCCATTTAAGGCGCGTAGCCTCCCTTAGCCTATAAGAAGGACCGAAGGGCTCCCCTTCCTCTTTACCGCTTGGGATTTCCTCTAACAGTCTTTCCTCACTCCTTCTTCTTCACTTTGCGTTGTGCCGTTGCATTCGGAGCATGGAGGATCCTTCGGAGGGCGACGCCGCCGACGAAGGGGAGCAGAGGGCTCTTGCCATCCCAGCTTGTTGGACGGGTCCCACGGTCGCCCCGCGGGTTTGAGACGGGTCCGACGGTCGCCGCGCGGATCTGGGGAGGGCTTCGACGTGCGAGAGCACGGCTCTTGCCCTTTCTCAGTTCTGGCGTGGCTTCCGGGCGGGCACCGAGGCGAAGGACGGATGGGGGTATCAGGGATGCCTGCCGCCACTCCCCCTCTGCATGGGGGGGGAGGCGCATCAAGTTCCCTCCTCACCGAAGACTTCCTCCGTCTGTAGCCTCTTTCTCCCTCTTCTGCTCTTCATTTCTTTTACTCTTCGGAGGCTGCTTGCTCTCTGTTCCCTTCCAAGGAGTTGGTAGGTTGGGATAGAGGAGGTCTTCACGGCACTCCTTCTCCCTGGCCTCTATCAACTTGGAAGGTAGCCTTCCCCAACTTTAGAAGGTGATTAACCTTCTCTGCAGTCCTTCTGTCACCTTTTTCAGGGGTCATCTGAGCCAACTGGATTGGCCCCCTCTTGTCCGAGCCAGTTTCTACGCGAGGCAGAGTTAGTGGCTGGACGCGAGGAGATCGAGATCGAGTCAACCGAGCGACGACCCCTTGCAGCGGTGTTAGATGGATTTTCTTACTTTTTGTCATGCAATGTACTGGCCTTCGCCTTTCTAATGTATCAATAGTTTTGAATGAAAGAAAAAAGGATTTATTTCGTCCTTCTTGTTGTACAATTTCAAAAATAGAATTTACGTAGTGCGGCTGCGTTCCATGTCCGAGGAATGGGATCCCCTTCCATTGTTGCTAACCTGTACGCACCTTTCCCGAGCGTCTTGACCACTCGGTAGGGGCCTTCCCAGTTAGGGGACAGCTTGCCCGCCGCCTCTAGTGGTCGAGAGGCTTCGGCTTTTCTGAGGACGAAGAGGCGCCAGATGAAGAGGCGGAATCTCGCGCTGGTTCCTGAGCGGGCTGGTAATCACCAAGTTAATGAACTGTAAGACAGGGAAACGGGTCAGGGGGGCCAGGCGGATTCCCTGGGGCAAAACCCTCCGACGCTCAAGTCAGTAGAGCAATGGTGAGAGAAGCGATAGGGAGGGGAAGGTGAAGGCGTGAGATCCCTCTCCACCAATGGGGTGAAGTGATCTGTGCTCAGGAATTGGGGGTGGATCAATGTCCTTTTTTCCTTACCTCTCGCCGGAAGGTATCCCAGGTTTAAATAGTGCGCCGCCCTCTGGAGTCCTGCAAGCTGAGAGGTCTCCGGTGGAGGTTACGTCCTCGTCGTGGGCTTTTATGGCCTCATCGTAGGGGCGTTATCCTCGCGGGGAAGCCGGAGCTCCTGGACTTCTTCCCGTCCGGCCCGCTGTGGACTCTAACGGCTGTAGTGATGAACATTTTATCGGTCGTACCGAGCTTAAGGGGGCCGGCCCTATCGGGCGATAGGCCTAGCTCGGTGAGGAGATGGGTTAGCCAGACCGGCTAGCGCTTCCCCCCTTCGTCCGGAGGGATAGCTCGTGCGCGGGTCTTCCTGTGACCTGATCGAGACTCGGGCTCTCCGAGCCTTGGGGCCGCCTAGGAGAGTTGTTTCCTCGAGCATTGTTTTATTGGGCTTTTCCGAGTGGGCCCTGTGGGCTGTCACTTGGACGAGCTTGCCTCGTTGGGCCTTGTTGGGCCTAGTTGGGTCTGCTCTTGGAGTGGGCTGCAAGAATCCCCCTCTCCAAAGCTCATTGAAATTGGTTACAACTTTGCTTAATATTGGCTTCTAAATAGTGATCTTGATGATTATTACCCCCAAAGTGCCATTTATGTTTCTTTTCTCCCTGACTGGTGTTAAAGCTTGAGTTTTAGAGTGACCATCAACTATCATGAAAGTCTAGTAAGGTGTTCCAGAATGATAATTCAATGCGGCATAAACCTACATATTTCTTGAGTGAATGCCTACGAAATATAACCTTTCAAAATGAGTCCTGGTGAACCTTGAACCGTGAAGCCAGACCCCGCCCACCCCGAAACGAAGGTGGGGAGGTTAACTGTAATACCCTGGATTCTTATCGGATCTTTCGGATCCTTATCGGAGTGCTTTCGGATCACTTTTGTAGGTCCTGAGTTGAGTTTTACGATCCGCGTGGGTTTTTCTCTCGTACAAGTTACGGAACCCTATGGTGAGTTTATTTCTCAGTTCATCGACTCGAGGACGCTACAGTTGCGATGTACTCTTTAAGAGGATCGTTTCGACTATTTTTACGTATTTTTCTGAATTAGTCCATTTTTGGCTCAAAAATTGAAACTTTTGAAAATTAGAAAAATTCCTAATTTTTTTCTTTTTCTTTTCCTTTCATCTTTCCCTTCTCATTCGCCGTCGTGACTCTCTCTCTCCCGTTTTCTCCCCTCTCTCGCCCTCCCGGCTCCGGCTGCAGACGGAGGAGGCACGGGCAGGCTGAGGAGATGCGGTGGGGGGTGGTCCGGAGCGCGATGGGGTGAGGATCAGACCGTTTCTGGTGCGATCCCAAACGGTGGATTCAAAGCCGGCGGTTGAGCTCGCGACATGGTTTTCGGCGTGGTTTAGTCACCTCGGTGCACGGAATCTTTGGTGGAGGTAGGGAGACGGATCACCTACTTCTCTTCTGTGTTCCCTCGCAATTTCGTGCCGAACAATGCGCATTCCAGTGGGTTTCGTTCAATTTCAGGAAAAGTATGCTCGGGGGGTGTGCGTCGGGTTCGCCAGAAAACGGCGACAGTTTTTGACTAAATTAGTTTCATTGTGACCCCCAGCATGTCTGTATTGCATTTCCGCTGATTTCGTGGCGATTGGTCGTCATTTGGGGCTGGTACGAGTCCGGGAACCCCGGTGACCCAATTAGGGTCGATTCGATGGAATCGTCCGTTTCTTACAATTTATATGTTGCATGGACCCCTTCCGGCCTGTGGAAGGTTATTTTTGTCAATTAGGTTTGTTTCCCCTATGTTTAGACGCGAATGGGGCGTGGAATGGCCGAGATCGGCCATTTCCCCTGTTTTCCCGCCGTATCGTGCTGGCGGTCGTTTCAAACACCGCTACAGGTCTCTGGCGGCCCCACGATGGACCGCCACACTTCATAGTGTGTCGGTTAATTTTAGGTCGGCTGAGGTTGGCGGCCCAACCTCTGACCGCCATGTGCCTCTGACGGCCTTGTAGTGGTGCGCCAAGCTCTATCGTGTCTCGAAAGTAGTGTATGTCGGTTCGAGTCTTAGCGGTTGTACGATGAACCGCTATTTTGCACTAGCGGCCCTTTCTTAGACCGCTATGGGTTGTTGACATTAGTCAACGGGTTAAGTCAGTTTGGGCTGGCGGCCCAAGCTTTGATCGCCAATGTTCTATAGCGCTCCTTGCTTAGGCCGCTATTGTCCGTTTGACCGGGTCGAGGTTTTAAGTTGTGGCGGACCAACCTTCAACAGCCTCTTTGTTGTAGTGCCCCTTCCTCAGACCGCTATAGTCTAGTTGTCTTAGGTCAATGTTTTAGGGCGGTTAGTGTGGCGGTTCATTCTTAAGCCGCCTAGTCCGTGTAGCGCGTCTTTATTAGACTGCTATGGTAGTTTAACTGAGTAGGTCGATTCGAGGGTTGACTGGGTGTAGCGGCCATATCTTTGACCGCCACAGTCACCTCATGGTCCAGTGTAAGACTGCCAGAGTCTTTGCCTCTATGTGTGTAGGGGCTTCTTCCTTGACTGCTTGCTTAGCGGTCGAGTGATGTACCGTTTGCGTCCCAGAGGATGGTTTACCAGTATTTTGGTTTCCGATTGTCTTGGCTCGACCTTATGGTTTGCCCACTGACCCGTGGATGTCTGTTGACGTCCTATGAGGGCTATGACCATGTTGTAAGGTAGCCAAGGGTGCTTGTGCGTGAGGTCATGTTCTGTGAGTCGTTGTCAGGTTCCGGTCAACCCGGTGTGACCCAGTGGTTGACACGTGACCTTGTGTGTCTCCGCTATTCTGGATATATCGAGACAATGGTTTTGGATGCCTTGAGGTATCGTCTTATCTCGGTCTGTGTGTCCAGGTGTGCTGAGGGTCTTGGTGATTCCTCAGGTCTCCGTGAGTCGTTTTATGTGGATGTGTCATTTTCTCTAGCTTAGGATTAGAGCGATTGGCGGCGTGTAACCGCTTTATGCGATGATCTTGACTCCGAGTCGTGAGACTCAAGGATCGTTGTATTAGCAGGTCTAATTGTCCTGTCCTGAGTCTGTTGGCAGTTTGGTATGCTGCCTTGGTGCTTGTGGTACGTGTGACAGTGCTTGCTTGGCCTGTCTGTATTGCGACACTCGTGTTTCAGAGTCTTTGTTTAGTGAGCCTCCACTAGTCGTAGCCTGACGACCTCGAGTGTCGGCCCACCTGGGAGAGGTGATTGAGACAGTTCCTAAGATAAGATTTTTAAGCTAGTTTCCATGGGCCCCTGCTTTACGGTAGCGTCCTGAGGGGGGGAAAACTAGCTAGAGACGTGGCTCTAGGCATGAGCTGGTGTGTGCACATGTGGTCAAGGACGTTTGGACGAACGTCGGCGGGCGTGACCCTGACTAGTCACTTGTTACTGTAGTTCCTGTTCTGGTTCAGTGAGTATCTCAGTCTCCGTCGTTCTCGACGTCCGTAGCGAGATACTTGCGGTGTAGTGTATGACGTCAGTGGATGCATCTGACTGTGCTTCTAGTGAGGAGGTGCTTTTGTCACGTGACACGTGGCTCTTGCGTTTCTCGTGTGTCGTGACCTCTTCGGGTTAGTCTTTTCTTGGCCTTACCCGAGGTTAGTGCTGTATGGTATGCACGATGATCCAGTCGTGTATGCTTCTGTGTCTGTGTATGTGTAGGTCTTTTCTAGGGCTTTTGCCTGGTTTCGTGGGCTTTAGCCTTTGGGCTAACGGTTGGCTGACGGATCGGTAACTCCTGACTTTGTGATATCAGTGTTCGCCCTTCTATCACTGTTTGGAGTAGCTTAGGGAGCCGTGCTTTGCTCGACAACCATGTTCTCGTTCTTTACGGCTTGGTTTTTCCCTTTTCTTTTAGCTGTTTCTACTCCTACCTTTACTGCTTTCCTTTACAGCTTTCTAGTTGTAGTTTAACTTTTCCTGTTTTACTACTACTGCTATTTTAGTTGTTGTTCCGTGTTACTGCGTTGTTTTTAAGTGGGGATCTGTATGACCCCTACTAAGCCAGTGACACGAGGCTCACTCTTACTTTTCAGGTGTGGCGCTCTTCTTCCTTTGCGGTTCCTGGTGTGGCGTGCTCGTAGTTACCAGTGGTACCTGCATCGTGCTTCCCCCGACCTCAGTGTACGTTTTTCTTTCTGTTGGACTATACTTGTCTTTCCTTTGGACTGGACTCTGGTATAATTGTTAATTTTAACTGTTAATTAAAAAGTAATTTTATTTCTACTACTTTAGTAAACCTGATTAATGAAATTTAATTACTTGCTGTTATATCTGTGACTTCAATGTACTACACGACATTCCTTTTATCCCTTCAGAGCTTTAAAGCTCTTGGGAGGCTTTACGGGTTCCAAGCGGTATCGGGTCTACTCGGTAGTCCTATCGGGTATATCCAGTATCCGGAGTCCGGGTCGTCACAGGTGGTATCAGAGCAATTGTTGTGTGAAGTACATGGGAATCTAAGATATTATTACAGGATCCAGAGTCCTGAAAGTACAGTACAGTCTTTCGCTGGCTTAGGTTTCGTGATTCTTTGTCGCTTTATTTCCATGTGTTGTCTTGTGCGTGTTGTGTCAGCATTGTACGAGATGGTTTTGCTTTCGTCAAGATGCGACGGGACGCTCTTTTTCGTCGTGGTGTTTGTCTCGATCATACTGTACTTGGCAGAGTTTGCCTATAGGCTTGAATCTGCAGTACATTGTTCAAGATTTTTCTTTACCTTGTTTAGGTGGCTGGTGATTTTTCGAGTTGGTATGATGGTCGTACACGTTCTTACGTTGATTTGGTCATCCCAGCTTAAGTCTGTGCAGCTCCTGAGGTGTTTCGCTTCTGTTGAAGTGATTGTTGTGTTGCCTCGACTAAGAAGATGCTCAAGTGAACCTAAGATTTTCCTTCCTAGTGAGCTATTGTTAGTGAGCTTGATGCTTCTCATCCCGTTTGGTGGAGTCTTTTCGAGGTAAGCCTTGGAAGTGTTGTCTTAGTGAGACCTTTATCCTGTGTCTACTTAAGTGTGGACAGTATTTATTCTGAGCCTGATCTGCTCTTTGTTCTATGGTTGCTTGGCTTTGGACCTAATCTTTGTGTTAAGAGCCGTTGTGCACCATGTTTGTCGTGCCGTGTCTGACGGCCGACATGTTGTGAATGCTCATTTATTCTTTCAGGACATAATGGTAAGCTGAAATTAGCCTTTCTTTGTGCTTTCTGCTGAAGCTGGTACTCTTCTTCGTTTGCACTTAGGCTACTTGTGATCGGTTGTTAGCAGGATCAGTACTCGTGGCGTGATACGTTGCAATTTTCATGAATTGCGATGGCACCGAGTGTGTGCTGAGATGTGATTATCGAGATATTTCTGATGTATGTGTGCATTGTAAGAGTGCGCAGCGGAAGCGTGTGGGCTGATAACCCACAGGTTGAGGATCGTTGGTTGTAAGATTCTGACTGATCGAGAGAATTGTTCTTCTCGATGTGACTTCGTCCTGGCTTCCTGTGCCTTGGTGTTGTCTTTGCCGTGCCATTGTCCTTGAAGGCACTCTGGTGTTGGCACTGGCATTTGTGAGTATTGGGGAATCTGTCGGCATTTTTGCTGGTTCAGTACCCTCTACTCTACAATTCTTTCTTGGGTGTTATGATCTCAGGGCGTGATCATGGTCCTTGAGATGCGTTTCCCGAGATTATAGTTCTTGTTATTATGGGTCTCTCCTTGGTAAGCTGCTCGTTGCATGACTAGTCCATTATAGTCGTGTGTTCAGCTGTTATTGTGCCTTGATGTGACCCAGCTTGTAGTTGTTGTGCCCCTTGTGCTTTGTTGATGATATGATGTTTTAATGATAGCAACATGAATGAGTCACCACATTGTCTTGAATATGTCTGACCTTTTCTGTGGGAGATTGCATAAGTGTGCCATGTCTGAATTGTGAAGAACGCATGTGTATGCTTGAGTCATGCTGTGATATATTGGCTTGTGCTTGATTTCTGTTCTGTGCATTGCTTCTCTGCTGATATGTTCATGCATTGTCTTAGGCTAAGTCTGTATAGCCTACGTCTCTTGCAGCGTCAACGCTGTGAGCATTCTCAAGTCTGCAGCGTCAACGCTGTGAGTATGCACTTTGTTTCAGGTTCTTCAAGTCTATACAGACTTTAGCGTCTCATTTAGCGTCTAAGGCAAAGTCTACACATTGGCTAAGTGTGTACATCGCTTACATTTCTTGAGACCAAGTCCATACATCGTGAAAGTCTATACACTCCTCTTGGCCTTAGCATCTGTTTTGAAGTCCATACATTGGTCTTCAGTTCAAGTCTGCACATTAGGGTTTCACGAGAAGTCTACACATTGGTCTCCACCTGAAGTCTATACATTGGCTAAGGGTCTTCAAGTCCATACACAGTTGTCTGATGCATATTGTTTGAAGTCTGTACAACATGCCTTGTTATTCACAAATTTCTTGTTTGTGACTTCCCTAGTGTTTTGATGATGAGCATCACTATGTTAAGTATTCTCATTTTTAATCAGATATCTTGCGTAATGTTATGCATTTGAAATTTCCATGATTAACAGGAAAACTGCTATGAGGTAGTACCTTGTATGTCCGTACTATTCCTTTCTTACTTCGTGTTGTTTGTGTTTACTACACTTCGTGTTGTCCGTGTTGTACGTCGTGTTGTTCCAACTATGTTTGTTGGTTATCTTCGTGTCGTTATCTGTTCCATCGTGTGCTGAACACTGCAGCACCTCGTGTTGCTTTCTGTGCCACCTCGTGTCGTTTCTTCAGTATTTAGTTACTCATCTCGAGTCATTCTTTTTATGTTTGCTCTTGTGTTTTTCGTGTCACTTACTGTTGTTCCTCGAGTCATTTTTTCTTAGTTTCACTGCTTCATCACGTGTCGTGATAGCCGTGGCTGTCTTCTGTCTTCGTGTTGATTTTACTTCGTGCATTCTTCTCTAAATTCAAGCTTTAAGTGTCTCAAGTCGAGTCTGACTGTGTTGTCTCCATGTCGTCCTTAGTTCGAGTCCTTTCTTTGTTATTTCTATCTTCGTGTTACTTTTCCTAGACCTCGTGTCTTTCTTGTTTTGTAACCACACTTCGTGTCGGTTTCTGTTTTCGTCTTCGAGTTATTTTCAGTTCATGTTGTTTTCGTGTCGTCCTCGTCTTCGAGTCGTTCGTACGTTCGAGCAACTTAATACTCGAGTTGTTTTCGTGTGTATTCAAGTCTTTTTAGTAAAGTGTCGTTTCACCTTGTGCCGTTCTCTTTGCTGTGTGTTATGTCGTGTTATTTTTGTATTCGTGTCTTCGTGTTGCTTGTGTATCTCGTGTCGTTCTCTTCATAGTGGCTGTTGAAGAGGCGAGATCTCGCACTGGATCCTGAGCGGGCTGTGGATCACCAGAAGATGAATCTGCAAGATAGGGAAACGAATCAGAGGGCCCAGGGGATCTCCCTGGGGGAAAACCCTCCGATGGCTAAGTCAGTAGAGCTATGGTGGAAGCAATAATGGGGGGAGGAGAGAGCTGATGCGCGAGAATCCTCTCCACCAGAGGGTGAAGCAAATCGTGCTCAGGAGCTTAGGGTGTGTGAATGCTTAGTTCATCTTACCTTCTTCCGGAGGGTATCACTTGCTTAAATAGTGCGTCGCCTTCATGAGTCCTGTAAGCTGAGGGGTTCCCGGCGGGAGTTACGTCTTTAACGGGGGCTTTCATGGCCTGATCGTGGGAACGTTATCCCCTCCGAGTCCGGCGGCTCCCCTGACTCTCCCGCTGGCGGAGGACTCTGAACGGCTGCACCTGCAGATTAATCAACCGGCCTTACCGAGCCTCGGGGATGCTAGCTCATGTCCGAGCAATAGGCATGGCCCGGCGAGGGTGGGGTCGGATAGGTCGACTGGAGCCTATCTCTCTCGGACGGGGAGAGGGCTTTAGGCCGGACCTTCCTTGGGACCTGACCGTTGTCTCGGGCCCTCCGAGCCTAGAAGGCCGCCGGGGAGAGTTAGTTCCTCGAGTCTTATTTATTGGGCTTTTCTCCCTAAGTGGGCCCTGTGGGCTATCACTCGGGTGGGCTCGCCTGGTTGGACCTTGTGGGTCTTGTTGGGCTGCCTTTGTGGTGGGCTGCGGAAATCCCCCTCTCCACTTGTCCCCCTCCTACTCCCGAGCCAAGGAGGCTCGGATGAGTAGTTTTCCGAGGCTTTGGACCGGCGTGGCTCAGGTGGGTGGAATTCCGTTGGCGTTATGGAGCCGCTTATAGCGGTCGCCGAGGCCCGTAATGATGATCCTGACGGATTCGAAACGAAGGGCCCCCCCTTTTTCTCGGAGGATGGAACGGCGCGCCGCCACCCTCAGGGGTTTTTAGGGGGCGCTGTTCATCGTTCTAGGCTTCCAGGGTTTTAGGCTTTCCTTGCTTCTTGATGCGCCGTGAGAGCACAGCGGAGACGCGGAGCCTTGCGACGGCGTTCGAGGAGTTGGCGAGGATAACCGCAGAGGTGGTCCGGCAACTTCCTTCTCCCCCGGAGTCTTCGAGCTCGTACGAGGGATCTCCTCCTGACTCGATGGCGGATCAGAGCCCGGAGCTTGTGCCGGTGAGGCGGGAACCCGTCCCCAACTGTAGTGAGTTGAGGGAAGCGGAGGTGCGGAGGCTGGAGCATCGTTTCCGCCTGCCTCTCAGATACAGCTTTGTTGCCGCCACTCCGTACGAGACGAGTCTGGATGATCGTGATGAGCTCATTTGCACCTTCCTTCTGGCTTGGAAGAGTGGATTTCGGCTCCCTTTCGATCCTTTCGTGCTGCAGCTTCTTAATTTTTTCTGGTTGGCGCCTATTCAGTTGGTGGCCAATTCATATCTGCTGCTCTCGGCCTTCCGGATTCTTTGTCGTCAGCACGACATTTTTCCTTCCTTGGACCTCTTCCACTTCTTTTTTGAGTTGAAAGTGCACCCGTTGGCGGGGAAAGGCTTCTACTTCATCCAGGCGTGGAGGAATAGGAGCTGCATCTCGCTTGCGGCGAAGGACTCCTCGCACAAGGGGTGGAATACCCAATTCTTCTGGGTGAAGGCGGTGGCGACGGACGAGATCTGGAGATGTCGGACCTGGCCCAACTTTCACCCGAATCTGCCCCCTCGCCAGGAGGAGTTCCCTCCCCACGTGGAGCAGCAGGCTGCCCGTCTGCTGGAGAATCGTCAATCGACCGAGGAGCTGGTGACGCCGGAGAACATCGAACGGTGTCTTCTCTCGCGGTTGACGTTGACAGGTACAGCTCTTGAGGCTCTTTTTCGGGGGTGGTAGCTCTTTTCCTCCTCCTGACCGGGGCTTCTTCTTGTTGCAGACGTGAGGCGGGAGCCTCTGGAGGAGGCGGCCGAGGTCATCGATCTGGGAGATGACTCGGCAGCCGATGAGCCTGATGCCCCGGTGGGTCGCGTCCGTGCCCGAGATAAGGGCAAGGGGGCGGCCCCCGAGGGGACTTCTCGAACGACCGGCCTGAAGCCCAAGGATCCCCTGGCGGGGAAGTTGCAGGAGGCCGCGAAGGCCAGGAAAAGGGCCAAGAAAATCGGCTTTCCTACCGCCGTCGGGGGCGATTCTGGCTCGGCGGCGCTCCCCCCTCGGGGGCAGGATGGGGCCGACCCCTCCGGGCTGGCTCTCCCATCCGCCGGGCGAGAGGGGGCCGAGGAGACCAGGGGCCCCGCAGAGGGAGGTGATGGGTCGGCTCTCCCCTCTGTGGGGGCAGAGGGGGCCGGTGCCGGTGTGGCTGACGCTGGGACCGAGGGATTGGTCGGCGCGGATGGGGGTTCGCCAGCGAGGGCGTCGCAACCCCAAGTGCCGGCAGTTTCTGGTGCGGTTGATCCCGCGGCGCCGGTCGAGGGTGGGGGTTCGCCCGGGGAGGCGTTGCAACCCCAGCCGACCGTGGCGCGCGGGGCGGTCAGCTTCGCTGCCCGAACAGGGTCTTCTGGCGGGGTGCCCAGGGTGGAGCAGTCCCCTTTTCCGGAACCTCTGGTTAGGCTCGGTATCTCGGGCGACTTGTACCGGTTCTGCCGGTCGATCATCGAGAGGGGGGGAGAGAGGCGCAACACTCCCACCGGGGTCCTTGATGTCCTGATGGTGGGCGGCCTGGTCATAGCTCGGACAGCGGCCGTGATGGCGGAGGCGCACGCCCGGATGGAGGCGGAGCGGTCGAGGCTCGCCTGGACCCTTGGTGGATGCGAGGGGAAACTAGCCCGGCTCGAGGGGGAGCATGAGGGGCTCCGGCGGGAGTTCCTCGCATTCAGGGAGTTGGCGCGGTCGAGCCGACGGGAAGCCGAGGCGCTGGCCGAGCAGCTAGCAAGGGCCCAAGAATCGCTCGAGAGGAAGAGCAAACGTCTGGAAGACGAGCGTCAACGTCACATCGAGCTGGATGGCCTCTGGGAGCTTGAGCGCGGCGAGCTGCAGGATCGGGCGGAGGACGCGGAGCGCCTTCACGCTGAGGCCGAGGCGGACCGAGCCCGGGCGGAGGGTCAGACGATCGAAGCCGAGCAGAGGATGACCGAGCTAGAGGAGCGTCTGGCGAGGGCGGAAGAGCGTGCGGCCGAGGCGGAGCGGGCTCGGGACGGGCAGGTCGAGGAGGAGGCGATCAAGCGCTACAAAGGCTCGGAAGCTTACTCGGCCGACCTGATTGAAGCTGCCCTACCCTACTACGAGGTAGCGCTCCGCCGGGGTGCCCGAAAGGGATTTAGGCAGGGCTATCGCCGGGCGATGAGCTATGCCAATGAGCACCTTGCCGGGGGTAATTTTCCTTACGGCCAGAGTTATGACTAGATGAGTCAGTTTCCAGCTCCTCATCTTCGGCCGGGGAAGAACCGGAGGAGTCATCTCCAGCGGGGTCACCAACTCCGGAGGCTCCAGGAGGGCTCACGACCGGGATAGTTCTCGCACAGGCGAGGTCAGTGTCCGGGCCGGCCGTCACCGAAGGTACCGGGGGTGACGCGTCCCCTACTGCTGTTCCCGAGCTTCAAAGTGGGCCCGAGGGCTGATGTATTTTGTTTTATTTTGCCCCTTCCCTTTTTTGTCTATTTTCCTTCTGTAAGAGGATTTATTTATGGGAGGCAATAAAGGACTTACTTTGTTTGATCGTTATCTTTGCCGTGATTTGGCTGGCGTATCGGGGGCAGTTGGAAGGTGCCGATATTTTCTGCACCGTTCTCGCATGCCGATTCGGGAGACTTCTGGCGGGGCGTCCTTTCATTCCACCATGCTTTGAAAGTCGAGGCGCTTCGCGAATCCCGCTAGGGCGGGGGCCGAGGAATTGGAGGTGACCTTCTAGGGGAGGTCCTGTAGCGTGTTTTCGAGGGGGGAGTCATTTAAGGCGCGTGGCCTCCCTTGGCCTATAAAAAGGACCGAAGGGTGCTCCTTCCCTTTTAACACTTAGGACTCTCACCGGCGGTCTGCTCTTGTTCCCTCGTTTTCGCTCTGCGTTGCGCCACCGCGATCGGAGCATGGAGGACCCTTCAGAAGATGACGCCGCAGACGACGGGGAGCGGCCGGTTCCAGCTGTCCTGGAATATCGATCGGGTCCCACGGTCGCCGCGCGTGCATGAGACGGGTCCGACGGTCGTCGCGCGGATCTGGAGAGGGCTTCGACGTGCGGGGGCACGCCGTTTGCCTCCTCTTGGCTCCGGCGAGGCTTCCGGGCGGACGCCGAGATGGAGGGCGGACGGGGGAGTTAGGGATGCCGGCCGCCATTCCCCTCCGTGGGAGGGGAGGAGGCGGCTCCAGTTCCTTCCTCACCTCTGTCCGCAGCCTCTTTCTCTCTCTTTTGTTCTTCATTTCTTTCACTCTTCGGGGGCTGCTTGCTTTCTGTTCGCCTCCAAAGAGTTGGTAGTTTGGCAGAGAGGAGACCTTCACGGCGCTCCTTTTTCCAGGTTGTTGCCAACTTGGAAGGTAGCCTTCCTCGCGTGAAAGGTGGCCTTCTCCTTGCTGTCCCTCTGTCACCTTTGTCACGGTCCACCCGAGCCAACTGGGTCGACCATCTCTTGTCTGAGCCAGTTTCTACGCGAGGCAGAGTCAGTGGCTGGATGCGAGAAGGTCAAGACCGGGTCGGCCGGGCGATGGCCGTTTGCCGCGGTGCTAGATGGATTTTTGCTTTTCACTATGTAATGTACTGGCAGTTGCCTTTCTGATGTACCAACAGTTATCTTGAATGAATGGAAAAAAAGGGGGTTTTATCTTGCCCGATTTGTCGATACAGTTTTCAAAAATAAAATCTGCGTAGTGTGGTTGCGTTCCATGTCCAGGGAATGGGTTCCCCTTCCATTGTGGCTAACCTGTACGCACCTTTCCCGAGCGTCTCGATCACTTGGTAGGGGCCTTCCCAGTTGGGGGATAACTTGCCCGCCGCCTCCAGTGGTCGAGAGGCTTCGGTCTTCCTGAGGACGAAGTCCCCTGGTTGGAATTGTCTGCCTCGGACCTTGGTGTTGTAGTACCGAGTGAGGCGGCGCTGGTATTCCGTAGCTCGGACATTCGCGATCTCTCAGAGTTCGTCTGCCAGGTCGAGGTTCTCGAGCAACTTCTGCTCGTTTGCCTCGGGCGAAAAGCTGATCACTCGGAGAGACGGATTGGCGATCTCTAACGGAACGACGGCTTCGGTGCCATATACCAGCTGAAAAGGGCTCTCACCGGTTGCCGTCCTAGGGGTCGTTCGGTGCGACCATAGTACGCTAGGCAGTTCCTCGAGCCAGCTACCCTTAGCCTTGCCGAGTCTGGTTTTTATGCCCTTCAAGATGGTCTTGTTGGCATTTTCAACCAGCCCGTTGGCCTGAGGGTGGGCGACCGAAGTGAAGTGGTTGCGGATATTTAGGTCGGCGCATCTGTCTCGGAAGTACCGAGAGTCGAATTGCCGTCCGTTATCGCTCACTATCACTCGGGGGATGCCAAAGCGACAGATGATCGATTTCCATACGAAACCCCAGACGACTGTCTCGGTGATCCTTGCTGTAGCTTCAGCCTCGATCCACTTGGTGAAGTAGTCGATGGCGATGATGATAAACTTCTTCTGGGATTGAGCCGTTGGGAATGGCCCAAGATGTCGATCCCCCACCGAGCGAAAGGGTAGGGCTCGGTAAGGGTGATAAGTTATGTGGCCGGCTGATGGACCAAATGGTCGAACCGCTGGCAACGGTCGCAATGTTGTGCGTAAGCCGTGCAGTCGCGCTGTAGGGTCGGCCACCAGTACCCCTGCCTTAGCAGGATTCTGGCCAGTGACCGACCTCCTAAATGTGCTCCGCACAGGCCTTGATGAATCTCTTCAACAGCTTGGCTCGCTTCGTCTGGACCGAGACACTTCAGAAGAGGCCCGGAGAACGATCTTCGGTAGAGAGCGTTGTCGAGGATGACGAAGCGCCGAGCTTGGTACTTCATTCGGCGGGCTTTCCGAGGGTCGGAGGGCTCCTGGGAGTCCCGTAGCCAGGACAGGTAGGGGGAGCGCCAGTCGCCGGGAGTGGCCGAGTCAATGGCGAGGAGCTCCGAGTCTATGCTCGGGCGCTCTAGCTCTTCTAGGAGGACCGATCGTGTACCGTCCGGGTCTTGGGAGGAGGCCAGTCGAGGGAGGGCGTCCGCCCGAGAGTTTTGCTTCCGAGCTATTCGGACTACCACGAACTCCTCGAACTGCTGGGCCAAGCTCCGGACCAACTGGAGGTATTTGATCATAGGTGCCTCTCGAGCCTCGTACTCGCCACTGACCTGGCTTGCAACTAGCTGGGAGTCGGTGTGGATCCTGACTCGCTCGGCCCCCAACCGTCGGGCCATGCGGGCTCCCGAGATAAGGGCCTCGTACTCGGAAGCATTGTTGGACGCCAGAAAGTTGAACTTTAGGGCATATTGTAACTCTATTCCTTCAGGGGGACTTTAGGAGGATCCCTGCGCCGCTACCGACCGAGTTGGACGATCCATCGACGAACAGCTCCCAGGTTGGCCCGGTTGCCGTCGGAGGCCTGTCCTCGACTAGAACGGTGCTCTCGGCGATGAAGTCGGCGAGTGCTTGTCCTTTGATAGCTGATCGCGACCGATACGAGATGTCGTAGGCCCCGAGCATGATGGCCCATTTGACGAGTCACCCCGAGGCTTCGGGATGGGCCAGAATCTTCTTCAGTGGCTCGCCAGTTAGCACAGTGATGGGATGCCCCTGGAAGTAGGGTCGGAGGCACTTTGCGGAGGTAACCAACGCTAGCACGAGTTTCTCGGTTGCGGGGTACCTCCGCTCGGCCTCGTTGAGCACCTTGCTGGTGTAGTAGACCGGCCTCTCGATTCCCGAGTCATTCCTGACTAGGACCGAGCTGACCGTTGATGGCGTCGCCGAGAGATAGGGCAACAAGACCTCGCCCGGGACGGGCTTGGAAAGCACCGGGGGCGAAGCCAGGAACTCTTTGAGCTCGGCGAACGCTGTCTGGCATTCCCCATCCCATGCGAACGTAGCAGATGCTATCTTGGGCCCCCTCATCAGCTTGAAGAAGGGCAAGCATAGTTCGGCCGCACGGGACAGGAAACGAGTGAGAGCAGCGACACGCCCCGTCAGACGCTGGACGTCTTTAATGCACGTGGGCGGGCGCACGTCCAGGATGGCCTGGACCTTGTCGGGGTTGGCTTCGATCCCTCGCTGAGTGACCAGGAAACCCAGGAACTTCCCGGATCTTAGTCCAAAGGCGCACTTGGCGGGGTTGAGCTTCATGCAGTACTTCAGGAGGGTGCCGAAAGTCTCGGCGAGGTCGGTGAAGTGGTCTTGGGCCCTCGGGGTCTTGACGAGCATGTCGTCGATATAGGCCTCGACGTTCCGACCTAACTGTCCCTCGAACATATGGTTGACCAGTCGCTGGTATGTGGCTCTAGCATTCTTCAATCCGAAGGGCATCCGGGTGTAGCAGTACACGTCGTAGTCGGTGATGAAGGTGGTCCTCTCGACATCTTCAGGGTTCATTCGGATCTGATGATAACCCGAATAGGCATCCAGGAAACTGAGTATCTCGTTGCCCGAGGTTGAGTCAACCAATTGGTCGATGCTCGGTAGCGGATAGCAGTCCTTGGGGGTGGCCTTGTTCAGATCGGTGAAGTCTACGCACATTCGCCACTTGCCTGTAGTCTTCGGCACCAGGACGACGTTGGCTAGCCACGTTGGGTACAGGACCAATCTGAAAAGACCAGTTTCTTGTCCCTTGGTGACCTGCGCCTTGATGATCGCCTGTTTCTCGGGCGCATGCTTCCTTCTCCGCTACTGTACGGGTCTCACGGTGGTATCGAGGTTGAGCTTGTGCGTCACAGTCTCCTCTGGTATACCAGGGAGTTGATCATCGGACCAAGCAAAGACCCAAACGTACTCAGAAAGAAACTCCTTGTATTACTGTTGTTCCTTTGGTGGTAGGTCGGCGCCGATCCTTACTCCTAGGGCCGGGTCGTCGTTCAGGAATACCGTTAATAACTCGCCACCGGGCTCGGTGGTCACGACTCTTCCTTCGACTCCCCTGGGGCCCTTATCCCTCCCGTCCGGCCTTGAGGCTTCCACCGAGATGTTGTAGCACCTTCTAGCCATGGCCTGGTTACCTCGGACTTCCCCCAACCCATTTTTGGTGGGAAACTTCATTTTTTGGTGATAGGTAGATGGTACGGCCTTTATTCGGCTGAGAATTTTTTGGCCAAAAATGGCGTTGTACGCTATCATACCTTTAATCACTATGAAGTCCACTATGACCGTAACGGTTTTGGGTGGGGTGCCGATAGTGACCGGCAGGCTTAGGGCTCCCTCGGGGTAGGTGGCCAGGCCATTAAACCCGCAAAGGGGTGTTCGGATCGGGCGGAGCTTGGACGGGTCTTCCCCCATCTTGAGAAAACAGTCATAAGATAATACATCGGGGGCGCTCCCATTATCAACCAAAATCCTGTCTACATTACAGTGATTTATCGTGGCCGAGATAACGAGGGCATCGTCATGCGCGGTGCTCAGCCCTTCCAGGTCTTGGTCGGAGAAGACTATGACCTGGGGCTCCATCGGCGGGCCTCTGGGGGGCTCTAAGGCTCGGCTGGCTCGCTCGGCATGACGTTTCCTCCCTCGGCTGGTGTCGCCGCCCGATGCCGCTCCTCCGGAGATGACGTTGATGTGAACCCCTCGGGGGGCGTTGTCGATCTCCTCTGCGGCGTCTCGATCTTCTTTGTGCCCGATCGTGAACCGGGCTAGGTGCCCCAGACGGATGAGGCGCTCGATCTCGTCCTGGAGCTGATGGCAATCTCCGGTGTGGTGCCCGTGGTCACCGTGGAACAGGTAATGCTTGTCCCGCTTGCGGTTCTTCGACGTCATTGGCTCGGGCTGGCGGAGAAGTCCCGAGTCCTTGATGTCTTCATAGATCTCGTAGACTGGCGCGGTCAAGGGGGTGTACCGCTCGTACTTTCTCTTGCGCTCTCCTTCTCGATCGCGCTTCTTACCCGAGCCAGGGTTTGGCTTGGAGGTCCGCTTCTTGTCCCCCTCCCGACCCGAGCCGGTTGCATCTCGGCAGGCGCTGAGTACTTCTTCGCACTTGGCGTGGCGCAGTGCCAGAGTCACTAGCTCGGCAAGGGTCGAGGGAGGGTGGAGGACAAGCTCGCGGCAGAGATTCTCATCCCGGGTGCCCCCGGTCAGTGCGGTTGTGGCTGAGGCCACATCCAGGCGGGGGATCCTGAGGGCTTCCGATTTAAGTCGGTGGACGTAAGTCCGGAGCCTCTCCCCTTGCGCCTGTTTGAGGGCCAGGAGCCCCGCTACTGACCTTGGGGGGGCGCTACCGGCAAAACTCTCCTTGAAAATTCGCCCGAATTGCCTGAAGTCTCGGATGGACCCAGGGGCGAGGGCCCGGAACCATGCCTGAGCACCTTGGACCAGGGTGGCCGCGAAGGCTCGGCATTTGATGGGATCCGGTGTTCCATGAAGGGTCACCAGGGCATCGAAGCTATCGTAGTGGTCGGCTGGGTCGCCCTGGCCATCGTAGAGCTTGAAGGTTGGAATGGAGGCTCTGGGAGAGACCTCTGCCTTCAAGATGTACTCGGAGAAAGGGGATTTCTCCTCGTCCTCCGGGAGAGAGGTCTCCTGCAGGGCGCGGAGGGCACGCTCTTGCTCTGCGAACCGTCTCTCGAAATCTCGCAGTCGGAGGGACAACTCTGGCTGCAGTCGCACCGTGGGGCTGGGGGGGCGTCTTGGCGGTCTCCCGGGGCACTAGTGCCCGGGCGCGGTGGCCTCGCCCCCTGTTTCCCTCTCCTCGACGTGGAGGAAGCCTCTTGCTCCGCAGGCGGAGCATGCGAGGGTCCTCGGACGTCATTGCGGAGGAGCTGTTGGCCGCGGAGGGTGAAGCGGCCTCCGGCGGTGTGCTGCGTCGCACTCCTTCGAGGGGGACTTCCTGACGGGGCGCGGGACCTTGCGTCCCTGGCCGCCTGGGCCCTCATGAGCTCCACGAGGACGTCCATCTTTTCGTTGAGGGCCTGGAAGGCGTTGGCGCCACCGTCGAGGGGTGCCCCTGTCTCCGCCGGGGGGTGGTGGTGGCCTGTTGGTGGGGATGCTGGCGTTGGAGGGGGGGGCTCTGTGAGACCCTAGAGGGGGCACCTCCTGCCGCCGCCACAGCCTTACCTGCCCCCCCGGCGGATCTCCTCCCTGAGCTTCTTCTCACCATCTCGACTTTTCGTGCATTTCCCACAGACGGCGCCAGATGAAGAGGCGAGATCTCACGCTGGATCCTGAGCGGGCTGTGGATCACCAGAAGATGAATCTGCAAGATAGGGAAACGAATCAGAGGGCCCAGGGGATCTCCCTGGGGGAAAACCCTCCGATGGCTAAGTCAGTAGAGCTATGGTGGAAGCAATAATGGGGGGAGGAGAGAGCTGATGCGCGAGAATCCTCTCCACCAGAGGGTGAAGCGAATCGTGCTCAGGAGCTTAGGGTGTGTGAATGCTTAGTTCATCTTACCTTCTTCCGGAGGGTATCCCTTGCTTAAATAGTGCGCCGCCTTCATGAGTCCTGTAAGCTGAGGGGTTCCTGGCGGGAGTTACGTCTTTAACGGGGGCTTTCATGGCCTGATCGTGGGAACGTTATCCCCTCCGAGTCCGGCGACTCCCCTGACTCTCCCGCTGGCAGAGGACTCTGAACGACTGCACCTGCGGATTAATCAACCGGCCTTACCTAGCCTCGGGGATGCTAGCTCATGTCCGAGCGATAGGCATGGCCCGGCGAGGGTGGGGTCGGATAGGTCGGCTGGAGCCTATCTCTCTCGGACGGGGAGAGGGCTTTAGGCCGGACCTTCCTTGGGACCTGACCGTTGTCTCGGGCCCTCCGAGCCTAGAAGGCCGCCGGGGAGAGTTAGTTCCTCGAGTCTTATTTATTGGGCTTTTCTCCCTAAGTGGGCCTTGTGGGCTATCACTCGGGTGGGCTCGCCTGGTTGGACCTTGTGGGTCTTGTTGGGCTGCCTTTGTGGTGGGCTGCGGAAATCCCCCTCTCCAGCTGTTTTGTTACAGTGATACTTCGTGTCGTTCTCTTTGTAGTGTTAGCCTTATTAGTATGTATCTCGTGTCGTTCTCTTTTTACCTCGTGCTGTTTTAATCTGACCTCGTGTCATTCTCTCTTTATTTCGTACTGTAGTAATCTTGTGTATCTCGTGTCGTTCTCAGTACAGTGCATCTCGTATTGCTATCACATACATCATGCAGTTTTAGTTTTTGTGGCCCTGAGTTTTAATCGTTTTATTTCTTTGCAGGAGAAGAAGAAAAATAAAAAGAAGAAGGTGGTCCGAGGAAGAATATTCCTCAGTGAATGGGAGGCACGTGATCCGAGGCTGGAAGGGCAGTCAGGATTGTGACACGTGTGCTGAAGCTGGCTGAGAGACTGACACGTGGCCACAAGTTTTGGGCGGGAAATGAGGAAGCCACACGCGCCCAGTGCTGCCCTCCTGCTGGCTGCTGCTTATAAAAGGAAGCCTTCATCCAACAGATGAAAGATATAGAAGAAGAAGCCTGGAGAGCAGAAAGTCCTTCGATCCAGAGAAAAAGAAAAGAGGAAGAAAAAGAAGAAGAAGAAGAAGAAGAGAAGAGACAGAGAGAGCCTGCGAAAGAAGAAGAAAAGATAGAAAAGAAGAGCAGAAGAAGAAGAAGAGAAAGAGAGAGTTAGAGAGAAGAGAAGAGGAAGAGAAGCTTACCTGAAGATCTGTCTACTGGACCATGGATCAGATCCAGGCCAGTCAGCTCCGTTGAGAGCCACATTCTGCATTTCATTTTTCAGCATTCTGTTTGCTGAAGTTATTTTCATTTCATGTTTCTATTTTTCCCTTTTTATTTGGTTATCCTTGTTCTTCTGATTCTCAGTAGTGAGGTCGGGTTCCTCCTGTGGATCAGGAGAAGGGAGATCAGATCTCCGGTTGCAAGTAGCTGGGAGCTACTTGTGGGTTCCCTCCGGTTGGAGGTAGGGAGACTTGTCTCCGGTTCTGGGCTTGCGGGTTGCAAGTCCAGGGGTCCCTCCGGTTGAAGGAAGAGAGGTCTTCGACCACTGGTTTGCTGGTGACTGGAAGTCACTGGTTGGTTCCCTCCTGGTCTGGAGGAAGAGAGACTTCGGTCTCTGGGTTCCAAGTGGCTGGGAGTCACTTGGGGTGTCCCTCCGGTTGAGAGGAAGAGGGGAGGCTGTTCCCCTGGTCAAGCTGTGTGGCAGCAACTGTTTGCAGATTGAGTCTGCTTGTCTAGCATTGGTTAGTGAAGCCTCACTCCGGTTGGGAGTGAGGGGTGGATGTAGGTCTGGAGGATCGAACCACCTAAAAATCTATTGAGCAATGGTTTGCTTTGTGTGATTGCTTCCGCTAGATGCTTAGATAGGCGCGCTCTATGTGTTTGCTCATAAGTTCAATTGAATTTGTTTCATTCTGTGATTGCGTCTAGCATATGAGTCTTTAATTGGCCATTATTCATAGAAGGATACATTCACCCCCCCTCTGTATCCGGGCCTAGCACCCTAACAGTAGTTGTGTTCTGTGGTTCTGTGTTCAGTACGGAGCCGAAATCCTGCAAGTGTTGCTGTTGTCGTTGTCGTTTTGTTGTTGTTTCCCCGTGATTTTGTCTTGGCACTGTGTGGACCATGATCTTGTCGGTTAGTTGTGATGTACTCTTCATTCCTGATAGAGTTGGCATGTGACTCGAATCAGATGTAATATTTGAGTGAGGACTGACTTGATTGTGTTTGTGGTCTGGTGCTGTCATTGGCGTCCTGTGTGCCAGGTTTCGTTGTTGCCTTTGGCACTGGAGCCGATGTGTCGACCTGTTAGCTGAGAGGACTATGCTTTCTTGTTTAAGCTAATGCTTGCTGTGTCTGTCGTTTTATTTTCCCGATCATTATTGTTGTGGCATGGGTCATGTCTCCTTTCCTGTGAGACGTATGCGACGTTGCCTTATTTCGGAGGTGTCAGACTTGTGTTCACTTGTGTGCCATGCTCGTCCTTTAGATCGATTTGCCTTGAGATCCAGAGCGTGTACTTGTGATGATGGTCTGACGGTGTCTCTCTGAATTGTGTTTTTTGAGATTCTGGTTGTTTCAAGTTATGTCTTGCGGATTTGTTCATCCCTGCTTCTTCTTGTTCGTTCCTTAAATTTCGAGGAAGAAATTTCTTGAAGGAGGGGAGGCTGTAATATCCTGGATTCTTATAGGATATTTTGAATCTTTATCGGAGTGCTTTTAGATCGCTTTTGTAGGTCGTGAGTTGAGTTTTACGATCTGCGTGGATTTTTCTCTCGTACAAGTTACGGAACCATGTGGTGAGTTTATTTCTCAGTTCATCAACTCGAGGACGCTACAGTTGAGATGTACTCTTTGAGAGGATCGTTTCGACTATTTTTACGTATTTTTATGAATTAGTCCATTTTTGGCTCAAAAATCAGAATTTTCAGAAATTAGGAAAATTCTTAATTTCTTTTCCTTTCCTCTTTCCATTCTCATTCGCCGCCGTGACTCTCTCTCTCTCTCCCGTTTTCTCTCCTCTCTCGCCCTCCCGGCTCTGGCTGCAGACGGAGGAGGCATGGGCAGGCTTAGGAGATGCCATGGGGGGTGGTCCGGAGCTCGATGGGGCGAGGATCAGACCATTTCTGGCGCGATCCCAAACGGTGGATTCAAAGCCGACGGTTGAGCTCGCGACGTAATTTTCAGCATGGTTTAGTCACCTCGGTGCACGGAATCTTTGGTGGAGGTAGGGAGACGGATCACCTACTTCTCTTCTGTATTCCCTTGCAGTTTCGTGCCGAACGGTGCACATTCGAGTGGGTTTCGTTCAATTTCAGGAAAATCATGCTCGGGGGGTGTGCATCGGGTTCGCCAGAAAATGACGACGATTTTTGACTAAATTAGTTTCATTGTGACCCCCAGCATGTCTGTATTCCATTTCCGCTGATTTCGTGGCGATTGGTCATCATTTGGGGCCGATACGAGTCCGGGAACCCCGGTGACCCAATTAGGGTCGCTTTGATGGAATCGTCCATTTCTTGTGATTTATATGTTGCATGGACCCCTTCCGGCCTGTGGAAGGTTATTTTTGTCAATTAGGTTTGTTTCCCCTGCGTTTATACGCGAATGGGGCATGGAATGGCCGAGATCGGCCATTTCCCCTATTTTCCCGCCGTATCGTGTTGGCGGTCATTTCAGAGACCGCTACAGGTCTCTGGCGGCCCCACGATGGGCCGCCACACTTCATAGTGTGTCGGTTAATTTTAGGTCGGCTGAGGTTGGCGGCCCAACCTCTGACCGCCATGTGCCTCTGGCGGCCTTGTAGTGGTGCGCCAAGCTTTGTCATGTCTCGAAAGTAGTGTATGTCAGTTTTGTTGGGTCCCGTGAGGTGTAAACGGATCTAGAAGGGGGGGTTGAATAGATCCTTTCACAAGTTTTGGCCTATTTAAAAACTCTTAGCTAGCGGAAGCTTAAACCACTCTTATAAAGTGAATGAATCACTTAGGCACAATGCACAGCGGAATTAAGTAGAGTGGCTCAAATGAAAAGACTTGAATTACAAGCTATGAAACGTCCACACTTCTTTAAGTGAATTACAAAGCATAACACATAGATGAACATGCAATAGCTTGTAACAACCGTGTGTGTGTGTGTATGCTATGTTGATCACTCAAAGTGCATATGTGTGTGAGCAATATAACCAAGTGTGGAAGCACACGAACCTGCGAATGGGGTTAGAAGATATAGATCAATCACACACAATAAACAACCCACAGCACAAGGATTTTTAAGGTGGTTCAGTTGCAACCCCGCAACCTACGTCCACCCCTCACCAAAACCCGGTGAGGCTTCTTTGCTGACTCACAGCTTGACCCGGGGACACGCCCCAAACCACAGAACAGAGAAAACTCTCTTTCTATCTTCCTACACACAAAGCTGGCAGGGACGGCTACACCACAGATCGGAGAACTCCCGATTGCCTTCCTACTAACCACCTGTAGGGACGTCAACCGCAAATTAGAACACCCTCCAATTGCCTTCCTACTAACCACCTGGTAGGGACGTCAACCGCAAATTGGAACACCCTCCAATTGCCTTCCTACTAACCACCGGTAGGGACGAATCACAACTTCAATGTTTAACAATATTGAAATTAAAACAAGAGATTGAGTAAGAAGGAATTGGCCCTTGTATCGATATGATTTGTTGATCTGCAGCAGGGATCTCTTCTTCTTGCAAATCAATCTTCTTGTAATCACCCTTGAATGGATGATTGTTCTTCACGGAGTATTGTTCATGTGAACAGTAATTGTTCTTCCAATCTTCCTCTTTTGATCTTCCTTTTGATCTCTTTGAATGGATGAAGAAGTGAATAGATGCTACCTTGATCCTTGCTTCCTTCTTCACAGATCTTGGAAGATGATCTCTTTGATATGAGCTTGAATACCTTGGATTGGATGAAGATGTTCTTCACGGAGTACTGTTCACGTGAACAGTAACTCGAACTCCTCTTGCTTTGAACACCCCTTTGAAGCCTCCTTTGATCTTTCCTCTTAGCCTTACTTGCTTCTACTCTTTCTTGGAGGATGCTGGATTGAGATATGAGCTTGAATCACCTTGAATTGATGGAGAGGATATTAGATGTAGCTTTGATCTTCTTTGATCCTCTTGAGTTGATGAAGAGGTGTATGGATGTAGCTTTGATCACCTTTGCAAGCCTTGATTGCTTCTTGCTTGATTGGAGGTTGCTTGGCTTCAGATCTCACCTTGAATCACCTTGGAAGGATGAAGAAGTTCTGCTCGAAACACTGTTCACGGAGGTGCTACAGTGCTCTCGAAATGGCCTCCCTTGATTCACTTCATCAACTCCATCAACTAGGGTTTCCAACCCTCTTGTAATGGTTTTATAGACTTTGAATGGTCTATAAACAAGCCCCAGACCAGATCCACAAATCATGGGAAGTTAGGTGAGGTTTGATTAAACAAAACCATGGAAAGGGGCTGGCCACGAGGTTGATTTCGAGGTCAAACATGGTTGGCTCGGGGCTGGCGGTCGACCTAAGGTTCCTGGCGGTCGACCGCTACTGTAAAACTTCCATTCGGGTGATCCCTGGGAATTTCGGTCGACCGCCACTGGCTGGCGGTCGACCGCTACTGAAAAAGCCTGTAGACGGTGAGGCTCTGGCTGGGGTGGTCGACCGCCCCTGTGCTGGCGGTCGACTGCCAGCTGGGCAGAACCCGGCCCATCCCGGGTTGGTCCGTTATCCGCGTCAGCTCCGTCGTTCAACTTCTTTAGCAGCCCGGTCATGTCCGTGGCATCTTCCTTGACTGTCTTGAAGAGTTTATTATTGAGTCTTCAATCAAATTTTTGTTCCGGGGGCTCCGCCCCCGGAAACCCCCGCAAGGGGCGTGCCCCCTTGACCCCCGCGACCTGACCGCGCAGGTCGATCCGCGTGCGAGGGCGCAACATTGAGCTTTCACATTTGCATTGAGCTTTGACATTTGCATTGAGCTTTCACGTTTGCATTGAGCTTTGACATTTGCATTGAGCTTTCACGTTTGCCAATTCCACTTCATTCCTTGGATTATCTTGTAGCATGCTTATGTGTGATGCTATTCAGCTTGATTTCTGTGCTTGAAACATGCTATATTTTCGTGCATCCAATATTGTCATATGCCTTGACATCTGTCAATTCAGTTGTCTAGATTGGTGTGCCATTCTTGAGCTTTGTCTAGATTGGTGTGCCATTCTTGAGCTTTTACACTGGAAGTATAATGACCTGAAATGTATGAATATTAACATTATCAAATGTAGGTATAGTTCATTAATGACTAAAGAGGAAGACATCATCAAAACCAACTAAAGAGGCAGACATCATCAAAACCATAAAATGATTTAATCATGTTGCACACATGTTCAACAAGTTTGAGTCTTAGCGGTTGTATGATGAACCGCTATTTTGCTCTAGCGGCCCTTTCTTAGACCGCTATGGGTTGTTGACATTAGTCAATGGGTTAAGTTGATTTGGGCTGGCGGCCCAAGCTTTGACCGCCAATGTTCTGTAGCGCGCCTTGCTTAGGCCGCTATTGTCTGTTTGACCGAGATTTTAAGTCGATTGGTTGTGGCAGACCAACCTTCAACCGCCTCTTTGTTGTAGCGCGCCTTCCTTAGACCGCTACAGTTTGGTTGTCTTAGGTCAATGATTTAGGGCGGTTAGTGTGGCGGTTCATTCTTAGACTGCCTAGTCCGTGTAGCGCTTCTTTATTAAACCGCTATGGTGGTTTAACTGAGTAGGTCGGTTCGAGGGTTGACTGGGTGTAGCGGCCATATCTTTGACCGCCACAGTCACCTCGCGGCCCAGTGTAAGACCGCCAGAGTCTTTGCCTCTGTGTGTGTAGCGGCTTCTTCCTTGACTACTTGTGTTGCTTAGCGGCCGAGTGATGTACCGTTTGCGTCCCAGAGGATGGTTTACCGGTATTTTGGTTTCCGATTGTCTTGGCTCGACCTTATGGTTTGCCCACTGATCCGTGGATGTCTGTTGACATCTTATGAGGGCTATGACCATGTTGTAAGGTAGCCAAGGGTACTTGTGCGTGAGGTCATGTTCTGTTAGTCGTTGTCAGGTTCCGGTCAACCCGGTGTGACCCAGTGGTTGACACGTGACCTTGTGTGTGTCTCGGCTATTCTAGATTGATTGAGATAGTGGTTCTAGATGCCTTGAGGCATCATCTTACCTCGGTCTATGTGTCCAGGTGTGCTGAGGGTCTTGGTGATTCCTCAAGTCTCCGTGAGTCATTTTATGTGGATGTGTCATTTTCCCTGGCTTAGGATTAGACCGATTGGCGGCGTGTCACCGCTTTGCGCGATGATCTTGACTCTGAGTCGTGAGACTCAAGGATCATTATATTAGCAGGTCTAATTGTCATGTTCTGAGTCTGTTGGCAGTTTGGTATGCTGCCTTGGTGCTTGTGGTACGTGTGACAGTGCTTGCTTGGCCTGTCTGTACTGCGGCACTCGTGTTTCAGAGTCTTTGTGTCTAGTGAGCCTCAACTAGTCGTAGCCTGAAGACCTCGAGTGTCGGCCCACCTGGGAGTGGTGGTTGAGGCAGTTCCCGAGATACTATTTTTAAGCTAGTTTCTGTGGGCCCCTGCTTTACGGTAGCGTCCTGCTGGGGGGGGGGAGAACTAGCTAGAGGCCTGGCTCTAGGCATGAGCTGGTGTGTGCACACGTGGTCAGGGGCGTTTGGACGAACGCCGATGGGCGTGACCCTGACTAGTCACTCGTTACTGTAGTTCCTATTCTGATTCAGTGAGTATCTCAGTCTCTGTCGTTCTTGGCGTCCGTAGCGAGATACTTGCGGCGCAGTGTAAGACGTCAGTGGACGCATCTGGCTGTGCTTCTAGTGAGGAGGTGCTTCCGTCATGTGACACGTGATTCTCACGTTTCTCGTGCGTCGTGACCTCTTCGGGTTAGTCTTTTCTTGGCCTTACCCGAGGTCAGTGCTGTATGGTATGCACGACGATCCAGTCGTGTATGCTTCTGTGTCTGTGTCTGTGTAGGTCTTTTCTAAGGCTTTTGCCTGGTTTCGTGGGCTTTAGCCTTTGGGCTAACGGTTGGCTGACGAATCGGTAACTCCTGACTTTGTGAGATCCGGGTTCGCCCTTCTGTCACTGTTTGGAGTAGCTTAGGGAGCCGTACTTTGCTCGGCAGCTGTGTTCTCGTTCTTTACGACTTGGTTTTTCCCTTTTCTTTTAGCTATTTCTACTCTTGCCTTTACTGCTTTCCTTTACAGCTTTCTAGTTGTAGTTTAGCTTTTCCTACTTTACTACTACTACTGTTTTAGTCGTTGTTCCGTGTTACTGTGTTATTTTTCAGTGGGGATCCGCGTGACCCCTACTGAGCCAGTGACACGAGACTCACCCCTACTTTTCAGGTGTGGCGCTCTTCTTCCTTCGCGGTTCCTGGTATGGTGTGCTCATAGTTACCAGCAGTACCTGCGTCGGGCTTCCCCCAACCTCAGTGTACGTTTTTCTTTCTGTTGGACTGTACTTGTCTTTCCTTTGGACTGGACTCTGGTATAATTGTTAATTTTAACTGTTAATTAAAAAGTAATTTTATTTGTGCTACTTTTGCAAACATGATTAATGAAATTTAATTGCTTACTGTTATATCTGCGACTTCAATGTACTATACGACATTCCTTTTATCCCTTCGGAGCTTTACAGCTCTTGGGAGGCTTCACGGATTCCAAGCGGTATCGGGTCTACTCGGTAGTCCTATCGGGTATATCCGATATCCGGAGTCCGGGTCGTCACATTAACCCTCTCATCACTCCCCCTAAAGTTCCCTTTCTTCACAGGCGAGAGAGAGAGAGAGAGAGAGAGAGAGAGAGAGAGAGAGAGAGAGAGAGAGAGAGAGAGAGAGAGAGAGAGAGAGAGCAGGATGGTGAGCAAGGTGGCAAATGAGAGTGCCATTACAGATAATGATCCCAAGTTAAAGCTTCGACTAACACAAGATTCTGAGAAAATAGACTTTTCTGGCTGTGCTCACTTGATAGTGGATCTTCTATACTTGGCTGTTCTCCCAAGTGATGTGGACAGTCTATATAGAAAACGAATTATACGGACTTTGATTGAGGGCAGTCATCAACATGGAGCTAGCCATCGTATCTCGAGAAAGTTGCCAACCACGTTGACTTTTGTATCTGTATCAGAGGTTGATATGTCTACGTGCCCAAAAGTGCATTTTGCTGCTCTTGTCAATTTCTTATGTATATCATTTCCATCACTGCAAACATTAAAGTTATCATACTGCTCTCACTTCAAAATAGAAGACCTGTTCTCTCTATTACAAAATTGTCCTTTAATCAATGATGTTGACCTAACCGTTGATATTAGTCCTGTCTTACCTACTCAAGTATCAATCTCCTCAGCAAGTTCTGAAGAATATCAAGTTTTGGGTGGATCACCATATGCAACGTTGCAGCATCAGTCAGTGGTATCTAACATTGCAAAGTTGACATTAGAAGGCCGAACTGATCTTGATGATTTGGACCTCTTAAATATATCTGCCCTATCTGGTTCCTTGTGCTACCTGAATCTTAAAGGATGTACAACAATCACTGACGTTGGCATATCCAAGCTTATACACGAATGTATCAATATTCACTCAATCATCGTATCTTATACCTCCTCGGGGATCAATTCAATTCTTGTGCTTTGTTCTGAAAAAGAGTTTCCAGATATCTCACATGGGTTACATCTAGGACTGACAATTATCCGTTTAAAATTAAATCGAATTCGAATTCGTATTCATTTAATCGGATAATTATCCGAATAAAATATCCGATGGATAATTTAATCGGATATCGATATCCGATTATTAATCGGATACGAATTTGGATATTGAGATATCCGTGTCGGATATTATCCGACCGAATATGAACCCTTAGATAAAAATCTAATGATACACATATTCTATATATAATTAACTTAAATCTTAATATATTATTTGATTACTCTTTTTTATCTTTTTTGTCTCAAAATATAATTTAAAAATAAGAAATTCACCTACACCCACTTGGTATGTTATCTCCTATTTTTTAGGATGAAGTCTAATCTTTTGATAATATCTCCCAAAATAAAAATAATTTTCACTCTTTTTTTTGAGAAAATAATATACGATGATCTCACACGGCTAACACAACTCACCCTTAGGTAGGCCTAGTAATTATCCGTTTAAAATTCGAACCGAATTTGAATTTGTATTTATCCGATCATTATCTGACGGATAATTCGATTACTAATCGACTAATTCGATTATTAATCGGATATGAATTCAGATATCACACTATCCGCTCCGTATCCGATCCGTTTATAGGTCTAGTTACATCGCAACTATGAATATTCATACACAATTGCCTTTAGCCTTCAACAACTTCATATGGACGATTGTAAAGGCATTGAAGCTAGGCACATGAAACAACTAATGAGATGTCTATTCTTGTTGAAAAGTTTGAGCTTACGTGACACTTCCCTTACTGATGATTCCCTTTCAGTGTATAGGGCCTCTTTGTTTGAGAGTCTTTACATTTCTGGGACTCTGGTTTCCTTTGCTGCTTTAGGTCATGTTGTAAGAAGAAACCTAGGTATAAGGATATTGAAAGTGATTGGATGCAAGAATTTGTATGACACTGGAGGCGTTATTTTAAGATTTAATGGTAATGCAAATTGTGAAGATCTGTATAGTGAACTGAACCAGAAATGTTTCTTGGAAGAAGTATCGTTTGGATGGGGATTCAGTTCCTCTTCAATGACAAAAATCAAAAATGCATTGAAAGGAGTAAGGGCCATGACACTGAGACTTGGAACATCACTGGACCTGTCTCTATTATCTGATATTTGCCCCTTTGTAGAGACTCTGATTCTAAAATTTCAGGTAATTTCTGACTGTGATCTGATATGTATTCTGACATCCTTAAGTCATTTGAAAGTTTTGGATCTCTGCAACTGCCTGGACGACTTGACATCAAAAAGCTTTCAAATCAGCATGACAAATCTAACGTCATTGAGGTTAGAAAGGGCAACTCCATGGATGACAAATGAAGATTTGGTCATCCTCACTGGGAGTTGCCCAAATTTGACAGAGCTCTCATTGTCTAGGAGTTGCCCAAACTTGCAGCCTCCCTTTGCCACAACTGTTGAGTAGAATACAGAAAGATTTTTCTTTCAGAACTAAACTTAGATGGTATGCACCAATTGCAAATGAGAACACAAGCAATATTTCTCTTTAAACACAATAAGTCAACAACTGGCATCAACAAATTTAAAAATCTATTTTATGATCTTTTAGGATGCTTTACCCAGTTTCATGTTAAACCAAAGGGACCCATGGTTTGGGCAGTCGAGACATCTTACACCTCTCCTCTTCACTTATAGCTTGCCTAGTTTGTGTCCCTCCTGCCTAATGCTTTATCAGAAATATTACTTTGGAGTCTCCCAAAAGCTTGTTCCTAGACTTTTCAAATGTAGGGAAAGTGGGAAGCCAATTCTGCAAAATCAGATTGATAGCAAGTTCCACATTTCCAAAACAGAAACTAATTCAGCTCATCATTGTTCCTTGAAAGTGTAAGATGGAGTATCACCCATCACGACGCTGCCAACTCATCTGTTGCACGAAAAACCAATGCACGTCTACAGGAACCAATGTTAGAGGCTACAGTTCTAGGAGTGAGGGCCACCTGATGACAACATCAACATTAAAAAACACAAATCAATGTTTAGGAATCAATGAACTTAGAAAAAGAAGAAAAATCTTTAGGAGATCAATAACATGGCTGCACATGTTGAATAAGTAAGAAACATTTTAGTAACCATTAGTACGTGAAGAATGCATAGCCTGCACAATGATCCAATCAACTCTGGAAAAGAGGTGTTGTTAACTGTTTACACAACTGATAAACTTTGAAAAATAAAACAACTTCAAACCAAATAACTGAAATTATATGCAACCATGCAAGCCTGCATAGTTGATTTTTGTTATGGGTCCCTAGATTAGATTTAATCCAATTATCTTTAAAAAAGAATCAACTAAAGGTATCTTTGGCACTCCCATCTAATTGGAAGGACTTTTGCATATCTATGGGTTTCAGAAGTTATTTTGAGAGGATAGTGAAGAGGCGAGATCTCGCGCGGGGTCCTGAGCGGGCTATGGATCACCAGAAGATGAATCTGCAAGAGAGGGAAACGTATCAGGGGGGGGGCCCAGGGGATCTCCCTGGGGCAAAACCCTTGATGGCTAAGTCAGTAGAGCTATGGTGGAAGCAATAATGGGGGGAGGAGAGAGCTGATGCGCGAGAATCCTCTCCACCAAGGGGTGAAGAGAATTGTGCTCAGGAGCTTAGGGTGTGTGAATGCTCAGTTCATCTTACCATCTTCCGGAGGGTATCCCTTGCTTAAATAGTGTGCCGCCTTCAGGAGTCTTGTAAGCTGAGGGGTTCCCGGCGGGAGTTACGTCTTTAACGGGGGCTTTCATGGCCTGATCGTGGGAACGTTATCCCCTTGGAGTCCGGCAGCTCCCATGACTCTCCCGCTGGCGGAGGACTCTGAACGGTCGCACCTGCAGATAATCAACCGGTCTTACCGAGCCTCGGAGATGCTAGCTCATGTCCGAGCGATAGGCATGGCCCGGCGAGGGTGGGGTCGGATAGGTCGGCTGGAGCCTATCTCTCTCGGATGGGGAGAGGGCTTTAGGCCGGACCTTCCTTGGGACCTGACCGTTGTCTCGGGCCCTCCGAGCCTAGAAGGCCGCCGGGGAGAGTTAGTTCCTCGAGTCTTTATTTATTGGGCTTTTCTCCCTAAGTGGGCCCTGTGGGCTATCACTTGGGTGGGCTCGCCTGGTTGGACCTTGTGGGTCTTGTTGGGCTGCCTTTGTGGTGGGCTGCGAAAATCCCCCTCTCCACTTGTCCCCCTCCTACTCCCGAGCCAAGGAGGCTCGGATGAGTATTTTTTCGAGGCTTTGGACCGGCGTGGCTCTGGTGGGTGGAATTCTGTTGGCGTTATGGAGCCGCTTATAGCAGTCGCCGAGGCCTGTAATGATGATCCTGACGGATTCGAAACGAAGGGGCCCCCTTTTTTCTCGGAGCACGGAACGGCGCGCCGCCACCCTCAGGGGTTTATAGGGGGCGCTGTTCATCGTTCTAGGCTTCCAGGGTTTTAAGCTTTCCTTGCTTCTTGATGCGCCGTGAGAGTACAGCGGAGACGCGGAGCCTTGTGGCGGCGTTCGAGGAGTTGGCGAGGATAACCGCAGAGGCGGTCCGGTAACTTCCTTCTCCCCCGGAGTCTTCAAGCTCGTACGAGGGATCTCTTCCCGACTCGATGGCGGATCAGAGTCCGGAGCTTGTGCCGGTGAGGCGGGAGCCCGTCCCCAACTGTAGTGAGTTGGGGGAAGCGGAGGTGCGGAGGCTGGAGCATCGTTTCCGCCTGCCTCTCAGATACAGCTTCGTCGCCGCTACTCCGTACGAGACGAGTCTGGATGATCGTGACGAGCTCATTTGCATCTTCCTTCTGGCTTGGAAGAGTGGATTTCGGCTTCCTTTGGATCCTTATGTGCTGCAGCTTCTTAATTTTTTCCGGTTGGCGCCTATTCAGTTGGTGGCCAATTCGTATCTGCTGCTCTCGGCCTTCGGGATTCTTTGTCGTCAGCACGACATTTTTCCTTCTTTGGACCTCTTCCACTTCTTTTTTGAGTTGAAAGCGCACCAGTCGGCGGGGAAAGGCTTCTACTTCATCCAGGCACGGAGGAATAGGAGCTGCATCTCGCTTGCGGCGAAGGACTCCTCGCACAAAGGGTGGAAGACCCAATTCTTCTTGGTGAAGGCGGTGGCGACGGACGAGATCTGGAGATGCCGGACCTCGCCCAACTTTCACCCGAATCTGCCCCCTCGCCAGGAGGAGTTCCCTCCCCACGTGGAGCAGCAGGCTGCCCATCTGCTGGAGAACCGCCAATCGACCGAGGAGCTGGTGACGCCGGAGAACATCGAAATGTGTCTTCTCTCGCGGTTGACGTCGACAGGTACGGCTCTTGAGGCTCTTTTTCGCGAGTGGTAGCTCTTTTCCTTCTCCTGACTGGGGCTTCTTCTTGTTGCAGACGTGAGGCGGGAGCCTCTGGAGGAGGCGGCTGAGATCATCGATCTGGGAGATGACTCGACAGCCGATGAGCCTGATGTCTCGGCGGGTCGCGTCCATACCCGAGATAAGGGCAAGGGGGCGGCCCCCGAGGGGACTTCTCGATCGACCGGCCTGAAGCGCAAGGATCCCCTGGCGGGGAAGTTGCAGGAGGCCGTGAAGGCCACGAAAAGGGCCAAGAAAGCCGGCCTTCCTACCGCCGTCGTGGGCGACTCCGGCTCGGCGGCGCTCCCCCCTCGGGGGCAGGATGGGGCCTACCCCTCCGGGCTGGCTCTCCCATCCGCCGGGTGAGAGGGGGCCGAGGAGACCAGGGGCCCCGCAGAGGGAGGTGATGGGTCGGCTCTCCCCTCTGTGGGGGCAGAGGGGGCCGATGCCGGTGTGGCCGGTGCTGGGACCGAGGGATTGGTCGGCGCGGATGGGGGTTCGCCCGCGAGGGCGTCGCAACCCCAAGTGCCGGCAGCTTCTGGTGCGATGGATCCCGCGGCGCCGGTCGAGGCTGGGGGTTCGCCCGGGGAGGCGTTGCAACCCCAACCAACCGTGGCGAGCGGGGCGGTCAGCTTTGCTGCCCAAACAGAGTCTTCTGGCGGGGTGCCCAGGGTGGAGCAGTCCCCTTTGCCGAAACCTCTGGTCAGGCTCGGTATCTCGGGCGACTTGTACCGGCTCTGCCGGTCGATCGCCGAGAGGACGAGGGGGGGAGAAAGGCGCAGCACTCCCGCCGGAGTTCTTGATATCCTGATGGAGGGCGGCCTGGTCATAGCTCAGACAGCGGCCGTGATGGCAGAGGCGCACGCCCGGACGGAGGCGGAGCGGTCGAAGCTCGCCTGGACCCTTGGTGGATGCGAGGGGAAACTAGCCCGGCTCGAGGGGGAGCATGAGGGGCTCCGGCGGGAGTTCCTCGCATTCAGGGAGTTGGCGCGGTCCAGCCGACGGGAAGCCGAGGCGCTTGCCGAGCAGCTAGCAAGGGCCCGAGAATCGCTCGAGAGGAAGAGCAAACGTCTAGAAGACGAGCGTCAACGTCACATCGAGCTGGACGGCCTCTGGGAGCTTGAGCGCGGCGAGCTGCAGGATCGGGCGGAGGACGCGGAGCGCCTACGCGCTGAGGCCGAGGCGGACCGAGCCCAGGCAGAGGGTCGGGCGATCGAAGCCGAGCGGAGGATGACCGAGCTAGAGGAGCGTCTGGCGAGGGCGGAAGAGCGTGCGGCCGAGGCGGAGCGAGCTCGGGACGGGCAGGTCGAGGCAGAGGCGATCGAGCGCTACAAAGGCTCGGAAGCTTACTCGGCCGACCTGATTGAAGCTACCCTACCCTACTACGAGGTAGCGCTCCGTTGGGGTGCCCGAAAGGGATTCAGGCAGGGCTATCGCCGGGCGATGAGCTATGCCAACGAGCACCTTGTCGGGGGTGATTTTCCTTACGGCCAGAGTTATGACTCGGATGAGTCGGTTTCCAGCTCCTCATCCTCGACCGGGGAAGAACCGGAGGAGTCACCTCCAGCGGGGTCACCAACTCCGGAGGCTCCAGGAGGGCTCACGACCGGGACAGTTCTCGCACAGGCGAGGTCAGTGTCCGGGCCGGCCGTCACCGAAGGCACCGGGGGTGACGCGTCCCCTACTACTGTTCCCAAGCTTCAAAGTGGGCCCGAGGCCTGATGTATTATGCTTTATTTTGCCCCTTCCCCTTCTTGTCTGTTTTTCCTTTTGTAAGAGGATTTCTTTTTGGGAGGCAATAAAGGACTTACTTCGTTTGATCGTTATCTTTGCCGTGATTTGGCTGGTGTATCGGGGGCAGTTGGAAGGTGCCGATATTTTCTGCACCGTTCTCGCATGCCGATTCGGGAGACTTCTGGCGGGGCGTCCTTTCATTCCACCATGCTTTGAAAGTCGAGGCGCTTCGCGAATCCCGCTAGGGCGGGGGCCGAGGAATTGGAGGTGACCTTCCAAGGGAGGTCCTATAGCGTGTTTTCGAGGGGGGAGTCATTTAAGGCGCGTGGCCTCCCTTGGCCTATAAAAAGGACCGAAGGGTGCTCCTTCCCTCTTAACACTTAGGACTCTCGCCGGTGGTTTGCTCTTGTTCCCTCGTTTTCGCTCTGCGTTGCGCCGCCGCGATCGGAGCATGGAGGACCCTTCAGAAGATGACGCTGCAGACGACGGGGAGCGGCCGGTTCCAGCTGTCCTAGAATATCGGTCGGGTCCCACGGTCACCGCACGTGCATGAGACGGGTCCGACGGTCGCCGCGCGGATCTGGAGAGGGCTTCGACGTGCGGGGGAACGCCGTTTGCCCCCTCTTGGCTCCGGCGAGGCTTCCGGGCGGACGCCGAGATGGAGGGCGGATGGGGGAGTTAGGGATGCCGGCCGCCATTCCCCTCCGTGGGAGGGGAGGAGGCGGCTCCAGTTCCTTCCTCACCCCTGTCCGCAGCCTCTTTCTCTCTCTTTTCTTCATTTCTTTCACTCTTCGGGGGCTGCTTACTTTCTGTTCGCCTCCAAAGAGTTGGTAGTTTGGCAGAGAGGGGACCTTCACGGCGCTCCTTTTTCCAGGTTGTTGCCAACTTGGAAGGTAGCCTTCCTTGCGTGAAAGGTGGCCTTCTCCTTGCTGTCCCTCTGTCACCTTTGTCACGGTCCACCCGAGCCAACTGGGTCGACCATCTCTTGTCCGAGCCAGTTTCTACGCGGGGCAGAGTCAGTGGCTGGATGCGAGAAGGTCAAGACCGGGTCGGGCGGGCGATGGTCGTTTGCCGCGGTGCTAGATGGATTTTTACTTTTCACTATGTAATGTACCGGCAGTTGCCTTTCTGATGTACCAACGGTTATCTTGAATGAATGCAAATAAAAGGGGGTTTATTTTACCCGATTTGTCGATACAGTTTTCAGAAATAAAATCTGCGTAGTGTGGTTGCGTTCCATGTCCGGGGAATGGGTTCCCCTTCCATTGTGGCTAACCTGTACGCACCTTTTCCGAGCGTCTCGATCACTCGGTAGGGGCCTTCCCAGTTGGGGGATAACTTGCCCGCCGCCTCCAGTGGTCGAGAGGCTTCGGTCTTCCTGAGGACGAAGTCCCCTGGTTGGAATTGTCTGCCTCGGACCTTGGTGTTGTAGTACCGAGTGAGGCGGCGCTCATATTCCGTAGCTCGGACGTTCGCGATCTCTCGGAGTTCGTCTGCCAGGTCGAGGTTCTCGAGCAACTTCTGCTCGTTTGTCTCGGGCGAAAAGCTGATCACTCGGAGAGACGGATTGGCGATCTCTAACGGAATGACGGCTTCGGTGCCATATACCAGCTGAAAAGGGGTCTCACCGGTTGCCGCCCTGGGGGTCGTTCGGTGCGACCGTAGTACGCTAGGCAGTTCCTCGAGCCAGCTACCCTTAGCCTTGCCGAGTCTGGTTTTTATGCCCTTCAAGATGGTCTTGTTGGCATTTTCAACCAGCCTGTTGGCCTGAGGGTGGGCGATCGAAGTGAAGTGGTTGCGGATATTTAGGTCGGCGCATCTGTCTCGGAAGTACCGAGAGTCGAATTGCCGCCCGTTATCGCTCACTATCACTCGGGGGATGCCAAAGCGACAGATGATCGATTTCCAAACGAAGCCCCAGACGACTGTCTCGGTGATCCTTGCTGTTGCTTCAGCCTCGATCCACTTGGTGAAGTAGTCGATGGCGATGATGATGAACTTCTTCTGGGATTGAGCCGTTGGGAACGGCCCAAGGATGTCGATCCCCCACCGAGCGAAAGGGTAGGGCTCGGTAAGGGTGACAAGTTCCGTGGCCGGCTGATGGACCAAATGGTCGAACCGCTGGCAACGGTCGCAATGTTGTACGTAAGCCGTGCAGTCGCGCTGCAGGGTCGGCCACCAGTACCCCTGCCTTAGCAGGATTCTGGCCAGCGACCGACCTCCTGAATGTGCTCCGCACAGGCCTTGATGAATCTCTTCAACAGCTTGGCTTGCTTCGTCGGGACCGAGACACTTCAGAAGGGGCCTGGAGAACGATCTTCGATAGAGAGCGTTGTCGAGGATGACGAAGCGTCGAGCTTGGTATTTCATTCGGCGGGCTTCCCGAGGGTCGGAGGGCTCCCGGGAGTCCCGTAGCCAGGACAGGTAGGGGGAGCGCCAGTCGCCGGGAGTGGCCGAGTCAATGGCGAGGAGCTCCGAGTCTATGCTCGGGCGCTCTAGCTCTTCTAGGAGGACCGATCGTGTACCTTCCGGGTCTAGGGAGGAGGCCAGTCGGGAGAGGGCGTCCGCCCGAGAGTTTTGCTCTCGAGCTATTCGGACTACCGCGAACTCCTCGAACTGCTGGGCCAGGCTCCGGACCAACTGGAGGTATTTGATCATAGGTACCTCTCGAGCTTCGTACTCGCCATTGACCTGGCTTGCAACTAGCTGGGAGTCGGTGTGGATCCTGACTCGCTCGGCCCCCAACCGTCGGGCCATGCGGGCTCCCGAGATAAGGGCCTCGTACTCGGAAGCATTGTTGGACGCCAGGAAGTTGAACTTTAGGGCGTATTGCAACTCTATTCCTTCGGGGGACCTTAGGAGGATCCCTGCGCCGCTACCGATCGAGTTGGACGATCCATCGACGAACAGCTCCCAGGTTGGCCCGGTTGCCGTCGGAGGCCTGTCCTCGACCGGAACGGTGCTCTCGGCGATGAAGTCGGCGAGTGCTTGTCCTTTGATAGCTGATCGCGACCGATACGAGATGTCGTAGGCCCCGAGCATGATGGCCCATTTGACAAGTCGCCCCGAGGCTTCGGGGTGGGCCAGAATCTTCTTCAGTGGCTCGCCGGTTAGCACGGTGATGGGATGCCCCTGGAAGTAAGGTCGGAGGCGCTTTGCGGAGGTAACCAACGCTAGCACGAGTTTCTCGGTTGCGGGGTACCTCCGCTCGGCCTCGTTGAGCACCTTGCTGGTGTAGTAGACCGGCCTCTCGATTCCTGAGTCATTCCTGACTAGGACCGAGCTGACCGTTGATGGCGTCGCCGAGAGATAGAGCAACAAGACCTCGCCCGGGACGGGCTTGGAAAGCACCGGGGGCGAAGCCAGGAACTCTTTGAGCTCGGCGAACGCTGTTTGGCATTCTCCATCCCATGCGAACGTAGCAGATGCTATCTTGGGCCCCCTCATCAGCTTGAAGAAGGGCAAGCATCGTTCGGCCGCACGGGACAGGAAACGACTGAGAGCAGCGACACGCCCCGTCAGACGCTGGACGTCTTTGATGCACGTTGGTGGGCGCATGTCCAGGATGGCCTGGATTTTGTCGGGGTTGGCTTCGATCCCTCGCTGAGTGACCAGGAAACCCAGGAACTTCCCGGATCTTACTCCGAAGGCGCACTTGGCGGGGTTGAGCTTGTTCGTCACGGTCTCCTCTGGTATACCAGGGAGTTGATCATCAGACCAAGCAAAGACCCGAACATACTCAGAAAGAAACTTCTTGTATTACTGCTGTTCCTCTGGTGGTAGGTCGGCGCCGATCCTTACTCCTAGGGCCGGGTCATCGTTCAGGAATACCGTTAATAACTCGCCACCGGGCTCGGTGGTCACGGCTCTTCCTTCGACTCCCCTGGGGCCCTTATCCTTCCTGTCCGGCCATGAGGCTTCCACCGAGATGTTGTAGCACCTTCTAGCCGTGGCCTGGTTACCTCGGACTTCCCCCAACCCGTTTTTGGTGGGAAACTTCATTTTTTGGTGATAGGTAGATGGTACGGCCTTTATTCGGCTGAGAATTTTTCGGTCGAAAATGGCGTTGTTAGCTATCATACCTTTAATCACTATGAAGTCCACTATGACCGTAACGGTTTTGGGTGGGGTGCCGATAGTGACCGGCAGGCTTAGGGCTCCCTCGGGGTAGGTGGCCAGGCCATTAAACCCGCAAAGGGGCGTTCGGATCGGGCGGAGCTTGGATGGGTCTTCCCCCATCTTGAGAAAACAGTCATAAGATAATACATCGGGGGCGCTCCCATTATCAACCAAAATCCTGTCTACGTTACAGTGATTTATCGTGGCCGAGATAACGAGGGCATCGTCATGCGGGGTGCTCAGCCCTTCCAGGTCTTGGTCGGAGAATACTATGACCTGGGGCTCCATCGGCGGGCCTCTGGGGGGCTCTAAGGCTTGGCTGGCCCGCTCGGCATGACGTTTCCTTCCTCGGCTGGTGTCGCCGCCCGATGCCGCTCCTCCGGAGATGACGTTGATGTGGACCCCTTGGGGGGCGTTGTCGATCTCCTCTGCGGCGTCTCGGTCTTCTTTGTGCCCAGTCGCGAACCGGGCTAGGTGCCCCAGACGGATGAGGCGCTCGATCTCGTCCTGGAGCTGATGGCAATCTCCGGTGTGGTGCCCGTGGTCGCCGTGGAACAGGCAATGCCTGTCCCGCTTGCGGTTCTTCGACCTCATTGGCTCGGGCTGGCGGAGAAGTCCCGAGTCTTTGATGTCTTCATAGATCTCGTAGACTGACGCGGTCAAGGGGGTGTACCGCTCGTACTTTCTTTTGCGCTCTCCTTCTCGATCGCGCTTCTTACCCGACCCAGGGTTTGGCTCGGAGGTCCGCTTCTTGTCCCCCTCCCGACCCGAGCCGGTTGCGTCTCGGCAGGCGCTGAGTACTTCTTCGCACTCGGCGTGGCGCAGTGCCAGAGTCACTAGCTCGGCAAGGGTCGAGGGAGGGTGGAGGACAAGCTCGCTGCGGAGATTCTTGTCCCGGGTGCCCCCGGTCAGCGCGGTTGTGGCTGAGGCCACATCTAGGCGGGGGATCCTAAGGGCTTCCGATTTAAATCGGTGGACGTAAGTCCGGAGCCTCTCCCCTTGCGCCTGTTTGAGGGCCAGGAGCCCCGCTACTGACCTTGGGGGGGCGCTACCGGCGAAACTCTCCTTGAAAATTCGCCCGAATTGCCTGAAGTCTTGAATGGACCCAGGGGCGAGGGCCCGGAACCATGCCTGAGCACCTTGGACCAGGGTGGCCGCGAAGGCTCGGCATTGGATGGGATCCGGCATTCCATGAAGGGTCACCAGGGCGTCGAAGCTATCGTAGTGGTCGGCTGGGTCGCCCTGGCCGTCGTAGAGCTTGAAGGTTGGAATGGAGGCTCTGGGAGAGACCTCTGCCTTCAAGATGTACTCGGAGAAAGGGGATTTCTCCTCGTCCTCTGGGAGAGAGGTCTTCTGCAGGGCGCGGAGGGCGCGCTCTTGCTCTGCGAACCGTCTCTCGAAATCACACAGCCGGAGGGACGGCTCTGGCTGCAGTCGCACCGTGGGGCTGGGGGGGGCGTCTTGGCGATCTCCCGGGGCACTAGTGCCCGGGCGCGGCGGCCTCGCCCCCTGCTTCCCTCTCCTCGGCGTGGAGGAAGCCTCTTGCTCCGCAGGAGGGGCATGCGAGGGTCCTCGGACGTCATTGCGGAGGAGCTGTCGGCCGCGGAGGGTGAAGCGGCCTCCGGCGGTGTGCTGAGTCGCACTCCTTCGAGGGGGACTTCCTGACGGGGCACGGGACCTTGCGTCCCTGGCCGCCTGGGCCCTCATGAGCTCCACGAGGACGTCCATCTTTTCGTTGAGGGCCTGGAAGGCGTTGGCGCCACCGTCGAGGGGTGCCCCTGTCTCCGCCGGGGGGGGTGGCCTGTTGGTGGGGATGCTGGCGTTGGAGGGGGGGCTCTGCGAGACCCTAGAGGGGGCGCCTCCCGCCGCCGCCACAGCTTTACCTTCCCCACCGGCGGATCTCCTCCCTGAGCTTCTTCTCACCATCTCGACTTTTTGTGCGTTTCCCACAGACGGCGCCAGATGAAGAGGCGAGATCTCGCGCAGGGTCCTGAGCGGGCTATGGATCACCTGAAGATGAATCTGCAAGAGAGGGAAACGTATCAGGGGGGGCCCAGGGGATCTCCCTGGGGCAAAACCCTCCGATGGCTAAGTCAGTAGAGCTATGGTGGAAGTAATAATGGGGGGAGGAGAGAGCTGATGCGCGAGAATCCTCTCCACCAAGGGGTGAAGCGAATTGTGCTCAGGAGCTTAGGGTGTGTAAATGCTCAGTTCATCTTACCATCTTCCGGACGGTATCCCTTGCTTAAATAGTGCGCCGCCTTCAGGAGTCCTGTAAGCTGAGGGGTTCCCGGCGGGAGTTACGTCTTTAACGGGGGCTTTCATGGCCTGATCGTGGGAACGTTATCCCCTTGGAGTCCGGCAGCTCCCATGACTCTCCCGCTGGCGGAGGACTCTGAACGGCCGCACCTGCAGATAATCAACCGGTCTTACCGAGCCTCGGGGATGCTAGCTCATGTCCGAGCGATAGGCATGGCCCGACGAGGGTGGGGTCGGATAGGTCGGCTGGAGCCTATCTCTCTCGGATGGGGAGAGGGCTTTAGGCCGGACCTTCCTTGGGACCTGACCGTTGTCTCGGGCCCTCCGAGCCTAGAAGGCCGCCGGGGAGAGTTAGTTCCTCGAGTCTTTATTTATTGGGCTTTTCTTCCTAAGTGGGCCCTGTGGGCTATCACTTGGGTGGGCTCACCTGGTTGGACCTTGTGGGTCTTGTTGGGCTGCCTTTGTGGTGGGCTGCGGAAATCCCCCTCTCCAGATAGCATTAGACCTCAGATGTTACATATGCAAATTTTTTTAACATTCTACTACAAACTCTAAATGAAAGCTCTCAAATTATGGAAAAGATATGTCACCATCTAAATTTGATTGCTGACTAAATATTCTTGATGTTGGAGTCAAAGCCATAAGTGGCATCCAAATAATTTTTTTTGCTAAACATGCCCCAAGACTCAAAGAACAAAGCTCATCGGCCAACAAAAAATATGGAAGAGGTTTCCCATCTATATTCCACCATTAACAAAAATCATTCTAACACACCTGTCAGAATTTTAATCTTTAGGATTGACTCACAATCCACCTAAGGAGAAAAGCAACCTATGAACGGCCAGATCTGAAACTATCATGCCTTAGTTTTGGCATCATACTAGATTCAGGGAGGTACTGTAATGGCATGAGATAGAACAAATTGCTTCTCCATCATTTCTATTTTATTTTGTTTTCTCTCTTTCCCCCTTTTCCCCCTTCTATGTGACCCATTTAAAGAAGCACACACAATATGTAATGACACGTTTTAATATTAGCTGTCATTGTCGTCTGTAATTTGGAAAACCCTTGATCCAGAAACAAAGCTGATAAAGAGTGTCCAAGATGCATCAAAATATGAAGGGTAGTTTTGAACTAGAGTATAATTGATACAATCCAATCCCGTATGAATAGGATGTTTTGGATCAGATGTGTCTGGTCTAAAGATTCATGATCTTTTCATTTTCAGGAAAATGAAAGGATCCATCCAGTACCTTTTGATAAAAAATAAAATTACCTGTATTGATAAAAGGTACTGTGTGGATAAGATTGATCGAATATATAGAACTTTTAAATCTTCAGAAGAAATCCATCCGAGTAAAAAATCATCTTCTGCTTCAAAGAAAAGTAGTCAACGGAAATTCAAGCTAGATGAAGCCTACATTTCGGATAAATGAAGACACCTTATGCAATTTCTATAACTCAAGAACCGTTGCTCAGCATTGATTCCATATGGAAACATAATTCATGCATTTGTCATCAGGACTCTTGCTTTAAGAATTGAGCCTGATATGTGAAGCATGATATGGTGACACATGATTTTGGCGAACCAAAATAGATATATGATACCAATGATTGAATGCAAAGGGCACCGTCTTGCGATAGCTGATTATGGATGAAGTAATCAAGTATGAATGCAAATGCTCGTAAAGAACCAATACATTATAAAACACTTTTTGGTTGAAAAGCCAAATACCTAAAAATTTAAAAAGAATAGTTCTGACCCAAGTCACCAAGTTAGAGTTATCAAAAAATCAATTTATAGAAAATGTGCAAATTGAGGATGAAATTTTATGAGAAATTGTAGAAAGGATCATTAATTTTAAATACATAAAAATATAGTTTAAAAATAATAATATGAATACATAAACTGTATGACATAAAATTAAATTCTTTTTAGTGTGAAATTCAATTGCAAAACAAAATCGTGGTTTTTGAATTCACCAAGATAAACATTTTTTAAGAAAACTTTAGTTCTTGAAAATATGGTCAAATAAGAACTAAGAAGTGCAATTAAAACATGTTATTTGAGAAGTCTTGAAGGTCTTTCTTTTGACAATTCTTATTAATACAACAATTAACATTTTGCGTATTTATGTATGCACAGGCCAATGTGCATGCATGAAAAGGAGGAGGCCTGATTCCTGCTTCTTTTCTTCAGAATGAGTCATCAGTTACCCTTCGTTTTCTAGGTTCTTAAAGGCAAGGAGATCAGGTAGCTGTTGTTGTGTTTGGCAGAAAACAAAGTTCAGTATCAAGCAAAAATAGGGTCATTGAGGAGGCTGGTGAAGGAGGGCCATTTTCTATTACATTTGTCTATCGTAGGTTTCGAAGCAGAGCTGTATGGTCTATTCTCTAGTGCAAGTGAAATGCCTTCTTTGTTTCAAAAGGAAAGTGCAAAGAAAAAGAGATTTGGCGATGAATTTGTAGAAGAAAGGCAGATCTCATGTGAATGAAGCATGGCTAGCGTATGAAAAGTCCATAGAGAAATCTGAACATTTATTCAAACATCTAAGTCCACTATAGAATGAGGTTATGAAGAAAAGAAGCTTGATCATGAAATGGCATTTATTGGCTAAGTACAAGGTCAGTATAGTTGGAAAAGTCAGATCATGGGCAGACAATTCGATGAGGATATGAGGTTGATTATGACTGGCTAGAAGTAGGAATCTTCAGGGATTAGGCAATGCAGATTGAATCTTGAGCCCCTGATCCAGTCCAATGTTCCAACCAGGAGCTCTCTTATAGGGTAACTTCTTGTCCAGAGAACTATAGATTCACTTTCCTGCAACAAGGTGTACTAGATGTTATCTGCATAATAACAAGATTTAAGATATGCAATCATGACCCAGATTGATTCAGGTCTGGTAGATCCAGGTTTGGTAGATCCCATGCCACTCCCAATTATTTGAAGTCAATGAGTGATACAATAGCCCAATCAACATCAACATACATGGACCGCAGCCAATTATAGTTGCAAAACATTAGAAGATGAATGCAATCAAAATGATAATGTGTGACATGTTCTAAATTCAAATAGTGCATTCTCTACATAAAAGAGGAGTAGCAATGATGCGGGACGGACACGGGAGACGACACTACTAGGTGCCACCCTCGGACTCTAGATGAAGACGCGACCAGCAGCACACACCAGGGAGACACTAAGCCCGACACTACGTGCTCCTAGTGACAAAACGTCGCTAACAGAAGTGGAAGCTCACTCGTCGTCCCAAGCGAGGGAAAGCGCGGACCGTGCGCAGTTAAGGAACCGGCGGAGGTCAAGGGTAGTCCGACTCAACTTCCGGACTCAGATCGAGTCACGGGATGGGTCACTCTCACTCTCACAGCGGTGACATGGACACACGGGCTAGTACCTACACTCTCAGCAGCGGCAAAAGACCGTATACTCGCTAAGCAAATGAATGCCAAGAGGTTCGGACCATTACCTCCACGCACCCGGCGTGGTGAAGACAACCCCGGCCGAATTACGGACTCTCGGTTAAACAATATCACATCAATACAAAGATTTGACCCACTCCACGCAGGGAGGTAAAAGGTCACATGTGGAGCCCGGGAATCACGCAACTCGGGTTGACGGGTAGCATCTTGATGTCGCCCGGCGGTACCGAACTCCGCGTTTTCGTGCTTTCCGAACGGCGGTTCTGCGGGCCCGCGGGGCCCACGGATGGCGCTATCCTCCGGATCTGTGGGGGTGGGACCCACTATGATGGGGACCCCTGGTGGCGCGCCTCCACGGACGGCGGTCGGCCGGGAACACCGATCGGGGGTCGATCGGTCCCGATTCCCAAGCTTTGAAGTTGCTGCCCACGGATTTTTAGTTGCTGTTTTCAGGCGCGCGCTCCGGCGAAAACGGCCGCTGCGATCAATCCCAACGTCGGATCGGGACGCATGAGCTATCGTTGAAAAGTTCTCTTCAAATGCTTCAATCTAGACCCAAAGAGATCTGCTGGATCTGGTCGGATCAGAACTTTAAGGAATTTACAAGCCCCTGTTGTACAGTAACTGAAATCTCAGATCTGCATGGTACATGTCTGAGAACCACCGTTGACCACCTAGTAAACCTCCTATTCAGCTCTTAAGCGCTTCTTAAAAGTTGTAGGGTATCAAACCACGGAACGGGGACTAGTTTGGGAATTTGATTTGGAGGTGGTGGTGATTTACTATGATTTTTTGGGTGACTGGTGGTCGGATCTGGGAACAGGGGGACAGAACTGTAGCTGGGACTGAGAACAATTTTTAGAAAATATGAGATGGACGAACCAAACATTGAGAAAAATTGTGGATGAAGGGGTGGATGGGTGGAACCTGCAGTAAAATTGGGCGAACGAGAAGAAATCAAAAAGTGGATCTAAGGTATGAAACTCAGGGTGAGGATGAATCTGGATAGAACTCTGGCAGAACCAAAATGGAAGAGTGGACGAAAATAAAAAAATATGAAACGAGATCTGAATGGCAAACCAAAATTTGTGGAATGTCCTTGACACCTCTGGAGCACCCACTAAAATTCTCAGATCTATCTAAGCTAAGGGCTGAGACAGGAAATTCGTGGAAGCTTCTATGGTACTGCGCGGGTAGAACTCCGTTGATGGCGATGGCGGTGCGGTGGCGACTCGTGGCGACGGCGGCGGCGACCGGAACTGATAGGGTGGAGTCTCACCACCAGAAGGAAGCCTTCACAGCTTCAAGGGGGAGAGGGAGAGGAGAAGGGGGCGCACCAAGGCTGGAGCTTCAAGCTTTTTTTCTAATTCAAATGGCATTAATTCTACTAAAATGAAAAATACAAGCTTAAATAGGTTACATCTCACATCCATCCACAACCATTGGATCTAGGGGATGGGAATGGAGGGTTGGGATGGAGTGTGACACACACACAAAAAATAAATAAAAAACTACAAGGAGGGGGGCGGCCCTTGGACTAGAATGGCAAGGTTGAATTGGTAGGTGGGGTGGGTGGCCAAAATGTGGACTTTCCAAGTCACTTGTCCCCCACTTGGTCCACCTTTATAGAAGACTCCATTTGACATGTTGACTGACCCCACATGGGGCCCTTGGCTGAGGTGGCTCAATGGGATGGGGCCTGGGGGGCCCGTGGGGCCCACGGGGTCCAAATTACACATAAGCCCCTCTTACAATCAAAATAGCAAACCGAATACAACGAAATAAACACAAATTACACACACATAAAGGCTAACTAAATATGAAAAATGGGGAGACTCAAGGCGGCATCTCCAGGCTGTCTCCGAGCCAAATGGACGCTGAGGTGGCTCGAGTCATGCTCCGTGTGCGGTACCGGTGGCTCGGCGTGTCGCGCCGCTCAATTGCTCGGGTGTCCGCACCAAGCAACCTATCCTCGGTAACACCTCTTTCTTTCATTTCCTACATGACCAAGTTTTTAACACCCAGGGTTCAGTTTAATTTGTTGTGGATTCCTACCATGCGGGGAGCACCATTGTGTTGGATGCTGTTAGGTATACATGTGGCATGTCCACGGAGTACTTGACATTGTCGAAGGTAATTGAAAGAGCAGTGAATGGCAGCACCATGCCATTCTTCTTGTTCTCTTGGCTCCTTATTTCTGAACTTCCTTCTGTAATTTTGTAAATTAAGTTGCTTAGATGATGATGCACTCGGGACCCTGTTCAAACAAGAATGATTTATGGGCAACATAGATGGGAAGAGAAGAGAAGAGCAGCTTCTGTCTAAAAAGGAGAGATGGAGCAAGAGAAGAGCAGAGAGTGGGATAAGGAAAACCATACCACTGCTTTGTTGGAGAAGAAGTTGAGGAAGGTGGGCACTCCACGGTTGCCGATGTATGCTTCTGCCTCGATGTTCAGGTGCTCGAATCAGACCTTGATCGTGGGGTTATCGATCCGGACGTTGGAAGCAGATGACAAATTAAGCGAATTTGAATGGCTCAGGAAGCAATCAGAGGTCTAATCGATCGCCATGGAACTGATCTGCGACAAGGATTTAGGTGTAGGCTATGGGGGGGGGAGAGAGAAGGGAAGGTGCGGAGTGTGTGTCTAAACTGCTCACCGCTCCATCCGGTTGCGGAGCTTGAGGAGGAACTTCTCGTTGTCATCCTCAGCATTCTTCACCAGCTTCTCCAGCAAGTTCTGCCTCTCCTGGAAGCCCAGGCCCTGGATGTCCACCTCTTGGATCTTGTCGGCGACGCCGGTGAGGATCCCCTTCTTCAGCCGGTCACAGGTGGGTAGCTTCTCGAGGACCTAAAAAAGGCATGGCGGCTCCTGTGGCTGTTGAGTAATAGTGAGGGGGGAGATGTGGGTGGGGCAGAAGGGGGCTCGGAGGTGATGAGGCAGAGGGGTAGAGGATAATACATACCGGAGGCCTTGAGTAGGCGGAGAGGTGGAGGGAGAAGATGAGGAAGAGTTCACGGCGGGAGGGGGCCAGGGAGGTGAGAGGAGGTGGAGGGGTGGAGGAGAAGATGGATTGAGGAGAGTCTGCGTCTGGGAAGGAGGGAGGGTGGTTAGGTTCATGTGGGAGTTCGATTGTGGGGCGCGGTGAAATTCTTCTGGGGCATTTTTAATAGAGTAGTATTTTTATAATCATGTTGAGGCAATTTTAAAATGCCTCTGTATAGGGTTTTAAGTAAAAAGTAAAATTAAAATATTTTAAAGACAATATTAAAAATAAAATGCCTCTATTTATGATAATTTAGAGATAGTTTTAATAAATATTTCTAAATGAACTGCCCCTATATCTATAATTTTTTGTAGTGTTGCTCACCTTTCTTGAGGGTTTCCTTTGAGTTTATATAGTTGCTTGCCCTGTACTAGAGTCAAGAAAGCTTGAGGGACAAGGGGGAGTTACGTCCTGGCTGAGGGCTCCTCGCTGCTTGAGGACTCTTAGCCTTCCTTATCCTATTGAACTTCCTGCTTCTTGGCGGCAACGTGACATCCGCCTAGATAAGCACCTGGTGGGCAGTTCGAGCGTGGGGCGCTCGTTTAGGACTCTTCCTGGGAGACGGAGGCGTTATCGGTCCGTTACGCTCGGATCCAATTGGGGTCCTCCCAAGTGACTGTTACTCGGTCCTCCGGGCTTGGAGGCCGCCTAGGAAATATTGGGTCAAGCAAGTATAGGATTCAGAATAAGTGGGCCCGTTAAATGGGGCTATCACTTGGGGAGTCTGGCCTATTTGGGTCGGGATGGACCTTATTGGGCCGCTCCATGCCACTTGTTTTGGGGCCACTGATTTTACCCCTCTCCACTTGCCCCTACTCCCGAGCTAAAGATTGGGCTCGGAGAGTAGAGTATAATCGGGATGTATGTGTGGCTCAGTCGGGGATTGGCCGTTGTGAGCTGTCCCCATTTTAAAGTTTAGGGGCCATTTAATGTGGCTGTCCTAAATGTATGGGGGCTCTGGCGTAATGATGATGTATTTGCATCGATTCAGGGGCGCCATCCTCAGAGTTCAAAACATCACGGCGATTCTTCTCAAGGTTGCTCGAGCCTATAAGTATTGCATATGTTTGCGCTTTACGTTTCCTCCTTTTAGGACTTTTCCCTTTGCCACACCCGCAGATTTGCATAGGAGGTTTATGCGCCAAGGGAGCAGCCAGAGGGAGAGGGAGATCTCAAAAGGCTTCGAGGAGTTAGCAGAGATAACGGCGGCGGTGGTTCGCCAGCTCCCCCCTCCTGCTAGCTCGTCTGATCCCAACAGCTCTTCTTCTTCTTCCCATTCCTCCATGGTAGAGCTCGATGTTGAGGTCGAGATTCAAGAGTTTGAGCAGGGGGCAGGAGGCTCAAAGCTTGCGCCTAGCTCTCATCTCCGCAGCGACCTATCTGAATCCGAGGTGAAGGAGCTCGAGGTCCGCTTCAAGTTGCCATGGCGGTACTTCTTCTCTCCGACCAAGCCTCACAAGCCAAGTCTAGATACCCGTTTGGGCCTTTTTTGTATCATACTTTTGGCTTAGAAGTGCGGCTTTCGTCTTCCTCTGCACCCCTTCGTTGTCGAGTTGCTAAGGTATTATCAGCTCACTCCCGTTCAGTTGGTTTCCAACTCCTACACCTTCATTTTTACCTTCATCGCTCTCTGTAGCTCATGCGGTGTGGCCACATCTCTAGACCTCTTTCATGCCTTTTTAGAGTTGAAGGAGCACACCCATGCCGGGGAAGGCTTCTTTTTCCTCCAGGCGAGTAGTGGGAGGAGTTGTGTGACCCTCTCTCCTCCGGATTCTTCGCATAAGGGATGGAAAACTCAATTCTTTTGGGTAGGATTCACCAAGGATGGAAGTTACTGGATATTCCCTGACAAGCCGAACTTCCAGCCTGTATTCCCTCTGAAGCATCCCGTGATCTCGTTAGAGCTAGAGGAGGCGATCAAGATTCTCCAGGATAATTGTCGGTCGACCGTAGAGCTGATCACTCCGGCTAACATTGAGGACTTTCCATGCCGCGCACTGCCTCCTAGTGGTAAGGATCTTCGGGCTCCGCTTTGCCCATCCTTTTTATAATTGGCTGAACCTCTGCTGATGGTTTGCCTTTTGGTGGGCAGAGACAAGGCGCGATGATGATGGGTGGCGATCGTCGAAGCAGGAGGTTGCCGAGCGAGTGGAGGCGACCGCCCCGGACGCGCCTCGAATCCTCTAGGGTCCTTCCTCTACCCAAGATAAGGGTAAGCAGGTCGCTCAGGAAGGTGACCCAGAGTGACGGGGGTCCAAGCGTAAGGACACCGGGGAGCGGTTGCTGTTGGCTTTGATGTAGGCCCTAACTGTCGAGAAGAGTAGGCGGAAGAAAACAAAGGTCCTTCCCTCGACCGAGGAAACTCCCGCCGAGGGTGCCCTTCGCTCGGGCTCTTTAGTTGCTGAGCCAGAGTTTTTTTTTTTTAACTGAAGTTGATACTTGCAAGGTGGCAGACGGGGGAGGGGGTTCATCCCTTCATTTCAGAAGAAGATGAACACACTACCCCGGCCGCCATGCAAGCGTTTTCATTAAGAAAAGTAGTAAAAGAGAAGGGGTACAGATAGAGGGGAGGGGAATGTCGCCCAAAGGTGGGCAAGAAGAGTACAAGGCCTCAAGAGCCCACAGAACGAAAATGCCAAGAGAGGCGAAGATGTGGGTGAGCCCCAAAACTAAGGAACCCAGAATACAAGGAAAACTCACAGCCCCTACAAGGAGTCATCATCAAAAACCCCTGCAGAGTCGAAGAGAGCGAAGAGCGGTGTCCGTGCTGACGGACCGGAGAGCCTGGCCAATCAAGAGGGTCGAGATCCGAACCATCGTCATCAAGCGCCTCCAAGGTGGGAGAGTGGACTGGCCCCTGAAGCCGACTGGATCCGAAGAGAGCGGCGAGGAGGAGGAGGAGCGTCCTCGAAAATGCAGTGTCGATCCCGCGAAGAGGAGGTAGAGTTGGAGCGTCGGTAAGAACGCCGGGGGGGACCGGCATCCGCCCTGGAGGCCAGTCACGAACGGTCGTGGACAGGGTTCCCCACAAAAGCCGCATGAGCCGCCGCAAAGTCACTGAACCCCGAAGCAGGCTCAAGCCCGGGGATAGTGAGAACCTGGAAGAGCTGAGGGAGCTTGAGACAAGAGCCAAGAGGCGAGGAGGACGGAGCGTCCACAGCACCCACCGGGGCCGGAGGCGGAGCAGAGACAACAGTCGGACCGGGCGGTTCCCGGTTGATTTTCTTCTTCAGGGCTTGGGCAAAGGAGAGGCGGAGGGAAGCCGTTGGAGAAGAAGAACATGTCAATGGACCGTCAACACCAACCGCCTTGGTGGGGGGCAGCGCCCTAGGGGACCAAGCCACCACAGCTGCATTGAGAACAGCCGGAGGCAAGGAGGGCATGCTAAGAGGCTGGGCATCCGGCGCCGGGAGGCCAAGGACCACCGAGGCAGCGGCGCCTCGACGCAAGGCAACCGGCATGGGGGCATCCTCGGAAGCAGCAGGGCACGGAGGCGGAGAACCCTCCCCAAGGATAGCAGCAGGAGGGACCGAGAGGTGAGGCACCATTGACAGGGGCGCGATCGGGGTAGCTGCCAGAGGAGGGGGAATGCTCGGCCCAGCCATGGATGGAGTAGAGTAAAAAGGAAGATCACCCTTCCCAAGGCATGCAGAGGGAAGAGGCACCGCCGGGGGATGCATAAATTGGGGCGCAGGTGAGTTGCAGGATCCCAAGGAAGCATCGCCACCGGCAAGAACAATCACCAGAGCAAGATCAACCACCGACAGGGAGCCCGACGCACCCATAGAGCCATGGGCTGGGGGCCCGGCCGACGGCACAGTAGGGGGAGGGCCCGAGCCATCAGAAGCAGGATGGCAGATCAGTGGGCTGAGCACAAAAGGGTCCCGGCAGAGCCCACAGGGGTGACCGGGGCAAGGGGGGACCATCCGCAATAGAAGATGGGCAGAGGTGAACAACAGAGGAGAGGGGTGAAGTGACGACACCTACCACAGGGAGGGCGGAGTGCGCACGGTCAAGCCCAAGGACCAAATGCTGCCCACAGGAAGCAGCCTCGCGAACAGGAAGAGCAGCAAGGATGGCACTGGATGTGAGGCCTGGGGCATCCACAGCAGCAGGAGTCGGTGCGCCAGAGGGAGATGGAGGCCGAGCGCCAGAGGTCATCGTAGTGCGGCGACCTACAAAGGCCCGTCGAGGGGCAGCATCCGCAGTAGCGACTCCAGGAGGCTTATTGCACTTGGCGGCTAGGTGCCCCAGGCGCTTGCAAGAAGAACAGTAGCAAGGAGGATTCTTGTATAGAATGGGTTGCCAATAACTGTTGGAGCCAAAGTTGATAAGCACCCGCGAGGGGAGTGGTTTGGATACATCTAACTGCACACAAACACAAGCAGCTAGTGATAGTGTGAGACACTTAGTGTTTCGATCGATTTGCAAGGGGGTGCCGATGCTACCCGCAATGGAGAGTAACATTTCTTCATGGTAAAAGTTCACGGGGAGATCTGGCAACTCCAGCCAGACGGGGACCAAGGGTGAATCAGCCGTTCGGGAGAAGGCTAGCGTCCATTTGAAGAAATAGAAGGGTTTGCCCTGTATATACAAGGTTTCCTTTAGCAGCACCTGTAGAAAATCTTGCTGGGTTTGGAAGCGCAGAAGAAGGTGTCTTGAGTCCAACGAGCAAATGACAAAGTCCTAGTTGAACCTGAACCTCTGTGCGAGATGGTACCTGATGGCTTGAAAGGGCAGTCGGCCCCGAGCGGTGCGAGAGATGATGGCAAACTGGAGGGCTCTGCAATACTGTTGGACCTCCTCCGTGGAGAAGAATGCGGCCGATTCTCCAGAGTCAGAGAACGCCGGCGCATGAACTTCCATGTTGAGCTTGGGCAGGCCAACCAACTGGCTGACCACTTGTGCAAAGGAAGGGACCGGCACAGAGGTGGAGCCTCCAGCGATGGAGGCACCCGGATCACGGGCCCAGGGAGACAGATCAGGACTAGGTTTGGTGGGGGGGGGGGCAGGCCACCCTCCCACTGTCTTAGCCAGCGACGAAGACGGAGGTGCAGAGACGCCTACAACGGCAGCCGTTGAGGGTACGGCGAGGGCTACAACCGGGGAGGGCGAGACCGTGGTCTCATCGCGAGCAGGTTAACTGGAGGGGAGAACGCCAGATGCTTTCATAGACGTCAGAGAGGAACCGACCAGAGATAGGCCGGAGGTGCCAAAAAATAGAGTATCATCTCGCTGAGTCGGAGTTGCCTACTCCGGTCGAGGGAGTCTCTGCTGAGCCTATGGGAGCGTGCGGGGAGGAGGTCGGTTTAGAAATCCCGACTGAGCCTGCTGGGGCGCGTGTGGAGGAGGGGGCTGGTTCTCGGGTCCCGACCGAGGCAAGTATTGTAGCCCCGGGTCAAATGGCGCCCGAGGGAGATATGCTGGCCTCGACTCTTCAAAGGGGGGATTCTGCTAGGCAGCGGGGGCGATCTACCACCCGGGCTTCCTTGTACGATTATTACCGAGCTTTGGCTCCTTCGTCCTTCCGAGATGAATTTCGGAATTGTTCCCCTCCGATGCTCCTGGAAAGGCTTATGGAAGGGGGATTGTTTATGGCTTAGCTTGGGGCTGAGTTAGCAGATTACTTGAGGCAGTTGGAGAGTGAGGAGAAGGCCCAGGCTCGAGCTCACGCTGAGTCCGACCGGAGGGTTGGAAAGTTAACCTCTGAGCTCGGGGTTCTCCAATGGGAAGTGGCCTCACTCCGCTCATCGGACCAAGCGAGCCAAGAGGAATATCGCTCGCTGTCCGAGCAATTATCCTAGGCTCGATATATGGCCGAGCTTAAGGGCAAGCTCTTGGAGGAGGAGTGTCAAGCCCATGCGGCGAGTTTGGGACGGTGGACGGTCAAACGAGAGGAGCTCGGGAGTCGCGCCCTGGAGGCCGAGCAGGCTAAGGGGGAAGTCAAAGTGACACGGGCCGAAGCCAAGGCTAAGCTGACCGAGGCCAAGATGAAGATAGCCAAGCTTGAAGAGAAAGCAGCTAGAGTCGGGGCGGAGGTGATCGAGCGATATCAGAGCTCGGAGGAATACTGCGAAGCCTTAAAGACGAGCGCCTTCGCTTATTATAAGCCAGGCTATCGGCATGGTCTACGGAAGGGTTTTGCGCAAGGCTTCAGGCAGGCAGTCATTGAGGCCAAGAAGCGAGTCCTTGACGAGCTTGTCTTCATCCCTGGGAAGTGCTACGACTCGGGCAAAGAATGCTCGACTCCTCCTTCTTCTTCGACGTCGAGTGCCGGGGAAGACAGCGAAGATATCTCTGCTCTTGTGGAAGAAGGTTCGCCAACTCTGACTACCTCGGGAGAGCGCACGGTCGAGGCAGTTCCCACACTAGTGGTGTCAGTGCCTGAGCCGACCATCACCACGGAAGCCGGGGGCAAACCATCCTTAATTTTGGGTACGAACCCGAGTGTCACAGGCCTTCCGACCACCGATCCTCGAGGAGGGGCACAAACCTCTCCTTCCTCTCCGATCTCCATAGATTAGACCTGTACTTGTTTTGCTGGCCTTTCCCTTTTTTATTTTTTGAGGGGGGCTGTCTAGAAACTTTCCGTGTACTTCTCCTTCTTTCAAATATAATGGCAGTAGTGCTCAGATGGTATTGAAATGCTCCTTACCATGTTTGACTGGGTCTAATTCTTCGTATCTATAGGTGTCAACGTATCAGATATCTTGTGCGATTTTCTTGTCAAAAAATCAGGTCATGCGCCGATCGGTCGAATCGTTAGTGCTGATCTGGCGCCTTTCTATCTTCCCAAGCGTTAAATGCATCGCCTATTCGCCTATTCCCGCGGGGGAAATTTGATGACAGGGAGGCGTAACTGCTCCTCGGATTGAACGTTCACCTTCTATTTGAAGTCCTTCCGCGTCTTTTCGAGGGGAGGGTTAATTAAGGTAGAGATCTCCCCCGTCGGCCTATAAAAGGTCTCGAAGGGTGCCTCCTCCTCTTCACGCTGCATTAGGGACGTTCACTGCATTCCCTATCTGTTCTTCTCTCTATGACGAAACTGCCACTTCTTCCTTTGGTGAAAACGCGGCCTTCTTCTATGTTGTCATCCTCGGGTGAACTATGGAGGCCGACGACGAAGGCGAAGGCTTCACCGATAGCTGGAACGTTCTGGCTACTTCGACGTGGAAGAATGGGAGACGAGTGGGTGGAGGGTGTACAAGAATGGGAGACGCCTAACGGGGCGTTCTCCTAGGACTTCCGGGCTATCGCCCACACCCGGAGGAGGGATGGCTCAGAGGACGGTTCAAGAGAGGAAGGCATTCAACACCATGGCCATACCTCTCTTCCTTCACTGCTTTCCCCTCGTCCCCTCCCACTCCCTATCCAAGGGAGTGTTCAAATCTTTCTCTCTCTTCTGTTCTTGCCTGCCCCTCCTTTCTACTCGGCACCACCTCCTTCTGAGGGGGCCTTCTCTTGTTTGCCCCTCTTTTCTTGCTTGCTGCCCCCATCAATTCTTGGTGGAGCCTTTTCTTGTTTCTACCAAGTTGGTGGTCGGGCGTACAACTCTTTTTTTCTTTTTCTTTTTTTCTTTCTTTTTTCTGATACCATCTCTTCCAAGCTACTCGAGAAAATTAAGTCAGCTGCCTACCTACCCGAGCCAGTTTCCACACGAGGTGGAGTCAATGGCTCGGTTCGAAGCTACTAACTTTGTCCGCACCGAGCTATCACTTGTGTTGTACCAAATTTTGTTTTTTATGCACACTATACTGGCTACGGCCAATTTGATGTACAAGACTTCTGATTCAATAAAAATGAGAGTTGCTATTTAAATTGATTTCTTACGTGTATGGAAGGAGCTCAGAAATAGAATTTTCACAACGTTGCAGCATTCCACGTCTGAGGGATGAGTGTTCCTTCTATGGTAGACAACTGGTATGCTCCTTTTCCTAGCATCTCGACCACTTGGTAGGGGCCCTCCCAGTTAGGGGCCAGCTTCCCCACCGCCTCCAGTGGTCGAGAGGCTTCGACTTTTCTCAGAACGAAATCTCCCAGTTGAAATCGTCTGTCTCGGACCCGAATGTTGTAATAACGAACCATGGGACGTTGGTACTCCGTTGCTCGGATCTGTGCAGTCTCACGTAGCTCGTTCGCCAGGTCTAAATGATGAGGACATAACCAGCTATCCCCTTTGTTCGAGGATCCCGATGCTCGCCAACTATGCTACATCTTGTTCGCCACTATATTTCGAGTCATATGATGTAATTTTCATTTTCTTATCATGTACTTTTCCTTTTATTTGAGTCCAATACCTAGGTTAGGTAGCTATTTACCTAAGTCTAGAGTCATTATGATGGTTAATGGGCCCAATTATATGGGCTAGGCCCAGGGGCGCCCCCTTCCCCTTGGTTAAGTGTTAGTAGTCCAAAAGTCAGGGACTTATGTGAAAATGTGGGACTCCTATAAATAGGATCCCAATCCTTCATTTGGAAGCTAATGAAGTATTGATAAAAAAAGTTGCCACAAGGATTTGTGCGTCTCTCTCTCTCTCTCTAAGGGGTGGATTCCCCTCTCTTCTCTCTCTCTCTCTAAGGGGGACGAACCCCATTCTCTCTCCTCCCCACCCCAAAATTCAAAATTCCCTCTCTCTCCTCCCCATTCACCTCTCATTAAAGCCCCTCCCACTTCCCCATACCTCCCATTTAATTCCCCTCCAACCCCTAGGTGGAATCCCCTTCTCCTAGGCATCTCTCCCTCCTCCCAAGCAACCTTTCCTCTTCCCCATACAACTTTTCATTTTCCCAAGGGAGAATCCCTTCTCCCAAGCACCCCTTCCCCTCCCCAAGGCAACCCTTCCCATTCCCTAGGCCCCCATTAACCCCTCCATTAACCCCACATTCAAACCAAAGGAGAGTTCTCTCCCCCCTCTCTCCTTCCCAACCCAAATTCTCAGCTCCCCCTTCCTCCACTTACTAGACCACCTCCCAGCCCCCTTTCTGCCCATCCCACACCTTGTATCACCCCCAAACAGACACCCACATAGTCAGGTGTCACCCCCACACCCATCCACCCCATTTCCCACCCCATCTACTCTGTCTCCCATCACCTATCATCACCCTATTCATCTCAGTCCGCAGGCAGCAGTCAAGGGTCGAGTTACAGAGTCAACCACATCTTCACCGCACATCTTCTGGAGGCGTATCCTACATTGACGGAAAGCTCTTCCAGTCATCTTCACAGGCGAGGTGATCTCGCCCCAATTCGAGTTCAGAGCTGTCCGGGAGAGCCATTCTTCACCGACTGCGCAGAACCAGTCTAGCCAGAAACTAGAGCTGCCATTCAGAAGCTACTGCGACCACACCGGTGCTCCACATGGGGCGCCACTTGACTGGGGCGAATATCCACCAGTCCTCTATCCAACACTGCAAGCGGGACCTCGTTCGGAGTTCGGAGCTTCCCGTTCCAAATTATTTTCCCCAGGTGCGCAGGTCAGTCCTGTCACGGACTGATCAGACCCCCTCTCACTCTTCGGGTTCCACCTCCCTGCTCTGACCTCGTCTGGTGCCCTCCCTGGTGGCACACCCTAAGGATGATGCTCTGATACCAAATTGATGTGACACGACTCCTTGGACCTAGATTTGCAAGCAACCGGACCAAACGGCGATCTCTCACAAGCGGTTCACCCGTGTCGCGCACACCCAGTTCCGTAGGTGGACCGGCGATGGTGGTGAGGGTCCGAGGTTTGACCTCGAGGTTCCAAGGATATGGCCAGCTAGGGATGGAGCCCAATGGGCTAGGGATGCCTAATTTCAAGGGCGGCCGGCACGCCGAGGGCGTGGGATGTAATGACACTCTCACAACTCACCCGCGGTGGCACTCGAATTGATGGAAAATTCGAACGAGCTCTCTCTCACTGCCGACGGCGCAACTAGAGATAATACTAAACTAAGCAAAGGTAAGAAACCAGCAGAGGAGAGTGGTCCGAAGCTCACCTGATCGGTGTGAAGACACCAATCCCAGCCGGAGACGAGGGCGAGCGGGGGAGTGTGGGTTCCCCGCACACTGCGTCGGTGTAGCTTCCCCTGTTCAAATATTACATGCACTACTCCCCATGCAGGGGGGTTGGACTAGGGAAAGGGAAATTTCAGTTACAAACAAACACTACCTCCACATAGGGAGGGGCATTAAGCAGGCCAGGCGGGGTGGGGTGGTGAACTAGCTATTGCCAAATGATCTGCCCCATTCTGGAATACCCGGACAGGGGGTTGATGTAGACGCTGCCACGCACTCCTCCGAACTCGTAAGTCGACGAAACCAGAGTTGAAACGTCGCTGACAGACCCAAGAATGCCTGTGAATTTTTATGGATGATCTTGACGTCGACACCGGCAGGGGCGGGCTCTGGATCAGGCTCCCTGCGCTCTAGTTCGGACTGGTCCCAGGGTGCAGCAGCAGGTGGATGTAGGTGGCACGGTCAATCCCGAAGTCCAATTGAGGCGAGACCAAGTCGAGGACGACCGTGGACAAGTCTTCTTCGAGTGGCCACCAGGGAAGGCACCATACGAGGTTGGAGCAGGGAGGTGGAACCCGAAGAGTGAGAGGGGGTCTGATCAGTCCCTGACAGGACTGACCTGCGCACCTGGGTAAAATAATTTGGAACGGGGAGCTCCGAACTCCAAACGAGGTCCCGATTGCTGTGTTGGACAGAGGACTGTGGATCTTCAACCCGGTCAAGTGGCGCATCAAGTGGAGCACCGGTGTGGTCGCAGTAGCTTCTGAATGGTAGCTCTGGTTTCTGGCCGGACTGGTTCTGCGCAGTCGGTGAAGAATGGCTCTCCCGGACAGCTCCGAACTCGAATTGGGGCAGGATCACCTCGCCTGCGAAGATGACAGGAAGAGCTTTCCGTCAATGTAGGATACGCCTTCAGAAGATGTGCGGTGAAGACGTGGTTGACTCTGCAACTCGACCCTTAACTGCTGCCTGCGGACTGAGATGAATAGGGTGATGATAGGTGATGGGAGACGGAGTAGATGGGGTGGGAAATGGGGTGGATGGGTGTGGGGGTGACACCTGACTATGTGGGGGTCTGTTAGGGGGTGATACAAGGTGTTAGAGGGGCAGAAAGGGGGCTGGGAGGTGGTCTAGCAAGTGGAGGAAGGGGGAGCTGCGAATTTGGGTTGGGAAGGAGAGAGGGGGGAGAGAACTCTCCTTTGGTTTGAATGTGGGGTTAATGGAGGGGTTAATGGGGGCCTAGGGAATGGGAAGGGTTGCCTTAGGGAGGGAAAGGGGTGCTTGGGAGAAGGGATTCTCCCTTGGAAAAATGAAAGGTTGTATGGGGAAGAGGAAAGGTTGCTTGGGAGGAGGGAGAGGTGCCTAGGAGAAGGGGATTCCACCTAGGGGTTGGAGGGGAATTAAATGGGAGGTATGGGGAAGGGGGAGGGGCCTTAATGAGAGGTGAATGGGGAGGAGAGAGAGGGAATTTTGAATTTTGGGGTGGGGAGGAGAGAGAATGGGGTTCGCCCCCCTTAGAGAGAGAGAGAGAAGAGAGGGGAATCCACCCCTTTGAGAGAGAGAGAGAGAGACGCACAAATCCTTGTGGCAACTTTTTTTATCAATACTTCATTAGCTTCCAAATGAAGGATTGGGGTCCTATTTATAGGAGTCCCACATTTTCACATAAGTCCCTGACTTTTGGACTACTAACACTTAACCAAGGGGAAGGGGGCGCCCCTGGGCCTAGCCCATATAATTGGGCCCATTAACCATCATAATGACTCTAGACTTAGGTAAATAGCTACCTAACCTAGGTATTGGACTCAAATAAAAGGAAAAGTACATGATAAGAAAATGAAAATTACATCATATGACTCGAAATATAGTGGCGAACAAGATGTAGCATAGTTGGCGAGCATCGGGATCCTCGAACAAAGGGGATAGCTGGTGATGTCCTCATCATACCCCCGGGGTGCGGAGAACTCGACTCCGTCGAGTATGGGCCCACCGGGGGAGTGGTCCTCTAAAGCAGCTCAGGGCGAACCTCAACCTCCAAACTCAACCCGCATCTACGACCAGGGGACGGTCCTTCATCCTCTCAAGGTGGCTTGGGCACACCCTCTTGCTGGCGATGGAACCCTGCTTGCCTAGTATTGCCCCTATGTGCACACGTCGGGCTCTTAAGGCTATTTTGTGGGAGCTCTCCGGGGTGTCCCTCTTAAAGGAAGGTATAGGCTCAAAGCACTCACTAGGATCCACCGCGGTGCCCATATAGGGTGCCGGGTCTGCCACGTGAGAAGTGGGGTATATCCCATAACCCATTGGTAAATTCAATCCATAAGCTGTGTTTGCCAAAGCCACTAGGAACAGGGAAAGGTCCAAGTCCTCGTGCCCTCGAATGGGAGGTGACCCTAAGGTAGAGCCACTCCGATGCCATCATCACCAAATCGCCTACTTGAAATTCCAAGTGGCGCTCGCGAGCTCTTATCCGCTCTTTGTGAACCTCACCGCTCATTGTGAATTGCTTGCGTGTATGCGTATGCCATGCACTATGATGCGGTGTGGGTGTGAAAAGCTTGGTGTGTAAAGGTGGACCGGGGCAACCGTAAATTGACCTATCATGCTGTGATGCCATGTGGACCTTGATGAACTTAGGTGGACCGGGGCAGTCACAAGTGGCCCTATCATGCATGGGCTTCATAAACAATGATTGGATGGCCATGGTATCTGTAGGGGAACCTATCACACAAAGTGGTGATGAATGCCGGGGGATCCGGACACCCGTAGATGCTCCTAACATGCATATGATCAATGATGAATTAGGGAGGAGCAGCACATCCAAATGTGAGCCAGTCATGCATTGGGCCTAAAGTGTGTGTGACATGTATGAGATGACTGTGCTTACTAGCCCTACCAAATGATGCAAAATGTAGTGGCACATGCATTCCCATCCAAATGGTTTCTCCTATGTATATGGCTTGGTGTGAGAGTTTCCACTCATAGGGGTCAAAGGGGTCCAGGAAAATGGAGTGGGCTTGGTCCAATAAGGTCGGTTGGGGTAGGAAAAGGTTGGTGGTGAGTAAGGTGGGGGGGCATAGGAAGGGATCGAAGGGGTCAGGGTAAGGGTCACCTAAGGAGAGGAACTCTAGGTCCTCATGGTCCTCACAACCATTTGATGGCGGACTCTCCTCCTCTAGTAAAATGATCGGGCGAAAGTTTTTGGTGGGATGGTTGGCCATGAATGGAGGGCTGGATGTTCTACCCGAGACAAGCAACTCTAGTTTGTGGATAGCATCGGGCTCGTCAGGTGTAGGGAGAAGTAAAAGAAGGTTGCTAGTGTTGCAACCCATAGTGTAAATGGAGGAGATGGATCCGACACATAGGTGTAGGAGGTCAAGGATCCTAGGTCGGTCGGCTACTGTAGTCAACATGCCAGTTAACTCCATTTGCCAAGCTATACTCTTAAGAAGATCCCCTAATGTTTCCACTTGATAGGATGATTGGATTGTGGTGTGATAAATGGATAAGGGTACTATGGGGAGGTGTTGTTCCATGGAAGGGTAGGCATGGGGCAGGATAGGGTGAGCCCGGTTTTCCACAAGCCATCTAACCAAGGGCCCACTTATGATGAGTTCACTCCCAATTGGCGGGGGTGGCATGAAAGGTGAAATTTCTTCCTTGTTTTGGCCATGATTTTCCTCCAAGGTGGGGAGTGGTTCTGGGGTGTTCCCTACTAGGGGGTCGGGTGTGGGGATCATGGTTTCTTCTACCAAGGAGGTGAGTAGGTCCTTTGTGGGTGGGGTGATGATGACTGGCATGTGGTGCTCTTTGGGTGGTGGGTAATGGGGGACTTGGGATAGAATGGGGAGGGGTAGTAGTGGAGGCCTAGGTTGGGCATCTTGTAACTCATAGGGGAGGGTGCACCCAATTTGGCTCAGTGGGTTTTCTTTGGGAAGGAATGAGTTCTCTTGACCCAATTGGGCTTCATATTCTTCTTCCCAATCTAGGGGAGCCTCATAGACTTCGGTCACCTCCTTAAGTTCCTTTTGGAAAGGGGTGGGAGGAGGATTTGTGGGTCGAATTGGGGTACTTCCGTTAGGACATGGCATGGGTGTCTTCGGGAGAGGGTCTAGGTTGGGACGGGGTCCCATGCCATTGGAATCATCCGGTCGTGGAGTGAACCTAGAAGACCTAGAGAATTGCATCATTCTTAAGGATTGGTTGTCTAGGTTATCCCAGGGGCGTCTCTTCTCACGCCCATAGTGTTGGGACCTCTCATAGTAAGGATCATAGCCTAACCCTTTCCTATCAAACTCATCCCGGGGAGGCAAGACTCTAAGGCCATTGCTCCTAAGTGGGGGTTCATTGGCTCCAAATCCATCCCGAGGTGACCAAGCTCTAGGGCCGTGGTTCCCTTTTGCTTCAAGCCGATCAAGCCGGGAGGTGAGGGTATCTATACAGTTATGACATTTGTTGATGAAAGCATCAAATTGGTCCATGGATAGTTGGGGTGTCTCCCTAGGGTGGTCATGCAAGGGAGTGATGGAAAACATGATGCAAGGGAGACTCAAATGTCAATGCCCTAGGACTAGACTCGTAGAGACAAGTCTAAAACTTGCTCTGATACCAAGTTGATGTGACACACCCTAAGGATGATGCTCTGATACCAAATTGATGTGACACGACTCCTTGGACCTAGATTTACAAGCAACCGGACCGAACGGCGAGCTCTCACAAGCGGTTCACCCGTGTCGCGCACACCCGGTTCCGTAGGTGGACCGGCGATGGTGGTGAGGGTCCGAGGTTTGACCTCGAGGTTCCAAGGATATGGGCAGCTAGGGATGGACCCCAATGGGCCAGGGATGCCCAATTTCAAGGGCGGCCGGCACGCCGAGGGCGTGGGATGTAATGACACTCTCACAACTCACCCGCGGTGGCACTCGAATTGATGGAAAATTGGAACGAGCTCTCTCTCACTGCCGACGGCGCAACTAGAGATAATACTAAACTAAGCAAAGGTAAGAAACCCACAGAGGAGAGTGGTCCGAAGCTCACCTGATCGGTGTGAAGACACCGATCCCGACCGGAGACGAGGGCGAGCGGGGGAGTGTGGGTTCCCCGCACACTGCGTCGGTGTAGCTTCCCCTGTTCAAATATTACATGCACTACTCCCCACGCAGGGGGGTTGGACTAGGGAAAGGGAAATTTTAGTTACAAACAAACACTACCTCCACACAGGGAGGGGCACTAAGCCGGCCAAGCGGGGAGGGGAGATTAGACACCACTACACGCTATCCTATAGGACAGAACCGCGAAGCTCTGAAAGGTACGCCACGCACAGGACTCCGAACGTGACGCCGCTAGCACCAAAATGTGGCTGGAGAAGTCCAGGGGTGCTCCTGAAAGTTTGGCCTTGTTATGAGGTCTCTGGAAGGCGTGGCCGGCCGATGAAGAGGTCATGCACGAACTTATCCCGCTGGACAGATCTGTGCCGCCGTGGTGCAGTCGCCGGTATGCTCGCTGTAGAACTCCGAACGAGGCGGGACCAACTCGGTCGGATGGCCGACTGAGAGGTCTCAGTACCCTCAAAAGATGGGCTCCATTGGATTACTGAGCCAGGCGTGGTCGCAGCTGTAGTAAGCTTCTGATTTCTGGGAGAACAGCCAGATAGGGAGACGAAGGCCATGTTGGAACTCTCTGCACCGAGATCAGAATGAGACGAAACCACCTGGGTTGATTTCGTGTCGTCAAGGGGCACAACTTTGATGAGGACGTCCTGGGCCGACGACGAACAGGTTGGGTGTGGCATGCTCTGAAATGTAGGCACACAGTCTGGGTAGACTGGGTGGCCCCTGATCTGCGTAGTCGTGGGAGAACGAACGCCACGCACTGTGCCGAAGTCGGAACAAGGCAAGACCACCTCGGGAGCGTTGAGGACTTGGAGAAGAAACAACTCTCAGAAGAAAGTTCAGGCTCAATCATGCTGTTGACGTCGGTGCAGCCTCTACCAAACGGACCTCAGGTTTTGGCTAAAATCTGGTGCAGCCGCACAAGAATGGGCACAACGATCTGTAGTGAAGTCGGAACGAGACGATTCAACCTCGCACGTGAAGAGGACTTGAAGGTGCACGAATTCTTTGAAGGGAGCTCGGACTGGTTTGCACTGTGGAAGACGGTGTTGATGCTACAAACTTGACCAACGTTTCTGATCAAGCCTTTGAGCAGCAGAACAAGGAGATCTTCAACGTCGATGACGAAGACGATGCCGTGGGATGCCGGAGTCACCGTGGACGCACCTAGAAGGGAAAGGGGGGTGAGCTGCAGAGGGGGGGAGGGTGGATGGAGGCGGTCTCTCTTGGTGGAGGTGGGGTGAGGGGGCGCAAGTGGGCTTGGGGAGGGGTGGTCGGCCAAAGCCAATGGGAGATGGTGGGAGGTGGGTGCGTAAATGGCCAAGGGGATGGGGAGGGTTGCCTTCGGATTTGGAGTGGTGGGTTAATGGAGGGTTTAATGGTGGTCTAGGGAATGGGAAGGAGTTGCTTTGGGGAGGGGAAGGGATGCTTGGGGGAAGGGATTCTCCCTTGGGAAGGTGGAAGGTTGTATGGGGAAGGGGAAAGGTTGCTTGGGAAGTGGAGACACTAAAGGGGAGTAATGGGTCTTGGGGAGGTGAAAGGGTGGGAGGCTGAGGTGGAGGGTGATGTGGCAAGGGAGGGAGGTGAAGGGGCAAGGTCGCCCAAGGGAGAGAGAGAGAGAGGAGGGGAGAGAGAGGGGGCCGCCCCCTTTAGAGAGAGAGAGAGAGAGAGAGAGAGAGAGAGGGGAATCTACACCGACATGGGGAGTAGTGCATGTAACTAGTCCAACCCCCCTATGTGGAGGTAGTGTTTGTTTGTAACCGAAATTTACCTTTCCCTAGTCCAACCCCCTTGCGTGGGGAGTAGTGCATGTAATATTTGAACAGGGGAAGCTACACAGACACAGTGTGCGGGGAACCCACACTCCCCCGCTCGCCCTCGTCTCCGACCGGGATTGGTGTCTTCACACCGATCAGGTGAGCTTCGGACCACTCTCCTCTGTTGGTTTCTTACCTTTGCTTCGTTTAGTATTATCTCTAGTTATGCCGTCGACAGTGAGAGAGAGCTCGTTCCAATTTCCCATCAATTCGAGTGCCACCGCGGGTGAGTTGTGAGGGAGACACTACATCCCACGCCCTCAGCGTGACGGCCACCCTTGAAGTTGGACATCCCTATCCCATTGGGGTCCATCCCCAGCCAGCCATATCCTTGGAACCTCAAGGTCCACTTCGGACCCTCACCATCATCGCCGGTCCGCCTACGGGCCCGGGTGCGCGCCTCGCGGGAGAACCGCTTGTGAGATATCGCCGTTCGGTCCGGTTGCTTGCAAATCTAGGTCCAAGGAGTGGTGTCACATCAATAGAGCTCGTTCCAATTTCCCATCAATTCGAGTGCCACCGCGGGTGAGTTGTGAGGGAGACACTACATCCCACGCCCTCGGCGTGCTGGCCGCCCTTGAAGTTGGGCATCCCTATCCCATTGGGGTCCATCCCCAGCCAGCCATATCCTTGGAACCCCAAGGCCCACTTCGGACCCTCACCATCATCGCAGGTCCGCCTACGGGCCCGGGTGCGTGCCTCGCGGGAGAACCGCTTGTGAGATATCGTCGTTTGGTCGGTTGCTTGCAAATCTAGGTCTAAGGAGTGGTGTCACATCAATTGGTATCAGAGCATCATCCTTAGGGTGTGTCACATCACTAAATTATCTCGTAACTTCTGCTCGTTCAGGTCAGGCGAGAAGTTAATAACCCGAAGGGACGAGCTGCCAATCTCCAGTGGAATCACAGCCTCGCTACCATATACCAGTTGGAACGGAGTTTTTCCAATCGCAATTCTTGGGGTGGTTTGGTGCGACCATAGTACGCTAGGCAATTCCTCGAGCCAGTTACCCTTAGTTTTTCCAAGCTTGGTTTTGGTGCCTTTGAGAATAGTTTTTTTGGCATTCTAGACTAGTCTGTTAGCCAGAGGGTAGGCTACCAAGGTAAAGTGATTACGAATGTGTAGGTCGGCACACTTATTCTTAAAATAAGCGTAGTTAAATTGCCGACCATTATCGCTCACAATTAGTCGGGGGGATGCCAAAGCGACAAACGATCGACCTCCAAACAAAACTCCGGATCACTATTTCGATTATTTTGGTAGTGGCTTCAGCTTCGATCCACTTGGAGAAATAGTCGATGGCGAAGATGATGAACTTCTTCTAAGCCTGGGCTACCGGGAACGGGCCGAGGATGTCGATTCCCCACCGAGCGAAGGGGTAAGGCTTGGTGAGGGTCACGAGTTCTGAGGCTGGCTGGTGGACAAAATGGTCGAACTGTTGACATCGATCGCACTCCCGAACGTATGTCGAGCAGTCGCGCTAGAGTGTGGGCTCGCAATAGGATCCTTGCAATCGACCGCCCCCCTTGGTGCGCGCCACAGATGCCTTCGTGCACTTCTTCAATTGCTTGGCGAGCTTCGGAGCATCAAGGATCTTCTATAATGGGTTTCATCTAGGAGGATGAAACGTCTAGCTTTGTACTTCAGTCTTTTGGCTTCCCGAGGGTCGGTGGGCTCTTGGGAGTCACGTAGCCATGACACATATGGAGCCTTCTAGTCATCAGACAAAATTTGCACAACAACCACGGGCTCGGTTTCCACCCTCGGTCATTCTAATTCCTCAAGGAGGATCGACCAAGTCCCTTCTGGGCTGATAGAGGAGGCCAAGTGGGAGAGGGCGTCCGCTTAGGAATTTTCTTCTCGAGCTATTCGGATCACCTGAAAACTCTCAAATAGTAGGGCTATCACTTTTACCAGCTGACGATACTTGATCATCTGCGGTTCCCATGCTCCATAGTCTCCATTGATCTGACTAGCGACTAGTTGGGAATTAGGGTGTATTCTAACTCGCTCAGCTCCCAGGCGCCCCGCCATCCTGGCCCCCGAGATTAGGGCCTCATACTCGGAGACATTGTTGGATGCCGGGAAGCTGAATTTCAGAGCATACTGTAGTTCCACTTCTTCTGGGGATCTGAGGAGAATGCCGGTGCCACAGTCGATCAAATTCGAGGATCCATCCACGAACAGGTCCCAGGCGGGGCCGGATGTTGGTCGTGACGTTTCCTCGGGCGGGACAACACTCTCCGCGATGAAATCCGCGAGAGCCTGGCCCTTGATGGCCGTGCGGGGTCAGTAAGAGATGTCATAGGCCCCGAGCAGTATCGCCCATCTGACAAGATGACCAGAAGCTTCGGGGTGAGCCAAAATCTTCTTCAGGGGTTCACCAGTTAGCACCACGATGGTGTGCCCTTGGAAGTAGGGTCGGAGGCATTTAGCAGAGGTCACCAACGCTAGCACGAGTTTCTCGGTTGCGGGATACCTTCTTTTAGCCTCAAGGAGTACCTTGCTGACGTAGTAGACGTGCTTCTGCACTCCTCGATCCTCTCAAACTAAGACCGAGCTTACTGTAGATGAAGTCGCCGAGAGATAGAGGTATAGCATCTCTCCTTGCACAGGCTTCGACAACATTGGAGGCGAGGCCAGAAACTCTTTTAGCTCGAAAAATGCCTTCTGGCACTCACCATCCCAGGCGAAGGTGGCTGATGCCAAGTTGGGCCCTTTCAGCAGTGTGAAGAAGGGCAGACATCGTTCTGCCGCTTGGGACAGGAAATGGTTGAGTGTAGCAACTCTTCCCGTCAGGCGCTGAACATCCTTGACACAAGCAGGTGGCCGCATGTCCAAGATGGCCTGTATCTTGTCGGGGTTGGCCTTGATCCCTCGCTGGGTCACAAGAAACCCCAGAAAGTTTTCAGATCTAACTCCAAAGGTGCACTTGGCTGGATTAAGCTTCATCCTATATCTCTAGAGGGTGTTGAAAATCACGGCCAGGTCGGCGAAATGGTCCTCGGCCTTGGGTGTTTTGACGAGCATATCGTCAATATAGGCCTTGAAATTCCGCCCGATCTGGTCTTCTAAGATCTAGTTGACCAACCTTTGATAAGTGACTCCGGCGTTCTTTAGCCCGAAGGGCATTCGGGTGTAGCAGTATATGCCAAAGTCGGTGACGAAGGCGGTCTTCTCGGTACCTTCGGGGTTCATCCGGATCTGATGATACCCGGAGTAAGCATCCAGAAAGCTGAGGAGCTCATTACTCGAGGTTGAATCGACCAGTTGGTCGATGCTCAGTAAGGGATAGCAGTCCTTCGGAGTGGCTTTATTGAGGTCGGTGAAATCCACGCACATCCGCCATTTGCCTATGGCTTTAGGTACCAGGACGACATTGGCGAGCCATGTCGGGTAAAGGACCAGGCGGAATAGCCCAGTTTTCTTCCCCTTATTAATATGCTCTTTAAGCCTCCTTCTTCGCTGCTGGACTGGTTTCACCGACGGGTCGCGGTTGAGCTTGTGCATCACCATCTCCCCGGGAATTTTGGGAAGATCATCATTAGACCATGCGAAGACTTGAATATACTCAGAAAGGAAGTCTTTATATTGTTACTTCACATCGGGTGATAGGTCTGCCCCAATTTTAACTTCGAGAGTCGGGTTATCTCTGAGGAAGATTGACAACAGCTCCCCGCGGGGCTTTGCCTGTCGTCATTTTATCCTCGATTACACCGAACTCTTTATTTTTTTCTTCAGGCCCTATGGGTTCGACCAAGATTACATAGCACCTTCTAGCTATTGCCTGGTTACCTCGGACTTCCCCAGTACCGTATTTGGTGGGAAACTTCATTTTTTGGTGATAAGTGGAGGGCACTGCCTTTATTCGGCCGATAATACCTCGGCCGAATATGGCGTTATAGGTCAACATCCCTTTAATCACCATGAAGTTTGCCATGAACGTGATGGTTTTTTGAGGGGTACCAAGAGTGACAGGCAGGCTTAGAGCTCCCTCGAGAAACGTTGCCTGGCCATTGAACCCACAGAGGGGGGTTCGAATTGGGCAGAGCTTCGATGGGTTCCCACCCATCTTTAAAAAACATTCATACGCCAAAATATCAGGGGCGCTACCATTGTCTACTAGAATCCTATCTACGTTACAATGGTTTATGGTCGCCGAGATTACAAGGGTGTCATCATGCGGCGTGGCCACCCCTTCCAGGTCTTGGTCGAAGAACACCAGGGCCTACAGCTCGTTGGTCGGCGGAGCTTTGGGGGGCTCGGACGCATTACTGGCTCGCTCAGCGTTACGCTTTCTCCCTTGGCTACTGTCCCTTCCTAAGACTGCTCCCCCTGAGACGACGTTGATATGCACTCCACAGGGGCAATTATCAATTTCATCCGGGGGGACTCTGTGGTTCTCCCGTTGCTCAGACACATACTGAGAGAGGTGTCCTTGGCGGATGAGACTCTCGATCTCGTCCTTGAGCTGCTGACAGTCGCCAGTGTGATGACCATGGTCGTCATGGAACTGGCAATGCTTTCGACGACAGCGGCGTCTGGGGTCAAATTTCATTATCTTGGGTCGATGCAGAAGACCTGAGTCCTTAATTTCTTGATATATCTCATAGACGGGGGTGGACAAAGGAGTGTACCGCTTGAACTTGCGCGGAGGCTCCCTACGGTCTCCTTCTCGGTTCCTCCACTTCCCTTGGCTCGAGCCTTGCTCGGATGGCCGCTTCTTTACTCCTTCTCGCCCCCCCGAGCTTGCCGGGTCTCGACACACGTTAAGGACCTCTTCACACTCTACATGGCGCAAAGCCAGGGTCACCAAGTCGGCGAGAGAGGAGGGAGGATGGAGTACTAGTTCTCACCGGAGGTTCTCATCTCGTGTGCCTCCAGTCAGCATGGTAATGGCTGAGGCCACATCCAGGTGGGGGATGCATATGGCTTCCAACTTAAAATAGTTGTTGTAAGCCCATAGCTTTTCCCCCTGTGCCTGCTTGAGTGCCAACAGTCCCGCGATCGACCTTGGGGGGCCACTGTCGGCGAAGCTTTCTTTGAATAGTCGCCCGAATTGTCGAAAGTTGAGGATGCTTCCGGGGGCGAGTGCTTAGAACCAGGCTTGAGCGCCCTAGACTAGAGTGGTCACGAACGCTCGGCACTTGACAGTGTCGGACGCCCCGTGCAGGGTCATGAGAGCGTCGAAGCAGTCGTAATGGTCGACCGGGTCACCCTAACTGTCGTAAGATTTGAAGGTGGGCAGGGAAACTCGTGGAGAGATCTCTGCCTTCAAAATATGGTTGGAGAATGGGGATTGCTCCTCGTCATCCTTTGTAGAATTCTTTTGTAGGGCACATAGGGCGTGCTCCTGTTCGGTGAACCCCGCCGCTCCTTAGTGGGAGCGTCCGCTTCCGTGTGCTGTGGAGGTAGCCCGGATTTTCTTCCTCTTAGATTGGAGGAGGCTTCTTGCTCCGGAGGCAGGGGTTGTGAGGGCCCACCGGGCCCGTCCTGGATGAGTCGTTCACCTTGGTGAGTAAAACGGCCTCCGATCGTCAGCCTGGAGGCTTCCGCACGAGGGGGACTCGTCCGGGGAAGTTGTGACTTTTCCCTGGCCGCCTGGGTCCTTATCAAGTCGACGAGGACATCCAGTTTAGCGTTGAGGGTCTGGAGAGCATCGAGGTTCCCAGGATGGGGCTATCCCCCCATGGCCGGTAGAGGTAGGTCGTTAGCTTGATTATTGGCGTTGGAGAGGGGGCCCGTAGCAGAGTGAGAGGGCACAGGTTCCCCTCACCCGGCCGCCGGTGCCTTCCCTTTGTCGCTGGCATTTCTCCTACTGGAACTTCTTCGCACCATCTTGGCTCTTTGTTCATTTCGCACAGACGGCGCCATATGAAGAGATGTGATCTCGTGCGGAAGTCTGAGTCGTACGATGCCTGATCGTCGCCACCAATGAGGACTCTGCAAGGTAGAAAACGGATCAAAGGAGCCCAAGGTTATGACCCCGGGGAAAACCCTCCGATGCCTAAGTCAGCAAATCGATAGAGCGCATGTGGGAGAAGTGTAGGAGGAGGAAAGAGATGAGTACGATATCGCTCTCCACCAACAAGCGCGGCTTAGAGTACTCAGACTTGCTTACCTTTCTTGAGGGTTTCCTTTGAGTTTATATAATTGATTGCCATGTACTAGAGTCAAGGAAGCTTGAGGGACAAGGGGGAGTTACGTCCTGGCTGAGGGCTCCTCACCGCGTAAGGACTCTTAGCCTTCCTTATCCCATTGAACTTCCTGCTCTTGGGCGGCAACATGACATCCGCCTGGATAAGCGCCTGGTGGGCAATCCGAGTGTGGGGCGCTCGTTTAGGACTCTTCCCGGGAGACAGGCGTTATCGGTCCGTTACGCTCGGATCCACTTGGGGTCCTCCCGAGCGACTGTTACTCGGTCCTCCGGGCATGAAGGCCGCCTAGGAAATATTGGGCCAAGCAAGTATGGGCTTTAGAATAAGTTGGCCCGTTAGATGGGGCTATCACTTGGGAAGTCCGATCTATTTGGGTCGGGATGGACCTTATCGGGCCGCTCCGGGCCACTTGTTTTTGGGCTGTTGATTTTACCCCTCTCTAGATACAATTTATTCCCATATGGGAAGTTTGAAAAAAAGAACATCGATGTCAATCTTATTTTATAAGCCATCCTTCTCTTTCTGTCTGCCATGGCCGTTCGCCCAGTTTGTGAGCTTTGTGTATTGTCTGAGCTTCCTCATCAATTGAAACTCCTCTCCTCATAGTTGCTAGGTTAGAGACCCAAAAGGTTTCGAAGGACTTAAATTTTAAAAGCCTTAATTTAGATTCGATATTCTCCAGTAGCACTTAAGCTCATGGACTTGTTAGCAGTACTCGAGCTCGACATGTACTTAAACGAGCTAATAAGCTTGAACACCTGTGCTAGAAACTCGATTATGTTGGAGCCAAGCTCAAAGTCAGTTAAAATTATTTATAAGTTCAAAGAAGAGCGACATGGAAGGGCTACCACCTTTGCATAGTTTACTCTTATTATTAAGGACGTGGCATGTCTATATATGTCGATTGGTCACTTCCAAGATCTCCCAATAGTGCCTCTTAGTTGAACAACATTAAGCCAGACATTATTTATATGTTCATTTCTCTGGGGATTTTTGTACCCATAAATCGCTACTTTGGTAGTGGAATAGGGATTAACTCAAGTGGAGCAACTTAATTACCCCTTAGTTATCTCACTTTTATTCTGATAGAGAGGGGTTTAACTCAGCCAAATTAACCCACTACTTTTTTGTGAGAAATTACATATAAATTACCATTGGTTACTGTTGACAAAAATAATATTTTTTTCGCAACACTGATCATTGCTATAGTGTCATCTTCTCTGGACAGATCATGGAGAACCTGTGGTGTTCTTCTCGCCGGCGGAGATCAAAGCTTCATTACAGTCGTTTCAACATGTTGTGATTGCTAAATGTGCGTATGGTCGTCCTTCTATCCCGGAGATCAAAGCGTGTATCGATCAGCGACTGGGACTATCTTCTGATTTTATTATAAGCCAGCTCTCCCCCAGACACATTCTCATTCGCCTTGGCTGTGAAGAGGACTTTGTAAAGGTGCTCATCCGGAAGAATTTGTATATCAAAGGTTATCTGTTCAGATTCTTCAGATGGACCCATAACTTTGATTTTGAAGCATATCCCGATTCGGCTCCGGTATGGATTGGATTTCCTTCTTTACCTGCAATTTTTTTTTAATGAACCTATGCTACGGTCAATAGTAGGTAATATAGGGGAGGTTCTACGCATTCATGACAACACTCTGGCTCTGACAGAAACTTCAGAAGCTCTGGTTTGTGTGGAATTGAATCTCACATCCACACGCAGAGAGATACTATGGATTGATTTGGAAGGGGAAGGTTATTGGCATCCTATTCGATATCATAACATTCCGCCCCTTTGTTCTTTCTGCCACAAACTCGGTCACTCTGAAGCTGAATGCAAGAAGAAACAAAATCCAACTATCTTAGGGAACAAGAATATCTCATCTAGGAGTGATCCAAAACTTAATGATGGAAAGCAGCTTAAGGTTTTTAGGCCTCGCCTTGCACCTCCCAAAATCATTGAACCTAATGTCAATAGATTCAATGCTCTGTTGCAGGATTCAGAAGAAATGACTACCCAAAATTTGTTAATAGAACCGACTAAGGTAATAGATGAAACTACGGGAATGGAAATGCAGGTTATTCAATTGGAGGAAAGGTTGAACAATGGGCCTGATACACATTCGGAACAGGTTGATATAGATAATGTCAGCGATACTTCAAAACATCAACTGGTCCATTCCGGTGATCAGACTAGAATTATTTTGGAAGAAACTGTTGATTCATCTAATGTTCAGAGACCAATAACTTTGACTAATGCCCATGGCATAGAGCTCCCTTCTATCCAAAACAGGACTCTTTCAGATCCCAGCTCATCCAAAAATGAGGGCCATAATGCAAGTTTTACCATTGATAACACTCATTCTTTGAAGCCGGAGAAATATACTTTCCGTATATCCAATACTCAGGAGGATTTGCAAGCATGCCGAATGGAAATTTCTCTTCAAGCAGAGGTTCATAATGTTAGTGCCATTCATGCTGCTAGGCCGGGAGTCCTAACTAGAGGAATGAAGAGGACTGGATCTGAAGGTAAGATCCATTCCCAAACCCAACTCTAATGACTTTCATCATATGGAATATTAGGGGCATTGGAAATGATCTATCAGTGGGACGTGCTAAATTATTGATTAAAGAACACAAAGTCAACTGTATTGTCATTCTCGAACCTAAAATAAATGTCAGCAACATGGAGAAGATTTGTAAGAAGTTAGGTATGGAAAAATTTATAGCTAATCATGATGAGCATGCTCATATATGGATTATGTGGAAAGGCCAGATGGATTTTGATATTGTTCATCAGCATGAGCAACAAATTACTATCAAACAGTCTCACCAACACCTGCTGTGAGCGACGTCACGCGGAATGTCGGAGGAGGCGAAGCGGAGCGCGCGGGCTCTTTTTGCTGCAACACAGAAAGAAGAGAGAAGAGGAGAGAGACCACCATGGGAGATTGCTCCGGCGGGGCGTGCGGGACAGATGCTATGTAATAAGATATGAGGATTAAACGGACATAGCGGGAAATGACTCTCCGCGACCTCGGGGGATGAGAAAAGTGCAGAATTTAAGTGACAGAAATTTAAACGGTCATTACGGGAAATGACTCACCGTGGCCTCGAGAATATAACAGATATAAGAAGTACGGAATGTAAGTGACAGAAACTTAAACGGCCATTGCGGGAAATGACTCGTCGCGGCCTCGAGAATATACCAGATGTAAGAATAACACAGAATATTAATGACAGAAATTTAAACAGCCATTGCGGGAAATGACTCGCTGCTACCTTGAGAATATAGCAGATACAAGAATAGCACAGAATATAAGTCACGGAAATTTAAACGGCCATTGCGGAATATGACTCTCCGCGGCCTCGAGAATATAGCAGATATAAGAACAGCACAGAATATAAATGACGGAAATTTAAACGGCCATTGCGAGAAATAACACTCCGCGGCCTCGAGAATATGATGTGATAGCCAGGGGCCGGAGACCCCAAAATAAAGAAAGTGATCGCGCCTACCTTAAAAGCGGGAGATGGCGAGTTGCTTCTTCCTCTCCCTTCGGTCGACCGATGGAGAGGGCTTTCCTTGGTTACCCTTGCAAAAGAAGAAACAGACAAATAACATGTGGATCAAAAAGATGGCAGTGTAATATTAGTCCCTTGATGAAGAATAATGAAATCGTGGCAAGACACACACCTGGTTGGTGTTGTTTTTAAACCCCTCTCAGACACGAGTAGGAGGAAAATGCTATGATGAATGGGGGATCGTGCAAATGTGCATAAAAATGGATCTCCCTTATGATAGGAGATGACAGATGACGGGATGATGCATGCGATAGAAATGACAAAAGAGAACGGGAGAGAATGGCTTATTGAAGGTGCTGATGGCGGGATCCGGCGGAGCTTCGACAGCGTGGGGACGACGTGGAAGCAGAACGGATGGAGCTAGCCTTCCTCTCGCGAGCGCGGGCACCTGAGAAGCCGACAGAACCTCCCCCTGCAAAAGACCCATAGGTTAGAAATGGGATCCGACAGAGTCTATCCTTCCTCTGTCAGATCTGAAGCCCCTTCCCTTCGAGGGAGGGGGTCCTCTATTTATAGAAGGAAAGCTGATTGGGGCGTCCAGTCTCTTGGACGCCTCACTGTTGAGGCGTCCAGGAGCCTGGATGCCACAATAAATAGTTTTTATATATTTTTTTATTTTTTATCTTAATATATTCATTGAGGCGTCCAGGCTCTTGGACGCCTCAATGATGAGGCGTCCGGGGACCTGGACGCGCCCATTTTCGCCCACCGAATCGCCGCCGAAAGCCGTAGAGAGTGGGTAAAGCGAGTGGTTTCGAGGTGCACCCGTGACTCATGAGTGGGCGCGTCCAACTGACAGGACGTCGTTAAGTTTTAGATTTTTGCAAAATGTCAAATCGGTCAGCGGATCGGGCTTGTCTGGACCTGGATCATTGGGGCGTCCAGGCCCCTGATGCCTCAAGATTGAGGCGTCCAGCCCCTTGGATGCCTCAAGCATTATATATATATATATATATATATATATATATATATATATATATATATATTATTTATTTTTATTTATTGATTGAGGCATCCAGGCAAGTGGACGCCTCAAATAAGTCCTGCCGGACTCGTCCTGAAAGGTCGTCGGCATCAAACCGTCAGACGTCTTCGAGTTCGGATTTTTTGGTACGTCCGATTGGTAGCGACGTCGTCCGCATGCCGTGTGATTTCCTGAGTGAGGGGGCTTTTCTCAGATTCTGAAGAAGTGCCACACTCTCGGAAGAAGACCAAAGAAAAGGAAGCACTCTAGCAATTCGAAATGCGAAAGCCACTGCGGGGCTTCATATTGTAATATGAGATTTACTCAAGACGATGTCAGAAATAGCGTGTCTACAGCTGCCCCGCCTTGACGTCTGTTTTGCAAGGGAGTGACATGTGAGTGACACGTAGTGGAATGGCGTTGGAGTGAAGTGGAATGGAGTGAGAATGGACTGAAAAGTTGATGCCAATGTGTGATGAGACACGCTTTCAACATTATGGTTTGGAAAGTTTTCAGAGTTTTCAAGGAGATGACCTTGGAGAAGGTCTTCTGAATTCAACAATTGCTTGGATAGAAATCAAACAAGGAAGGGGAAAATATGCGCTCAGGCATAAGTAGAAAAAGAGACCAACTTCTCTGTGTGGAAGTACCCGGGTCGTAAACCTGTAGGTTTCACCTTTGGGAAGCGGTTACCAGCCAATGTGGAAGTGCTGCGGCCAAGGTGGGTCAAATGGTGAGGTTCAATCCAAACAAGGGTCTCTTTCGAAAGAACAGCGTAGGGTTGTCTCAAGGAAGCTCAGTGTTTCATTCGGAGTGGAATATCTCATATTTGTAAGAACTAAAGCACAGTGGTCTTCACAATCGAATTACTTTGAATGATCTTCCGCAATGGAATCAAAGTCCTACATGAATGCATGCTAGGTTTCAAGGAAAACTTAAACAAATTAAAATAGAAAATAGCCAAGGATAATATTGTCAAGTTGTTAAGAATGGGTCAGGATACCGATCCTATGAGCTGATACTGAGCTGGGGCCCATTTATCCACGCACCAACTCATCGAATAGAACCATCGTCCCTTTACTTTCGCAACTTAACGGCCTATCCGTACAACCCAAATTCCTCTGAAATTATCATTATTTTTGTTGAAGGGGAACTCAAATTCCAGATCCGTTCAGGTCGTAAGGTCCTTGACATGTTCTAATAGCATAAATATCATATAATACAATGCATGACATGGTGGGTCTAGTTATCGAATGGTGGCACATCATGGGACTGTGGCGTCCATTAGTGAAACCTGCACTGATCAACATGATTAAAAGCAGCAGAGTTGCACCACAGTACAAGGGAGATCAAGACAAAATACCTTTTGCTAAAGTCAACGACGATGACTCGATAATGATGTGACGTCTCTTGGCCGTTCCCCCCTTCCCTTCCTATAAGAACCCCCCTTAGGCTAGTTCAGCCAAATGCACCAAGGAGAGCTTTGAAAGCTCAAGAGGAGGAGGAGAGGAGAATCTAGGGATTTCCAAGATGGAAGGAGAGTCTTCCCACCCTGTGAAGAGGAAAAGGCCTAGCAACGACTTTAGGCGACTCTCCGACCTTGAAGGTCATCTGAGTGGGATGATCCGGTCGCATATGGTGAGTTGACTCATGTCAAATTTCATGTACGACTTCTCCCTCACTTCTTCCTTCTTTTGTTTTCTTCCCTTTTCCAGCCGTGCCCTCTCTTCCCAGGTCTGAGGAAATTCTCAAAACTACCGTGACTTTCGAAGCTGACTTCCAACATTACCATCGACATGAGGGCCATAATCACGAGGTGGCACCTTCAGGGGCTCCTAGTGCACGCCAAACATTACGAGAAGATTCGTATGGACTGGGCGGCTATGGGCGCACTGGTAGAGATCTGGCATCCTCAAACTCACACCTTCATCTTCCCTTCTTTTGAGGCGACCATCCTTCTCGAGGAGGGAGAACACCTACTCGAGTTAAAAAGGTTCAAAAGTGATGGTAGGATAAAGATTACGCGAATGCTGAAGAGGGTGACTTCCGAGGAGGTCCTTGGAAGCTTCATGCCGCCTTGTGCCATTAGAAACGTCCATACTCAGAAGGGGATCGAGCTGCAAAAACTCACAGAATGGGTCATGGACGCCCTGAGAGGATCGCCAGACGATGACCGCTTGGAGGAAATCATAAGGGGATTCACAATCTGTTTGGCGGGAGCTCTCTTATTCCCTTACACTGACAACATAGTGGAGGAAGACCAGCTGAGCGCCATTTGCGGAATTTGGAATGGCAAAAGGGTGGGACCTGCCGTCCTTGCTTACCTTTACAGGGGCCTCACTGCTTCCAGCATGGGTAAGCCTCCTTTTGGTTGCGCGCTTCTTCTGAATTACTGGGTAGATTTACATTTTAAATTTGATCACCGTGAGGGGATGCCAACTGCATCGAAGATTTTTCAACAATGCCCCCTTTACCACATAGCCGATGTGTTAGGCTTTGGCAGTAATATAGTGAACCGTATTCCATGGCTGAGGAAGCGTGAAGACTGGAGGTCCCACTTTAGAACTATGACACAAAGCTTCTTTACTTGTGCACCGGCATGTCTACTCTCGCGCGAACTCCTCACGAGGTCTTCCCCCGAAGCTGAACTCCAACTCATTGGCACGATTGAGTTTGTTCTTTACAATGCGCATCGGTGCTGCATTCAAATCGACCTTCCCCACCACTCGTTCCCACCGTTATCTGGCATCGCTCCTCTAAGGAAGAGAGAGTTGGGCGCGGAAGGCGATGCAAAGGAGGTGAAGGCCGTCAAAGTGTCGTGGAAGACGAGCACCCCAGGGAAGGCATTAGTGCATGTAGAGAAGAATGCGAGCTGTGGAGGGCTTATGTAACCGAACTGGGGAAGTTAAGGCCTAAAGTGCATAAGCCCCTGATGTAACTCACTTTGCTGCTTTAATGGAATAAATGCGAAGTTATTATGTGTAAAAAAATTTCTTTCTCTTTTTTTTGTTTTGTTTTGTTTTTGTTTTGTTTTGTTTTGGTTTTGTTTTTTTGTTTTTTGTGTGTGTTTTTGTTTTATTTTTTTGGTTTTTTTTTGGGACGTCTAGGCGCGAAGACGCGTTCTAATCTTTCGAATTCAAATTTGAAACGCCGAGCGGCCCTTTTTCTTCCTCACCTCGCCCACAAACAAACCTTCTTCTCGCCTTGCTTGCCTAGCTTCATTTTCTTCCACTCTTGATCCATGGAGTACGGTGGGCCAAACCGTGATGAAGGGAGAGGGGGACGACGAACTCCTCGCCCGAGGGGGGTCGTGCAAGAGCACGGAGAGGCGGCCACAGAAGAGGAAGGGCCTCTTCTGACATTTGAGGGGCCCGAGGGACCCGAAGACGTGGAGGGAGGCGAGCACGGCCCGGTAAGCTCCTTGATCGCCACCTCTTTGATTTTTTTAGTTTTGTAGCGAACAAGTGGAGGTGGATGAGAGGGTTCGGTGAGTGTTGCACTCGAATGATGAATGCGTCTTCGGCCGGAGACGTGTTTTTCTTTTAATGATGTGACCCTTTCTGTTTGATGGGCAGGGTATGGCAAGGATCCAGGGCTTGGCTGATGAATGGGCGAGTGCAGATGAGCCGAACCGCGTCGGGAGAGAGAGACACGGCAAGGCAAAATTTGAAGATTGGCGCATACGTCTCCCTGCTCAATTCCAAGACGGGCAGCCAGGTGGTGCGCCCACGCAGGAGAGTGCCGGCTACTTGCGGCAGTGTAGGTGATGCGGGACGGGACCGAAATGGGCTAAGACCTACGAATGCAACAAGTGCGGCCAGCACTCGCACGCCAAAGGTAAGCCGGGCGGCTGACCTCCGTGCCGTTCCTCCGGGTGGGGGCGTCTCTCAACAAGAAATCCAAGCCCACAGCCGTCCCTATGAGGGAAGCGTAGGGATCTCAGCGGCTAAGGAACCGCCGTGCGCCTATGGGAATCGAGTCCGAGCTCGGCGCTCGACTAGGGCCACGGAATGGGTGCTCAACTCTCAATCACGCGGTGAATAGCAAGCTAGCTAGGATCCTACGCGCTCACGTGACATATAGAATAGTATACTAGTAAAGCAGAGTAACAGAGTAGGAGCGTCGCGCGTACCTCCACGCCTAGGCGTGGGGAAGAAACCCCGGCCGAGAACAACAACCCCGATACACATGACAAACAATAATACACATCCAGCCAAAATGCCCACTCCTCGCAGGGAGATAACAGGCTACAACAATAGACTTCGGGGCTGCCGATGCATGGGCTGACGGGCGGCACTCGTTGAAGGGGTGGCCGCGAGGAGGACCCGTGCGGCAGTCGGCAGATTCGCAGCAACGCGCGACTCGGCGGCGAACGCTCCCACGGCTTGGTCCGGTGTCTGATTGAGGCGCCGTCAGCGAGGGCGCGTAGCTGGGTCACGGGAGGAAGCCTCGGCTAAAGGGGGCGCTCAGATTCGCACCGAGGGGGCCGTGAAGTCACCTGCAAGTCGTGACTGGTTTCCTGCACACAGAACAGCGCGCTCGCGCGGTAAAACTGATAACTTGTTGCTCCAGGAGACGAACGGGGCGCCGCTTGAGGGAGGACGTTGGGGACGCAGGGCAGTAGGCCCCGACCGAAGGGCTCGGTCAGATCTGGTCGAGGTTGGCCGGGAGAGCCTCTGCAAGTCGTTGCTGGTTTGGGGGTCGGATTGCACAGGTTGATCTGCGCGGCCCCACGAGATTTGACGCCACGCTCAGCACCGACGCCAAAACGAGGCGTGGTCGGCGGCGTTGGAAAGAGGACAACGAGAGGTACGATCCCTGAAGAGACCAGCTCCAAACTCGCCGTTGTCCGCTCTGGAGAATTTTCGCAAGAGGGCGGGCAGAACCTGGCTCGCAGAGAGAGAGGGTCCTGCGCGAGCTCACGAAGAAAATCGCCACGGGCGGTGCCGACCTCGGATCGAGACGAAACCAAAGCCCACGCGTTGCCGACTCGTAGAAGTACCTCCAGAAAAAAGAGAGGACCAGATTCGACCGGAACCGGATGGGGGCGCCGCTGCAACTCGGGATAGAAATCTGACGAGCAGATTCGAGCACTTGTGAAGGAGATGAGGGAAGATATAACCTCGGCGTCGCACCGAGGGATGGGGAGTCACACCCCGGGGTTGATCCCGTCGCAGGATCAAGGGAGGAAGAAGGGGCGCAGCCACCAAGGAGTCATGCTCACTAATAATTCTTCATCAACTTTTCAAAGAAAATAATACAAGTTTTATATGGGGAGGGGAGATGCTAGGATGAAACCCTAGCCAAGAGGGGGAAAGGGGGGGTGCGCACATGGCAAGGGGGAAAGGGGGGGTGCGCACATTGTCTAGGGGGAAAGGGGGGGACGCACAACTCCTAGATTCTAGGAGGGAATTGGGGGAAGGGGGCGGCCAAAGGAGGAGGGGGGGTGGTCGGATGGGGAAGGGAAAGGGGGGTGTGCGCACTCCACTCCTACAAAGTAGGAGTGGGGGCGGCTGCCACCTTCTCCTCTTGGAGGAGAGGAAAGGTGCGCCCAAAACCCTAGCCCTAGGAGGTGGGGGCGCAAATCTCAAGGTGGGCTAAGCATGGGAGTGGGCGGCCAGCCCAAATGGGCTAGTGATTGAACCAAAGAAGTGGCCCAATAGCCCTATCTCTCACCTAAAGCACAAAAATGACCCAACTAAAGCCTAATTGGCCCCAACTGGCCTACAAAGGTCCACAATAACAATAAAAGTGTCCACGCAGGGACTAAACCAAGGCCCATCATGGCCTAAAGCATAAAATAACTAAAGATAACTCTGCTCGTCCGCCAAGTGATCGCCGAGTCAAAGGGATGCAGGCGAGATCCGTGTACTCCGTCGTGAAGTGTGGCGCGTGTCCCCACCAATTCTCCCCGGGTGGGAAGAACTCGACCCTGTCGAGTAAGGGTCCTGGTCGCGCCAGTAGCGCTCCAGCAAATCCAGGTCGATCCTCTCTAGCTCTCCACGTGTGATCCAGGTGTCGTCTGTCGCGGGGCATCCTCTCCAACGCACTAGGAAGCGCTGGTAGGCTCCGCTCCTGGTAATAGTTACCTGCTCATCCAGTATACAATATATATATTTGCGTTTCTATAATGTGGCTGGAAGAGGTGGACGCTCAGTAGATGTAGCACTCTCAACAGGAGGGGAGGGCTCAAGAGGCTCACTGGGAATCACCGCGGGATCCCGATATGCCACCAGATCTGAGACATTGAACGTCGAACAGATCCCATAGTCGACTGGCAGCTCAATCTCATACGCATTCGACCCAATTCGCTTCAAGACTCAAAAGGGTCCAGCACCGTGGGCCTGGAGTTTCTTCACGGCCCCCGAAGGAAACCGTTCAGGTCTGACCCTGATCATGACGTACTCTCCCTTACGGAACTCACGGGTGGGCCGATGCGTATCAGCTAAATCCTCATAACGTGCGTTGCTGGCCTCAAGATGGTGATGATGATGTAGACTCCGAACTAGCTGTGTGGACTCATACCTATATGAATGCAGGGGTGGTCCTGGACATCCAAACACAGACCTAGCATGCCTATGACTCCTACATGATTGGTCAACACGGGGAGGACCTGGACAACCAAAGTTGTATCTATCATGCATGGGTGTCCTACTGAATGTGGTAGACTCATGGGGACTAGATTGCCCAAACTCACTCATGACATTACCCCTATATGATGAGGGACATGGAGAAACATGAGAGTGAGACATGTGTCCCTGGCCTCCTAAACTCTGGCGTCTGGAAGTATGCAAGGTGAGGTGTTGGCTAGCAGGTTTGGATAGGGTGTGATGATAGACCTTCTCGACAAGGTGGGGAAAAGAATACGATTCGAGAGGCTCACTAGGGAGGGGATCGAATGGGTCAAAGAAATGATGACCCCTCCCGACAGGTCCCTTCACTATACTTGCCCATGTACGACATTCGCCCAAGTGCAGATGATCACCGTCAGGCGCTCTAATGTATGGGGCAAGAGGCTCATGAGGATGGCAAGGAAGGCAAGACTCCACCCTCGGGACCGTGATACCATAAGAGGGGACAAAATCAACCTCCACGGGTATGGGAAAGAATAAAAGGACCTCGGAGGTGATATGTCCTATGGTGTAGACCGAGGTAATAGACCCCAAAGCAGGGAGTGTAAAGCAATGACTATAGGGTTGGTCAGACCCTAAGGTCAACATATATGTCAACTCCCATTGACAATCTAAACTCCTAAGGAAGCCCTTCACATTTTCAAGAAAGCAGAAGGACCGAAAAGTGGTGTGAAAGGAGTCAAGGGGTACAATTGGGAGGGCTGGTTCCATGGGTGTATAGCAAGGAATGGAGACATCTAGAAGTGGACCCTCCCTTAGCCAGCTAGCTAAAGACTCTCCAATGATCAGCTCACCCTCGGAGTGTAAGAATGGCTCTATATGAGGGTCTAAGGGTGAAGCATCTCTCTCAGGAATGGAAACGGAGTCCTCCATGATGTGGATGGGATCACTCCCTAACTCCTCAACCTCAGCTAAGTACTCCTCAGCCAACTCCTGTTCAGCAACGTAAGTCACTGGAACAAACCCGGGTGGGGCATCCGCCGAACGTGTGTCCTCCAAGATAGGGGAACGTGAAGGACACTGGTCAGAGAACCGGACATTCCCACTACAGGGGGCCACAGGGGCGGGCTCTGGGGGTGGTGGCAGGCGTGAGCCTGGAGGCGGAGCGGACTGTGGGCTATGGGAAATCGGTGATCCCATAGGAGTGCCCATCCTTTCTAGTTTCTCCCTAAAGAGTTGCAGGAGTTCTGCGAGGGGGAGATCTCTCAAGTTAGGGGCATTCGGGGAGACTTGCTGGTAATCATGAGATTTAGTCTCGGGCCTAGACTCACACACAGGTGGCACCTTGCTCCTCCAGCTATGATGTGCTCGGTTGGGGGTAAGAGGTGATGGGCGTTGCGGAGGTTGAGCCCTTAGAGTTGCCTTAGACTGACCGAGGGAGATAGGAGGAGTGGTAGTGCTCCTCGGGCTATGGGTCTCTGAGTAGGAGGCGAAGCGTTGGGGAGCGTAGATCTTCCTAAGTTCTACCTTCATCTCCTCCCATGAGTGTATGGGCTCTTGCCTCCAACCTGCCCTAAGACCTACTATGTGATCCCACACTTCCCTAGCTTGAGGTGAAAGTTGTCCCCTGGCAATGTTGACTCTCTCGGAACCATATATCCAATTCTTCTCAAAGTATTTTCCCATGGTAGCCTCCCACTTTAGATAGGCTCTAGGGCTCGATCCATCAAAGCGAAGGTCCCCATCTACAATGATGTCCAGGAATAGAGGGTCGGTCGGACCCTTGTGGAGGATGTAAGGAGTACCCATGATGAAGCACCTGAGGACTCTAAATACACATGCACGCCCTAGGACTATGGAAGGGACATGTAGGACAACTAAGGGATGGGACTAGACACAACTCAAAATGGTGAAGGAAACTGGGGAAGAATACGGACTCAAATGCACCTAAAACAGACCTAATGACTTACATGCAACTTAGACAGATCTAATGCTCTAATTTGCACCCTAGACAACCTAAAGACTCAAATGACCTAAGACCCCAATTTGCTAGAACAAACTGGTTCCCTAAGCTCTGATACCACTTTGATGCGGGACGGGACCGAAATGGGCTAAGACCTACGAATGCAACAAGTGCGGCCAGCACTCGCACGCCAAAGGTAAGCCGGGCGGCTGACCTCCGTGCCGTTCCTCTGGGTGGAGGCGTCTCTCAACAAGAAATCCAAGCCCACAGCCGTCCCTATGAGGGAAGCGTAGGGATCTCAGCGGCTAAGGAACCGCCGTGCGCCTATGGGAATCGAGTCCGAGCTCGGCGCTCGACTAGGGCCACGGAATGGGTGCTCAACTCTCAATCACGCGGTGAATAGCAAGCTAGCTAGGATCCTACGCGCTCACGCGACATATAGAATAGTATACTAGTAAAGCAGAGTAACAGAGTAGGAGCGTCGCGCGTACCTCCACGCCTAGGCGTGGGGAAGAAACCCCGGCCGAGAACAACGACCCCGATACACATGACAAACAATAATACACATCCAGCCAAAATGCCCACTCCTCGCAGGGAGATAACAGGCTACAACAATAGACTTCGGGGCTGCCGATGCACGGACTGACGGGCGGCACTCGTTGAAGGGGTGGCCGCGAGGAGGACCCGTGCGGCAGTCGGCAGATTCACAGCAACGCGCGACTCGGCGGCGAACGCTCCCACGGCTTGGTCCGGTGTCTGATTGAGGCGCCGTCAGCGAGGGTGCGTAGCTGGGTCACGGGAGGAAGCCTCGGCTAAAGGGGGCGCTCAGATTCGCACCGAGGCGGCTGTGAAGTCACATGCAAGTCGTGACTGGTTTCCTGCACACAGAACAGCGCGCTCGCGCGGTAAAACTGATAACTTGTTGCTCCAGGAGACGAACGGGGGCGACGCTTGAGGGAGGACGTTGGGGACGCAGGGCAGTAGGCCCCGACCGAAGGGCTCGGTCAGATCTGGTCGAGGTTGGCCGGGAGAGCCTCTGCAAGTCGTTGCTGGTTCGGGGGTCGGATTGCACAGGTTGATCTGCGCGGCCCCACGAGATTTGACGCCACGCTCAGCACCGACGTCGAAACGAGGCGTGGTCAGCGGCGTTGGAAAGAGGACAACGAGAGGTACGATCCCTGAAGAGACAAGCTCCAAACTCGCCGTTATCCGCTCTGTAGAATTTTCTCAAGAGGGCGGGCAGAACCTGGCTCGCAGAGAGAGAGGGTCCTGCGTGAGCTCACGAAGAAAATCGCCACGGGCGGTGCCAACCTCGGATCGAGACGAAACCAAAACCCACGCGTTGCCGACTCGTAGAAGTACCTCCAGAAAAAAGGAGAGGACCAGATTCGACCGGAACCGGATGGGGGCGCCGCTGCAACTCGGGATAGAAATCTGACGAGCAGATTCGAGCACTTGTGAAGGAGATGAGGGAAGATAGAACCTCGGCGTCGCACCGAGGGATGGGGAGTCACACCCCGGGGTTGATCCCGTCGCAGGATCAAGGGAGGAAGAAGGGGCGCAGCCACCAAGGAGTCATGCTCACTAATAATTCTTCATCAACTTTTCAAAGAAAATAATACAAGCTTTTATATGGGGAGGGGAGATGCTAGGATGAAACCCTAGCCAAGAGGGGGAAAGGGGGGGTGCGCACATGGCAAGGGGGAAAGGGGGGGGTGCGCACATTGTCTAGGGGGAAAGGGGGGGACGCACAACTCCTAGATTCTAGGAGGGAATTGGGGGAAGGGGGCGGCCAAAGGAGGAGGGGTGGTGGTCGGATGGGGAAGGGAAAGGGGGGTGTGCGCACTCCACTCCAACAAAGTAGGAGTGGGGGCGGCTGCCACCTTCTCCTCTTGGAGGAGAGGAAAGGTGCGCCCAAAACCCTAGCCCTAGGAGGTGGGGGCGCAAATCCCAAGGTGGGCTAAGCATGGGAGTGGGCGGCCAGCCCAAATGGGCTAGTGATTGAACCAAAGAAGTGGCCCAATAGCCCTATCTCTTACCTAAAGCACAAAAATGACCCAACTAAAGCCTAATTGGCCCTAACTGGCCTACAAAGGTCCACAATAACAATAAAAGTGTCCACGCAGGGACTAAACCAAGGCCCATCATGGCCTAAAGCAGAAAATAACTAAAGATAACTCTGCTCGTCCGCCAAGTGATCGCCGAGCCAAAGGGATGCAGGCGAGATCCGTGTACTCCGTCGTGAAGTGTGGCGCGTGTCCCCACCAGTAGGGGGAGCCAAGTGGGCCTTTTTCAACTCGGGAGACAGACAGAGGTGAAAGAAGGGCCCCAATTTTTTTATTATATTATTATTATTATTATTGTTTTTGTTTTTTCTCTTTTTTTTGTTTTTTTTAAATCCCGGAGCTTAACCGATGGCTGTTGTTTGTTTGTTCCAGCGTGCCCAGCGGGCAGCGATGGCATGGATGGCCGGTGGATTGTCTTCCAACTCTCAGGCTCCTTTTCTGGAGATCGCCTCCCTCCGGGAGCAACTTGCCAGTGCAGTGGGATGCTTGGGCAGTGACCATAGCAGAGCTGCGGTGTCGCGATGAAGGGAGGCCGTCTCCAGACATCCTGGAGTTAAGGGTCCTCCTCCAGGTGGCGAGGAGGGAGGCAGAGAGGGAGAGAGCGGAGAGGGAGAAGGAGAGGGAGGAAAGGAGGGTTGAGCGACAGTAGGATCGGGATGAGAGGAAGGCTTTGGAGGCCCAGGTGAGGGAGCTCCAGCTAGCCCTTCGAGTGATGGGGTAGAGGCTAGGAGTTATGGAGACACGCTACGAGAGAGCACGAGAGTTTGGGGCGTGACTCCGCCAGTCTGGCCATCTTTCTATCGATGACTTTTTTGCCATGCCAGGGGAGCAGCAACGAGCTGCCGCTGCTGAGCAGGCATCACGGGGCGAGGGGACTGCTACTTCATAGAGCCCCATGAGGCCCCTGAGGGACCCCCACCTTAGGGGAGAGGAGAGGGACGCCTAGAGGGATGAGTGTGAAGGTGTTGGCGAGAGTTGGCGAGCTAGCATACGCCTCCTCTCTATGATTGTGATGTTTATGACAGTTTATGTAGACTTATGAATGGAGTGATTTGATTTCCTACCGCTTATTTGTTCTCTTGTGCGTTCCTTCTCCCTTACACTTCTTCACTATTCCCATGTGATGTGCTTGCCGAGACCCTGTCCAAAATGGAGAATCGTATCTTGCTCCGACCGTCTTTCACACGAAAATCTGCCGCCGAAGTCAATAATGACGGCTCTAGCCCCTTCTCCTTTACGACCTTCCAATCTTCCCGGACGACCTCTACAGCGTGACAGGGCATCCCTAGACTGCGTAGGGAGTGAGTCATCATATCGCACCATTAATCAATTATCCTGCGAGCGGTGAAGTGACACATGTGGGACCGCAAGGAAGGTGCCTTATCACGAGGGTTATCGTTAACAGTGATGTAGGCAGTCTTGACTCGCCCTTCTCCCATTTCTATAAATACCATCCTCGTTCGTCCCCCCCAGGGGCACCGGTAGCCAACAAGTTTTCACGGAAACGGAAGAACTAAGGGTTCTAAGGTTCAAAATGGAGGGTCAATCTTCTCGCTCTTCGAAGAGAAGCGGGTCCAGTGGTAGCAGTTCCAGGAGGCTCTCAGACCTCGAAGGGCACTTCAGTGAAAGGACCCAATCGCAACCCGTAAGATGAGCTTTCTTGCCCCTTCTCTCATTCTTTCTTCCTCCCTTCTAATAAATCCCCTCCTTGTGTATGCGCAGGGTGTGATGAAATCACACATTCCATGGGAGTTAGTAGTGGCCACATACCGGGGTCTCCCGGATTTTCAGAAGGCCAGGCTAGATGTCATGGGGCTTGGAGTCTTTCTCCGAATTGAGCCGATCAAGCTCGACCTCTCTCTCGTCCAAGCATTGCGTGAAAGGTGGGATCCAATGAGCCGTGTCTTCTTGATGTCTTGGGGGCACATGGTGCCCAGCCTGGAAGATGTGGTCCGAATAACAGGCCTGAAAGTGGATGGCGAGGCGCTGACTGGCATTACATACTACAACCACCGAAGGCTGCCCAGAGGTTGCTAGGAGTGGACCTGGATGATCGTAAGAACAGGTCTGTAGCCAAGATGCCTATTATGGAGACGTTGGGGCTTACTGACATTCGTTCTCGTGATGATGAATCCTCGGAAGAGTTTATGGAGAGAACTGAAAGAGGATGCCGCGCCGTCTACTACATAGATGCGAGCAATTGGGAGACGGCCAACATGGATTTGAGGAGATTCATGTTCTTCCTGTTGGGGAATCTGTTGTTGGGCTCGAAAGGAGACATCATTCATTATCGTTTCTTAGACTTCCGGGTAGACCCTGAGAAAGTGGGACAATATGCCTGGGGAGCAGCCATGTTGGCGCATCTATTTGCGGGTCTGTCTAAAAGAGCAGATCGAGAGATAACAGTGAGTGGTTTCACACCGTTCATCCAGGTATCCTGCTTCTCTCCTTTTGGTTTTATTTTTTCGATATGTTAATGACACATGACGGTGCAGTTGTGGATCTATTATTACCTCCTAATGGGAAAAGCCCGACATTGGCGACCGATGGCGGTGCCGCTGGCGAGGCGGTGGCACCCTATCACGAGCCCAGCCTCTCTATCCTATCAGCTGATGGTGTTAAGGCGCGAGTTGCAAGAGCTCCCCGCGGCAATGGTGATTATTATTTCATCATCATATTTTTCTTCTTTTTTTATTTTTATATTAAGAAAATGTGTGTGACCTGACCCAGGTGGTCTGGAGGCCTTATGTGGGCATGACTGACGCCGATCAGCCATGGGTCATAACTAGCCGTGCCCGGTTCGGACGCGACCTCTGGATGCACTGTTTGAACGAAATCGAGCCACTTCGGCTACGATTGGCCATGAGGACTCTAGGGCTGACCCAAGAATGGGTGGACATGACTACCACACCACGTGTTGGGAGGAAGACGTGTGGTTCCTTGAGCAATACGAGGACTGGCGACGGGGTGGCACTCCCGTGGAGTCACATGCTCAAGACAGCGAGGATTATCTGCGCCTCTATAAGGCGATGTATGCAGAGCGACTCCATCCTGAAGGGACCGTGGAGGTGAACAACAATTTTTTTATTTTTTTTGTATGTTGACCTATGCCCTGGCTACATGATGTTCGCAACACTATGATAGCGAACCTGCAAGCTCGCCTGATAGGCACGGAGCGGCAGTTACATGATACTCGTGCCGCCTTGAGTTCTTCAGTAAGCATACACATGATCATAGACCAAGGTTCCTGTTGCTAGGTCCTCAGTGTCATTTTATGTGTGTTGCAGCACGCCCAGCTTTATGCGGCTTCCTCAGCAATGGGGGCGGATGGCGTTTCTTCCAGTTTATGGATCCCCACTTCCGAACTTGATTTGCTTCATGAGCAGCTTGCTCATACTACGCAGCGAGCTGCGGAGGCAGAAGGAATGCTCTCCACACAGGTGAGTGTTTGGTCATTGAATTTCACTTATTCGTGCCTCTGCATACCTGAGATGATGGTTATGGCAGACGAAAGAGGTGCAAGATGCACTTGCCCGCACCGCGCAGGGGAAAGCCAGAATAGCGGAACTGGAGGAAGAGTTACGACATCGTCCAGATGATGGCTCTTCTAGGGATGCCGTGGAGCTGAGGATCACCCTTCAGCTGGAGAGGGAGGACAGAGAGAGAGAACGCGCGGAAAGGGAAAGAGACACCGAAAGACAGAGAGCCGACAGATTGGCTGAGAGGGAGGAGCGTAGGGCCATGGAGGCCCAACTGTTTGAACTCCGGACCAGCCTTGGTCTCGCTGAACAATGGCTGAGAGATGGTGAAGAGCGCTACCGTAGAGCACAAGAGCGTGGCATTCATGTTAGTAGCTTCTTTGCTGCCCCTGTCGATCGACGAAGAGTAGAGACGGGAAGAGGGGTACAGAGCAGCAGAGGCACCGCCTCGCATGATTTAGCAACACCCTCCGGGGTTCTTCGCCTGGAGAGTGGAGAAAGGGGTAACACTGAGAGAGAGGACGAGACTTAATGTACAATTTCTAGAAGGAAATAAAGGAAGGAATGTTCAGTTTCATGGCTTCTACCTTCATTCCTACTTTTCAATCCTGTACACATTGCTCAATGAAACAAGTCAGTTTTTTCGTTCTGACTTGGCCCCTTGCTCAAGAGTGGGTGATTGTTTTGAGACTAGCCTTGATAATGAGTCAAGGGGTTGTTGGCACCTAAAATATATCAAAAGAGACTGAATCAGACTCAAGGCTCTGAAGGCCAACCAGTGGTGCGGCTCCCGCACTGTCCCTGGAAGTTCTGAAAATCAGAATAGAAGAGACCCACTACTCCTAACACTTTGCTCGGCTAAAGCCATCCCTGGCTAGGCCGCTGTCCAGTACTGCTATCATTCAGATAGTCAGGCTGATAAAATTATACCAACATTCATGCAATCATCTGCCTGCTGAAGAGGATGCTCAGACGATTCTGATTCTCCGGAAATGGGATTCACAGTGCCTCACATGTTCGTGAATGCAAGGTGTTAAACAAGCCCTAGGAAGAACAAATATATATACCAAGAAGCCCACCACGCCATCTGAAGGAGCCCATTAGATGGATCCCGCGCCGGATGATAGAAAATGGGCCAAGCCCAATGTGAACTAAGATGCGCCGAGGGCTGCCCGTGCCGGGAAGCTAGATGCTGATGCGCCGGGGAGCTCACGCCGATAGGATGAGGGCCATCCCTCTATAAGAAGGCTGCCCTTTGAAACAAAAAGAAAAAAAGACAGAGGGAGGGGGAGAAAGAAAAAAAAGAAGAGTCATAGCCACCAAAGGAAAAGGGAGCTCGAGAGCCCTCTAAAAAGATGAGGAGAAGAGAGGTCCGCAGAGATTCAAAGGGAGAGTCAAGGCGGGATCAGTTCCAAGATGCCCTGAGGGGCTACAGCTTCCCTTTCCCCTGTCTCTTATTTTGAATATCCATTTCTCCTCTTGTGTTTGTTTTCAAGCATCCTTGCTCCAGTAGCATCGAATGCTAATGTAGCCCTGCTATCAGGGATAGAGTCTATGTATGATTTTTTCATTTAGATTTTCTTCTGTACTAAACGCATGTATGCTGATTGGATGAATGGTTAATAAAAGAGGGCTGAAGCTTCCTTTCCCTTTTCTTTCTGTCTCTGCATCCGAGGTTCACTATGTACTATGGATACTGAGAACTAGGCATGTTTTACCATTTGGTCTTCCAAATCTGTTGAAGGGTTTTCTACTATGTTTCCTTTCAACATCGTACCCACGTCGAGAGCCTGAGACAGTCTATCTCATGGCTTCTCGTCTGTAAAATGAAGAGGGATGAATCTGAACCAGAATAGTGAGCTTCCGTGCATGATTCCACTCCTAGTGAGGTCCCAGAAGGAAGGTCATCTCCTCCCTGAATCACCCTCTCTATGATCGTCCGGACTGGTCGTTGAATCGTTGAACAAACCCCCCTTTTCAAAATACCCAAAGCTCTGAAGCCTTTACTTCAAAAAACCCCTAAAACCCTCATTTCGGAAGCCCTCCCGGCGCGAACCCCTCTTGGCGCGAGTCTCGCGCCGAGGGTTGCCCGCGCCGGTTGGACCCCTCTCGCCGCGCCGAGACCTGCTTTTCTGCGTTGATGTGTTGAGACCTCCACACCCCTGGTGCTGAGGCCAGTTATGTCGATAGGCTCGTGCCGATACCCTCAACACTTCTGAGCCATGCCATCTTGGGTCACAATACCCTGTCCTTCCAAGGAGAAATACTATCCTTCCCTCTATCCTCATGGGAGCTACATCAAAGGGGCCAATCCCCCCTATATTCTGTCACCCCATCGGGTCATGGAGATCTGCCACTGTATGTTCTCCATTGACTATGCAGGGGATATCAACAAATCCCACCATAGGTGGACATAGTCCCACAAGATTAAAATCCTCCTGGATCTCGGGCTACGCCCGGCTCTTCTTCTGGTTTCCACTCCGACATTTCGTGAGTGGATGACCTATAATACCCTTTTGGCACACTCCAAAATAAGGGGAGGTGCTGCCAAAATTCATCCACAAGTTTTACTCTATCAGATAGTATAATGCTTCCACTGAAAATATGAATTTGACCCCCAACTGTGTGGCAGAGAGAGGAGCTATACCATCTCATGACATCTTGGCCAACATCTGGGGATATAAACATTACAATCACATGATCTCCTTAGGCCTCATGCGGATGAATCTACCCTCACCTTCCACCTCACCCAAGTATTACCATAAACCAGCTCATGAAACCCCTACTGAACACAAAGGATCCTTTGAATCCATTAAAGCCCTCATAATATCTCAAAACCAACAAAAAAATAGCTCTCGGCGCCACAGTCCCGGCGCAGCCTCTTCCCGACGCCACTTTTGCTCCGGGTGAAGGGCGCGTCGCGAGCTTTCCGCGCCGTTTGCCCTTCATTTATGGTCGCGCCGGTTGGCCTTCGCGCCGGAACCTCTACCGCGCCGTTTACCTTCGTTATCGGCCACCCGTCACATACCCAACTTCCAGAATCCCTGCCGAGTCCACTGTCAGCCAGGATTTAGGACATTGAACCCCCCCATGCCATTACACTAGCCCCTATTACACCACGAGGGTTTCATGGCTCTTCATCCACGTCTAAATGGACCTATATTGATGGGGTTATACCCCGATATTCTACGCCACTAACCATCGGGTTTTTCTTCCAACCCTACCAACCCTGGGAGCCTTGCCATTGCAAGCCCTCCAGTGTCCCCTAAAAGGGGACATTGACAAACGCCATGGCAGTGGACATTGTCCCGTCACACTCAAATCTTTTTTTTTTTTTTGGATTAAGGCTGCGCCCTCTTCTCTTTTGGCTTCCATCCCAGCATTCCGTGAATGGACGACCTACGTTCCCCTTTTGGCTTAGTCCAAAATAAGGGGGTATCTTGTCGGATTTACGCCTTAATACCGTTATCACGTCCCGCATGTCACAGTTTTCTATGCATGTCTCGCACCCCGTTAGCGGAGTTAGCATAGTAGTCTTATCTCGTTTTGCCCCTGAGACATCCTTTCTTGGCAACTAATCAAGGGTTGTCCTTCTTTGGAAAGACGTAATTAACGTCATAGCCTTTATGGTATGACGGACTCCGGATCCTGACACGAATATCACAATCAACTGACTGAGCCAGATCGAGCGCACAATAAATTGTCACTCCGGTGACTGGCACGCCTAATAAACTAACCAATACGTCAAATAAATTAAATAAATAAATAAATAAATAAATAAATAAAATCCATTTCCCACAAGCTGGGACGCCCGGTGGGACTTGAGTCTCCCTTCATCTCTTTGCCAAGAGAGGATACCTTCGGGGGATTCCCCCAAGAATATTGATTGTTTGTTTGTTTGTCTCAAGGAACGATGACGTCATCTGGACTCACTGGTGTTGGCTTCGGCCCCGCAATCATCGTCGACCATGTGACACACGGGTACCTGGCGGTGCCCACGGTTTTTGGATACTTCCCAACAGCTGTAGGCTTCCCTAACTTCTTGGGGTTGGCCTTCATCGACATGTTACAGACGGAGTCCCTGAAGACCGTCAAAGAGAAGGTTGCTGAAACGATCGAGGCCCCAAAGGCTCGACACTGTGATAACGCGTCCGCGAGTCCATTCCAAGTTGCCAGTTGCATGGTGCATCACATTGCTCACGGGGCCCACCCCGTCCCTGCCAAGAACTTTGGGAGGCGGCGACACCGGAACCCCCGAAGGAAGATGGATGCTGCTATGACCAGACGTCTCTCCGCATCCGGCAAGTCTATGTTGGTCGATGGCCTCCGCGTTTTTCTGGATGGGCGTAAGGCTCGAGTGAGCCCGGACTGGGTGATCCCTACAGTGCCAGTCCACAACTCCTATCAGGCTCTTGCTGGAAGAGGAGCCGAAGAAGAAGAAGCCGGCCGCCATGACTGGGGAAGGTTGGCTCCCAAGCCAAGAAGATTCAAACAGGTTTGGGTCCCCAAAAAGATCCAGCCTGTCCAGCAAGAAGCTCCGGTGCAGTACCACTCCAGGTTCACCAGAGTAGAAGAGAGCAAGAAGTGGGACCTTATCCCAAGGAAGGAAAAGACAATCGTGGATCCGCCACGCTGAGAAAGCTTTAGGGCCTACGCCCGACAAGCCAACATCCCCGTTGTGGGAAGAAGATTACAGCAGACTATCGAGAGGACTCGGTTTGCTTACATTCCTCCGATGGGAGGTCGACAACTGTCCCCGACCCTACACCTGGGTCGAGGGCAAGAAGAAATGACCAATATGGTCAGAAGTTATTTTAAGGGGTTAGGCAGCCCCTCTTTGGGCCAACAACGGCTGTTGCAGGCAATCGCAGCTGAGGAAGACTATTGTCCATTAATGGCAGCGAGAGAAGAAGAAGATAGGAGGATGATGTCATCGGTTGATGACAATGGATATGAAGACGGCTCTGATGTTCAAGCTGACGAAACTGCTCCCCGCCAAGGGGAAAAGGAAAGGATTTCTGTGTTTGAAAGGCTTACCTTCCCGGGGAATGTCAAGAGGAGGGTTCACAGACAGAGACGCAAGATGCATATTTTTACATGCAATATGGCTGGGATAGATGGCCATTATGGAAAATTGCCCGAGGAGCCTCAAGAGTTGGCCTGGCTAGCTGGAAGACCGGGGCCGAGCACTCGAAGAGTGGAGGCCGCAAAAGAGAAGATGGCGGCAACTGAAGGAAAGCAAGCCCTGCCTCACCTCCAACAGCATGACAAGGCTGTTATTCTCACAGCAAATGTGATAACGGCAGATGAAGAAGAAGATGTCTTGCTTGAGATCCTACCTGAGGGTGCATCTGGTGAGACGACAGAGGCCATCCCCAGCATAGCAGCTATGGACCCGGCCGTACTAATGATGCTCCAGAGGTACCTCCAGGAGATAGAACAGCTGAAGAAGCAATTGACAGAAAGGACAGAGCAATCCTCTGCCTCCAAGCAGCCTGATGTGCAGGCCGAATCATCAAGGGGAGCCGCCAGTAAGAACGACTTCCCACCACTCTATACCCCGTCTCTGCAGGTGGAACCGAACTTGGCAACAACTCAGCAGCGCCCATTACAGCTGCTGTCTCCACCAGTGCTGCCACAGGTGCACCAGACGCCTCCACTGCTGTGCCCTCCTCTACAGGCGACCACCCTGGTCACCCCCTACTTACAGTCGGCGCATTTCTACCCGGAACCGGTCGACCCAACCACCATGAGCAAGATGATGGTAGAAAGGATGATCGAGATGAAGCTCGCTAAAAGAGCTGAAGGTGACTATGTTATATTCAATGCATATAGGGTGCCATATCCATCGCATCATGCTGCTAAGCGGCTCCCTCCCGGGATCAGCAAGCCGCCGAAGTTCGACAAGTTCAACGGGAAGGGATCCCCGAAGGAACATGCTGCCTACTACATGACCGTCATGGGTGACTTGGCCACTGACGAGTCATATTTATTGAAGTTCTTCGGGTCCTCACTTACAGGGCTCGCATTTGAATGGTACTCCAGCCTCCCAGCCGAGTCAATCAGCGACTGGTCGGACATGCAGAGGAAGTTCAGAGAAAGATTCAACGTCACAGAGAGGGAGGTCATAGTGGCTGAACTCTACTCAACAAGATAGAGGGCAGATGAGACCGCTCTCGACTACATCAAGAGGTGGAGGAACCTCGGGATGAGATGCAAGCGGCCCCCACACCAGGAGGACGCTGTACAGATCTGCAAACAGAACCTCAGGAGAGAGGTGCTGGAGAAGATGATTGGCATGGAAATCCGGTCGTTCGACCGTCTGAATAATATTGTGGCCGAAGTGGAGGCTTTCTTAGCGAAACCAGCTCCCACATCAAATATTCCTACTGCACAAAAGGGCAAGGCAGCAGAACGGCGCTAGGCACCGAAAGAAGCAAACGCCCTTGATATCAAGGCATTTGAACAGCAAAAAGATAAAGGCAAGAAGACAATTGCTCCTCAGCCTGCCAAGACCGGAGATGTCGAAGAAGGCCCATCCCTCCGGGATAAAATGAAGAAGCCCTACTCTTTCCCAAAGGAGAAGACCAGGATCTTGTTTGACTGGGTTACCCAGTATGATAAGGTCACCCTGCCTGAGCCAAGGAGGCCAGAGGACCTGAAGAGAAGAGACAGCCCAAGATTTTCCCCTTACCACCAGATGCTGGGGCATCCAATTGAAGACTGTTATGTTTTCAAGGATATTATCGAAGGCATGGTAAAAAAGGAAGAGATAGAATTGGGGGAGTACAAGGTCGACCCTCCACAACCACACGCGGCGCCCGTAAGGAGAACCGCAGTCAACATGATCTCTCTATATCAAGCCTTGCCTAAAAAGACCGTAGAAGCCAGTACTCAGCATACATATGAAGCCTGCTTTCTGACCCCAATAAAAGAACAGGAAGGGTGGCAGCAAGTCCCTGCAAGAGCCAAGAAAAAGGGCCTGCCTCACCCGGCACCGGGGGCACATATTCGTGGCATCACACCACGATCCCCCTCGCCAGTAGCAACACCTGTGTGGACCAATCCGCCAGCAGTTATCCGGACACCTACCCGTAATCAGAAGAGGCAGACTCCGTTGCCGGTAGTCAAGAAGATCAGTCCAGAAGCTCAGCGGCTACATGACTACATAAATGGACTGGATGAGTATGTACAGCCCAAGCTAGAACCTTTGTTGGTACGGGATCATCTCCCGTGGCAGGAGCTGGAACAACTTTCACTAAAACAGGAAGAGGAAGCTGACAAAGCATCAAACAGGGATGGCAGCCTATTTTTGGGGCAAGCGCCAGCCAAAGAAAAGAAAAGAAGACAAAGAAGGAAGGGGAGGGCCGGCAAGGCTACAATGGGAGTGATCCTTTCTTGCAACACCCTCTCTGCTCTGTTCAATTTGCTCGGTGAGGAGGATGAAGAAGAGATTTGCTTCACACCCACCGCTGAGGAAAGCCAGGACGAAGCCGCAACTGCCGCACATTCGACCCGGTCGGGCCGAAGGTGGGGGCGTCAGCCGCCCGCCAACCATAACATTATCTTCAGAGGGGAGCAACCCTACAAGATACCCCCTACGGAGGTCAGGAGAGTTCAAATCCCCCCTCCGTCAGGCTTATACAACCAAAGTGGGGGCGGCGCTCCCGCTCCTTCATTTCTGGAGTTCATAAAGATGTCAAAAGGGAAGCAGCCATGCTGGGAGGTTGAATCGGTAACCGGGGGCAGTCACCCACAACTCCAGCAATCTCCCGAATTGTCAGAAGAGGTAGAAACTCGCCCGGCAGCAGCCAGTGAGGAGCAGCCAGGAGGTAACCCCGGGCAAAAGGGTGCAGCCTCCGAGTCTGATGAGGCAGGTCCATCAGGGGCCACAATCCAAGGATCTTCCAAGCCCTGGTGGGCGGATGAAATGAAGCTATCCATTGTCCGAGCTGGAAGTCAGGTGGTCAAGTTATTGAAGAAGCTCCCAGCGAGATTCACTGTCTGGGAAATCCTCTCTCTTAGTGACGAGACTAGACAGGCGATCATCACTGCTCTCCAGACGCCTGCCCAATATGAAGCCTGCCTAGCTGAGGCACTACCGGAGGCCAGCATGACCTTCACCCAGGAGGACATGTTGCTCCCCACCACCAGTCACAATAGGCCTCTATATATGAGGGGATATCTAAATGGTCGAGAGCTAAACAGAATCCTGGTGGACCCCGGGGCAGCTGTCAACATCCTGCCCTATAGGATATATGAGAGACACTACTTCAACGTGCACCTACAAAAGGTCAGGGATATGCGCATTACCGGCTTCAATCAGAAATGTGAAGTGTCGCTAGGAGTAGCAGAGTTCACGCTCACCCTAGCGGACTTTGTCACGAAGGTGCAATTTCATGTCATTGATTCCCGCACCTCATACAAGGCGCTGCTTGGCCGCCCTTGGCTACATGAGAATATGGTGGTACCTTCCACACTTCACCAATGCATCAAATACAGCACGGATGGGAGAGAGGAAAGAGTATTTGCTGATCTCCACCCATTCGAAGTATTCGAATGCCACTTGGCAGACGCCCCTCTATATGCAGAATTGTCGCGGAAGGCCCCTGCGGCCAAGGCCTCTTCTAGCACAACAAAGGGCACTTCCAAAGCAGAATGGTTCCCTCCGCCGCCGCGTGGATACATCAATCCCAAGGTGGTTTCGCACATCACTGTCACCGGGGATGTAGGCCGGATAGCACCTCCCGCCATCTACCCCGAAACTAATAGAGTCAGGGTTGACCAGTAGCATGACCACATTGGGATCCCCGAAGGTCTTACCAAGCCAATTCTCAGCCTCGATAATGCTACTGTCGAGCCTTTCAAAGCATGGGAGGTGACGGAGATAGATGGTCCCAGTAGCCTGTTTTACACAGCTGAAGAGCACCCTACACAGGAAGACGCTGATTGTCATCTGCCTGAAGATATAGAAAACCCCTTAATGCCTATACAGGGGCTGACATTTATGACAAATCAAATGGCCAAGATGTTCCAGAAGAAGCACATCCCTCCCGGCCAGCCTCGCAAGAGAAAAGAAGCATTCCAGAAGCTATGGTATCCCCCGAGCCTGGACAAAGAAATGAGGCGTGTCTCTCAGCACCTAGGATTGGGCTTCACCCTCGAAGAATACTACTATAGCGGGCGCTATGAAGTGGATACCATCTCTACTTTCTACCCAATGGAGGATAACCCACTGGGGGCAACTATAGATAAGCACCTGACAGAAGTTGAGTGCATTCAGCCAGCCCAGCCAAGAAGCCCGGAATCCGAGGCTGTGTTCCCCTGCCAGTGCTGGGAACATGCCTATCCGGAAGATGCAGCTCTTGAAGCCACATTTGACACAGCTAGCAGTAGTGAAACTGAAGAGGTTGAAGAAACAGAGCTGCCTCCCTCCAGTGGCCCTCCTCTGTTCATGATGTTAACACTTCTTGAACCAGTCAGGGAAGCCTCCCCCGAGCCTGATCAAAACACAGATGCTGCTAGAAGAGAAATGGTTGCCTTCACTGAGGGCATGGTGGCTCAAGGGACCGAGATCTCTTCACCCTTTGCCCAAGAGATGCAAGGCTACTCTGACTTAATGACAAATAATCACCAGCCCTTAGTGACTGCAACCCCCTCAGCAGGGGGTGAGGTAATCAACTCGCCCCTTGAAGTTGCTAGTAAGGTAAACTTGTTGGTAGAACAGTGCATGCAGCCATTATCAGCCGAACAAGAGATTTCTGGCAGAACTCAAATAAGGCAAGACGAAGGGATTGAGGTCCTCAACCTCGAAGATGATATACCAGACTTTGTCGACCTCCAGCCTGCACCCCCTGAGATAGAAGATGGAGGTCAAGCAACAGTCGATGAACTGATAGAAGTCAACTTGGGAGACGAGGATGACCCCAGGCCAACCTTCCTGATGGGGGCATCCCTTGCCCCTCCACTTTTTTTTGAGGCTCGGATCATCGTCGACTTGTGCCATTATGTTTGTCATGTGTTTGTGAGTCTAGTCATGTAATTTTTATATTTTATTTGAGTCTTAAACCATGTAATTTTCCTATTATTTGAGTCATGTACCTAGGTTAGTAGGTTATCTACCAAAGTCTTGTGTCATTATGTTGGTTTGTTAAGCTATTGGGCCCAACTAGTGGGCTAGGCCCAGGGGCACCCCTCCCTTGGACTGCTTTGGTCATTAGTGAGCTTGTCAGGGTCATTATGGTCATATGAAAGTATGGAGCCTATAAATAGGCCTCCCCTCCCTCTCATTGTAACAACTTTTGATGAATCAATTTGAATAGAAATATTTCCCAAGTCTCACTCCCCTCCACTAAATTTCTCTTCTCTCTCTCTCTCTCTCATTATCTCTCTCTCGCTCTCTCTCTTCAAGAAGGGGGCGCACCATTCTCTCTCTCCTCCCTCCTCTCAATCACTCCCAACCCCCACCTACCTCCATTAACTCCACACAACTTCCCATAGCCCCTCTTTACTCCACATCTAGTTCCAAGAACCCTCCACCAATCTAAGCCCTACTTCCCAACCACCACCTACCCCCCTCCACTTCCCTAAGCACCCCACCACCTTCCCAAGGCTGAATTAACCTCTCCAAAAGCCCAAATTCGAAATTCCCTCCCCTCTCCCATCCCTCCCACACCCTAGGTCGACCCAAACCAGACCCCCCTTGGTCTGGTCGCCCTCCCCATCCTCCCTCACTCACCCTCTCTCTTGTGCCACCCTCCTTCCCACCACCACCTCTAGCAGCTACAGCTCCCCCTCCAGCCCCAATTCGCCCTCCCCACCACCTTCTCCCTAGCCTTCACAACCTCTAAACACCCCACATCACCCTCCCATAGCCAATAGACACTCCTCCCACCACTTGCTCTCTTGGCCATCCCCTTCCCCACACCTTCTTCTTCTCCTCATTCTGTCTCTATTTCAGGCAGCAGAGTTGCAGTGACTTGCAGAGGCAGCCACGACCATCCCTCAAAGATTCAGGTGGAAAGTCCTACATTGATGGAATCGTCTGCGAGCTAGCTTTCCAACGGTGGCAGTCTCGCTGGCTTCCGAGGTTGGAGCTGATCGTGAGAGCAGATCTCGTCCGACTGCGTCTGCTGTCCCTGTCTGAAGACCTGAAGCTGAAAGCTGGAGCCACCACGACCAGCTCGGGATAGGTTTGGGCACCATTTTCAGAGGGCAGGGACTAAGTCTAGTTAGCTTCCATCTCCAAGAAGAAGGACTTCATTCGGCCACCGGAGCTATCAGTTACCATTTTCTTCGCCGGAGTGTGCAGTCTGCCACCTGCGGGTCCAGGTTTGACCTGTCCTCACATATCCGACCACCATTCTCCTCTCTGACCACCGATTGGGGCCCCGTCAACTCCTGCTTGAAGCTACTCCGACCACGATCGCGTCGCCACCAGGCTTGTCTCATTTGGAGTTCAGGAGCGTCCGCAGTGCCATCTGCAACCTACTGTATCAGTTCTACACCAGCCAGAGGCAGAAGTTGCTGACTTGTTCCAGTCGCCGGCCCGATCAGCCCCGAGTTCCAGAGCTTCTGTAGAAATTCAGACACCATCCTCAGCCCGTTGGGGAACTTTTGGCATGAGTCTCATCAAGATCCTAGCTCTATGGAATTTTTGGCAGCATCATCACTGCCCCACTGTCCGACGAACTTGCAGATTGGCAGAACCGGTGGAATTCGGCAAGTCGGGTTTCCTTTGCTTAATTACCCACCCCGCTTGGCCGGCTGAAGGCCCCTCCCTGCGTGGAGGTAGTTTTGGATGTAATAAGCTTAATCCCCACCCCAAGATCACCCCTCCTGCGAGAGGCGTAGTGTTGTACTCTTTGCACTTTCAGGTCAAGCTACATCGCCGCGGCGATCGGGTGTATACCCTCGCCTCCCGGCGCGCCCACGTCTCCGAGCGGGATCAGTGTCTTCACACCGATCAGGTGAGCCTCTGATACTAACCTTGATAGTCTTACTTCTGCGAGTTTAGTATTGCTTTGATAGCTCGTCAGACGGTGAGAAGAGGGCCCGTACTTGTATGTTCATTTGTGGTGCCACCGCGGACCGGGAGAGAGTGCCACCCCAAACCCCGCCTTGCGGGCCAGCCGCCCACTAAGTTGGGAATCCTAGACTCTTTGGGGTCAGCCTAAGCCAACTAAGTCCATTAGACTCATTGGGTCTCGCCTCGGACCCTTGCCATCATCCCCCGGCCCCGCCGGGTGATCGCGTGTGCCGTGTGAGTAAGACGATATTGTGAGAATCATTGGAGTGCTTGTATGCTTGTGGATCTTGTTAGGGTGCTTGGCCCGGATACAGGGGGGGGTGAATGAATCCTTCTACGAATAATGGCCAAATTAAAATTAGGATGCTAGATAAAGACACAGAATAGAACTAATTCGATTCAACTCAAATACAAACACATGGAGCGCGCCTATTCAAGCATCTAGCGGAAACAAATCAGACAATCAAGCCACTGCTCAAAAGATTTTTTAGGTGGTTCGGTCCTTCAGACCTACATCCACCCCTCACTCCCAACCGGAGTGAGGCTTCACTAGCAAACGCTAGAACCAAGCAGACTCAGTCTGCAAACAGTTGCTGCCACACAGCTTGACCAGGGGAACAGCCTCCCCTCTTCCTCCCAACCGGAGGGACACCCAAGTGACTCCCAGCCACTTGGAAACTAGAGGTCGAAGACCTCACTTCCTCCAGACCAGGAGGGACCACTGGACTTGCAACCACAAGCCCAGAACCGGAGGACTAGCCTCCCTTCCTCTAACCAGAGGGCAACCCACAAGTGACAACCTGTCACTTGCAACCCGGAGATCAGATCTCCCTTCTCCTGAACCAACAGGAGGAACCCGATCCCCAACAGGGCTATCGGAAGAACAAGATAACCAGATGAAAATGGAAGAAAACAAAAACACGAAATGAAAATAACTTCAGCAAATAGAATGCTGAAAAATGAAATGCACAATGTGGCTCCCAACGGAGCTGACTGGCCTGGATCTGATCCACGGTCCAGTGAAGACAGATCTTCAAACAACTTCTTCCTTCTTCTCACGAGCTCTCTCTCTCTCTCTCACTTTTTCTTCTTCTGTTCTTCTGCTCTTTTTCCTCTTTTTAATCTCTGCTCCTCTATTCTTTTTTGGCTTCAATGCTCATGCTTGCTCGACCAGCCTTTGTTCTTTTTATATCAGCAGCCAGCAGGAGGATGGGGTACAGAGTGCGTGTGCTTCACACGCTTGATCCAGAACCCTCCTGCCACGTGCCCCTTTCATATTTGTTCCTTCAGTATCGGATCATGTGCACCCAGACACCGATGAATGTTCTTCCTCGGACCTGCAAGGAGATAAGAATCATTAACCTTGAGTGCCACAAGAACTAGAACTGCATGAGGTAAGTGGACACGACAAGAGGTGCACTTAACAGAGGACGACACGAGATACAGTGGTGACACAATGAACACTACTAAGAGATCGACACGAGGTAGAAAGAAAACAACACGAAGTAGAAGGAGAACAGCACAAAGTAGAAAAAGGACGACACGCAGTAGACAAGATTACTACAGTACGAGATAGGGAGAGCATGACACGAGGTCAGATGAAAAAAAATAGCACGAAGTAAAACGAGAATGACACGAAGTGTCACTGTAACAACAAACACTACGAAGTTACGAGTACAAAAGTAACACGAAATCACGAATACAAAAATAACACGAAGACACGAAGACAAAAACAACACGGAGACACGAAAACAAAAACAACATGAAGACACGAAGACAAAAACAGAAACCGGCACGAGTTGAAAACAACACGAAGACGAAACAGTAACCGACACGAGTTGAAAATAACACGAAGACGAAACACAAGAATTGACATGAGGTGAAATCACAAGGCGACAAAGTCACGAGGTCTAGCAACCATGACACGAAGTCATGAGTTAGACATGTCTTCAACAACACGAGAAGAAATAGTGGAAGCAGAGGAACAACACGAGGAACTACAGTAACTGACACGAAGACACAGGAGCATAACATAGAAGACTGACTCGAGATGAGCAACTAAGTGCTAACGACACGAGGTCAAATAGAACACATTTTAAAATAACACGAGGTACGAGAGGACGACACGGCGTAATGAAAACACAAACAGTACTAAAACGAAAACGACACGAAGATAATTAGTACAACACGAGGTGTTATACACAAACAAGACGAAGTGCCAACCAACACGAATACAGTCCCTGAAAAATACCTGAAGTGAAATGAAGGTTTATTCTTCATAAAAAAAATATTCTTTGTTCACTTTCACAGAAAAGTATTTTTGTTAATTTTTTACAGAGACATATTTTTGAACACCACTAAGACTTATAGTGTTGTCATCATCAAAACATGTAAAGATTCAACAAGACTCAACAATCTCCCCCTTTTTGATGGATGGCAACACTATGAGTCTTGAGTCTTTGCAGAGAAAGAAAAAAAACACTAAATAGCCATTCTCAATGAAAAACAAACATTAAACATTCTCAACGAGCTAGCAAAAACCTGATTTCTTCAAGGCTGAAATAGCCATTCTCAATGAATAACAAACATTAAACATTTTCAACGAGCTAGCAAAGGCCTGATTTCTCCCCCTTTGACATCATCAAAAAGAATGAAATAATAAGAATGCAACAATGCAAATGATATGAGTTTTAATTAATAAGTCCAAGAGTGTGAGAGAGAAAGCCTCAAAATGGGCAACAAGATACAGAGCATAGTCTTTTCAAGAAAAGTATCTGGCTTGTCTGCTAGAAGGGCCACGCGGCCTGCCATGAGGTGGTCTCCCCCTTGGAGAAGCAGAAGTATATTCTTGAGGTGGAGTTCTGCTAGAGGAAGCTTGACCAGGTGCTGAACCCAAGGTAGACTGAAATTCCTTTAGGTCATTTGACAGTTCAGCTAGCCAATACACCACTGCGCTTCTGACATGTCCCACTTCAGAAATGATGTCGTCTTGGCGAATATTGACAGTTTCATATCTGTCAGTCAGAATTGACATTTCTGTTAAAAAGGCGGCCAATTTATCATAGACCTGCTGAATACCTGGACCTAGGGCACTGGATGACTTCTTCAAAACTTCTAAAGATGTTCTGATCTCATAGCAGTGATCTATAATGTTGGTAGACATTTTGAAGGAGGAAATATGAACATCTTGCAACTCACTCAGTGCTTTAGCTATCTTTGAACACACCTCCTGCAAACCTTGCATCAGGGATCTGTTGGCATCATCTGAAGCCTTTTTGTTGAGAAGGAATCGTTTCCATTCAGTGAGGAGAGATATCTCGAGCTTCAGTAGCCTGGAATGTACCTGATTTCTGTTGAGGGTGACATATGTGAGCAGGTCATCTAATTTCTTATCTTGTTTCTGCATCTGCTGAGTCAGGTTTATAAGAAGTTCTTCAATGCTGGGCGCCCGAGCAGATTCAATGTTGGGCGCCTGTGCAGATAGAAGTCTAGGTGGACCTAGAGGTGTACCAAAAAATTCACTGCCAGGTACAGTTCTCTCAGCTGCTTCCTCTTGTACTGGCATTTGACTACTCTCAGCTGGGACCTGATCTTCATCTTCAGCTTGAGTTTCTTTCTGAGGAATTACACCTTCAGATGCCTCTTCTTCACTTGAAGATTTTGAATCTAGTTCTATGGCAGGAACCTTTTCTTGACTGCTATCCCCTCTATCTTCCAGGAGTTTCTGATCTGTAGGGCTGTCAACAGATGCATGTTCAAGACTTTCAGATGCAACCAAGTTGGTAGCCTCTTCCAAGCTTCTCTCTACAGTTTCTCTTAAAATTACATTAACAAAAATAGCAAGTTCTTGATCAGTACTGTCTTGCTCTTTAGCTGGCTGTTCCTCAGGCACTATTACCTCTTCAGATGTCTTCCCAAAAGAATCAAATAGACCAGCAATATTTGCATCTAGATCAGTCTGAATGCTTTCGTCAGACAACCTGATTTCCTTAGATGCAACCTCGACTAGCCTCTGAAAGGAAAAAGGTACTTCGGTGGGTGCAGCTGGCAAAATAGACTCTGGTTGTTCAGCTGGTGTTTCCTGTTGAGCAATCTCAGAAACTAATTGCACACCAGTTTGGGCTAAGTCTTGAAATTGTTCCAAATGCTCCCCCTGAGTATGTGATTCCCTGACCTTTTGGGCCTTAACTTGCCCCACCATAGAAGAGCCCTCTAAGCCCAAAAACACTGAAACAAAATTCATATTAAATATGTTTCGGGCTTTAACTTCAGATGCGGCCTCTCCATCCAAGCAAATCTCTGAATGCTTGAAGATGTCTGTCAGATGGGCGGCATAGGGAAGGTGTCTCTTGGATCCAATGCATCCCTTCATGACAGTAAAAATGATCTCTAGCAGACATATCTTTACATTTTGAATCAGACAAAACAGTAGAAATCTCTGTGTGTCTGTAATTCTTCCTCTAGCCCCAGTCTGTGGGGTGATAATGGAAGCAATGACGTTCTGAAGGAGCTTGTGAAGAGGAGGAAATGACGATGTCTGATAAGCTTTTAGCTTCAACTGCCCCTTATCATGAATATTACTGGGTTTACCAGTAATGACTGAGAAAGCTTCATGGAGACTGTATCGAAAGCTTCCCTCTACCTCCCCTTTATCTGGAACACCGAGGGCTTTGTGAAGGGTGTCACATGTAACAGTTATCTCGACCCCTTTAACAGATGCCTTGTCTCGGCTCAAGGACAAATTATTGTAAAATTCCATTACCGGCCTAGGGTAATAGACACGGTGATTTTCTAAGAAATTTCTCCACTCCTGAAACTCAAAGATTTTCAACAGTTCTGGAAACTTCGAGACCATGGTTTCATCTCCGAAATCTATTATTCTAGGAGGAATGATTTTCCCACTTTCTAAGAACACGGTAGACTGAGAAATCCTGGTACCTTGTTCTGAAGATATTTCTGCAGCAGGTTCTGGCTCAAGACATCTTTGTTGCTTAGATGAAGGCTCTTCAACTATTTCTTTTCCCTTTCTCTTCCTTTCACCAGGAGCTGCTGACCTTTGCTGATCCATCTGCCGTAACTTCCAGAGTATCAACTCTCTCTTGCAGGCTGCTATTGGAAGTGAAGCTAGACCCAAGAGAGAAAGAGACCTCTGTGGGGAAAGAAGGTGAGCGGGAAGAGATGGAGATGAGTTTGAAGAAAAACGCTCAAGGTGGAGCGGCACGAGGATGAATAGGAAGCGGCAAGGGGAAATGAGGGTTTGAGGTTGAAGGCGTGTGAAACAAGAAGGGTTTTGTCGGGTTGCTTTTTACTCTTATCAAACTTTTTCTGGAAATACCCAAATTACCCTTAGTCATGATGTAACGCAGCTACTGCCTGTTAAAGTTTGCCCTTCAATATGTGGACGGGTTATATTCTTCCAAATTCCAAGGTCAGTTAACTCAAGATATTAAATCAGCATAATCACAAAATTAGCTGTTAAAGTTGCTTAACCTAGAGAGAGTCACGATTAAATTACTCCTTATGTTTGTCAAGCAACGAAATAACACATCGATGTCAAGCAGATTTCATTTCTTCATTTAATGGACAAGAGAAGGCATACAGGGTCAACCAATTTGTTGAGCACAAGATAGAATAGTCCATTTTTACACAAGGAGACATGTTTATCAGACACCAGAAACCCTGGTTACTCAGGACGGACTACCTTTATGCCAATCAAAGCCAATGAAATTTTCTTTGAGGACTTTCCCCCCCTTTTTTTTATTTAACATTTCTACACAGAGATAGCTAATTGTATCATGACAGAAACTCTGGACTTCTCTGATCTAGAGTGTCTATTTCTCCACAAAAGCCATTGCTCTGCCACAAAGAATGGCGTATTCCCTGGTGGCACTTCTCATGATTTTAGACAAAAGACAGATATCTTACTTAACACAATTTTTTTCTCATTTAACAGGAAGTTTTATAATATGTTGACCAACACTTGAGAGGATAACTTAGAAGGATCAAGGACCAAATATAACCCCCATACATTGAAGTTCTTTATTGACAGGTATAAGTTGTTACACTAGATATTGGGTGGTTTAAGGTATACAGATCACATCTGATAAGAGCAAGAAGACTGAAAACACAATTTCTTCGAGAGAATATCTGAACCAAGAGTGATAGGAGAGAGATAAGAAGGTGGCTGACCGAATAGGGAGAGATGAGATGAGATGAGCAGCACTCCTATCAGCAAGCCAACAAGTGAGAGATCACTCAAAACATTAGGCACTAAGGACACATCCAAATATAGTATTCTTGAAGAAGTTCTGTCTCACATCCAGAGAAGCTCTTGGGCAACAAAACGCAACCTCATGAGATGACAGATCTTAACACCACATAAACTGCATCGGCTGACACAATTCTTCAGAAACCAAATAGCATGTCAAGCTCCTTTTCAGCCCACTCAAGGACATCTCACACACGACTCTTGGAAGTATTAATTATTTATTGAATGCAGTGTTTGCCATGAAAATTAAACATGTGAGTTTGAGTTATGCACAAACAGGCTCCCCTGATCATCAGAATGACTCATGGTACTAGGCGGAGCATTTGGTCTGAAAGACCACCTCACACATAGTAAGGACCTCCGGACAGATTTCCCTGCCTTTGGTAGCTTACCATTTGATATACCATAGAGGTCATGAATAATAGGGTAAACTCAACAGTCATATAAGCAATTCAGATTTTCATGAATTATGCAACATACAGTTTTCAACTAGCATTCACATTCAGTTCAGATTTTCAGAATTTTTAGAGTGCATGTTCAGAAAATAATGCAACTTGCAGATGATGAATGAATATGCAAGAACAGATTCAATATGCATGCACTAGATGAAACTAAGAGCAGGATAAGCAAGAATACATCGAACCAGATATGCAATAGGTTTCAAAATGGGACATGCAAAGAGATTACCTGAACAGTGTGAGAATGGGGTTTTCATTCTTGAGTGCCTTGGATCATTACCCCTTTTATTCCAGTCCCAAGGCACACCTGCAAAATAAGGTTTATTTTGCACAAACAGGTACCCAAGAAGTCTTGGGTCCTGACATGACATTATTATTTTTAGCAGGTTTTCTCAGCACATTTCCAGGAGTAGTTTTCAGATCGTATTCATGCACATTCTTATTAGCATGAATTCTATGTGCATACACATGAGATTTTCTGTTAACAGGGTAAAATTTATGTTTACCAAAACTGGTTTGGTTTTGATATCCTGCCAGCCAACAGGTTGTAGCCCTGTGACCTGGCTTCCCACAATGATGACATGAAGGTTTTGCAAATTGTCTTACAGGGAATTTAGCATGTTTGAGATTCACATTTCTACCCTAAATATGCCAACAGTCCTTGACTATATGGCCATACTTTCTACAGTGAGAGCAAATGAGAGAATTTCTTCTAAAGGAACCTGACCAGCATTTAGAGGCCCTGTGACCCATTTTGTTGCAGTTGAAACAAATGATATGCTGGCTCATTGAACCAGATTTGTTTTTATTAAAAACATGTTGATTTGTAGGGAATTTAGCATGATATGAATAGAGGGTTTTCTTACCACTAGCAAACCAGCAATGAGCAATAGAGTGTCCTAATTTGCCACAATTAGAGCATGTGACATTTCTTTTCTGAGGTGATGGATTTTTATCATAAGATCTCCTAGCATTCTTATCATCCTTCTCCATCAACTTACACTCATGCATCAGATGTCCAACTTTATGACAGTAGTGACAGATATTCTTCCTTTTAGATGCATGTGAGTGTGTGTGAGGACTGTGATCAGCAAATGCTGATGGACCCTTTTTATTTATTTTCTGATTTTCAGTCCTTTTCTGATTTTTATCTTGTTTTCCTGTTTTCCTAGCCTTGTACTGAATTGAAGATGAAGTGGAAGGCTTTTCCTGTTCAGAAGATTTAATGAAAACAGTTTTTAGCTTGGATTCATCAACCTTTTTCAACTTTTCAGTTTGGTTCTGATTCTTCTGAACATTTGGTTGTTTATTTTCTGAGGTTGTGGCTATATCAGAAACTTTGACAAAGGATGTCGTCAGCTTGTTTTTAAAAACCTTTTTATTGACATTGTTGTAGCCCAACCCTTCCTTTTGAGTATTGACCTTAATTCCTAACAACCTGTCCAGATTTTCTTGACCACTCACAAACTTTGACAAGGAGTTTTTCAGATCCTGAATTTCATTATCAAGAGATGCAATGTGTATTTCATAACTAGCTATCTCTTATTCACTACAATTGACAGTTTCATTCAAAACCTTATTAGCTGTTTTGTATTCTTCAATTTCCTTTCTCAGCTCATCTACTTCATCAGTTTTGTTAGTACAGAAGACTTTTCCTTTCTCCAATGTGAGAAGTCTTTCAGACATGGCACTGCTTAACAATTTTAATTTTTCAACTTCTTCTTTAAGCTTATCATTTTGAATTAACTCATTTATTAGAAGCTGATCTTCTGAGTCAACCATGTTTTCTCTCCTAGCTTCAAACTCCCTCAATTCCTTTTGTTGTTTTTCAAAATCTTTCTGTAGTTCTATGTTTACAGATTTTATGGCATTAAACTTTTCAATCAGCAAATCATTCTCTCGTTTAAGTTTCTCTAATGGTTCTTCATTTTCTTTAGAGAACTTTCTGAGAGAGTCATTCTCATTTTTCAGCTTGCTTAAGTCAGATTTAACGCGTTCAAATTCTTTCAGCATTAGATTATCAGACATACTAGCATTTTTCAGTTCAGCACAATTTCTATAAGGAAAGCTTGAACTATCTAACCCAGTACCCTTCTTCAATTTTTTATACTGTTTTCTTAACAGTTCATGAGATTCAAATAATTTAGCATAAGCATTCTCCCAATCTTCTAGAGAGAAGTTCTCGAAGAGATTTACCTCATCATCATCTTCTTCAGTTTGATTGCTGCCTTGATCGCTTCTGTTGGCCATCATACAGCCTGTTTGATTTCCTTTCCCGTTTCTCTTCATCATTTCCAACATATCCCTTGCAGATCTGCAATCAAGGAAACATGAGTGAAAAGCTTTGTCAGTGGCTGCTTTCATCAGATTTATAGCTGTCTGATTCTCCTCATACATTGATTCGTGACTGTCAGTCCATTTGGACCTTTTCTTTGGTAGTTCATGAGGACCATGTGAAATCACTTTCCACAGGTCTGGGTCAACGGATTTAACATAAGTACGTAAAGCACTGTGCCACCGGTTGAAATCAAAACCACTGAAGACAGGTGGACAAGCCATTGAAGCAAATAGCAGATATATTCAATGCAACAGGAATATTGATGCACTAAAGGCAAATAATCACCTAAGACCGCAAGAACGAATCTGCAGGTCGTTGGATCTTATATGCAGACACCTGCTCCGATACCAACTATTAGGGTGCTTGGCCCGGATACAGAGGGGGGGTGAATGAATCCTTCTACGAATAATGGCCAAATTAAAATTAGGATGCTAGATAAAGACACAAAATAGAAATAATTCGATTCAACTCAAATACAAACACATGGAGCGCGCCTATTCAAGCATCTAGCGGAAACAAATCAGACAATCAAGCCACTGCTCAAAAGATTTTTTAGGTGGTTCGGTCCTTCAGACCTACATCCACCCCTCACTCCCAACCGGAGTGAGGCTTCACTAGCAAACGCTAGAACCAAGCAGACTCAGTCTGCAAACAGTTGCTGCCACACAGCTTGACCTGGGGAACAGCCTCCCCTCTTCCTCCCAACCGGAGGGACACCCAAGTGACTCCCAGCCACTTGGAAACTAGAGGTTGAAGACCTCTCTTCCTCCAGACCAGGAGGGACCACTGGACTTGCAACCACAAGCCCAGAACCGGAGGACTAGCCTCCCTTCCTCTAACCAGAGGGCAACCCACAAGTGACAACCTGTCACTTGCAACCCGGAGATCAGATCTCCCTTCTCCTGAACCAACAGGAGGAACCCGATCCCCAACAGGGCTATCGGAAGAACAAGATAACCAGATGAAAATGGAAGAAAACAAAAACACGAAATGAAAATAACTTCAACAAACAGAACGCTGAAAAACGAAATGCACAATGTGGCTCCCAACAGAGCTGACTGGCCTGGATCTGATCCACGGTCCAGTGAAGACAGATCTTCAAGCAGCTTCTTCCTTCTTCTCACGAGCTCTCTCTCTCTCACACTTTTTCTTCTTCTGTTCTTCTGCTCTTTTTCCTCTTTTTAATCTCTGCTCCTCTATTCTTTTTTGGCTTCAATGCTCACACTTGCTCGACCAGCCTTTGTTCTTTTTATATCAGCAGCCAGCAGGAGGATGGGGTACAGAGTGCGTGTGCTTCACACGCTTGATCCAGAACCTTCCTACCACGTGCCCCTTTCGTATTTGTTCCTTCAGTATCGGATCATGTGCACCCAGACACCGATGAATGTTCTTCCTCGGACCTGCAAAGAGATAAGAATCATTAACCTTGAGTGTCATGCCCCGTACTCTATACCGTCGAGGTATTGTCCGCTTTGGCCTGTCGGCCTCACGGTTTTATCCCTTTCTAACAGTGATCGGCTCCAGAATGGAGGACTTCCCGGGCAGGTCACCCATCCCAGTACTACTCCCCATTAAGCACGCTTAACTTCGGAGTTCTTTCAAGAACTGAGCCGATACTTCAAAAGGCGCCTCGGTGATATAGAGTACAACTTAGCTATATTTGAGGGTGTTACAATCTACCCCTCTTATATAGGCGACGTCCTCGTCGCTGGGCACATATAGCACGTAATCACGCAATCAAGCCCCCAGGCAGGTAGGACTCTAGAGGTGGCCCCTACAGGCTCAAGAGGTGGCTCCCACTATGTAGCACTTTGCTCCATTACGGACTCAAGAGGTGGCTCCCATAGCGTAGCACTTTGCCCTGCATGGCACTTAGTTCCCACACTTCCGGCTGGGGTATAGCTCTGATACCATTCTGTCATGCCCCGTACTCTATACCGTCGAGGTATTGTCCGCTTTGGCCTGTCGGCCTCACGGTTTTATCCCTTTCTAACAGTGATCGGCTCCAGAATGGAGGACTTCCCGGGCAGGTCACCCATCCCAGTACTACTCCCCATTAAGCATGCTTAACTTCGGAGTTCTTTCAAGAACTGAGCCGATACTTCAAAAGGCGCCTCGGTGATATAGAGTACAACTTAGCTATATTTGAGGGTGTTACATTGAGTGCCACAAGAACTAGAACTGCATGAGGTAAGTGGACACGACAAGAGGTGCACTAAATAGAGGACGACACGAAATACAGTGGTGACACAATGAACACTACTAAGAGAACGACACGAGGTAGAAAGAAAAGAACACGAAGTAGAAGGAGAACAGCACAAAGTAGAAAAAGGACGACACGAAGTAGACAAGATTACTACAGTACGAGATAGGGAGAGCATGACACAAGGTCAGATGAAAAAAAAATAGCACAAAGTAAAAACATCATGATATAATAACCAGTAATGAGAACGGCACGAGAACAACATGGAGACAAAATAGTAACCGACACGAGTTGAAAACAACACGAGGTAAAAAGAAGAACGACACGAAGTGGTTGCAACAACAAGCAAGACATAAAAGATGACACGAGATGCAACTAGAGGACAGAGAGAAGCGACACGAGGTTCACACCGAAACGACACGAGGTGGCACAGAAAGCAACACGAGGTGCTGTAATGTTCTGCACGCAGTGGAACAAAAATGACACGAAGACATAAAAATAACAGTAACTGACACGAAGTGTGGTTACTAAACAGGAACGACACGAGGTCTACAGGGAAACGACTCGAAGTTCATCAAAACTATTAGAGCTGCTTCAGAAACACGACACGAAGACATGAGAAGGAAAACGACACGAAGTCAGTGAGAACAGCACGAGGTGAAACGACACGGGCTGACCGCGACACGAAGACAGACCAACACGAAGACGTAAACACAACACGAAGACATAGACACTAAAACAACACAAAGATGAAACACAAGAATTGACACGAGGTGAAGTCACAAAGCGACAAAGTCACGAGGTCTAGCAACCATGACACGAAGTCATGAGTTAGACATGTCTTCAACAACACGAGAAGAAATAGTGGAAGCAGAGGAACAACACGAGGAACTACAGTAACTGACACGGAGACACAGGAGCAAGACATAGAAGACTGACTCGAGATGAGCAACTAAGTGCTAACGACACGAGGTCAAACAGAACACATTTTAAAACAACACGAGGTACGAGAGGATGACACGGCGTAATGAAAATACAAACAGTACTAAAACGAAAACGACACGAAGACAATCAGTACAACACGAGGTGTTATACACAAACAAGACGAAGTGCCAACCAACATGAATATAGTCCCTGAAAAATACCTGAAGTGAAATGAAGGTTTATTCTTCATGGAAAAAATATTCTTTGTTCACTTTCACAGAAAAATATTTTTGTTAATTTTTCACAGAGACATATTTTTGAACACCACTAAGACTTATAGTGTTGTCATCATCAAAACATGTAAAGATTCAACAAGACTCAATAGATCTAGGTCCTAGGTTGTTCATTACATGCTTAGTCATCCTTGGGCTGTGCCACATCACTTCCTCAGCGCCCAACTGTCTGCCGAAGAACAGAGGATGTACATCCAGCTGCTACAAGAATATCGGGACTACTTTGCCTGGACCTACAGAGAGATGCCAGGACTAAGCCCCTCGGTCTTACAGCATGAGCTGACCATAAACCCTAGGGTAGAACCGGTGAAATAGCCCCCTAGGCGTATGAGGCCAGAGCTCATCACTCAAATATGAAAAGAAGTCGACAAGCTCATTGATGTGGGTTTTGTCGAGGAAAATCAATATACCACGTGGTTGGCTAACATCGTGCCCGTGAAGAAGAAGAACGGACATATCCGGATATGTGTTGACTTCCGGGATCTGAATAAAGCCTGCCCTAAAGATGACTTTCCAGTGCCGATAACGGAGGTCATGATAGATGCAACAATTGGTCATGATGTCCTATCATTCATGGATGGGTCATCTGGCTACAACCAGATATGGATTGCGGAGCATGACCGGATCCACACTGCCTTCCGGACACCCAAAGGCATTTATCACTATAAAAGAATGCTGTTCGGATTAAAGAACGTCGGCGCAACTTATCAGCGGGCGATGACAATAATATTTGATGAGCTGCTTTACCATAAGGTCGAGTGCTACATAGATGACCTGGTAGTCAAGACCAAAAAGAAAGAAGACCATCTGCAAGACCTCCGAGTCATTTTCCAGAGGCTGAGACAGTATGAATTAAAAATGAACCCTATGAAGTGCGCGTTCAGAGTCTCGAGCAGAAAGTTCTTGGGTTTCATTGTCAGATATCGGGGAATTGAAATAGACCCCGCCAAGATCAAGGTGATTCAGGAGTTACCCTCGCCAAGGAACCTTTCTGAGCTAAGATCCCTTCAGGGCCGCCTTGCATACGTCCGGCGGTTTATATCCAACTTGTCAGGGTGATGCCACCCCTTTCACAAGCTGATGATGAAGGATGTTCCCTTCTACTGGGACGAACAGTGCCAGACAGCCTTCGATAAACTAAAGGATTACCTAAAAACCCCTCCAGTGCTGGGTGCGCCAGTAAAAGGACAGCCGCTGATCCTCTACATAGCAACCACACACAATTCCTTGGGGGCAATGCTAGCCCAGAATAATGAAGAAGGAAAAGAACAAGCCCTCTACTATCTCAGTCGAAGAATGGTCAGAACGGAGGAAAGGTACACCTACATCGAGAAGATCTGCCTGGCGTTGGTCTTCGCGGTCAAGAAGCTGTGGCACTACATGCTGCCGCACGAAGTTAAGCTGATTTCTAGGGAGGATCCGCTTAGATACATCATGTCCCAACCAGCCCTCAAAGGCCGCCTAGGCAAATGGGCGGTGATTCTTATGGAGTATGACATCTCCTGTGTACGGCAAAGGGCCATCAAGGGCCAAGCTATTGCAGACTTCTTTGTTGAACATCCAGTACCCGAAGACTACCCTCTGGAACCAGAGCTTCCTGAAGATGATACTTTAGAGGTTGGCCAGGTGCGGTCCTCCCTATGGCAGCTGTATTTTGATGGTGCCTCCAGAATTGACACCACAGCGACAGGATCGGCCAGAGTCCGCGCAGGAGCAGGCATAATCTTGAAGTCTCCTGAAGGGGAAGTCATACACACATCCTGCTCAATAAACAAGCCTTGCACAAATAATGAAGCAGAATATGAAGCCCTCATAATCGGGCTACAGATTGCTCTGTCCATGGGGATTCAAATGCTAGAGGCATTTGGGGACTCCATGCTGGTTATAAAACAATTGGAAGGGGAGTTTGAGGTACGAAAGCAGGAGCTCATCCTTTACTACCATCTGGCCCTGCGCCCAATGGCAAGGTTCTACTTTGTCAGCATCAAGCACATCAACCGGGGACAGAATGCTCAAGCCGACGCCCTCGCAAAGCTGGCAAGTTCCTTGGCGGTCCCGCCTGATACGAGTCTGAATATAACAGTCATCAACCGGCAGCAGCTCCCCAGTATGACAGAAGCTTTAGCCGATGAACAAGCCAATGAAGTAGCAGTTGCTGAAGTAGTCCAGCAGCCCGACTGGCGGGAACACCTCCTGCATTGGTTCCAACACCAACAGCTCCTGAAGGTGAAAGAACAGAGAATGAGACTCTTGAGAATCAAAGATTCTTATGAGATGAGGAATGGAACATTGTTCCGAATAATGGCAGATGCCCAAAAGAAGGTATTACTTTGATGCTTATCTCCCGGGGAAGCCAGGCAGGTAATGCAAGAAGTCCATGCCGGGTCGGCCGGGGCGCACCAGGCCGGTCCGAAAATGAAAATTGAAATAAAGAAATTGGGTTATTATTGGCCCACTATATTTGATGGTTGCTGCAAGTTCACCAAGGCCTGTCATAAATGTCAAGAGCACGCCAATGTGTCAAGAAGACCTCCAGTGCCTCTACATCCTACCTTACCGAGTTGGCCGTTTGCCCAGTGGGGTACGGACGTGGTGGGGCCACTACCAACATCTTCATCAGGGTGCAAATACATCTTAGCAGCTACAAATTACTTCTCCAGATGGGCTGAGGTAGTAGTACTAAAAGAAGTCATGGGAGAATTAGTCACGAGATTCTTCCGGTAGAATGTAATATTTCGGTTCGGGATTCCCAGCCGAATCATCTCCGACAATGGTAGCCACTTCAGAAATCAGAAGGTTTATCGGCTAGCTGACAAATAAAAGATTGATTGGAGAGGTAATCTGTAGAGGCCTTTAACATCATCTCCCTACTACCCTCAGGCCAACGGACTTGTAGAGGCCTTTAACAAGACGCTATGCACTCTGCTAGCGAAAATTGTCAAGACTAACAGAAGAGATTGGGAAGAAAAAATGTACGAGGCACTATGGGCTTACCGTACGGTCTACAAGACCCCTACCGGCTGCTCACCCTACTCCCTTGTATATGGGTCAGAGGCCATGGTGCCAATTGAGCTGGAGATCCCCTCATTGTGGTTCGCCATCCAGCATGGATTGGTGGGCAACGAGCAGGCCAACGTAGAAAGAAGACTAGAAGAGCTCGCCGAGCTTGAAGTAGAGCGTCTCCGGGCGTAACAGAATATTCAACTCTATCAAGCCCGCATGGCCCGTGCTTTTGATAAGCTGGTCAAAGGACGGGAGTTCAAAAGGGGTGACCTGGTGATGGTTAAAAGAAGAGAGGTGATGGCCTCCAACCCCGAGGGGAAGTTGATTGAAAACTGGCTCGGACCGTATGTCGTCCACCGAGCATATGAAGGGGGTGCGTATGTCCTTGTGGATCACAAAGGAGTCATCCAATTCTCCCCCCTTAATGAGAAGCACCTAAAGCTGTATCACACGGTTCAACCAGCGTTCCCCGAATGATTTACCTTCAAACTTGGTCCAGTGGCACTCTGCCCTGACCGAGCTACCTTCACCCTTGGTCTAGTGGCACTCCGCCCTGATCGAGCTACCTTCATCCTTGGTCTAGTGGCACTCCGCCCTAACCGAGCTACGTTCATCCTTGGTCCAGTGGCACTCCGCCCTGACCGAGCTACCTCCACCCTTGGTCCAGTGGCACTCCGCCCCAACCGAGCTACCTCCACCCTTGGTCCAGTGGCACTCCGCCCTGACCGAGCTACCTCCACCCTTGGTCTAGTGGCACTCCGCCCTGACCGAGCTACCTCCACCATTGGTCTAGTGGCACTCCGCCCTGACCGACCTACCTCCACCCTTGGTCCAATGGCACTCCGCCCTAACCGAGCTACCTCCACCCTTGGTCTAGTGGCACTCCACCCTGACCAAGCTACCTACACCCTTGGTCCAGTGGCACTCCGCCCTGACCGAGCTACCTCCACCCTTGGTCCAGTGGCACTCCGCCCTGACCGAGCTACCTTCATCCTTGGTCTAGTGGCACTCTGCCCTGACCGAACTACTTCAAACTTGGTCCAGTGGCACTCCGCCCTGACCAAGCTACCTTAAAATTGGTCTAGTGGCACTCCGCCCTGACCAAGCTACCTTCATCCTTGGTCTAGTGGCACTCCGCCCTGACCGAGCTACCTTCATCCTTGGTCTAGTGTCACTCCACCCTAACCGAGGTACCTTCATCCTTGGTCCAGTGGCACTCCGCCCTGACCGAGCTACCTTCATCCTCGGTCTAGTGGCACTCTCCCTGACCGAACTACCTCAAACTTGGTCTAGTGGCACTCTGCCCTGACCGAGCTACCTTCATCCTTGGTCCAGTGGCACTCCGCCCTGACCGAGCTACCTTCAAACTTGGTCCAGTGGCACTCCGCCCTGACCAAGCTACCTCCACCCTTGGTCCAGTGGCGCTCCGCCCTGACCGAGCTACCTTCAAACATGGTTCAGTGGCACTCCACCCTGACCGAGCTGCCTCCACCCTCGGTCTAGTGGCACTCCGCCCTGATCGAGCTACCTCCGTCCTTGGTCAAAAGGCACTCCGCCCTGACCGAGCCACCTCAAAAATGGTCTGGAGGCACTCCGCCCTGATCGAGCTACCCTTACCTCGGTCTAGTGGCACTCCATCCTGATCGAGCTACGCTTATGATGTGACACAACCTAGGACTCAACAAGCAAGCACAATTAAGCATTCAAAAACGGACCGATAATAGCAACCGCTCACCCGATGCTCACTAAGACCCGGGGTAACTTGGCAATGCCAAGGGGAGGTTGTGTGGGCTAGGCCCTTGCTGGCAGAGGGCCAGCAAGGCCAAGGTTTGATTCCCCAAGGGTACGACTGCCCAAATCAAGGGTCCGACGAAGTGCCAAAGGGCACGGGTTCCACTCTCTTCCCATGATGATCACTTATAGCAAATGAGCTTAAGGATCGGGCTCTCGTCACGGCCAGCGGAGTTTATGAACTAATATTGAAAGAACAAGCATGAATTAGAGTAAAGTTTTGGAGCACTCACTCGACCGGTTTGAAGAAACCGATCCCGCTCGGAGACGAGGGCGAGCGGGGAAGCGTGGGTTCCCCACACGCCGCGCCGGGGTAGCTTGACCTGTTTAAGGTATTACAACACTACACCCCATGCAAGGGGGGGATCGTGGGGAAGGGAAGATGATAGTTACATCCAAACACTACCTCCACACAGGGAGGGGACTTCAGCCGGCCAAGCGGGGATGGGAAACTAGTGCTAAGAGTGATGAAGAAGTGATGACACCGAATCAGCCTTCTCTTTGTAATAGCTGATAGACAGAGGGTGTGGAGGCCGCAGAACTCTCTCTGAAATTTTTCTGAGGGTGAGACCAGTGGGGATCTCTTCATCTCTAGAACATGAGTGCCTCTGAATTTTTCCAATTTCTTCAGGGGTCACTGGCGGCCTGGGCGGGAGTACGAACAAGGTTGCTGAATCTCAGACTGTCTGCAACAGACTATCAACAGCAGGAAGACGCGGCTGCCCCGACCGTTCCCGGACTCCGAATCAGTCGCCGTTGGAACCGTGGGTGAGTCCTCTTTACAGTATAATAAACGGGGATGCCAAAAGATGCCGGTGAAGATCAGAGGACTTAGAAAAGTGAGGAGTGGTCGATGCAGACAGTGGGAAGCAGAGTCGAATGCCTGAGGAAGAAAATTGGTAACTTCTGCTGCAAGATGCCGAACAGAGTTCCTCTTCTTGGTTCTGAAATTAGACAGGGACAGGAAGAACTTTGCAGAAGAGCTCGTGGCCTGATTCCTCAGGGGTTTGTCATGGTGAAGCTTTCTCTCCGGATCAGGATCTCTGCAGAGCTAGCTCCTGGTTTCCAACAGCAGGTTGCAGAGGATGCCCCGACAGCTCCCGAACTCGGAATCGAGCACCGTTGGAGTCGTTGGAACCGTGGACGAGTCCTCTTCTCATAAAAACTAACAGGGAGGCCAAATGATGTCGGAGAGGACCAGGGAACTCTGAACACTGTTGACAGGTCGGTGCATACTGTGGGTAATAGGACTGTGTAGCTGAGGGAGAAAATTGATAACGCCTGCTACAGGTTACCGAATGGAGTTCCGCTTCTTGATTCTGAAAGTAGACAGGAAGGGGAAGAACTTTGTAAAAGAGCTCATGGCCTGATTCCTCATGGGTTCATCGTGGTGAAGCTCTTTCTCCGGCTCAGAACCTCTACCGGGGCAGCTCTGCGTAGTCGTGGAAGAATTGGCTTCCTGGGCAGCACCAAGCTCCGATGGGGACGATACCACTTCCGTTACGAAGAAGATAGGCAGACGCTTCCAACGATGGCTCTTGGGCTTCTAGGAACGTCTGGAGGAGGTCGGCGTCGCTGCTGCAAGCTTCAGGTCTTCTGCAGGTCCTCTTACTCTAGATGGTAGAAGGTGGGGGTGATGGAGGGGAACAAGGGAAGATGGAGAGGATGAGAGGGGGCCGCCCCTAACCAAAGGGGAGGGGTCTTGGGCGCCCTAGGGCTGTGGAGGGAAGGGGATTTTTGAATTCAAATGGCCTAGGGAAGTGGAGGGTTGCATGGGGGAGAGGGAAGGGTGCTTGGGAAAGGGATGAGGTGGTTGGAGGGTGGCTTAGTGATTAGGGATGCTCCCTTGGGACTAGGGGGTGGAGTAATGTGATGTGTGGGGAAGGGGAGTGGCCTTTAATGGGGGTAGGTGGGAGAGTGGTGGTTGGGAAAGGAGGAGAGAGAAAATTTTCAAAATTGGGGGTGAAGGAGAGAGAAAGTGGAGTGAAAAAGAGAGATTAAGAGAGGGAAGGGTGGGGAATCTCTCCCCTAGGGTCTCTCACCCAAAAAATGGAATCTCTCCACTAGATAAGAAGTGTAAACTCTCAAAATGGCAAGTTTTTCATTCATTGATTCATTAAGTTGAAATGGGGGGAATGGGGTCCTATATATAGGCAACCCACATTTTACAATAAGTCCCTGACAAAAGACTTAATGACAAATAACCGAGGTGGTAGGGGGGTGCACTTGGGCCAAACCCAATGAATTGTGCCCAATAACTAACTAAACAACATAATGACTCTCAAACTTAGGGAAATAAGCACAAGACCTAGGGACATGACTCAAGTAAAATGAAATTACATCAAATGACTCAAATAAAAATTACGTAGGACTCAAAATTAGATAACTAGACCATGCCGGATGCAACCGGGGTGAGGAGACGAGCTGTGAACGTGGGCATGGGAGGTGATGTCCCCATCATACTCCCGGGGTGTGGAGAACTCGACTCCGTCTAGTAAGTGTCCTTCCCTCCTCGGAGGGTGTAGAAGTGGTACAGCCCTTAGGTCTTCCGAATGAGACCGATCCATCCACCTGCCGAGATAGCGCTTGTATACCTTGCTCCGGGTGGTAGTGACTTGTTCATCCAATATTCGTTCAATGCGCTCACGCTGGGCTCTCTTGGCTGGTGGTCTCTCCTCACAGGTGGGTGCTCTCTCAACGGAGGGAATAGGCTCAATATCCTCACTAGGTACCACCGTGAGTCCCTTATAAGGCACTAGGTCGGCTACATTGAATGTGGGACTCACTCCATACTCCTCGGGGAGATCTAACTCATAGGCATTAGCGCCAATGCGCCTCAGGACCTGGAAGGGACCAGCCTCACATAGCCTCAATTTGGAGATGACTCCCGGGGAGAGCCTCTCCTTCCTCACCGTCACAAAGTCACCTATGTGGAATTCTTGGTGACGCCGATGAGAGTCGGCCACCCTATTATCAGTCACATTCTTCTTGCTAATGTGCTTGCGGATCTCTTCATGGAATGTTGTGAATGTAGACATTCTAGGAGTGATGGGTGGACCTGGGCAACCAAAAGTAGACCTATCATGTAATGATGCAGTGTAGTCTTTGGTCAGCCTAGGTGGGCCGGGGCACCCGTAGGTGGCCCTATCATGCAAATTGGTGATAAATATCGGGGGACCCGGACATCTGTAGATGTCTCTGACATACTTAAGACCCATGATGAATGAAGGTGGACCATGACATCCGAATATGGACCACTCATACTTTCTACTTGACATGTGGGTGATATGAATGAATGGACCCAACATAGTGTTCATGCCAAGGGGTGTGGTAAGCCTAGACACATGCATACTTTTTCCAAAGGTGACTTCCATGTGTATAGGTGTGGGACAACCTTTGAACTCCCATTGGAAAGGATCGAATGGATCTAAGAAGGTGGTAGTCATGGGGTGGGGTACAACCTTATTACCTAGGGATATGTGGCCCAAGGTCATGGCTCCCAAGGTGTAACCCGGGTCATGGATGAGGTGGGTTTGGCCCAATATGGTGGGTGAGGGTAGGAAAGGGTGGGTGGTAGGTAAGATGGTTGGGTCATATGAGTCCCTTGACTCCCATTGGAATGGATCATATGGATCATAAAATGGGTCACCTAGGGGGAGGAACTCCATGTCCTCAAGATCCTTAAAAGGTGCTAAGTCATCCTTCTCCATGATAGTTGGGCCAATGTTCTTGACAAGTGGGTCGGCCATGAGTGGAGGGCTTGGCTTTCTACCCGAGATAAGAAGCTCTAAATCGAGGAGAAGGTTGGGCTCATCGAGTGTAGGGAGGAATAGAAGGAGGTCGCTAGTGTAGTAACCAATGGTGCAAACCGAGGTGATAGACCCTATGCATAGGTGTAGGAAGCTAAGGCTCCTAGGTTGTTCGACCATAGGGGTCATCATGCTAGTCATCTCTAATTGCCATGCTATGCCCTTGAAAAGGTCCTCTAAGGTCTCCACTTGATAGGATGCTTGGATTGTGGGGTGATAGGAGAAGAAGGGCACTATGGGAAGGTCTCGTTCTATGGTAGGGAAAACATGGGCCGGGGTCTCTCGAATTGGGCTCTCCTTTAGCCAACTAACAATGGGTTCTCCTAAGATGAGCTCCGCCCCAACTAGAGAGGGTGGTGTAAGGTAAAGACCATCGTGTGAGGTTCCTTCTTCAGCTTGGACTTGGGTTTCCTCCAAAGTGGGGGGTGGGTTTGGAGTGCTCACAACTATTGGATTGGGTATGAGTTTTGCTACCAAGGAGCTGAGAGTCTTTTGGGGTGATGAGGGTTTGTGTGTGGTGTTCCCAGAGTAGAGGGTAAAGGGAAACTTGGATTGGGATTGGTAGGATGTGGTTTGGGAGTGGAAGTAGTGGAGGTCTAGGTTGGGGTAGGATTGGGTTTGGAAGTGGAAGGTGGGTTGGGTGACAGGATTTGGGTTGGGTGGTGGTGGCCGTCATGTATCTAGGTGGAGGGATGGACACGGGGTCTACTTGGGTTTGAATGGTGAGAATAGGGTGAGTGGTGGTCCTTTTTGGGGAAACCGGGTCGGTTAGGGGTCTCTTCCCCTTGGGATCGGCTGGTTGTGGAGGGGTGGTAGTGGGGGCCAATTGAGTTTGGATAGATAGGTTTGCGGAAGGAGGTTTTAGTTGGAGTGTGGGGATCCTCATGGGATTTGGTGGAGAGGTGGTTGTTTGGTTTATTTGGGTCTTAAGGGAGAGGACTTGGTCGCGAAGTGTTGTTATGATGGTTGAGAGATGAATTGTTGGGGGTGGTGGGGGTGGAGACCAAAGGTCGGTCTCAAGTTGGCCGGGTGGGGATGGAGGAGTGGTAGTGCTCCTCGGGTTAGGGGTGCTTGAGTAGGAGGGGTGGGAATGTTTGGGGATGTAGATCTTTCTAAGTTCTACCTTCATCTCTTCCCATGAGTGAATAGGTTCTTGTCTTCTAACCCTCCTTAAGCCCTCTATGTGTTCCCACTTACTTTTGGCTTGACCCCGAAGTCGTCCCTTGGCCTTTCGGACTCTCGCCGGTCCATATACCAAGTCTTTTCGAAGTACTTTTCTATCGTAGCCTCCCACCTAAGATAGTCACTAGAATGTGATCCGTCAAAGGTAATATCCCTATCTAGGATGAAGTCTATGGGTGGTGAGTAGGCTAAGTAGGTGGTCATGATGAACGGGTGGATCAATGCAAGGGTCGGATTGATGATGACACCAATGCAAGCATGCCCTAGGACTTGACTTGATAGAGACAAGTCAATGACTTTCTCTGATATCAATTGATATGACACAACCTAGGACTCAACAAGCAAGCACAATTAAGCATTCAAAAACGGACTGATAATAGCAACCGCTCACCCGATGCTCACTAAGACCCGGGGTAACTTGGCAATGCCAAGGGGAGGTTGTGTGGGCTAGGCCCTTGCTGGTAGAGGGCCAGCAAGGCCAAGGTTTGATTCCCCAAGGGTACGGCTGCCCAAATCAAGGGTCCGACGAAGTGCCAAAGGGCACGGGTTCCACTCTCTTCCCACGATGATCACTTATAGCAAATGAGCTTAAGGATCAGGCTCTCGTCACGGCCAGCGGAGTTTATGAACTAATATTGAAAGAACAAGTATGAATTAGGGCAAAGTTTTGGAGCACCCACTCGACCGGTTTGAAGAAACCGGTCCCGCTCGGAGACGAGGACGAGCGGGGAAGCGTGGGTTCCCCACACGCCGCGCTGGGGTAGCTTGACCTCTTTAAGGTATTACAACACTACACCCCATGCAAGGGGGAGATCGTGGGGAAGGGAAAATGATATTTACATCCAAACACTACCTCCACACAGGGAGGGGCCTTCAGCCGGCCAAGCGGGGAGGGGAAACTAGTGCTAAGAGTGATGAAGAAGTGATGACACCGAATCAGCCTTCTCTCTGTAATAGCTGATAGACAGAGGGTGTGGAGGCCGCAGAACTCTCTCTGGAATTTCGCTGAGGGTGAGACCAGTGGGGATCTCTTCGTCTATGGAACAGGAGTGCCTCTGAATTTTTCCAATTTCTTCACGGGTCGCTGGCGGCCTGGGCGGGAGTACGAAGAGGGTTGCTGAATCTCGGACTGTCTGCAACAGACTATCAACAGCAGGAAGACGCGGCTGCCCCGACTGTTCCCGAACTCTGAATCAGTCTCCGTTGGAACCGTTGGAACCGTGGGTGAGTCTTCTTTACAGTAGAACAAACGGGGATGCCAAAAGATGCCGGTGAAGATCAGAGGACTCAGAAAAGTAAGGAGTGGTCGATGCAGATAGTGGGAAGCAGAGTCGAACGCCTGAGGAAGAAAATTGGTAACTTCTGCTGCAAGATGCCGAACGGAGTTCTACTTCTTGGTTCTGAAAGTAGACAGGGAGAGGAAGAACTTTTCAAAAGAGCTCGTGGCCTGATTCCTCCGGGGTTTGTCGTGGTGAAGCTTTCTCTCTGGATCAGGATCTCTGCAGAGCTAGCTCCTGGTTTCCAACAGCAGGTTGCAGAGGATGCCCCGGCAGCTCCCGAACTCGGAATCGAGCACCGTCAGAGTCGTTGGAACCGTGGACGAGTCCTCTTCACAGAAAAACTGAATGGGAGGCTAAATGATGTCAGCAAGGACCAGGGAACTCTGAACACTTTTGATAGGTCGGTGCAGACTGTGAGTAACAGGACTACGAAGCTGAGGGAGAAAATTGATAACGCCTGCTACAGGATGCCGAATGGAGTTCCGCTTCTTGATTATGAAAGTAGATAGGAAGGGGAAGAACTTTGTAGAAGAGCTCGTGGCCTGATTCCTCCTGGGTTCGTCGTGGTGAAGCTCTTTCTCCGGCTCAGAACCTCTGCCGGTGCAGATCTGCGTAGTCGTGGAAGAATGGGCTTCCTGGGCAGCACCGAGCTCCGATGGGGACGAGACCACTGCCGTTACGAAGAAGACAGGCAGACGCTTCCAACGATGGCTCTTGGGCTTCTAGGAATGTCCGGAGGAGGTCAGCGTCGCTGCTGCAAGCTTCAGGTCTTCTGCAGGTCCTCTTACTCTAGATGGTAGAAGGTGGGGGTGATGGAGGGGAACAAGGGAAGATGGAGAGGATGAGAGGGGGCCGCCCCTAACCAAAGGGGAGGGGTCTTGGGCGCCCTAGGGTTGTGGATGGAAGGGGATTTTTGAATTCAAATGGCCTAGGGAAGTGGAGGGTTGCATGGGGGAGAGGGAAGGGTGCTTGGGAAAGGGATGAGGTGGTTGGAGGGTGGCTTAGTGATTGGGGATGCTCCCTTGGGACTAGGGGGTGGAGTAATGGGATGTGTGGGGAAGGGGAGTGGCCTTTAATGGGGGTAGGTGGGAGAGTGGTGGTTGGGAAGGGAGGAGAGAGAAAATTTTCGAAATTGGGTGTGAAGGAGAGAGAAAGTGGAGTGAAAAAGAGAGATTAAGAGAGGGAAGGGTGGGGAATCTCTCCCCTATGGTCTCTCACCCAAAAAATGGAATCTCTCCACTAGATAAGAAGTGTAAACTCTCAAAATGGCAAGTTTTTCATTCATTGATTCATTAAGTTGAAATGGGGGAATGAGGTCCTATATATAGGCAACCCCCATTTTACAATAAGTCCCTGACAAAAGACTTAATGACAAATAACCGAGGGGATAGGGGGTGCACTTGGGCCAAACCCAATGAATTGGGCCCAATAACTAACTAAACAACATAATGACTCTCAAACTTTGGAAAATAAGCACAAGACCTAGGGACATGACTCAAGTAAAATGAAAATTACATCAAATGACTCAAATAAAAATTACATAGGACTCAAAATTAGATAACTAGACCATGCCGGATGCAACCGGGGCGAGGAGACGAGCTGTGAACGTGGGTATGGGAGGTGATGTCCACATCAGCTTACCTCTGTCTAGTGACACTCTGCCTTGGCCAGACTCGCATAATACATACATCATTGCCATTACGGGCCTTACGCCCGAGTCGGCACAAATCTATCCTTTGCGTTAGCATTACCTTCTTGCTAACGAATAAACCCCTTGTTCGGCACAAGACTCCGTGTCCTAGCCGATCTTTATACATCATTGCCGTTACAGGCCCTACGCCCGAATCGGCATAAATCTATCCTTGGTGTTGGCATTATCTTCTTGCCAACGAATAAACCTCTTTTTCGGCGTGATACTTCATGTCGTAGCCAACCCTCTCAGCATCCTGCTGCTACATGAGTTTTAAAAAAAAAAGGAGAAAGAAACAGAAATGGGGTTAAAAATAGAGATACCCCGCCGGCCTTGTTCCTAAACGGGGACGCGGGCAAAAATGGCTATAACCCGGCTGTGGCGAAAATCCGAAAGGGCATTACAGGTAAAATCGGGTACCCCGCCACGTGAAAACCCGAGAGGGCGCGTGGGCAAAAGCAAGAGGGGGCTGGCCTCGCTGAAAACCCGAAAAGGGTGCTTAGGTCAGTAAAGTGGTAATCCAAAAGTTCTCTTAATCCTCCTCTCAATGAGATTCCCAAGGGATAACCATCAGAAGTCCCACCGGAGATCCCCGAACAAACCCGTGTTCGACCCTCGTCATCATCGGCGAGATAGGTCGACCTCTACCCTTTGACTTGGACCTTCCGTCCTTGTCAATGAATACATCATTTGCTTTGGCATGTATCCCATGTCGACGAACAAACCCGTGTTCGACCCTCGTCATCATCGGCGAGACAGGTCGACCTCTACCCTTAACTTGGACCTTTCATCTCTGTGAATGAATATACCCTTTGCTTCAGCGTGTAACCCACATCGATGAACAAACCAGGTTCGACCCTCGTCACCATCAGTGAGGTAGGTCGACCTCTGTCCCTTGGCCTAGACCTTTCGTCCCGGTCAAGAACCATTAGCCTTTGCTTTGGCATTTAACCAATGTCGACGAACCAAACCAGGATCCAACCCTTGTCATCATCGACAAGGCCGGTCGGCATCCCAGCAAACAAGTTCTCCTATATTCCGGATCCTCCGGGAATTAAAAAAAAGAGAAAGAAACAGAAATGGGGTTAAAAATAGAGATACCCCGCCGGCCTTGTTCCTAAACTAGGACAAGGGCAAAAATGGCTATAACCCGGCTGTGGCGAAAACCCGAAAGGGCGTTATAGGCAAAATCGGGTACCCCGTCACATGAAAACCCGAAAGGGCGCATGGGCAAAAGCAAGAGGGGGCTGATTTCGGCGAAAACCCGAAAGGGCGCTTGAGTTTGTAATGTGATAAAAAAAAGAAAGAAAAAAAGGGATGAAATAAAAATGGTGATGATGATGTAGTAACGAGGCTACCCTCGTTCATCATTCCACTTCCATCTACCTTTTCGACCCTTGTCACCATCGGCAAGATCGGTCGCTACCCTTTCCGATCCTTGTCACCATTGGCAAGACCGTCTACCCTTTTGACCCTTGTCACCATCGGCAAGATCGGTCGCTACCCTTTCTGGTCCTTGTCGCCATCGGCAAGACCGTCTACCTTTTCGACCCTTGTCACCATCGGCAAGATCGGTCGCTACCCTTTCTGGTCCTTATCGCCATCGGCAAGACCGTCAACCTTTTCGACCCTTGTCACCATCGGCAAGATCGGTCGCTACCCTTTCCGGTCCTTGTCGCCATCGGCAAGACCGTCTACCTTTTCGACCCTTGTCACCATCGGCAAGATCAGTCGCTACCCTTTCGGTCCTTGTCACCATCGGCAAGACCGTCTACCCTTTCGACCCTTGTCACTATCGGCAAGATCGGTCGCTACCCTTTCCGGTCCTTGTCGCCATCGGCAAGACCGTCTACCTTTTCGACCCTTGTCACCATCGGCAAGATCGATCGCTACCCTTTCCGATCCTTGTCGCCATCGGCAAGATCGTCTACCTTCTCGACCCTTGTCACCATCGGCAAGATCGGTCGCTACCCTTTCCGGTCCTTGTCACCATCGTAAAGACCGTCTACCTTTTCGATCCTTGTCACCATCGGCAAGACAGTCTACCTTTTCGACCCTTGTCACCATCAGCAAGATCGGTCGCTGCCCTTTCCGATCCTTGTCGCCATCGGTAAGATCGTCTACCTTTTCGACCCTTGTCACCATCGACAAGGTCGACCAGCACTCCCCCAAACCAGGGGTCAGTAATGGGATTACTATAAAGTATATGCTATGCCTCTGAGTGGCATTCCCATCAGTCGTCCCACCAATGATAAAGCCTACCCCGGATGGACCTCTCATCAGCCAACAGTAGTATTTTCGACGTTTCTTGTCAGCAAGACTTACATCTGCACCAATCTGGCAACCTCTGGAACCCCGTCACGCGGTGGAGCGAGGCCCCATCCTTTCCTTGAAAGGGTGGACGCTCTCCTGCGGCACAGACATGTGTACACTTCCAAGTAGGTCGCCAAAGGTGCCACAAGATGTGATAGAATACAAGTGCAAAGATGGACACCTAAAACAGTAAAGGAAACTTGTATTTCATTGCAAAAAGGAGGGGAATGAATACAAAGGGGCCCTTCGGAGGGGGCGAATTACAAAGGCACATCAGCTAAGGCCGTCTGAAAATATCTGCAAAGTCAATGAGCCCAACATGTGGAGCTGCCCCCAATTCACGCAGCTGCATTTCTTCCTCCTGAACACGAGTTACCTCAGTCTCTAGGGATGCGACTCGGCCCTCCAGTAAAGAAGTTTCCTCGATGCCTTGGACTTCTGCAGACTCCAGCCGTGGTATCTCAGCTTATATGGTAGCCAATTCAGCCTGAAGTTCTTCCCGTCGGCTACGTAGAATATGTGCCCGAGCAGCAGAGGCTTCAACATGAGCTTTGCTCTTCTGAAGATCGGAGGTCAAAGACGTCAGCTCCGCCTGACAGTCAGCTTTCTGCAGCCTCAGGGCCGCTAGTCGTTCGTTCATCACCCTCCCAAGAAAGTCCTGGCGGTTTACAAATTTTAGCCGAAATAGCACCCGCTGGGTCCAGGTGTCCAAAGGACAGCCTAATGCTTGCAGCCCGATCGTCAGTCGCCCGGCCACTTCCTTCAACTGGGGGTAAGATAGCGTCGGCTGGGACTCCACAACCTAGCGCAACATCTCTAAATACTGCCAGACAAATTCCTCCGATGAAGTAAAGCCCAGGGAGGCTGCCGGAGCCACCTCAAAGGTCACCTCCCTATCTATGGGGGCCCATAAGCCAATATCTGGCTCGGAAGAAGAAGATGGAACGGCCGCCAGAGCCGAAGTGGCAGGTACCATGGCAGCATGCTCTTGCTCCGTTGGGCTCCTTGAAGAACTTCCCTCCGCAGATGCTGGAAGAGACAGAGGTTCTAACTCTATTTCTGGCACGGATGGAGCTGCAGGGTCAGGCACAATGGTCATTATGGCCGCCGGGACAAAGGCAGAACCCCTTGACGGGTCAGCTTCAGCTCTTAATTCTCTTGCCAGCACCAAGGTGAGGCTCTCTCCCAGCGGGCTCGGCTCCATTGATGGTACTTCGACAGCTGCGTGTATTCTTACTGGCACAGGGCGAAGTATGGTAACTGCCCTTGAGGAAGACACGGTGGCCAGCAGTAGCATATCCAAAGCCTCCGACGAAACCATGATAGCACCAGAAGGTGATACCGGAGGGTGAATGGCGGCGTTAGGATCCTGGAATGAAGATTCCAGTAAGCACCAAGATGGCTGAAAAGAATGAAAATATATGCGGCTCTGCAGAGGGGTGGGCAAAACTTACTATGGCCGCACCATCCATCTCTTCAAGCACCTGTATGGAGGATTCTAACTCTGCAGATGAAGCAACAAAAGGAGGGGTTATCTCCACCTCCATGTCCAGTCCGGCGAATTCCTCCTGCAACATTCCCTTAGATGGTGTCATCGGCAACCTCGGAGGACTAAAGATCAAAGGATCGCTCGACGGTATGATGGGTGCCGCTGCCCCTTTGCTGGCTGCCGCAGGTGCTCGTTCGTAACCTTCTGAAGAATAATAGTCAATTTCGTCGTCAGAAGGGGTGGCAGAGCTACTGGAGGAAATATCTATGCTGATCTCGGGTTGGCCAGCCTCCTCTGTCGCCTGGCGGGACGCCGAGTGGGTGATTACACGCTGTAATGGGATAGCACCTTTCTTTAGCGCAGTTTTATGTCCTTCAGGCTATGAAGGAGCATCCACGGCAGGCGCCTCAACCATTGTGCTAACCACTCCTGCCATTACAACAAACATATACATAAGGCAGGGCAAAAAGATCAATAAGGAAGAAAAGTCAGAAGGATGACAGCCACTTGGCTCACCCTCGGCCTCACCGGCAGGTGTAGGAGAAGGGAGTCTGACATCCTCCTCAGCAGCATAGAGACTCTCCCCTGTGGTTTCAGCTGTTTTGGTCACCCCTGCCATGACTATGATAGAAGACCCTATGTCTCCCATCTCCAGGATGACTTCCTCAGCACGTGGGGTGGTGCCGACCGCTCCTTCAGCTGAGGTCAAACAAAGAAGACGTCAAAAGAGTGAAGATGTCACGAAAAGAACACTCCTTTAGATCGCGAGGGAAAGTGATGTCACCTTCAGCTGCTTGCTGAGTGGCCTCTTTCTGAGCGGCAAACTGCTCGAATGACGGCACTTCAGGCAGAGGAGTCTTAGCCGCATCAGTCGAAGGCTGCTTGGAAGAAGTTTTCTGAGCTTTCTTCGCTCGGCCTATTGCAACTTTCATCGCGGAGGTCGCTCTCTTTTTACCAGGTGGCAGTGGAGTAATGGTCGGCACCAGTGCAGGAGCCTCAAAATATTTCGGCTTCTGAGCTTGGGAAATGATTTTTCTATAAAGTCCCTGCTGCTTTATATCTGGACGGTCTGTAAAATGAAGCACATGCCGTTATAAAGGAAATGAACAACAAACTACTCTACATATCAACTGAAGAGGACTTACCTGCCCGACCGTTGTAAAAAAGACGAGAGGGGCCAATACTGATAAGCCACCTCCTTGCTTCGGGATGCAGCCTCCCGAACGAGCCAGCAGACGTCGCCAATCTTCTTGCACTTCTCGACTAGGTCGGCCAAGTCCGCATGACCATGAGAAGCTATGAAATGATATAAGCCAAGGTGGTCGAAGCCCCAGACATCGGCATAATGAAAAGATACAAACAAAGGCTTGTCCAGAACACTTGCTACGGGACTGTCAAGGGTCAGTCCGTGGATATTCATCAAGACAAACAGCCAAGAAGTATGTTGATAATATGTCGGGGTTCTATCTTCTCTATTAACAAACGCCCGGTACGGGAAAAAGTGGTCCACCTCGCACTTCATGAAACTGCTTTGGAGAGCGGCTCCTCAATGGGGAATGGATATTGCTGAAGCTCCAAGCGGGAACCCCCAATCTGGCATATGATGCTCTAAATTCTGCGTGAAAGTATCCTCATCTATGTCAGCAAGCACAGGCACTAGCTGTTCAGTTGCTTCCTCTTTTGCGGCTTTCCTGCCTGCTATATATGCCTCTACCTCCTTCGGATGTTGGGAGAACAGCCTCTTCAAATGGGCTTCTTCAATATCAAAAACTGGCCCAGGCTACTGGCTCAGAAAGATGCGCTCAGCTACATCCCAGCATGCCACCCTGGCATTGCGATAAAAGCCTGTTCGAGCATTCCACCACTTCACATACTCTGGAGTGACCCGGGGAACGCGGTTCGGCACCGGCACTCTGAAGATATTGGCATCCCGGCGGTGAAAGTAGTCCCACCAGGAGCGACCCTCAGCCACAACAGTTGGGCCGTGCTTCGACCTGCTATCCAGAGGAAACAGGGCCACCGAAGGCGAGATGTGCTGATCATAGCCGAAATTTCAGCCAAACCTGAAGGGATAATAGGGTTCTAAATGAACCACGCTCCCTTTTCTAAACACTAAGACACTGGGGCGAGTTGATAAAGCCCAATCAATGAGCTCAGGCTCCAAGATTGGTTGGGTCACGGTCTTGCCTGAAATGAAATGTGTGAAAGTCTCCACTGCCTCGAGCTTACATTCACGCTGACGATTCACCAATGGAGCGGAATGTGCAGCCAAATTCCAAAAATGGATGGTCCCTGCTGAATCCATCGGAACCCTTGTCAGCCGGCCTCGGATGGAGAACAGCTGGTGAGACACTGGACCGGGTTCAGCACTAGCAAACTCCAGCATCCTAGGATACAATGTCGCTGTCTGCAGAGTCTTGGGAGCCAGCTCTGGGAACAAATTGCACACCCAGGCATTGAAGAAATGAAACGGCCCCACTGTTCTAAAAGAGCGTGGGATCTGATGCCTATGAATATCTCCAAGAGATTTGTATATCAGGCAGAGTGCTGCTGGACATAGTGCAAGCCGCATGCCCCAAGCCATTTGACAAGCCGGGTATATTGCCTCCGGCCTAATGACTGTCTCATCTCCCTGTGGGAGGGCAAAAGTGCACAACCAGAAAGTGAGGTAAGCCACACAATGCGTAAGGGGATCCGCCCCAGTGGGATTCGGTCCTCCGCGACTAATCCGTCGAAGGGAAGCGGGCAGCGCCGACTTGAACTTGGGCGGTCTGCTGGGCTTACCCGCAACAGGAGCTACATGGGGGAACTCACTATACTTCAGAGGGCCGCCGAGGAAATACTGAATCCAATGTCCCACTCGGACTCTCAATTTGCTACTTTTCTCTCGGGGCTGATACCCCTTCGAGGATCCCCTATTCAGCGCCAAGCAGAGGGAGTGGTACGCTTTCATCAAGTACCGGTATGAGTAGCAGAAGTAATATTCACCTTCACCGTCTGTCTCGTCCTTGATGAAGTCATGAAGATAGACCTCCTCATAGGGCTCTCATTGATCGGCAGACCCGACAGTTGTGACAGGCTCCAGAGGTCCAGAGAAGTTTCGCCCTCCGCTGTATAGAAAGTATTGAACTGCGAGCAGAACACTTCGAACATGCCGCAGCACAACCCTTTCGAGATGGGGTACCTGAAACGGGATGCATACACACTGTGATACACCCCGGCCCTGACCAGCAACGACGCATACTCCTTCAGAACATATTCTGTGAATTCCACCGCTCCTACGCGAAAGAGATGGGCGTCGGTCACTTTCGTGTCAACAAACTATCCAGCATCCAACTGAAATTTGAACTGGACGGCCAAGCAGTTCAGGACGAATGGCTCGTCTCTATAGCCCCACTTGATGGGCGCCAAGAATAAACCGTAGTTGGGTTTCTCTCTGTTGACCCAACCCGCAGTGGTGTCCCACCTAGCTGGTGTGAATTCTGGAGCCCGTGTCAGCATTTTCTGCTCCACCTCCAGCTCTATTACCCCCAAGATGGCATTCCACTCGCGCCACTCTCCCAGAAGATAGAGGGTGTCTCCGCGATACACGGAGCCTTTCAAGCTGTCCCGGTCCACCAACATGGCCCGTTCCACCATCCGAGCCAGCATGACGTCTCTCTTCCCCGAGACACTGAAGGTGCAGATGAATGGTGCAAGATGACGGTCCTTCGAGAAGTCCGGGCGATACCTGTCATCGCGATTGAAGTTCAGTCCTCCCTCGATGGTCACAACGCGAGATGAGGATACTGTGTCTGTTTCGGAGTCGGAGGATTCATCGACTATGGCGATCCTCCCAAGACCCCGGTCCAGTTGTCCGACGTTCCTCCAAGTCACAACAGGTCTAGACACCCTGCCCTAGGAAGAAGCGTCGACATCAGCGGCGCCGGAAGTAACACGGCTGGAAGAAGAGGCCATTTCAGCAGCTACAGATAGAAATCAAAAGGAATAAGATGACATGAAGGGGAAAATAGAAAATAAAATTTCAAGAAAATATTGACAGCATCTCCCCTTGTCCGGGGTATGCCCAGAAGTCAAATAGGAGAACACCCACCAAGAGGGGATGACTCCGTAATAAAGAGGGACGTAGTCCCGAATGAGAAAACACACAAAGGGAGAGGCTCCAACCGATCGCCGATGCAGTGGAAGAAGAGGAGGCCGAAGAGAGAGAGAGCTCAATGAAAAATGAGCTCTCTTCATCCTCTCGGCGCCTAAATAGGCCAAGACCAAAAGGCGCGCCGAGACGGCCCCCCGCGCCGAGAGCAGAATGCGCCAAAAGGCGCGCCGAGACGGCCCTCGCGCCGAGAGCCTCTCCACGCCGAGAGCGTCAAAGAAGTAAGCACGCCGAGAGTCCCCGCGCCGAGATGATGGCCGCGCCGAGGGGACCCTGCCGAGATCGCTTGCGACGCCGGTTGACTCACCAGGGTGCTGCAATCATCAGATAAAGCCAAAGATGCTAGTGTTCATCCAAGTATGCTTGCAAAACATCAGGATCACACAAGCAGAATGAAGACTCAGAGTCATGAGAAGGACCAATGAACAAGGGCAGACCTGAAGAAATTATAAAGTGCGGTGCGGTACACCCGCATGTCCCGTGTCACTCATTCTTCACTTACGCCACCTGCGGGTGGGGGGCATTTGTTGGCACCTAAAATATATCAAAAGAGACTGAATCAGACTCAAGGCTCTGAAGGCCAACCAGTGGTGCAGCTCTCGCACTGTCCCTGTAAGTTCTGAGAATCAGAATAGAAGAGACCCACTACTCCTAACACTTTGCTCGGCTAAAGCCATCCCTGGCTAGGCCGCTGTCCAGTACTTCTATCATTTAGATAGTCATGCTGATAAAATTATACCAATATTCGGGCAATCATCTGCCTGCTGAAGAGGATGCTCAGACGATTCTGATTCTCTGGAAATGGGATTCACAGTGCCTCACATGTTCATGAATGCAAGGTGTTAAACAAGCCCCAGGAAGAATAAATATATATACCAAGAAGCCCACCACGCCATCTGAAGGAGCCCATTAGATGGATCCCGCGCCGGATGACAGAAAATGGGCCAAGCCCAATGTGAACTAAGACGTGCCGAGGGCTGCCCACGCCGGGAAGCTAGATGCTGGCGCGCCGGGGAGCTCACGCCGATAGGATGAGGGCCATCCCTCTATAAGAAGGCTGCCCTTCGAAACAAAAAGAAAAAAGACAGAGGGAGGGGGGAGAAAGAAAAAAAAGAAGAGTCGTAGCCACCAAAGGAAAAGGGAGCTCGAGAGCCCTCTAAAAAGCAGAGGAGAAGAGAGGTCCGCAGAGATTTGAAGGGAGAGTCAAGGTGGGATCAGTTCCAAGATGCCCTGAGGGGCTACAGCTTCCCTTTCCCCTGTCTCTTATTTTGAATATCCATTTCTCTTCTTGTGTTTGTTTTCAAACATCCTTGCTCCAGTAGCATCGAATGCTAATGTAGCCCTGCTATCAGGGATAGAGTCTATGTATGATTTTCTCATTTAGATTTTATTTGGACTAAACGCATGTATGTTGATTGGATGAATGGTTAATAAAAGAGGGCTGAAGCTTCCTTTCCCTTTACTTTCTGTCTCTGCATCCGAGGTTCACTATGTACTATGGATACTGAGAACTAGGCATGTTTTACCGTTTGGTCTTCCAGATCTGTTGAAGGGTTTTCTACTATGTTTCCTTTCAACTTCGTATCCACGTCGAGAGCTTGAGACAGTCTATCTCATGGCTTCTCGTCTGTAAAATGAAGAGGGATGAATCCGAACCAGAACAGTGAGCTTCCGTGCATGATTCCACTCCCAATGAGGTCCCAGAAGGAAGGTCGTCTCCTCCCTGAATCACCCTCTCTATGATCGTCCGGACTGGTCGTTGAATCGTTGAACAAATCCCCCTTTTCAAAATACCCAAAGCTCTGAAGCCTTTACTTCAAAAAACCCCTAAAACCCTCATTTAGGAAGCCCTCCCGGTGCGAACCCCTCTCGGCGCGAGTCTCGCGCCGAGGGTTGCCCGCACCGGTTGGACCCCTCTCTCCGCGCCGAGACCTGCTTTTCTGCGTTGCTACGCCGAGACCTCCACACCCCTGGTGCTGAGGCCAGTTATGCCGATAGGCTCGTGCCGATACCCTCAACACTTCTGAGCCATGCCATCTTGGGTCACAATACCCTGTCCTTCCAAGGAGAAATACTATCCTTCCCTCTATCCTCATGGGAGCTACATCAAAGGGGCCAATCCCCCCTATATTCTGTCACCCCATCGGGTCATGGAGGTCTGCCACTGTATGTTCTCCATTGACTATGCAGGGGATATCAACAAATCCCACCATAGGTGGACAGAGTCCCACAAGATTCAAATCCTCCTGGATCTCGGGCTACGCCCGGCTCTTCTTCTAGTTTCCACTCCGACATTTCATGAGTGGATGACCTATAATACCCTTTTGGCACACTCCAAAATAAGGGGAGGTGCTGCCAAAATTCATCCACGAGTTTTACTCTATCAGATAGTATAATGCTTCCACTGAAAATATGAATTTGACCCCCAACTGTGTGGCAGAGAGAGGAGCTATACCATCTCATGACATCTTGGCCACCATCTGGGGATATAAACATTACAATCACATGATCTCCTTGGGCCTCATGCGGATGAATCTACCCTCACCTTCCACCTCACCCAAGTATTACCATAAACCAGCTCATGAAACCCCTACTGAACACAAAGGATCCTTTGAATCCATTAAAGCCCTCATAATATCTCAAAAACCAACAAAAAAAATAGCTCTCGGCGCCACAGTCCCGGCGCGTCGACATGAAGGGCGCGCCGACATGAAGGGTGCGCCGGGAGCTTGTCGCGCCGTTTGCCCTTCATTTATGGTCGCGCCGGTTGGCCTTCGCGCCAGAACCTCTACCGCGCCGTTTACCTTCGTGCCGAAACACTTGCCACGCCGTTTACCTTCGTTATCGGCCACCCGTCACATACCCAACTTCTAGAATCTCTGCCGAGTCCACTGTCAGCCAGGATTTAGGACATTGAACCCCCCCCCGGCCATTACACCAGCCCCCATTACACCACGAGGGTTTCATGGCTCTTCATCCACGTCTAAATGGAGCTATATTGACGGGGTTATACCCCGATATTCTACGCCACTAACCATCGGGTTTTTCTTCCAACCCTGCCGACCCTGGGAGCCTTGCCATTGCAAGCCCTCCAGTGGTCCCTAAAAGGGGACATTGACAAACGCCATGGCAGCGGACACTGTCCCATCACACTCAAATCTTTTTTTTTGGATTAAGGCTACGCCCTCTTCTCTTTTGGCTTCCATCCCAACATTCCGTGAATGGACGACCTACGTTCCCCTTTTGGCTTAGTCCAAAATAAGGGGGTATGTTGTCAGATTTACGCCTTAATACCGTTATCACGTCCCGCATGGCACAGTTTTCTACGCATGTCTCGCACCCCGTTAGCGGAGTTAGCATAGTAGTCTTATCTCGTTTTACCCGAGGCATCCTTTCTTGGCAACTAATCAAGGGTTGTCCTTCTTTGGAAGGACGTAATTAACGTCATAGCCTTTATGGTATGACGGACTCTGGGTCCTGACACGAATATCACAATCGACTGACTGAGTCAGATCGAGCGCACAATAAATTGTCACTCCGGTGACTGGCACGCCTAATAAACTAACCAATACATCAAATAAATTAAATAAATAAATAAATAAAATAAACAAATAAAATCCATTTCCCACAGGGGCCAAGCCTTTCTTAATTAAGGCAAGAGCAAAGATGATGAATGCAACACACGGGCACGCAAATGGGAACAGAATGTAGCACACAAATGAGATCACACGGATGCATTTTTTTGTGTTGTTTGTAATGATATATATATATATATATATATATATATATTTACGTGTTTTTTTTTAAAAACACTTTTTATTATAACCGGCATGGTTTTTTTGGATCAGGGGTGTTTGAATCGTTCTTAAGTAGCGTAATGCGGGGTTAACATGCTCCAAAAGAATTCCCACTTGGGGACTCACCTGACGGCGTCTTCCGAGGGCCACTTCATAATTTTTTTCTTTTTATTTTTTTTTATAACTAATGCCTAGCGACCATTCTTGTGGTACCTAACTCTTATGAGGACAGGGTTTCTTACTAACCTCCTAGGTATCATGCGCGCACATCTAGATTGATTTGGGCCCCTAGACTCCTCAAGTGATAATCCTACCGGTTAAGACTTAACCTGATGACAAAATCGTCATGCCATGCCTCGGCTCCCAGTTGCTTCTGATCGCAAGGATACACCGAAGAAGTGTTCGAGGTAAAAGATTTGCCCGACCTGGATCTATTTGCTCACAACTCTAGATGGTATAGGATGGAACACCCTGGAACCCTAACGGTCAACCGCGCGACGCTGACCCGGAATCAGACGCCGTCGCACCTATTGGTGACGCGCTTGCATTGACTTAAGTCCGAGGTTAAAGTGAGAATCCACCGAGGTGGTAGATAGAGGTCTTGACTGGTCAGAAACACCGAGACTGCTTTACGGCGATGACTTTTGCCTTTCGAAGTAAACAAGTATATGTGTGTTTTGCTAAAACGAGGTCGCTTGCCTTAGCGGGGCGCATCTTTCTGGATTTCCACTGAGCTTTCATCTATGAGGGGAGAAAGAAGAGTACGGGGGGTAAACCTTCGAGAGGACCTACAAAACCGTTAACCCGACGAGCTAATCGGGACCTACTCGACCTCTCCCTTTTGGGTGACTTCGGACCAAACCTCGAACAGAATTACGTTGCCCCTTTGTGAAATTTAGCTTTTGTTTTGAGGGGTTTCGCTTATTGAACTCAGGCACAGCCACAACCAGGCTCTTCTTCTTCTTTCTTTTTTTTTTTAGGGAGACATGATGATTTGATATGTAGGAATCCCTCTTGTATACCTGCGGGGACACTGCCCTCTTCTCGTGCTCTGACTCGAGTTCGAGGAGATGAATCCTACTCTCGCCTTCAGGGTATGGTATTTTGGTTCCCTTATGCTCAGCATTTTAAGGGCGCCGGCTGTCTTATTGGGATGAGAAAGAAGAGAACAAAGATTACGGCTTTCCTGGAGACCTTCGAGTATGGCCCCACAATAAGCAATACGACCAATTTTTTTGGCTAAAACAGCTGCGTATACGCGTGTTGCCTCCTTTTAGTGGGCGTAAGCCGACATGACCAGACAGGAATCTCCACGGTTCTGACGGGCCAAGACCCGAGACCTACCGAGCCTTAATGAGTCCTATCCTACATGAAGGATAGATGCAAAGATTTGACTGCATGGTGAACACTAGGCACTCCCTTTTTTTTCTTTTTATTTTTTGTGGCCTCCCTCGAGTTCCGCTTCGTTTGATCCCGAAAGCGAGGTGTGGGAGTATGCGCAGGTTAACCCTGAGTTAGACTACAAAGATCGAAAAGTGAATTTTCGGCTCCGATGGTCCTCGTACCATGCCAGTTATTACACTTATCTAAGGGTAGTATTTCTTAAGATAAAGCCCGTTCCATGGGTGGGATAACTCGGTCCCTTCGGCATTGACTAGCTTGTAGGCGTTGCCAGGGTACACGGCCTAAACCACATATGGCCCTTCCCAATTGGGTTGAAGTTTAGAACGCGGCCCTCCAGGTTTGACAAAAATTCTTTTCACGACCATCTCACCAACTTTAAATTTTCTCTCAATGACCTTCTTTTGGTAAAAGTAAGTGAGTCTATTTTGATAAACACGTGCATGCTCGGCAGCGGCCAGCCGCTTCTCGTCTAAGAGTTCCAATTGGGCAAGGAGTGAATTACGACATTCATCGAGGGGAAATTCCTCATCCAATTGTACCCTGAGAGAAGGAATCAAAGTCTCGTACGGGACTACCGCTTCCATTCCGTAAGTAAGGGCAAACGGAGTCTGTCCGTTGGGGGTACGGATTGAGGTGCGATAGGCCCATAGAGCTTCGATAAGCTTTTCTGGCCAGTTTGAAAACTTACTAGACTCGCAGGTTTTCTTTATGATTTTGATCAATATTTTGTTGGTGGCCTCTGCTTGGCCATTACCTTGTGGGTAATAAGGTGATGAATGATGCAATGCGATTGCGTACCTTTTGCAGAGGTCTTGAAGATCTTGGGAAATGAACTGTGGCCCATTGTTGGTGACGATTGTGCTTGGGACGCCAAATCTGGTGAGGATGTTCTTCATGATGAACTTGCAGACTGTTGACGCCTTGATTTCCGTGTAAGCTTCGACTTTGGCCCATTTGGTGAAGTACTCCGTCGCAGTGAGATTGAAAGATTTCTACTTGGTGAGGGAATTGGGATCACCTAGGGGACCAATGATGTCGAATGCCCACATGGAGAAAGGTCATGGGGAGGATATTGGATGAAGTGAGGAAGATGGTGAATGAATTTTATCGGCGTGGAGTGGACACTTGACACACCTACGACATAGACAGCATAATCCTCTGCCATAGTGGGCCAGTAAAAGCCTTGCCTAATGCTCTTCTTAGTGAGCATTTGGCTATTTACATGGCCACCGCATACACCTGAGTGTGCTTCCTCTACACATTTTCAGACTTCATCATCATCAAGACACCTTAATAGAACACCAGTAAGGCCTCTCCTATAGAGTAGACCTCCAACCAAGGTGTATTTCTGGGCCACCATTCTTATGGCTTTCTTATCTTCTATGGTGGCTCCCTCAGGATAAGATTGGTCTTTGAAATATTTGGCAATTTCATAGAACCAAGGTTTCTCCTCATCAGCCAGTTCTTCTTCAAATTCTGCCAACATGATTTCCCTCTTCTCAAGGATTTCCCCTTCCTGAATCTTCCGTAGGACTCTTTCTTTGATTTTTAAGAGGTAAGGGTCCTGAACAGTAGGGACGAGACGCTTCTAGATGTTCATAGATTTAGACCATGCACCTAAAGGGAACTGGAAAGATGATGCCAAGGAGGCGAGGGCATCGGCCAGAATGTTTTGTTCGCGAGGAACATGGACAAAGATCAGCTTGGTGAATAATTTGGCATAAGCAGATACCAGCTCTTGATAGGGCTTGAGCTTGGGATCGAGAGTGCGATATTTGGTAAGCACCTGGCGGAGAACATGTTGACTATCACCCACAACTCGCAATTTTGTGATATAGAAGGAATGGGCTAGTTCCAGACCAGCTAGAAGAGCCTCATATTCAGCAATGTTATTGGTGACTGGGAATGCGAGATGAAACGCTTCTGGGATGGTGATGCCTTCGGGCGTCAGAAGGACAATGCCAATGCCTTTCCCTTGGGAATTCAGAGCTCCATCAAAATATAATGTCCACATTGGCTCATTGGATTGAGTGACAGACATTAGTTCCTCATCCGGAAACTCTGATTGGACAGGATCGAACTTGGGGAGAGGATGATGAGCGAGATGCTTGGCTATAGCATAGCCTTTAATCACCTTTTACTGAATGTAGGTGATGTCAAACTGAGATAGGAAACTCTGGCAGCGTGCTAGCCTATCGGTAAGGACGGATTTCTCCAGGAGGAATTTGATAAGGTTCATACGGGCGATCAAATGGACCTCATGAGCCAAGAAGTAGTGCTTCAATTTCTGTACTATCCAAACAAGGGCAGCACATATTTTCTCCATGGCTGTGTACTTCTGTTCATAGGGATTGAGGAGTTTGGATAAGTAATAGGTTGCCCATTCCTTGCCTTCTTCATCGGCTTGTGCGAGGACGGCTCCCACGGAGTCATCCAAGACTGAGATGTAAAGGATCAGAGGTTTTTCTGGTTTGGGTGGAATGAGAACGGGTGGACTAGCCAGATATTCCTTTAACCCTTCAAAAGCTTTTTGACACTTAGCATCCCAATGGAATTCTACTCCTGACTTGGTCAACTCGTAGAAAGGTCTACACCTTTGTGAGTGCTGAGACACAAATCGACGGATGAATTGCAGCCTCCCAATTAAACCTCGAACTTCCTTCAAATTTTTGGGAGGCAACATATCCCTGATGGCCTTAGCTTTGTTGGGATCTATCTCAATCCCTCTTTTACTCACAATGAAACCTAGTAATTTACTCGATGATACTCCAAACACACACTTCTTCGGGTTCATTTTCAATTGGAACTCTCTTGAACTTTGCAACACCTTAGCCAAAACTTTCGGATGTTCCACCCTGGTTCTTGATTTCACCAATAAATCATCCACATGCACCTCCAGATATATATACATCATGTCATGAAATATGGCCATCATAGCTCTTTGGTAAGTAGCTCCAGCATTCTTTAATCCAAATGGCATGACCACGTAACAATATGTTCCCCATGGTGTAGTGAATGACGTCTTCTCCTGATCCTCTTCTGCCAAACGAATTTGATTATATCTCGAAAATCCATCCATGAATGAGAGGGTCGCATAACCTGCTGTGTTATCAATTAACACATCAATGTGAGGTAAGGGAAAATCATCCTTTGGACACGCGCGGTTAAGGTCCCGGAAGTCGATGCAAATCCTGACTTTCCCATCTTTCTTCATGACTGGGACAATGTTCGCCACCCATTGAGGATAACGAACGACTCTAATGAACCTGGCTTTGTGGAGCTTGTCGACCTCTTCTTTCATTTTCAAAGCCATCTGAGGGTGAAAATGCCTTAACCTTTGTTTTATCGAGGCGGACCCTGGTTTTAGAGTTAAGCGGTGTTCGACCAAGGTGGAATCCAAACTCGGCATATCCTCGTACATCCATGCAAACGTGTCCCTATACTCTTTGAGAACCTCAATTAATGTCTCTTCTTTAGATGATGGCAAATTATCACTTATGAGGACAATCCTAGGGTCTTCCTCGGTTCCCAAATTGATTTCTTTGGTGGACTCTTCTACGGCGACTGACGGCTCGTTGAATCTCCTCATCCCACTAGCATATGCGCCGACCGCGTCCTCATATTCTTCATCCTCGTCTCCAGTAGGGTATTGTTCATCAGTGATCTCATAAACCCCATATCCTTCATCAATCGCACAATTGCCCTCACATTCTATCTCCGGTAGCTGGATCTGATTTTCTAGCAACTGAGGGACGGATAGAAGGGCTTGACACCTGGTGGCTAAATCTAGAAGGAATCGACGGAGGATCTGCCTACACTTGAATTTCCTTTTGGGTACTACCCTTGACTTATTATCCCTAGCTTGACTCACATTATTTATAGAAGGAGAAAAGGCTGAAGGGGATGGTGAAGAATGTACAGGGAAAGACCCCTCAGAGGAGGGGTAGAAAAGGTTGCTCATAGGACCTTGGATGGGTGGCCCGCAGGGCGGGACGCACTCGTGGGAAATGTAGGAGGTTTCCTCAACAATGATGTGTTGATGAGGAGTTTGAAATTTGACGTTTTTTTTTTCGTTTTCATTTTTGATGACAAAACAATGAAAAGAAATCAGAGGAGGGGGGAAGGTGGTTATGGCTAAAGGATTGGGAGGCTCGTAGAGCAGATCATGATTGAAAACCTGGCGCGGGTTGAGAAACCCGCGCAGGTATGTAAGTAGAGAAGGGGACCTGGGAAGATCGTCAGACAACCGTCTGGCCCAGGAGGAAGACATCAGCGAAGGCTGAGGTGAGTGAATGGAGAAGACGACGGCTAATGAGCCGTCGATGGCAATGTTGATGACGGATGAAGATCCGCCGGTGACAGAGTCCCCTTGACGAGGATGGTTTGGAACTTTGGCAACAGTAGTGGTATTCCCTGGCATTTCAGAGATCAATGGCGGCCCTTCCACCTGCGGTGGTGAGAACATTCTTTCTAGTGCAATGGAAACATCTTGTATGTCAAACCATTTGCCCCATTCGCATTCCGGATCTTTGATCTTGCCTTTCTTACCGGCCCTTGAACATTTTTCAGCCAAGTACACAACATGCGATCCTCCATGTGTTTCTTGCGGGTAATCTCCCATCTGAACAACGGGCCCCTTCTTGAAGTGAGAGGATAGGGTCCACGTGAGGGGTTTCCCATCTGCCTCGAGCGGTCCTTTAAAGCCTAGGCCAAACTTGTGGCCTAACCTTTTTTCCTTTGGCGGCTTCAGCCTTCCTTGTAATTGCGCACCCAAACCTTTACCTTGTTGATAGTCGATATTCCTCATTATCTCCCATCCTTTAGAATGGGAAGGGAGACGTGACGTCGGTACTGAAGGTGGCCTCTTTGGTGTTAGCGGAATGCGGGACGGGTCATACACATCCAGTAGTGATAATATGGGCCGATGAGATGGCCAAATAGATGGCAAAGAGATGTTAACAGCATCCACTGTATGAAGGACGGGTGTGCTGACCACTTTAATAATCCTCCCATTGTATGGGAACTTTAGGCATTGGTGGTTGGTGGAGGGTACAGCATCCATGACTTCGATATAGGGGCGACCCAGTATAGCCTTGAATGTGGGATCCATGTCGAGGATATGAAATTCTGTAGGGACTGACGCAGGGCCTAATTCTACCTTTAGGATAATCATTCCTTGTGGTGGCCTTTTGCTGTTGTCATAAGTTATGACTGTGATCGAGGAAGGTCTTATCTGTTCCTCACGGACTCCACATAACTGAAGGGTGCTCATGGAGATCACATTTATGGATGCACCCGTGTCCACGAAACATGGGTGTATGGACACTCCATTGATTTTTATCGAAACACACAACACATATTTTTGAGCTTCCTTGGAGGCAAACTCATGGTTGTGGAACACAATAGCCGGTTGTGTGTCTGTTGGCATCAGAACGGCCAAAATCTTCTCTACAGGGAGGTCCTCATTGGTGGGGACACGCGCCACACTTCACGACGGAGTACACGGATCTCGCCTGCATCCCTTTGGCTCGGCGATCACTTGGCGGATGAGCAGAGTTATCTTTAGTTATTTTATGCTTTAGGCCATGATGGGCCTTGGTTTAGTCCCTGCGTGGACACTTTTATTGTTATTGTGGACCTTTGTAGGCCAGTTGGGGCCAATTAGGCTTTAGTTGGGTCATTTTTGTGCTTTAGGTGAGAGATAGGGCTATTGGGCCACTTCTTTGGTTCAATCACTAGCCCATTTGGGCTGGCCGCCCACTCCCATGCTTAGCCCACCTTGGGATTTGCGCCCCCACCTCCTAGGGCTAGGGTTTTGGGCGCACCTTTCCTCTCCTCCAAGAGGAGAAGGTGGCAGCCGCCCCCACTCCTACTTTGTAGGAGTGGAGTGCGCACACCCCCCTTTCCCTTCCCCATCCGACCACCCCCCCTCCTCCTTTGGCCGCCCCCTTCCCCCAATTCCCTCCTAGAATCTAGGAGTTGTGCGTCCCCCCCTTTCGCCCTAGACAATGTGCGCACCCCCCCCCCCTTTCCCCCTTGCCATGTGCGCACCCCCCCTTTCCCCCTCTTGGCTAGGGTTTCATCCTAGCATCTCCCCTCCCCATATAAAAGCTTGTATTATTTTCTTTGAAAAGTTGATGAGGAATTATTAGTGAGCATGACTCCTTGGTGGCTGCGCCCCTTCTTCCTCCCTTGATCCTGCTACGGGATCAACCCCGGGGTGTGACTCCCCATCCCTCGGTGCGACGCCGAGGTTCTATCTTCCCTCATCTCCTTCACAAGTGCTCGAATCTGCTCGTCAGATTTCTATCCCGGGTTGCAGCGGCGCCCCCATCCGGTTCCGGTCGAATCTGGTCCTCTCCTTTTTTCTGGAGGTACTTCTACGAGTTGGCAACGCGTGGCCTTTGGTTTCGTCTCGATCCGAGGTCGGCACCGCCCGTGGCGATTTTCTTCGTGAGCTCGCGCAGGACCCTCTCTCTCTGCGAGCCAGGTTCTGCCCGCCCTCTTTCGAAAATTCTCCAGAGCGGAAAACTGCGAGTTTGGAGCTGGTCTCTTCAGAGATTGTACCTCTCGTCGTCCTCTTTCCAACGCCGCCGACCACGCCTCGTTTTGACATCGGTGCTGAGCGTGGCGTCAAATCTCGTGGGGCCACGCAGATCAACCTGTGCAATCCGACCCCCGAACCAGCAACGACTTGCAAAGGCTCTCCCGGCCAACCTCGACTAGATCTGACCTAGCCCTTCGGTCGGGGCCTACTGCCCTGCGTCCCCGACGTCCTCCCTCAAGCGGCGCCCCGTTCTTCTCCTGGAGCAACAAGTTATCAGTTTTACCGCGCGAGCGCGCTGTTCTGTGTGCAGGAAACCAGTCACGACTTGCAGGTGACTTCACGGCCACCTCGGTGTGAATCTGAGAGCCCCCTTTAGCCGAGGCTTCCTCCCGTGACCCAGCTACGCGCCCTCGCTGACGGCGCCTCAATCAGACACCGGACCAAGCCGTGGGAGCGTTCGCCGCCGAGTCGCGCGTTGCTGCGAATCTGCCGACTGCCGCACGGGTCCTCCTCGCGGCCACCCCTTCAACGAGTGCCGCCCGTCAGCCCGTGCATCGGCAGCCCCGAAGTCTATTGTTGTAGCCTGTTATCTCCCTGCGAGGAGTGGGCATTTTGGCTGGATGTGTCTTATTGTTTGTCATGTGTATCGGGGTTGTTGTTCTCGGCCGGGGTTTCTTCCCCATGCCTAGGCGTGGAGGTACGCGCGACGCTCCTACTCTGTTACTCTGCTTTACTAGTATACTATTCTATATGTTGCGTGAGCGCGTAGGATCCTAGCTAGCGTCTTATTCACCGCGTGGTTGTGAGTGAGAGCACCCATTCCGTGGCCCTAGTCGAGCGCCGAGCTCGGACTAGATTCCCATAGCCGCACGGCGGCTCCTTAGTCGCTGAGATCCCCGCGCTTCCCTCATAGGGACGGTCGTTGGGCTTGAGTTTCTTGTTGAGAGACGCCTCCACCCGGAGGAACGCTACGGAGGTCAGCCGCCCGGCTTACCTTTGGCGTGCGAGTGCTGGCCGCACTTGTTGCATTCGTAGGTCTTAGCCCATTTCAGTCCCGTCCCGCATCAAATTGGTATCAGAGCTTAGGGAACCAGTTTGTTCTAACAAATTGGGGTCTTAGGTCATGTGAGTCATTAGGTTTGTTTTAGATGCATTTGAGTCCGTATTCTTCCCCAGTTTCCTTCTCCATTTTGAGTCGTGTCTAGTCCCATCCCTTAGTTGTCCTACATGTCCCTTCCATAGTCCTAGGGCGTGCATGTGTAGTTAGAGTCCTCAGGTGCTTCATCACGGCTACTCCTTACATCCTCCACAAGGGTCCGACCGACCCTCTATGCCTGGACATCATTGTAGATGGGGACCTTCGCTTTGATGGATCTAGCCCTAGAGCCTATCTAAAGTGGGAGGCTACCATGGGAAAATACTTTGAGAAGAATTGGATATATGGTTCCGAGAGAGTCAACATTGCTAGGGGTCAACTTTCACCTCAAGCTAGGGAAGTGTGGGATCACATAGTAGGTCTTAGGGCAGGTTGGAGGCAAGAGCCCATACACTCATGGGAGGAGATGAAGGTAGAACTTAGGAAGATCTACGCTCCCCAACGCTTCGCCTCCTACTCAGAGACCCATAGCCCGAGGAGCACTACCACTCCTCCTATCTCCCTCGATCAGTCTAAGGCCACTCTAAGGGCTCAACCTCCGCAACGCCCATCACCTCTTACCCCCAACCGAGCACATCATAGTTGGAGGAGCAAGGTGCCACCTGTGTGTGAGTCTAGGCCCGAGACTAAATCTCATGATTACCAGCAAGTCTCCCCGAATGCCCCTAACTTGAGAGATCTCCCCCTCGCAGAACTCCTGCAACTCTTTAGGGAGAAACTAGAAAGGATGGGTACTCCTATGGGATCACCGATTTCCCCTAGCCCACAGTCCGCTCCGCCTCCAGGCTCACGCCTGCCACCTCCCCCAGAGCCCGCCCCTGTGGCCCCCTGTAGTGGGAATGTCCGGTTCTCTGACCAGTGTCCTTCACGTTCCCCTATCTTGGAGGACACACGTTCGGCGGATGCCCCACCCGGGTTTGTTCCAGTGACTTACGTTGCTGAACAGGAGTTGGCTGAGGAGTACTTAGCTGAGGTTGAGGAGTTAGGGAGTGATCCCATCCACATCATAGAGGACTCCGTTTCCATTCCTGAGAGAGATGCTTCACCCTTAGACCCTCATATAGAGCCATTCTTACACTCCGAGGGTGAGCTGATCATTGGAGAGTCTTTAGCTAGCTGGCTAAGGGAGGGTCCACTTCTAGATGTCTCCATTCCTTGCTATACACCCATGGGACCAGCCCTCCCAATTGTACCCCTTGACTCCTTTCACACCACTTTTCGATCCTTCTGCTTTCTTGAAAATGTGAAGGGCTTCCTTAGGAGTTTAGATTGTCAATGGGAGTTGACATATATGTTGACCTTAAGGTCTGACCAACCCTATAGTCTTTGCTTTACACTCCCTGCTTTGGGGTCTATTACCTCGGTCTACACCATAGGACATATCACCTCCGAGGTCCTTTTATTCTTTCCCATACCCGTGGAGGTTGATTTTGTCCCCTCTTATGGTATCACGGTCCCGAGGGTGGAGTCTTGCCTTCCTTGCCATCCTCATGAGGCTCTTGCCCCATACATTAGAGCGCTTGACGGTGATCATCTGCACTTGGGCGAATGTCGCACATGGGCAAGTAAAGTGAAGGGACCTGTCGGGAGGGGTCATCATTTCTTTGACCCATTCGATCCCCTCCCTAGTGAGCCTCTCGAATCGTATTCTTTTCCCCACCTTGTCGAGAAGGTCTATCATCACACCCTATCCAAACCTGCTAGCCAACACCTCACCTTGCATACTTCCAGACGCCAGAGTTTAGGAGGCCAGGGTCACATGTCTCACTCTCATGTTTCTCCATGTCCCTCATCATATAGGGGTAATGTCATGAGTGAGTTTGGGCAATCTAGTCCCCATGAGTCTACCACATTTAGTAGGACACATATGCATGATAGATACAACTTTGGTTGTCCAGGTCCTCCCCGTGTTGTCCAATCATGTAGGAGTCATAGATATGCTAGGTCTGTGTTTGGATGTCCAGGACCTCCTCTACATTCATATAGGTATGAGTCCACACAGCTAGTTCGGAGTCTACAGCATCATCACCATCTTGAGGCCAGCAACGCACGTTATGAGGATTTAGCTGATACGCATCGGCACACCCGTGAGTTCCGAGAGGGAGAGTACGTCATGATCAGGGTCAGACCTGAACGGTTTCCTTCGGGGGCCGTGAAGAAACTCCAGGCCCACGGTGCTGGACCCTTTCGAGTCTTGAAGCGAATTGGGTCGAATGCGTATGAGATTGAGCTGCCAGTTGACTATGGGATCTGTTCGACGTTCAATGTCTCAGATCTGGTGGCATATCGGGATCCCGCGGTGATTCCCAGTGAGCCTCTTGAGCCCTCCCCTCCTGTTGAGAGTGCTACACCTACTGAACGTCCACCTCTTCCAGCCACATTACAGAAACGTGAATATATAGATTGTATACTGGATGAGCAGGTAACTATTACCAGGAGCGGAGCCTACCAGCGCTTCCTAGTGCGTTGGAGAGGATGCCCCGCGACAGACGACACCTGGATCACACGTGGAGAGCTAGAGAGGATCGACCTGGATTTGCTGGAGCGCTACTGGAGCGACCAGGACCCTTACTCGACAGGGTCGAGTTCTTCCCACCCGGGGAGAATTGGTGGGGACACGCGCCACACTTCACGACGGAGTACACGGATCTCGCCTGCATCCCTTTGGCTCGGCGATCACTTGGCGGACGAGCAGAGTTATCTTTAGTTATTTTATGCTTTAGGCCATGATGGGCCTTGGTTTAGTCCCTGCGTGGATACTTTTATTGTTATTGTGGACCTTTGTAGGCCAGTTGGGGCCAATTAGGCTTTAGTTGGGTCATTTTTGTGCTTTAGGTGAGAGATAGGGCTATTGGGCCACTTCTTTGGTTCAATCACTAGCCCATTTGGGCTGGCCGCCCACTCCCATGCTTAGCCCACCTTGGGATTTGCGCCCCCACCTCCTAGGGCTAGGGTTTTGGGCGCACCTTTCCTCTCCTCCAAGAGGAGAAGGTGGCAGCCGCCCCCACTCCTACTTTGTAGGAGTGGAGTGCGCACACCCCCCTTTCCCTTCCCCATCCGACCACCCCCCCTCCTCCTTTGGCCGCCCCCTTCCCCCAATTCCCTCCTAGAATCTAGGAGTTGTACGTCCCCCCCTTTCCCCCTAGACAATGTGCGCACCCCCCCCTTTCCCCCTTGCCATGTGCGCACCCCCCCTTTCCCCCTCTTGGCTAGGGTTTCATCCTAGCATCTCCCCTCCCCATATAAAAGCTTGTATTATTTTCTTTGAAAAGTTGATGAAGAATTATTAGTGAGCATGACTCCTTGGTGGCTGCGCCCCTTCTTCCTCCCTTGATCCTGCGACGGGATCAACCCCGGGGTGTGACTCCCCATCCCTCGGTGCGACGCCGAGGTTCTATCTTCCCTCATCTCCTTCACAAGTGCTCGAATCTGCTCGTCAGATTTCTATCCCGAGTTGCAGCGGCGCCCCCATCCGGTTCCGGTCGAATCTGGTCCTCTCCTTTTTTATGGAGGTACTTCTACGAGTCGGAAACGCGTGGGCTTTGGTTTCGTCTCGATCCGAGGTCAGCACCGCCCGTGGCGATTTTCTTCGTGAGCTCGCGCAGGACCCTCTCTCTCTGCGAGCCAGGTTCTGCCCGCCCTCTTGCGAAAATTCCCCAGAGCGGACAACTGCGAGTTTGGAGCTGGTCTCTTCAGAGATCGTACCTCTCGTCGTCCTCTTTCCAACGCCGCCAACCACGCCTCGTTTCGACGTCGGTGCTGAGCGTGGCGTCAAATCTCGTGGGGCCGCGCAGATCAACCTGTGCAATCCGACCCCTGAACTAGCAACGACTTGCAGAGGCTCTCCCGGCCAACCTCAACCAGATATGACCGAGCCCTTCGGTCGGGGCCTACTGCCCTGCGTCCCCGACGTCCTTCCTCAAGCGGCGCCCCGTTCGTCTCCTGGAGCAACAAGTTATCAGTTTTACCGCGCGAGCGCGCTGTTCTGTGTGTAGGAAACCAGTCACGACTTGCAGGTGACTTCACGGCCACCTCGGTGGGAATCTGAGAGCCCCCTTTAGCCGAGGCTTCCTCCCGTGACCCAGCTACGCGCCCTCGCTGACGGCGCCTCAATCAGACACCGGACCAAGCCGTGGGAGCGTTCGCCGCCGAGTCGCGCGTTGCTGCGAATCTGCCGACTGCCGCACGGGTCCTCCTCGCGGCCACCCCTTCAACGAGTGCCGCCCGTCAGCCCGTGCATCGGCAGCCCCGAAGTCTATTGTTGTAGCCTGTTATCTCCCTGCGAGGAGTGGGCATTTTGGCTGGATGTGTCTTATTGTTTGTCATATGTATCGGGGTTGTTGTTCTCGGCCAGGGTTTCTTCCCCATGCCTAGGCGTGGAGGTACGCGCGACGCTCCTACTCTGTTACTCTGCTTTACTAGTATAGTATTCTATATGTCGCGTGAGCGCGTAGGATCCTAGCTAGCGTCTTATTCACCGCGTGGTTGTGAGTGAGAGCACCCATTCCGTGGCCCTAGTCGAGCGCCGAGCTCGGACTAGATTCCCATAGGCGCACGGCGGCTCCTTAGTCGCTGAGATCCCCGCGCTTCCCTCATAGGGACGGTCGTTGGGCTTGAGTTTCTTGTTGAGAGACGCCTCTACCCGGAGGAACGCTACGGAGGTCAGCCGCCCGGCTTACCTTTGGCGTGCGAGTGCTGGCCGCACTTGTTGCATTCGTAGGTCTTAGCCCATTTCAGTCCCGTCCCGCATCACTCATTCACCATGACCTTTTGAAGATATTCCATTAAGGTTGCCTGATGGGATGTAGATCTCTGAAGCAGCTCAATGATGGAGATCCGAGCGGGCATTTTATCCAAGTGTTTCAACAAATCATACTGTGTCCCAGGGATGGATTTTTCTGGTTGTTCTCCATTGTCCTTCTCTGACTGAGCCTGATCGGGGTACTAACTATTCTGAGGAAAAACTCTGTAGAAAATCCTTCCACTCCGGAGCACCATTGCCTGCGGCTTTTGTACCTCTACCGGGGTAGCTGTGGGTTTTAACAGAGGTTTGAGGGGTAGCAGTGGAGGAATGGTTGATGAAGTCGGAGTAACGATGGGAGCAGAGATTCTGATGAGGGGTTTGTTCGGTGGAGACATGGTGGAGGTAGAGGGGATATCATACGGGCTATGAAGGATAAGGGGTTTGGAAGGTGGAGGTGGAGGCAAAGTGGAAGTGGATAAGGCTTGAGGTGGGTAATGGTTCTGAGATGGATGGTGAGTGATGAGTGGTTTTGAAGGTATTGGTGGAGGTATTGAGGAGACAGGCGGGGTCACGTATAGTTGACGGATGATAAGAAGTTTGGAAGGCATAGGGGTAGACGCAGTAGAGGTGGATGGCAAAATGGAGGAGTGAGAGAAGATGAGAGGATGTGAGGGCATAGTGGGGGGGTGTTGGCTGATAGGTCATTGGTGAGTTAGTGGGAGGGGTGCAAATGAGAGGGCGTGATGGCAGTGGAAATGGTGAAGGCGGTACTATAGGTTGTAATGCGGGTTGATGAGAGAGGTGCTACTCGGGCAAGGCGAGGGGGTTGCATGACGATAGGGTTGGCGGTAGAAAGAATAGAGATACTTTCTGGGTGCCACACCTGCTCTCTCCCGACTTCCGGGAAGGAGGAGATGGGGTTGACTTGGTGATTGGGTTATTGGTGCTCCAGCAATGGATTCTGGATTATGCCCATGTTGGGCTGTTGTTGTTGTTGTGGTTGTTGTTGTGACTGCTGTTGTAGTTGCTGGAACTATGGTCTAGGAGGAGGTCTCCTGGCTTTGAGAGTGGCGACGTATCGCATCATTTCATCCCAGTCAATTTCACCTTCATCATTTGTATCGTAGATGTAATCTTTAAACTGAAAGCAGTTCTCTACTGTGTGTCTTGGCTGCCTGTGATAGACGCAGTATCTGGAGGTATCAACATTCGGGGGCCACGCGAGCCTTTCCCTGGGTAGGATGAGTGTGTTTGAGGCCATGAGGGCGTTGAAAATATCTGCTAAAGTTTCTGACAATGGTGGGTAATAGGCTCTCTTGGGACCAATCGGCCTCCTTTGTTGCTGTGGGGGGCCATAATTCCCTGGGGGTGGAACTTGGTGGTACTGAGGTGGCGGTTGTTGTTGCTGGGGTCGGGGTTGTTGCTGGGGTTGAAGTGGTTGAGGCATATTGTTCTGGGGTGGAGGACGAGAGGGGAAAGGACCTTGTTGGAGGGGAAGTCGGGGCATTTGTGGAGGCCTTGGGTTGAGTGCATAGTTGGCGTTGTTGATTGCACTCACCTGCTCATTTGTCACAACCCCTTCTGTCGCTCCACTTGGGACACCAGTGCCTGTCTTTCTGACCACCTTGGGCTTCGGCGGCTCAAACATGTGCATAATGGGGGAGTCCTTTAACTGGGTCTAGATATACCGGGCCCTCTCATAGAGTTCCTCTATTGTGGTAAGCTTGTTCATGGCCAGGACATGTCTGAACTGTGGGGTGGCATTGGACACAATCATCTTTACTTGTTCAGGCTCTGAGAGGGTATCTTTTATCCTTTCTGCCAGGGACCTCCATCTGTCAGCATAGCGGACAAAATCTTCGTCGGGCTTCATTTTCTCGACCACTAGGTCGGTAATGGAAAGAGAGGGACCGACCCTATCCCGATATTTTTGCAAGAATCTTCTTTGCACCGTATCAAAGTTCTCGGCCTCACCGGGCTCCAAAGAATAGAACCACTCTAGCACAGAACCATCCAATGATCTCTGAAAGAGATATGCCAGGGATCTCTGGTCATTTTGCCAATAGGAGGATTCATACATGAAGTCCTTGAGGTGAATAAAGGGGTTGCCAGTGCCATTGTACCTGCGGTACGTAGGCATTTCGGAGGGAGGAAGATGGATCACCGGAAGGATTGGCAAAGCAACCTCCGGGGTGGATTTCACGTCCACCATTTTCTTTAAATTTTGAAATTGTTCGTCCATTCTATTGAACCTGTTGAGGAGCGATTGGGCAAGCTCATCGGGAGGTGAAGGTGGCACCTGCCACTGGGGAGGAAAATATCTCCCGGAGACTTGAGGAGGAAACCCCGAATGGGAGGGAGCTGCCGGGCAGCCGACAGTTGGCTCTGGCTGGAGCGGTGTGTGGGGAATAGCAGGGGTTTAATATTGTGAAGGGAATTGTAACGAGGGTGGTTGTTGGCTCGCCTGCCCTTGAAGCGAGGGAGACTGGATGGCTTGCGCCAGTGAGGGAGATGGGATGGCCTGCACCGACTCTTGGAGGGGTGCGATGGCTGGAGTTGACTCCTAGGGGGCGGGAGAAATAGATTTCCCTTTCAGAATGGCCTGGAAGGCCTGGAGCTACTCAGAGGTAAGCTCTGTGTTGGCGAGGACACCTAGCAAAGAGGAGATGTCCTGTGGTGGGGATGTGTCCCTTGCGGTAACCTCCACCTCACGTGAGGGCTCATAAGAAGGACCCGAGTCCATAGCATGGACTCGCGGCTCGACTAATTGACCACGGCCAGGGTGGTTCTCCTCAAAAGACTCGTGAGCCATGCTCAAAGTTCTTCTAGAACGTAAAAATATACACCAACAAACAGATAGCAAAAATTATCAAACAAGTGGATGCCTTTATGCCCTCTTTTTTTTGTTTTGATTTTAATATTTTTTTTATGTTTTTAACCAGATCTGATGTTCACACAAAAATAGGGACCCTAGTTAGTTTTTGTTTCACCGCCGTGTCTACTAGGGTCTCTCGTCTCACCACGAATGGGTCGACTAACTCCGGGGAACTTCAATGGTACAACCAGTCCAGTGAACGAAGAGGGAATCATTCGCTGTCGGGGACTTACGGAGGTCCCGGTGGAGGAGATTCTAGTCCGTCGAGAGGAATTCTCGAACGGAGAGTCCTTCCTTCACCGAGAGAGGGTGATCCTTAGAAAAGAAATAAAAATAATAATAAAAGGAAGGGGGATGTATGCAATGAAGTGCTGAACAGATATATAGAACATAAGAAAACAACAGAAACAACAAAGATATAATCAACACCCAATGAATTACAAGGGATTAGGGGTGAAGTGCACGAGGTGCACGAGGGATAAGAGCTGAAAGTGCTACCGTGAGCACAACTGGAGCGCGCGAGGGCGCAAGGGTGGAGGAGTACACGATGGTGCCGAAATTGCAAGGGTAACCGAGGGAAAGCAAAAGAGGTCCCACTGTGATCACCAATCTGTGAGCAACGTCACGCGGAATGCCGGAGGAGGCGAAGCGGAGCCCGCGGGCTCGTTTTGCTGCAACATAGAAAGAAGAGAGAAGAGGAGAGAGACCACCACGGGAGATTGCTCCGGCGGGACGTGCGGGACAGATGCTATGTAATAAGATATGAGGATTAAATGGCCATAGCGGGAAATGACTCTCCGCGACCTCGGGGGATGGGAAAAGTGCAAAATTTAAGTGACAGAAATTTAAACGGCCATTGCGGGAAATGACTCGCCGCGGCTTCAAGAATATAACAGATATAAGAAACACAGAATGTAAGTGACAGAAACTTAAACGGCCATTGCGGAAAATGACTTGCCGCGGCCTCGAGAATATAACAGATGTAAGAATAACACAGAATATTAATGACAGAAATTTAAACGGCCATTGCGGGAAATGACTCACCACGGCCTCGAGAATTTAGCAGATACATGAACAGCACGGAATATAAGTGACAGAAATTTAAACGGCCATTGCGGGAAATGACTCTCCGCAGCCTCGAGAATATAGCAGATATAAGAACAACACAGAATATAAATGATGGAAATTTAAACGGCCATTGAGGGAAATAACTCTCCGCGGTCTCGAGAATATGATGTGATTGCCAGGGGCTGGAGACCCCAAAATAAAGAAAGTGATCGCGCCTACCTCAAAAGCGAGAGATGGCGAGTTGCTTCTTCCTCTCCCTTCGGCCGGCCGATGGAGAGGGCTTTCCTTGGTTACCCTTGCAAAAGAAGAAGTAGAAAAATAACAGGTGGATCAGAAAAGATGGCAGTGTAGTATTAGTCCCTTGATGAAGAATAATGAAATCGTGGCAAGACACACACCTGGTTGGTGTTGTTTTTAAACCCTTCTCGGACACGAGTAGGAGGAAAATGCTATGATGAATGGGGGATCGGGCAAACGTGCATAAAAATGGATCTCCCTTATGAAAGGAGATGACGGATGACGGGATGTTGCATGCGATAGAAATGACAAAAGAGAAGGGGAGAGAATGGCTTATTGAAGGTGACAATGGCGGGATCCGGCGGAGCTTCGGCAGCGTGGGGATGATGTGGAAGCAGAACGGATGGAGCTAGTCTTCCTCTCGCGAGCGCGGGCACCCGTGAAGCCGGCAGAACCTCCCCCTGCAAAAGGCCCACGGGTTAGAAATGGGATCCGGCAGAGTCTCTCCTTCCTCTGTCGGATCTGAAGCCTTTTCCCTTCGAGGGAGGGGGTCCCCTATTTATAGAAGGAAAGTTGATTGGGGCATCCAGTCTCTTGGACGCCTCACTGTTGAGGCGTCCAGGAGCCTGGACGCCTCAATAAATAGTTTTTATATTTTTATATTTTTTATCTTAATATATTTATTGAGGCATCCAGGCTCTTAGACGCCTCAATGATGAGGCGTCTGGGGACCTGGACGCGCTCATTTTCACCCACCGAATCGTCGCCGAAAGCCGTAGACAGTGGGTAAAGCGAGTGGTTTCGAGGTGCACCCGTGACTCACGAGTGGGCGCGTCCAACTGACAGGACGTCGTTAAGTTTTGAATTTTTGCAAAACGTCAAATCGGTCGGCGGATCGGGCTTGTCCGGACCTGGATCATTGGGGCGTCCAGGCCCCTGGACGCCTCAAGATTGAGGCGTCCAGCCCCTTGGATGCCTCAAGCATTATATATTATTATTATTTTATTTATTTATTGATTGTGGCGTCCAGGAAAGTGGACGCCTCAAATAAGTCCTGCCAGACTCGTCCTGAAAGGTCATCGGCATCAAACCGTCAGACGTCTTCGAGTTCGGATTTTTTGGTACATCCGGTTGGTAGCGACGTCGTCCGCATGCCGTGTGATTTCCTGAGTGAGGGGGATTTTCTCAGATTCCGAAGAAGTGCCACACTCTGGGAAGAAGACCAAAGAAAAGGAAGCACTCTAGCGATTCGAAATGTGAAAGCCACTGCGGGGCGTCATATTGTAATATGAGATTTACTCAGGACGATGTCAAAAATAGCGTGTCTACGCCTGCCAAAATTCTATGCTTCTTTTATTTATGCTAAGTGCACACCTGCTGAAAGAGTCCCACTATGGGCTTCTCTTATTCATGTCAACTCTTTGATTAGTGGTCCATGGATTGTGGCTGGAGATTTTAACAGCATTATGGAAATTGATGAAAAGCTGGGGGGAAACATGCCTTGTTTAAGATCAATGACTGATTTTAAGGATTGTATAAATGACTGTGGTCTTATAGATGCTAGTTTTATGGGTTCCAAATACACTTGGCACAATCAACCATCTGGTGCCAAAGGCATATGGGCTAGAGTAGACAGGGTTCTCATCAATAATTCATGGATGAACTCTTTTCAAATTACTGTGAAACACCTGTCTAGAGAAGTTTCGGATCATGCTCCCATTCTAGTAAAATTGGCTCTCTAAAGTACCTTAAAAAGTAGATTTTACTTCCAGCAAATGTGGACAAAGCATGAACTCTTTCTTTAGGCTGTGGATCAATGCTAGAGAACCAGCCCATTAGCTTCCTCAGCTATTACTACTTTGTGCATTAAACTTAAATCATTGAGGTTTATGCTCCGGGATTGGAACAAGAATGTTTTTGGAAATGTTCATAAAAATTTGATGGAAGTTGAAGATCTAGTGCTAAAGGTTGAATACAGCTATGACCAGCAACCCTCTCCTAGTACTTTTTCAGCTCTTGAAAATGCTAAAAACATCCTCACAGGGAGAATTTTTTAGCAAGAAAGTTTCTGGAAACAAAAGTCTAGGATCCGTTGGCTAGAAGAAGGAGACAGAAACACAAAATTTTTTCATTTGACTGCTATGGCTAATAGAAGGAATAACAGCATCCCCCATCTCAGGACCTCCACTGGTGACCTTACCTCTAACAGACAGAAGATGAAGGACATTGCTGTTAGCCACTTTAAAGCTGCTTTCACCTCCCAATCTCACTATATTGACAATGACAGTATTAACTGCATTCCTCATATGGTGACCCAAGATGATAACAACTTCTTGAATGCTATTCCTACTGATATGGGAATCAAGGATGCAGTTTTCTATATGTCCCCAGACAGTGCCCTTGGCGCGGATGGCTTCACTGGGAGTTTCTTTCACAAGGCTTGGCCTATTATTGCTGATACTGTCATCAAGGCTATTCAGGAATTCTTCACTAAAAGAAAACCTCTCCCTAGGTGTTTCACTGCTACTATTATAGCCCTTATTCCTAAGAACAAGGATGCAAGTGATATTTTGGAGTACAGGCCTATCCGTTTATGTAACTTTTCTCGCAAGATCATTTCCAAAATTCTGAGCAACAGATTGTGCAGATTTCTACCTTCTCTCATCTCTATGGAGCAAACAACTTTTGTCAATGGAAGGCACATTATTGAGAATATTGCTTTAGCACAAAAAATGGTTCAAGAACTGGGCAGAAAAACTAGAGGCAGTAATGTCATCCTTAAGTTGGATATGGCAAAGGCATATGATAGAATTGAATGGGACTTTCTATTTACTGTATTGAAGAGGTTTGGTTTTGATAACCATTTCATCATTTTGATTGAAAATCTAACTACTAATTGTTGGTTTTCTATAGCATTAAATGGTGAGTCTGCTGGATTTTTTAAATCTTCCAGAGGCATCCGACAAGGTGACCCCATTGCCCCCTATCTTTTTATTCTGGCCCAAGAGACACTAAGCAGATTACTCAAGGATAATTTTGGGAAAGAGAAAGTGGGATGGTTTTCTGGCCCGAGGAGGTGCCCTCTCATCTCTCACCTTCTTTTTGCTGATGACACTTTAATATTTGCAAATGCCAATGTTGATCTATCAGGAACCTCATGAACACATTAAAAGCTTATGAGCAAGCTTCGGGGCAGCTGGTAAGTGTGAACAAGAGTGGTTATCTCATCCACCCTAATAGCAACCTAGCTCTTCAAAGAAGAATTGGCCATATTACTGGTTTTTATAGTCAAGCATTTCCATACAAATATTTGGGCTATCCTCTGGTCTTGAGCAGAGTTAAAAAAGTTTCCTTTGCTGGTATTATCACTACCATTCAGAAGCATATAAAGGGTTGGCAAGCTAGATTACTTTCACAGGGTGCCCGACTGATCTTAATTAAACATGTTCTGTCATCCATTCCCATCTATATCTTAGCATCCACCCCTCTTCATGTTGGCATTCATCAGCTTCTTGATAGGTCTTTTGCCAACTTCTTCTGGGGTTCCTCCAATTATGGTAACAGAAAACACTGGAGATCTTGGAAAACTTTCTGCAAACCTATTGCACAGGGTGGTCTTGGGATAATGTCTCTAAGACATATGGACCTTGCTCTGCGGGTAAAAATGCTTTGGAATGGTCTGCATTCTAACTCACTCTGGGCAGAATTTTTCAAGGCAAAATACATTCAAAATAGACATCTCACTGAGGTAAATTTCAAAGCCATGAAAGGTGTGAATAGAGGTAGCTGGATTAAAGCAAAATTAGTGATCCTACAAAACAAGAGGACAATCCTGGGTGATGGGGTTTTAACCAACTTTTGGAAGGATATTTGGCTGGGAAACAGAGAATTAGAAACCTATGCTTCCAGTGATAGTATACCTAATACAAATGTGACTATCAGGGATATTATATTGAATCCTAGTCAGGAGGATATTCAGGCTATGGTAACTTTTCTGCCAGCTGATATCAGAAGAGCTATATCACCGACCTTGTTGACTCCATATCCAGATCAGATTATATGGTCTCTATCAGGTAATGGGAACTACTCGGTTTCATCCACATATAGGAACATGATGCATTCTCAACCCTTACAGCTAATGGAGATTAATCCAAATTGGAATCGCATATGGTCTAAATGGATTCCAACCAAAATATCAATCCATATATGGAAGGTATTCTTCAACTGTCTGCCCACTGATCAGAATATTGAAGATTGTGGTATCCCTATTTGCTCTAAATCCAGATGCTGTCAGAACCATTTTGAAGAGAATAGTGACCATTTATTTACAAAGAGTGATTGGGCTATGGCCATTTGGTCTTTCTTTCAGTCTAAAGGATTGGAGATTGAGGGTAGAACAATCAGGGATTTAATTTCAACAGCTATACATATTGCTTCAGGTAAATCTCTTTTTGGCCTTTTCACTATTGTTGTGATGGGATACAGCTTGTGAGATGGACTGCTAGAAATGCTATAACTCATGAGGGTAAAGTCTCAATGCCACAGAACATGATACATAAAATTCTATCACAGGTTAAGCAAATTCTCATCCTTTCCAAGCTCCAGGAAGACAAATATGAAAGAAAGACAATTTTGTCTGCATGTGGTATTCAGTGTTCTACCAGCAATGGCCCAAGGGTTAAGCTCATTAAGTGGCAATTCCCACCATGGCCTTATCTAAAATTGAACACGGATGGTGCATCAAAGCATTCTGCAGTTTCAGGTGGTGGTGGAGTAATAAGGGATTTTCATGGTTCAATCATATTTCCTTATTCTCATTTCTATGATCAAGCTAGTAGTATGATGGCTGAAGCTAGAGCTCTCATGGATGGTCTAAAATATTTGAGAACTATCACATTTCATCCGAGCCAAATTGAGTGTGACTCACAAGTGCTGGTTCAAGTAATCAACAAGAAGATTCCATGCCCCTGGGAGATTCTCATATATGTTAGGCAAATTCGGATCCTTCTTTCAGCTAATGATTCAATTATTAATATCTTTCGTGAGACAAATAAGGTGGTAGATTCTTTGGCTAATCTAGCTTGCAATACAAAATGTAATCTTTTTTTTTCTTCTCAGTAGCAACTTCCTAGCTATATCAAAGGTGCTGCCCAGTTGGACAAGCTAGGAATGCCTAGCATCCGATTGATGTAATTCTTTATATCTTCCATTATTAATAAAAGTCACCTCCTAGATGTGCATTGGACCTCCCAATGTACCTAGGTAAGGTTTTTGATAAGAGAGAGAGAGAGAGAGAGAGAGAGAGAGGTGGGGGGGACAAGGTGGGGAGGGGAAATCTTCTACTGTGACATCGAGAGGCATGTCATCTACGGATGCATGGTCATCGTCGTTGTCAGACTCAGGTCCAGAGTAGTAGATCAGGGTGGGCTAGGGGGAGGGGCGGCCTCTGCTGGTAGTGGTGGGGAGTGGGGGTGTCATTGGTGGCAGTGTGGCAGACTCGGGTTTGGAGCAACAGATCAGGGTAAAATAGGGGGTCGGCAAGGCGGGGTGGGGCAAGGGTAGCAGCAGCGATGATAACATCATCATCTTTGTCAGACTCGTTTGGACCAGATCAGGGGAGAGTGGGGCAGGGCGACTAGGATTCACATTGAAGAAGAAGAAGAAGAAGAAGGAGAGAGAGAGAGAGAGAGAGGTGTGAGAGTCGAGGAGCATTGAATGCCAAGTTAACTCCTGGTTTTCTTGATGAAGCTCCTGACCTGGGTTTAGAACCCTAAGTTAACCCTCTATTATCCGAGATTAACTAAACCCATCTATCAAAGCATTCTGTAGGTTAACTCTTGGTTAACTATGGGGTAACCCTTGTTGGGAGAATGTTGTGCATGTATGGTACACGCATGATTCTCTGCCATAATCTGGTTTTGATGATGTCTGCCTATGAGTCACTATTGAGTCTATCCTGCACTTGATAACGTCAATATTCATACATTTCAGGTCAAAGTCAACTAAGCAAGAAAGATTAGGTCAAAGTCAACTGAGCAAGAAAAATTATGTCAAAGTCAACTGAGCAAGGGTCAAAGGTTAAGGTCAAGTTATGAAAAACTCAGTGAAGCTGAAAAAGGGCAGGTTGACAAATCTGACTGAGCATAGACTCAAGGTCGGTGCACCTTTCGCTAGCACAAGCCAAGGTCAGTGCACCTTTCGCTAGCATAAGCCAAGGTCGGTGCACCTTTCGTCGGTGCACCTTTCGCCAGCACAAGACCAAGGTCGGTGCACCTTTCGCTAGCACAAGCCAAGGTCGGTGCACCTTTCGCCAGCATAAGCACAAGGTCGGTGCACCTTTCGCCAGCACAGACCAAGGTCTGTGCACAGGTGCAAGTGAAGGTCGGTGCATGCCTGCTTTCAACACAGCAAGGTCGGTGTATGTTTTGCCCTCAACGCTACAAGGTCTGTGCACGTTGCTGAACTAAGGTCGGTGCACATGCTCAACGGAGGTCAGTGCACATTCATGTACTGAAGACTAAGGTCGGTGCACATCTGCATTTTAGCCTGTAAGGTCGGTGCACATGCTGAACTAAGGTCGGTGCACATTCATATATTGAAGACTAAGGTTGGTGCACATCTACATTTTAGCCTGTAAGGTTGGTGCACATGCTGAACTAAGGTCTGTGCACATTCATGTACTGAAGACTAAAGTTGGTGCACATCTGCATTTTAGCCTGTAAGGTCGGTGCACATGCTGAACTAAGGTCGGTGCACATTCATGTACTGAAGACTGAGGTCGGTGCACATCTGCATTTTAGCCTATGAGGTCGGTGCACATGCTGAACTAAGGTCGATGCACATTCATGCAGTGAAGAAGTCAGGTCAGTGCACATGCTGAAGACTTGCAACTAAAGTCGATGCACATCCCTTAGCATTGAACACTCAGGTCTGTGCACATATTGAAGATTTTACATTCAGATCGGTGCACATATGCAGTCAAGTCTGAAAGGTCGATGCACATATACAGTCTAGTCCACTAAGGTCTGTGCACATGCTGAACTAAGGTTAATGCATCTGGGCTCCCAGGGGCATTTTTAGCAAACCTGCAGCTTTTTCAGAAGAGGATCCAGAGACCAAAAATAGGAACCGCAAATGCCCAAAAACATGTCTTTTGAGGTCTGGAAGAGTTTCCTACGACTGACCACTATCCTCTCCATCATAAGGCTATAGTACAACCTTTTGGGAGAAGCTTTTCGGCAAAAATCAGATATAGGAAAGATCAGCTTTTATGCACTATACTTTTTGGTCATACCCAATCAGATTTCAGTCCAAGGAAGGGACCAAGGATAGAGGACTGTCATGGGTCAATCAGAAAAGGGCTCCTTGGATAGTCAACTATCCTTGTCATCATTGGCTTTCCATATCAATCCTTTTGGTCAATGAAAAAGTCAGGGACCAAATCTGGGAAAGGTCACATCTCATGGAAGCAACCTTTTTGTCTCCGCTCAATCAGATTTGTTGTTCCAGAGATCTCACAGGAGAGAAGGACATCCTTAGTGGTGCCAGCCAATGGAAGACAAGATACTGCAGATTTTCCTTGGAACCTGCTACACCAAATTTATTTGGAGGGAAAAACTTCTGCTAGAAAGATTTCTTGCGTCTACAAAAGGGGCAGCCCGTGTATGATGATGCGGCTGCTGAAACTATTACTGGAGAAAGAGAAAGTGCCATGCCATTGAGCATTCAAAGAAGAATATCTGTGAGGAAGAAAAGAACGAAAAGAAAGAGAGAGAGTAGCCCAGCCCTGGTTTGAGCTAAACCAGTGGTGAAAGAGGAAGAAGTAGTTGATGGGAGTGCAACCCCTCTTTGTAGCCAGCCGCAAGCTTATTAGAGCTTTCATTTTACTTTTCTAAACAATGTTTTAAGTGTGTGTTCGATGCTCTGTTTAGAGATCGGAAGTGAGTCCTTGGTTGTGTTCAGTCTTGTGTGTTCTTGGGAGTCTGTCCCAAGTGTGGTTGTTGCACTTGCAGCTTGGTGTTTGTTTGTTTTTGTGAGTGTGTGTGTGTGGGACTCGTTCCGTGTGTGTGCGTGCGGAGAGGATTTCATCCTCATGTGTGTGGAGGATTTCATCCTCATGTGTGGGTTGAGGACTTCATCCTCGTGTGTAGTTCTTGGGAGTATGTCCCAAGTGTGGTTACTACACTTGCAGCTTGGTGTTTGTTTGTTTTTGTTAGTGTGTGTGTGTGGGACTCGTCCCATGTGCGTGTGTGGAGAGGATTTCATCCTCGTGTGTGGGTTGAGGACTTCATCCTCGTGTGGAGAAAGCCTCACCGGATTTTGGTGAGGGGTGGATGTAGGTTACGGGGTTACAACCGAACCACCTTAAAAATCCCTGTGTAATAGGTTGTTTGTGTGCGATTGCTCATTATCCTTCACCCCCATTCACAGGTTCGTAGGTTGATTAAACGCATGCTATCTTACTGAACCGCGTATGCTTAAGTGTGTAGCAACCTTACCACTCAACACTAAGTTTCTGCAGCTCCCTCTTTAGGTGTTCCTACTAATTCCGCTGTGTACTATGTCTAAGCATCTCATGTGCATTATAGCCCATGATTGTTCCTTAATGTGGTAAGTTTCTTAATTGGGCATAGTTTTAGTAAGGATCTATTCAACCCCCCCTTTTAGATTCTGTTGCACCCTATCGGACCTAAAATTTGGTATCAGAGCCTAGCTCTGTCATTCTCAGATCCAACGATCTGTAGAGAGGATCCAAGTGCAACTCAATCATGCATTCCCCGGTTGATCAATTTTCAGTGCCTTCCCTTCCGATCTTCGATGGTTCTAATTTCAGTGATTGGCTTGGAAAAATGGATTATTACCAATGGTCCTTCCAGCCTACCAGCAAATAAAGCCAAATGGACTAATGAACACAAGTCCAGACATGCTGACAATGTCACTGCCTTGAACTTGATGAAAGCCGCAGTAGAGACCAATGCAACTCCATTTGTATTTGGTTACAGCTCAGTCAAAGAAGTCTTGGATGGCTTGATCAGCATCCACAAAAAGCAAGAGAAGTTCAACTACTTGATGGGGGACAATGATAACCAGCTAAGCACCCCGTCATCTCAGGTAAGCTCCGAACCTGAAGATTTTACATTTGATGAGCTCATGGATGCTTATGAGAATCTAGCTAAACAGTATAAGAAAATCAGATAAGAATATAAAAAACTGAGAAAGAGTCTTAAGAGCAATGTTCATGAATCTTCTTGTGAAATATGTGCCAAACTTGAAAAAGCAAATGAATGTATGATGTTTGATGTGGACATGCATAAGGAACAAATTGCTTCCTTAAGAGAGGAAAATGAAGCTCTTGTCACTAAGATCTCTAAACTTGAAGAAGATGAAAAAGGGCTTAGAAAAGAGATGGACTCAATGTCTGATGATCAGAAGTTCTTTGATGAACTAGTTGACAATGACAAGCTCATTGAGGAAAATGAGGAACTCCAGAGACAAATCAAAATCATAAAAGATAGGTTATCCATTCAGGAAAAAGGAAAGCACATCGATGAAAATAAATCTAAAAAATCACATGTGCTAGAACTTTAAATTGAAGATTATAAGGAAATGAATGGCCTATTGAAGAACACTCTCAATGCCTACGAGGCAGAGCTTGCTAGCTCTAAACTGCACATCTCATCTTTAAAGGAAGAGATCATAGATTTGAATAAATCCTTGTCTAAATTTGTGGACGGCACTGAAAATCTGGATAGACTTCTAAGAACTAAAGTAAACTTTCAGAAAGAGGGTCTTAGTTATGCTCCAGAAAATAAGAAATCCTTTAGAAATAAGACCTATACTCCTTTTGTTTCCAGCTCGAATGTGGCCAGCACCTCCAATATTCCTTCAACACAACCTGCCAATGCTGAAGCTCAACAACGGCCCTCTATTCAGAAAAACCAAAAATAGAACCTAGGTGGTGCGGACACCCGAGCAGTTGAGCGGCGCGACGCGCCGAGCCACCGGTACCGCACACGGAGTACGACGCGAGCCACCTCAGCATCCATCTGGCTCGGAGACAGCCTGGAGACGCCCCCTTGAGTCCCGGCATTTATCATATTTAGTTAGACTTTATGTGTGTGTAATTTGTGTTTATTTTGTTGTATTCGGTTTGCTATTTTGATTGTAAGAGGGGCTTATATGCAATTTGGACTCCGTGGGCCCCACGGGCCCCCCAGGCCCCATCCCATTGAGCCACCTCAGCCTAGGGTCCCATGTGGGGTCAGTCAACCTTCCACATGGAGGTTTCTAGAAGGGTGGGCCAAGTGGGGGACAAGTGACTTGGAAAGTCCAAGATGGCCACCCACCCCCCACCTACCAAGTCAAGCCCACTCCCCTTGGTCCAAGGGCCGCCCCCCCCCCCTAATTATTTATTGTATTTTGTGTGTGTGTGTCACACTCAATCTAGGCCACCCATTCCCATCCCATCCCTAGATCTAACGGTGGACAATGGATTTGAGATGTAACACATAAATACTTGTAATTTCCCATTTTGGAGAATTAATGCCATTTGAATCAAACAAATTCCAAGAGCAAGGGCTGGTGCGCCCCCCTCCTCTCTCCTCCCTCTCTCCCTTGAAGTTGTGAAGGCTTCCCTCTGGAGGTGTGACTCCTCCCCTTATCATTCCGGTCGTCGCCACCGCCGCCACGAGCCGCCATCGCATCATCGCCGAGATCGTCGGAGTTCTGCCTTCATCCGACCACAGCAGCTTCCACGAATTCTCTGTGTCAGCCACGAGCTCAGATCGACCTGGGAATTTTAGGGGATGCTCCAGATGTGTCAAGCACGTCCCAAAAATTTTGGTTGGTCATAAAGATGCCATTTGATATTTTTTAATGTTTGTCCAACCTTAATTTCTAGATCTGTCTGCTTGTTGTTTCAACTTCCACCCACCCTGTGTTTCAAGTTTTCGGACCTATTTCTGATTTTTTTTAGCTCTCCCAATTTTACTGAGAGTTCTGTCCATCAACCCCACCGTCCCCAAATTATCTTTCATTTTTGTGAGGCCATCCCATATTTTTTAAAAATCGATCTCAGAGATAGCTACAGTGCTGTCCACTTGTTCCCAGATCCGATCACCCTCCAGTAAACAAATCATAACAAATCACAGACACCTCCAATCAGTCCAAAACAAATATCCCCATCTTCCTTGTCCCAAATCCCATAACTGTGATGAAGAGCTCAAGAGCTGAATCAGAGGTTTACTAGGCGGTCAACGGTGGTTCTCAGACAAGTTCCCTGCAGATCTGAGATTTCGGTTACTGTACAACAGGGACTTGTAAATTCAATAAAGTTTTGATCCGTCCAGATCCAGCAGATCTCTCTGGGTCTAGATTGAAGCATTTGAAGAGAGCTTTCCAACGATAGCTCATGCGTCCCGATCCGACGTCGGGATTGATCGCAACGGCCGTTTTCGCCGGAGAGCGCGCCGGAAGACAGCAACCAAAATCCGTGGGTTATTAGTTCAAGAGTTGGGAATCGGGGCCGATCGACCCCCGATCGGTGTTCCCGGCCGACCGCTGTCCATGGAGGTGCGCCACCAGGGGTCCCCATCACAGCGGGTCCCACCCCCGCAGATCCGGAGGACAGCGCCATCCGTGGGCCCCGCGGGCCCGTAGAAGCTGCCGTTCGGAAAGCACGAAAACGCGGAGTTCGGCACCACCGGGCGACATCAAGATGCTGCCCGTCAACCCGAGTTGCGTGAATCCCAGACCCCACATGTGACCTTTTACCTCCCTGCGTGGAGTGGGTCGACTTAGTGTATTGCTGTAATAATTGTTAACCGGGAGTCCGTGATTCGGCCGGGGTTGTCTTCGCCACGCCGGGTGCGTGGAGGTAATGGTCCGAACCTCTTGGCGTTCATTTGCTTAGCTAGTATATGGTATTTTGCCGCTGCCGAGAGCGATAGGTACTAGCCCGTGTGTCCATGTCACTGCTGTAAGTGTGAGAGTGACCCATCCCGCGACTCGATCCGAGTCCGGAAGTGAGTCGACTACCCTTGAACTCTGCCGGTTCTTCAACCGCGCACGATCCACGTTTCCCTCGCTTGGGACGACGAGCGAGCTTGCGTGTTTGTTAGCGACGTATAACCCATAGAAGCTCTCCGTGTCGAGCTTAGTGTCTCTCCTATCATGTGTTGCTGGTCGTGTCCGCATCTAGAGTCCGAGGTCCATACCACGTAGAGTCGGTCCCCGTGTCCGTCCCGCATCACTAGGTCAGAAAAAGAAAGCCTTCAAACAAAAATAGAAAAATAACTTTATTTATATTGATATGCATGATGGGAAACATAATCCCATGCACCATGCCTCTCATAAATTGAATGTTCAGTGTTTCTATTGTGGTAAGCCTGGACATATTATGCGTAACTATTTTATCTTGAGGAATGATGAATCAAAAGCAGGTAAGATCAGGAGAAACAATGCAGGAAGCACTTGTTTCAACGGGATCTTATCCGAGTAAAAAGGGGATTTATTCTGGTTTATTTACGTGTCGATCAACCAATTAATTAACAGGTAATTAACTGACTGATTGACCGCGCAGGCGTGCCAGTCACGTAAGTGACAAGTTTATTATGCGCTCATTCTAACCCGTGTCGGGCGAGAGTGAGATTCGGTCGGGATCAGCAGTCCGCCATACCATAAAGGCTATGGCATTAATTACATCCCCGCAAGGAGGGAAAACCTTTGATTAATTGCCGAGATAATGGGCCGTCGAGGCCGGGAGAGAATGCAAAGGATGCGAATGATCATGCAAGATATTCTACAATGCATGGTTTATTAGGGCGGAACCCTTGGTACGTGGCGGATGACTTAAGTCCGAAGACCACCCTCACGCATAGCAGGAGCTTTCCGTCGGGCATGGCCCGACTTTCCGCTAATGCCATTTGATATACCTGGGGTCCGTGCAATTGGACATGCATTAACATGACATATATGTTTAAGCATAAAGCATGATGACGAAACCATAAAAATAACTAAATCAAGCTTAAACGAACCCTTTTCATTCATTTTTATCGATGACCGAGTTTATTTGGTTTCGTTATTGGAACTACAAATCACCCCGAAGGCGAGGAGAAAGTTAAAACGGCGCGACGACACGAATCGGGCTGAAACTGGCGTGGTACACGTAGGAAAAGAGCTTGAAACGGCGCGACAACCGTAGGAAAAGGCCTAAAACGGCGCCACAAAGCATAGGTGAAGAGGGGGGGTTAAAACGGCGCGGCAACCCTCTTTAGGGCGCGCCGTATTAAGGCGCGCCGGGTGCCGACGGCGCCGATTTAGCCCAATTTCAGGGAATCTGAGGTTTTATTAGTTATTTTTGGGTTTATTAAAAATGTTTTAAAGGATTTTAGAGCTTTATTGAGTCAATTGTCCGTCAGTTCGGCTCTAGGACTTCCGGAGGCCAAGTCACGGGCTCGCGCGAGGTTCGTACTCGAGCGTGGCGATTGTTCTGAATCGAGCCGATCTATTACGTTAATACTGTTGAGCGATTCATTAGATTATTCGAGCCAAAATTTCGGCAGCATCTCCCCATCCCAGAGATTATCGGGGAGAAACGGGGAATACTCACATGACGGAGCAAGAGCCGGGTGGAACAACGGCGGCCGGCAAACCCGAACGGATAGGAAAACCCTAGGGCTAGCCTACTAGGGGCACCAGGTTCGTGGGCGAGAGTGAATGAATGAGGCGACTCATTATGGAAGTGAAAACCCCGAGAGCTAGCCTGGGAGGGGCACGTAACCCGAGTCAACACAACGTTCGAATCGGGACGACCGGTAGAGGGAAGGAAACCCCGAGGGCTAGCCTACGAGGGGCGCGCAACCCACGACCACCACAAAGTCCATTAGGGACTATGGATTTGAGATGTCGAGATTAACCCGTTTACTGTTTACTCATTAATCCATAGGAGATTCGTCACTGCTGGACGGTCCCCTGTGGACAGAGTGTTATCACAATGGAACAGTGGGGAACGTTCCCCTCTCCCCGGTCACCGAATCTCCTTAAAAGAACGGTAACACGGTGCGGATGCAACTCATACTCAGTCGGCAAACTGATCATGATATCTATAGGTATATATATATATATATATATAGGGATTAGCAGGTTAACAGAGCGATCACCAAGGTAACGCTCGGAGGACAATGATGCGGAGAAGCCAAGCATCAAGCTTATAGGGGCGACCTCATCTCCTCCTGTTTATGATTAGAAACAGAAGGGGGGGCAAGAGGATAGGCCCAGGGTCGACCAGTAAGACATACATGCACACGTCTCTGGCGGCAAAGCCTTCGATACTCCATAAAAGAAAGAACCCCAGGGAGATGGGAAATTACTGTAGCCCATGGTGTACCAGGGCGTATTCGGCGTCGGAGAAGACGGGTACGGAGATGATATGCGCAGGGAAACGATTAAACGCACGGGCGGAGAGAAGATGAGTAACTGGGGAAGTTAGAGACGGTGCCGAGCACAACCACAGTTCATTCATCCTTTTTAAGCACAGTAAGTAGGGATGCACATATGCATATAACCCATTCCGGCACCGACAATGTTGCACGGTGCCGTCTCACTGGCCGCAAGAAGAAAACGTAGGGGGTAGAAGAAGAGATGATGCAGAGATGGAAAACAACGTTAATCCCCCTGCCTCATTAGTGCAGTCGTGCACGAAATTCATTCCACGAATAAGGAAAGCTGTACAAATTGCATACATCGACGCCGGCATTGCCGCTCGGTCGTCATTAACATCGAAGGAAAGAAGAGGTCACAGGGAGAGGTAGTGAGTAACAGAGATGATAAAAGGGGGGGGGGGGGGAGTAGGCTCATATCATCGCCTCTCCCCCCTCTCCCATTTACATTATGACGAAAGGGGAAAACCAAGCGAAGGGGGATCGGCCAGAAACCACGGCGACCCACCTAGACAGACGATGAAACAGAGGATCTTCTTCTTCGACGCCGGAGACTTCAGAAAGAACAGAGTGGAGGCTGCAGGAAAACTCTCAGGCAAAGATACTTCCTCCCCAAGAACCCTCGCACTCCTCGCTTTGATTGGTGGCCTCCAGCTCCTTCCCCCTTTTGCTATCTCTAGTGTCCCCGCAGTGGGTCGAACAAGTGTTGCTTTTATAGCAACAAGTTAATCCGGTGCCATGGAGGGCGCGCCGGATTAAGTGGCACCGGGGACAAATGCCCCCCAATCATTTTGGCGCGCTGGATTTGGAAGCGTCGGGTTAAGGGGCGCCGGCAACCTTTTGTGCACCGGTTTAGCTTGTTTGCCCGACGCGGGCTAGCCGATGGGTCCGGGGATGGTTCCGGAAGCCACCGTTAGCCGTTCCCCTCGTCGTGGTCCTTGAAAGACCTTAACGGGGCATTGACGAAGCTCTCAGCCCGATGAATGGCCTTAATCAGAACTTCGTATGTGTTTAGCTCGAGCACGCGGGTCTTGCTTTAGCGGCCGTCCGTTGGAGCCGAGCATCTTTTCTTTTCTTTTTTTCTTTGGTCTCATCTTTTGTTCGGCTTCCACCATTCTTTTTCTTCTTTTCTTTCTTTTCTTCTTTGTCGGCACAGGAGCACCCGATCAGAACTTACGACCTGCAGAAGTAGAAGTCAGGAAGTATTAGGAATATTTTCAGTGTCAACATGCATCCAACTATCGGAGGCCCTTTCCCAGTCCTTCCACTTATCAGGTATACATACCGCTCCGCCCACCCTTTGCGGTTGGACGTGGTACGGGAGACTGTGATGAAATGGTCGTGGGCACGACCCTTGAAATAGGCGAAATAGGTGTCGGACGGACAACTCTGGAGAAGGAAGAATTATCGGAATAGATCGACGCTCGGCTCCACCTCGGCTCCACCGACACTCTGTGGCATGCATAGACAAACCCACAGAGGATGCTGTAAGAATTGGGGGTTATTCCCCCAGGATTCTACCCATAGTGATGGAGGACGGACTCAATGAAAGGATGCACGGGAATACGGAGGCCCGCCTGGAAGGAGGCTACCGGAATCATGATCCCACCGGAAGGGTGACTCATTATGTCGTCTCCCACAGAGGGAAAAATGATGTCGTACTCAGGGGGAATTTGGAAGGCCTCCCGTAAGCCATGGAATACCCTATAGATCACCAGAAGAGGGGAACCAGGCCGACCAGTGCCCGCACCTAAGGTGCTCGGCATACCACCCCGACCTTGAGGCATCTCTTCCGAAGAGGAGGACTCGACGCTAAGGGTTCTCCTATGCGGAGGCATCGCTACCGAAGGAGAGAAGAGCAGAGAAAGAAGGATCCTCACCAGGCCAAGGGAGGAAGACGCCTACGATGGAGTGCGACGACCAGCAAGACATGGGTATGGCTTGCGAGAAATCTCGCAGCACTTCTTATAAACCCCCCACTACAGACCGACGGTTGCCCCTGAGGGTCAGGCGAAGGGACACCAGCCGCTACGGCAGTACTGCTACCGAGACCAGGTGCCCGTTCTGAGCCCACATCCCCAGAACTGGATAAGACACGGAGTCACCATTGCCAACGTGGCTTCTGCAATCGCCAGAGGCGCCTTGCACGCCAAGCAGGTCTCGAAGCTACCAACTCCCGCTGTACGAGGATATCGTCTTCGGATCACACCCTCCAGAAGAACCCTCTCTTAAGCTACTCTCAGTCCCCTACAAGTGCTCGGTAACTAAGAGTAGGGGGAAGTGAGGAGGGTAAATCTGGTGTGACCCAGGAACGGCCCAATAACGGGCAGTCCACTAAGATTCATGCGCGCTAAGCCCAGCCAAGAGGCGAGCGCCCACACTCAACCCAATAAGAAGAGGACCGGCCCAACAGAGCATCGGATTCCACGACGCACAATGGAGCCGGCTCAAGCGTGGTTCTCGCCGGAGGACACTCCGACGACCGACCGTTGTCCCTACGACATCGGCCTTGACCCCGTAACGGGCGAGCACGCGCCATGAGCGCCGTAAGACTCGCCCAAGGACCGACCGGCGCCGAGGCTATCGCCCTCCAACGGGAAACTCCCGCCAACATAGCGGGGGAACATTACTCTACTAAACAGACCCTTCAATATCAAGGGATGAGGCCCCTCGCTTCAGGACAACCCATATAAATGGGACATCGACAAGAGAGAAGAGCACAGTAGATCCTTCTACTAAACCCCATACTACTGTCCTCGGAGAATCCTCCTCTCGCACGGTCTTACCACCCAGCGAGTACTCTCCGAGGACCCGTTGGGAGCGGCGAGTAGGCGTGCGGAGGACCCATACGCCTCTCGGATCGTCTACTATGACCTCTATTCTTCTCTTACTTTGCTCTTCTCTATTGCTCATTAATCCCTTGCTGACTTAAGTATCGAAGGGTTGTCCCCTGGGGTAACACCCGGGGCTCCTTCTGACGTCTCTTTGGTTTCTTGGTGTTTGCAGGTCTCCACGGGCACGAGACGACTTTCCCAACAAATAAATAGAGAAGGTGGTACGTGGCCTAGGAACCATTTTTCTACCGCTACACCAATATTAATATATATTGATACGTTATATTCTAAAACAACGTATATCAAAATAAATACACTATATAAGAAACCTATATATCTGCTATCCTATTGTTTAAACGGCCAGCTTTTTTGATGCTAGAAATTATATATGATGTAGCTTTTTAATTAATCTTTCTTATTATTTTTTTAATTTCTGTTGGACATGTCCTTATTTTATATTTGGCCATTCAGTGAAAAAACAGTCTATAAGAGAGTGTTTGTTAACCGGGCACGATTAACGTAAGTGACTCCCGGAAGTCACTTGCACTAATCGACTCCGGTTAATGAATCTGTGAGTTAGTGATCGCTCTCTCTCTCGTCGGGTGCATTAATTTAATCAATTAACAAACACGCCCTTGAAAAATGCGACGTTGGGAATTGATCCAACCCAATTGCCCTGGTTAGATTTAGGTCCAGTTTGGACTTACCGCGATGTGAACTTGGGCTAGTAACGTTGTTGAGGCCCGTCTAATTGGCGGCACCAAAATGCAACAATGGTTCATCATTTCACCTCATTATCCCTCGTGGCCACGTGGGAGACCAGGTGAGGTGATTGAAATAGATTACGTACTCTGGATCTAATCCAGTCACGTATGTATGACTTCAAACTTAAATGTACCTCCACTGGATCATGATGCCTCCAGCTGTGGACCGAGTGAACTGTCCATCTTCTCAACTAGAGTCTTAATCAATTAAGGTTGCGTTTGGAAACGTTTTTGGATTGGCCAGATTATGGAATCGAATTTTACACATTTTTCAAAAAGATGTGAATTTTTTATTTAAAAATAATTATTTAATAATTTCATTTAGGAACGTACTCAAGTGTGAATGACTTTTTTATAAAATTGTCCAAAAGTCTCATTTAAATTTTAAATTCCATGGATATCACGATCCATTCACCAATTTTTAGAGATTTTATCACACTCCAATGATTAGAATCCATTATAATTCAGGAGGACCTATCTTACCAGTCCAATGAACGGACATCCTCTAATCTATCACAGGAGCCCAACTCTTTAAGTCCACTATACTATTTGAACGGCCCAACACGCCACCTACTCCGATACAGGCCCAACACAGAGTCCGTATCCACATGTTATATCTATTCTCTTTATCAAAATTCGTTTTTCACGTCTATCAATATGTCTAATAATTTATTTAGAAAGAATTATGTCACGTCAATAATTTTAATAATTAAAATTATTTTCACAATCTTTCTCAAACGAAGTAAGAGTCGTAAGACAGCGATTACACCTTTCCCCGTGTGATCAAAATAGCCTCGAAAGGCTTCCGGTCAACTCAAGCCACCGTCCTGCACCTCACCGGTCACCACTTTTTGCAAGAACCTTCTTCACTCATGCAATCCTGCTGCAAAGAGGAGGAAGAAGAAGAGACGACGGGCTACACGTTTCGCCCATCACCACCTACCTTTAGGGGGGAGGCGGGGCAGGGTAGTATACTCGCCCAATATTACGATCACGCATCACCCACCCCACCAATCATCGTACTCCACTTCACAGTTTAGGGGTCCTTCTGATGGGATTGGAAATTACTTTCGGGTTGTTGTTTGTTCTTCCAAAAAGACAAGCAATCAGCGGGAAAAAAGAATCCCATCATTACAAAAATGGTGAAGAAGCAGAAGCCCAGATTCCATTTCTTCCCGAGAAGACGTACGTGTCTCTCAACTATGGTGTTTCTTTTTCTTTAAAGATAATGGGGGACATCACGCGAGTGCCGTTGGTCAACTTTTGAATGAAATATGTTGTTCTATGATGATCCGAAAAGGGGACACTGCAAGTGGATATCACTGTATCTTCTGCGCAGTGCCAAAGGGTACGTGCTTTGACAATCAATGTGACTTCATTTATGACCGTCAATTTATAGCATGTTCATGATTTATTTATTTTTTTGTTGCAACACAATTTCTTCGTGTTCACTGAACACTGAAAACTTCTAACGGCTCTTAGAAGTACTTCGTTTGGTGTGGAGATAAAGGAGGGATAAACCCGAGGTATGTCTAGAAAAAAGGCAGGCTACTCAAATTTAAAGTTATTCCCATTATTACTACTTAAATTTGAAGATGAAGAGATCTATTTAGTATTAACTTGAAGTTTGGATTAAAGTGAATTTAGAGTTTGTTGACCAGATACATGACAACCCTAGGTGGGTGCAGGGAGATGAATTGGATTTTAAGAAAAATCAGCAATTTATGATCTATTTCGGCACCGTAAGAAAACTAACAACGAATGAAGTTAGATTATAAGTCAGATCACAACTATAAACAAATAGGGTATGACGATAAAAGAAGCACACGTACTAAGGGATAGACTTCTATAGTGGTTCATACTATGCTTTGAGACATACGTCCACTCTCCCCGCACTTGTGAGTTGTTTTTCATATTAAAAACAAACTTGCAAGCCACACACAAGAAACAAACAATGAAACGTGCCCCCGACACGGTGCTTAAAGCACCTACATACACAAGATGGTGAAGTGTACCCACACCCACAGAAGATACCAAAGAGTCTGAAAATACAAGCTTTTCAATGAAGACATAAAGAAAGATGAGGTAGAAGGGTAATAGCTCGATCGAAGCTTCATAAACCCATCGGATGAAATCACTGTGTAGAGCATGAGGAAGATGTCCAACAGCAACACTCCTTGAACCCCCTTTACACAGAGAAGCAACTTAAAGCAATAACGAGGCTTTGGCAATGTAGAGAAACCCTTGGAGCTCAAGAAAAATGCTATCTTTTACACCCTTGTAGCAACCCTTGAAGTGAGAAAATTATCTCTAGTTATCTTCTCTCGCACAAGCCCTTTGTCCTTGCCGAAGTCCAAGTATGTAAGGGTCGCTTTGTTAACGGAATAAGAGGTGAATATGGTGAGTTATTCCACTTTCTCACCCTTAACCGAGTTTGATAGCAGGAACAAGTTATCAATGGTCGATTAAAATTAAAGTTCTTAATATAAGAATAACTCATTCTACAATTTCTATAGAATGAGTTATTCCTAGAGTAAGAATAAATTATCAAACTGAAAAAGTGAAAAGTCAAGGAATAACTCATCCTAACTCATCTCATATAAGTTATCCTAATCTATTATCAAAGTAGACTTAAAGGATTCCAAATGTTCAATAACTTTGACCGGTCAAAATAAAAAATACAACTTTTGGTCGACCAAGTGAGCATTATTGGTTGACTAGTCCATTGGTAGACCAATCGATAGAGTATTGGTCGACCAATAGGTTCTGATATGAGATATAGCCTTTCAATGGAGTTATTGGCCGACCATTCCTTGAAGCTTTGGTTGACCAATCCCATCCCTAAGTAAATTTTTGTTAAGATTTATCTAAACCACTCCGCCTTTCTTCTCTTGATATTCTCCTCTAGTTTTACATTGGTTGATTTACATTCACACCATTAAGCTAACAAAATTAATTAGTTTTATTGATCAGGTTTTGAAATAATCAAAACAAGGGTCCAGAGAAGACAATCTTTTCCTTTTTTACGGTGACAAAATCTTTTATCAAAAACATCAAAGTAACACAATCACGCATGCATGCATCAATCACAATTTTTTTATTCACATAGTCATTCCATAAAGAATCAAGCTAAAGTCCATTCCATGTAATTCTCGTACCATCCATTCACATATGTTTTAAGACATAGTCACATTTAAGGCACACTCACAATCACTCTGCCTATTTGGCATCATCAAAGAGGATGGGAAGTGATAGATTGAGAGACAGAGCCACACAATAGAAGGCATCTTCACAATAATTAAATCAAGGCCAATGAGATATATGCCGTTACATTTTTTTTGGCACGAGTACCATAAAGCGCTCGAAGAAGCACAAATGTTTAACATGGACAAAGATGTTGCACTATATGCATGCCAATTACAACGAAAAATGCATAAGATGACTATATGTATGTTGAAGTAAACTTCACATTAACATAACCTACTGTCTATGCAACGTACTAGATAGGAGAGTGTTGGTCCACATTGCATCATACTCTTGAGCCATTCTTCAAGGACCTTGAGGTGGATTTCCAAAGAAGTAGTTCTAAATATCATTGAGCATTCTTGTTTGGTTGGTTTACTATTCTCGCATTTCCCCATGATGAATATAGAGCTCAAAAACATTTTGCATGAGTCGATCCGTTTGAATTTTCACACAAGATAGTTGCCCTTACATGCACTCAATGGTGCATGAATGGTCGGCAAAGGGATGATAGGGGGTATTTCAACTTGTGCCCCCCCCTCCCCCCGAGGTGCAACTTCTTGTTCCATGGGATGTTGCATCCCATGGTCTTCTTCCTTTTCTTGGTCATCTTCTTCTTCTTCATTTTCGTCATTTTTTTCATTTTCTTCCTCTTCTACTCAAGATTTGCAGACTCGGGTGTGGGATCGGATCGGCCAGTCGAAACTTGATCCAGATCGGTGGTATCGGCCGATCCGACCTATACCCGCAGTGATCTCACAGCGATCCCGTTTGGTTAGTTTCATATGTCCACAATTTTGTAGGGGGTTTTACATAAATATGATAGCTTTACCCTTTTCTTCCTTTGTAGCCTCGTTCACGGCGTAAAACCGAAAGAGGGACAGTAGCCCTCGTTCGTGGGGGAGCAGGAGGAGGACGTCGATGGGGCGGATGAGGGCCATGCTGATCCAATCGCGAGGATGAGGATGCACCGCCCTCGTTCTGTTGCTACGGCGACATCTACTATTGGTATGACCGTGGGGATGAGGAGGATGAGGATGACAAGGAGGATGTAGCACCTCAAAAATTTAAATAGAAAATAAATGATAATAACTATGTAATAGCCATAGAATAAAATTAGAGAATAAATAAAATTGATAACTGTACAGTGCTAGAATAAATCAAAGGGGCTTAAATATTAATTAGAAGGCTATAAATAATTCATTCAAAAGGATTAAAGCTCAATCATAAAGCTAAAATATAATGGGCCTCACTAGAGATACTAGTGGATAATTGAGTAAAGTGATATAGGATCGAACTCGACTTTGATACCGAGATAACAGTAGATAAATGAAATTTTAGAAAAAAATAAAATATATGTACAAAATTCTACTCTTAAGTGAATAAACACCCTAATGACCGGCCATACCAAATGAATAAGCTAAAACCCATGATAATTCTAACGAGTTTAATTCGTGGGCCTTAATAAAGGTTTAAGGCTTAACCCATGTTAATTTGCAAGAAGAAAAACCCAACCCAATGACATTAAGCTAAGAGTTATACTCATTGGGCTTTAAAAGAATAATGGGCCTTAATGATAAGTATTGAGCTTTTTCAAGAATATACATAAATACATAATGTTATTAAACCTGCGAACTTAACCCAAAATATCCCTAAACTAAATGGGCTAAGACACACACACACACACATATATATATATATATATATATAAACATACATGGGCTTTAACATAATACAATGGTTGGGCATCTAACGGAGCATGCATGCGAACGTAGATAACCCATTTAAACCCAACGTTGATAACCCCTGTGAACCCATGCCTGTTCGAAGTGATTGCATTAGGGTTTGGAATAAAAATGACAGGCGACGGTTGATTTAGTAAGAAGGAAAGAAACGTAAGGAGCTTACGACCCTTACTCCCAATTGATTTTCCACCCTCAATTAAGATCCTGTCTCTATATATACATCGATCCCTTTGTTGAATATGGGGAAGCTATTTATGCTGTGGGGGTTCGTGGGAAGGCTTTGCTGCGGTATCGTCGTGCCGTGCTGTTGCGTCTTCGTCGTCCTTTGCTTCCTCCTACTACTGTTTCTAACGAAGTCTGCTTCCTCCTGCACGTGGAAAAGCTATGTCTTCTTCCATCTGTTTCCTGTCAACCCGTTCGTCCTCTACTTCCTTTTTTTTTAAGCAACCTGAAAAGATAGATAATCTCTCAAACAAAATCACAACTAAATAACACGCTAGATGATAGCGCATGTAGATATTCTCATATACTTCTTGCTACTTGTTTCTCTTATTTATTGCGTGCAAAAATATAGATTTTCTTACTTAATTGATAATTATTATAGTCTTTAAAAATTGATATCTATTGAATCGTACTGATAAAAATAACGAAAAAGTATATTTTTATGATCCTTAGATTTTTCTCTAAATTTTCATATATTTACTTCCTTAAAAATTCTACCGGAATAAAGGTGACCCTATTTATTTTGCTAACACTTGTACCACCTTTGTCGGTGTTTATCTTTTTAACCTAATGTAATAAAATTATGATATTTCATGGTTAAACATTTTTAATTTTTCTCTTAATTATCATATATTTTATTTTATAAAATTCTCTTCAAATTTAAAGTGACACTATTCATACATGCAATACATAAAGAATGGACGACAATAGCTCTGTCGGCCATCCTTATAAAGTTTTTCCACTAACCTTATGAGCCACCATATTTGCTTTATACCCTTATTAATGCCCCATTCGTCTGTATTCTTTTGAAAATCTCATACATATACATAAAAATAAATATATAATAAAATAGAAATATTGAATAAGCGCCCTCCAAAAGAGGTGCTAATACTTGAAATTCTTGAAAAATATATATAACATGATGAAATCAAAATGGAATTAGCATCTGTCATATAGGCGTAGAATCTGAAAATATATATTAACATATAGTGAATAGAAAATAAATCAGCACCTTAACTGATGTCGCACATTTAAAATATTGCGCCTCTCCGAAGAGTCACAATTTCTAAAACTTTATTAATATTCTGGAATTTCATGAATGGACGTATAAACAGTGGGCGCTAATTTAAATAGCGACCACTACCAGGGCGCAGTTTCCTTGTGACAGTTTCTCACTCATGTTTTGATCCTCTGACCGCCGGATCTTGACACCACTGTCTCATATCCTAGACTCGGTCCTTATTTTACTTTCTATCGCTTACACCTCAACTCTCGGTGATGATTGGACCCTCCGCGGGATATTCTTTCCTTCGGATTGGTACTTTCTTCATTGAGACCTCCGTAAGACTCCGCTAACCTTTGATTCTCTCAAGGCAGTCGAGCTGGTTGTACCATCAAAACTATAGAAACCTTGTCTTGCCGTGTCACTCTGAAGAAACATGACACCCGGCCCTCATACAGCGCTGTTTTGGCGAGTCTACGAGAAATCAATCTCTGTCTGAATGTGCGACCAGTCCAGCGGGTGTTAATTGACTGAGCGACCGTCTAGATGGGCGCTATTTCCTCAAGCTTGTCCTGTTCACAAGAATAGGCGACCACTACAGTGGACGCTATTTTCTTAATTGATGGTTGTCCGGGTGAACGTCAATTACCCAGTTTTATAGATTGTCATGGTTCTTACGAGAGACTTGTCACTATGTCATACTTGTCCAAAGTTCTATTCCTGGAATCTCTATTTCGTGAATTTACCTTAATGTTCCTACATGCTTGATCCTCGTAATTCTTTGGCCATTATTTTAAGTGAAATTGGTCTAGACACAAAAGGGGCTATGGGTCCAAACAATTGATACTCAATGCCAGATAGATAAGTGACGGGGTCCGGATCTGATCCTTGGGGCGAGGCAAAGTCCAAGCGTGTACCGATATCATGATTGATCGGGTGGGGCATTGCACCAAAGATTACAAGATTGATCTACGACATTTCCACAAGTGATAGTCATTCTTCAATTGTTGAACTCCTAAGTGAGGTGGCCAATCTTATAAAGTGATAGTTACGTGAAAGCTCTAGTGAAAGTGAATGCTATAGTGAAGTGATTGTTATTATCCCCTCGTGAACGTTCTTGAATTACCTTATTGCAATTGCTTGTTATCTCGCCATGAATATCCTTGATATATTCACTAATCTATTTAATGTCTCCATATCTCTTGAAAGTATCTATCATCTGATTTACTCTTCTTTATAGTTTTGAGTTATCTCCGATTTATAAACTCGTGCCATTATAGTTCTCGATTATCATACACTTTTGCATGACCTGCATGTGCACGTTAAATTGTAATTACTTAAAGGTAGCTTGGAGCTTGAGATATTAAGACCTACTGAGCGTTCGCTCACCTAGTATTTTCCATGTTTTTCAGGTAATGACCTTAGTGACGACGAGACCGAACATGATGGGCATGGGCAAGAGTGTATAGTGCTTTGGCAACTTAGATGAACCTTGTCAAGTCCAGTTAGAGAGTTCATTGTAATTTTCTTTTATTGAGTCCTTTATTTTGGGTTCGACTTGTAATAAATTTACATTTGAAATAAAGTTATAATTTGTCCAATATTATATCTTGTCTTATGGCTATGCTCTGATTGATTCGACTGTTCAACTACCACGTTCCGAGCAAACGACACAATCCGCTGCTATCGGTTCGGGGTGACAGAAGATGGTATCAGAGCCCAGGCTTTCTAAATACCTAGGTCATTTTTGTGTCGTCCTTGCTAGTTACTCTATAGGAATCCCGTGAGATTTGGGTAGAGCTATGGGCTAACTAATAAAATGTGTTCCATCTACGCTAGATTAATGTCAAGATATAAGTAATCATTACTTAAAAACTTGTGTTGTAGGCTAAAATGGCCGCCGAGCGAGCTCAATGGAGAGAGATGCAACGCACCGTACAAGGATTAACATAAGACTTACAACAAGTTGCACAAGGGGGAGCACAACATGGTGTCGGAGATTCAAAAGATGAATCCCTCGAAATTTAGTGGGTCTACCGACCCGAACGTGGCTGAAGATTGGATACAGGAAATAGAGAGGACTTTCAAGGTTATGCAATGTACCGACCAAGAGAAGGTACATTTGGGGACTTATCAACTAGAAAAGGATGCTCGGGTATGGTGGCGATCAGTGGAAGCAATTTTTCCCAACGATCAAGTGACTTGGGATGAGTTCTTAGAACACTTCAATGAGAAATATTTCTCGGAGAGAATTCGTGAGAAGAAGGTGATGGAGTTTGCAACCTTGAAACAACGTAGTCTATCTGTAGTGGAGTACGAGGCGAAGTTTTCTAGATTGGCCTAGTATGCACCACACTTAGTCTGTACGGAGAAGATGAGAGCAAGGAGATTTATGAACGGTTTAAAAGTCGAGCTTATTCCTCAATTGACTCCACTCGAAATTCAAACTTACTCGGAGATGGTTAGAAGGCACAACTATTGGAAGATGCTATGGATATGATGGAACGAGTCAAGGGAAGAATTGCCAAGAAGAAGCTTACAAATGGATCCAAGAATGGGGAGCCCGTGAATGACAAGAAGAGGGGAAATGAAGGGAACAGTTTTCGGAAGGACAAGAAGCCTCAGAATGAAGACAAAAAAGTTGTTTCGGTCAAGGAGGAATGTGAACATTACGACAAAGGAAGACACAAACTGGAAGAGTGCTGGTACAAACTTGGAAAGTGAATCAGATGCGGGAGTGAAGAACATAAAATCGCTCGTTGTCCACTTATAAAGGAGAAGGCACCGCGGGAGAAACAACAAGGTGGACCGAAACAACATGGCAAACTACATGCATTGGAAGGCAACTCTAGATTGATCAGTTACGCGATTAGATATGGTAGTTTGGTACTTTAGCATGCTATGGGAATGGATCTAGTTAACATATATATTTTTTAACATGGTGACTTTACCCCACTGCTATGGAAAGAAAATCGTGTGAATTTAGAGATCAAATTCTTTTAAGTGGGGGAGGGTGTAGCACTCTAAAAATTTAAATAGAAAATAAATGATAATAACTATGTAATAGCCATAGAATAAAAATAGAGAATAATTTTTTTTATAATTGTACAGTGCTAGAATAAATCAAAGGGGCTTAAATATTAATTAGAAGGCTATAAATAATTCCTTCAAAAAGATTAAAGCCCAATCATAAAGCTAAAACTCAATGGGTCTCACTAGAGATACTAGTGGATAATTGAGTAAAGTGATATAGGATCGAACCCGACTCAGATACTGAGGCAATGGTAGATAAATGAAATTTTAGGAAAAATAAAATCTCTGTACAAAGTTCTACTCTTAAGTGAATAAAGACCCCAATGACCGGCCATACTAAATGAATAAGCTAAAACCCACTATAACTCTAACGAGTTTAATTAGTGGGCCTTAACAAAGGTTTAAGGCTTATAACCCATGTTAATTTGCAAGAAGAAAAACCCAGCCCAATGACATTAAGCTAAGAGTTATACTCAATGAGCTTTAAAAAGAATAATGGGCCTTAATGATAAGTAGTGGACTTTTCCAAGAATATACATAAATACATAATGTTATTAAGCTTGTGAACTTAACTCAAAATATCCTTAAACTAAATGGGCTAAGACACACACATATATATATATATATATTTATAAACATACATGGGCTTTAACATAATACAATGGTTGGGCATCTAACGGAGCATGCATGCCAACGTAGATAACCCATTTAAATCCATGTAAACCCAACGTTGATAACCCTTGTGAACCCATGCCTGTTCGAAGTGATTGCATTAGGGTTTGGAATAAAAACGGCAGGCGACTGTTGATTTAGTAAGAAGGAAAGAAACGTAAGGAGGTTACGACCCTTACTCTCAATTAGTTTTCCAACCTCAATTAAGATCCCGTCTCTATATATACATCGATCCCTTTGTTGAACACGGGGAAGCTATTTATGCTGTGGGGGTTTGTGGGAAGGCTCTGGTGTGGTGTCATCGTGCCATGCTGTTGTGTCTTCGTCGTCCTTTGCTTCCTCCTACTGCTGTTTCTAACGAAGTCTGCTTCCTCCTGCACGTGGAAAAGCTGTCTTCTTCCATCTGCTTCCTGTCAACCCTCGTCCTCTACTTCATTTTTTTTTTAACGACGTGCAAAGATAGATAATCTCTCAAACAAAATCACAACTAAATAGCATGCTAGATGATAGTGCATGTAGATATTCTCATGCACTTCTTGCTACTTGTTCCTCTTATTTATTGCATGCAAAAACGTGGATTTTCTTACTTAATTGATAATTACTACAGTCTTTAAAAATTGATATCTATTGAATCATGCTTATAAAAATAATGAAAAGTATATTTTTATGATCCTTAGATTTTTCTCTAAATTTTCATATATTTACTTCCTTAAAAACTCTATCGGAATAAAGGTGAGCCTGTTTATTTTGCTAACACCCGTATCACCTTTGCCGATTTTCATCTTTTTAACCTAACGTCATAAAATTATGATATTTCATGGTTAAACATCTTAGATTTTTCTCTTAATTGTCATATATTTTATTTTATAAAATTCTCTTTAAATTAAAAGTGACACTATTTATCCATGCAATCCATAAAGAATGGACGGCAAAGACGACAATAACTTTGTCGTCCATTCTTATAAATTTTTTCCACTAACCCTATGAGCCACCATATTTGCTTTATACCCTAATTAATGCCCCTTTCGTCTGTATTCTTATGAAAACCTCATACATATACATAAAAATAAATATATAATAAAATAAAAATATTGAATAAGCGCCCACTAAAAGAGATCATAATACTTGAAATTCCTGGAAAATATATAACATGATGAAATCAAAATGGAATTAGCGTCTATCATATAGGCGCAGAATCCGAAAATATATATTAACGTATAGTGAATAGAAAATAAATAAGCACCTTAACTAAAGTCGCACATTTAAAATATTGCACCTCTCCGAAGAGTCGCAATTTCTGAAAATTTATTAATATTCTGGAATTTCATGAATGGACGCGTAAATAGTGGGCGCTAATTTAAATAGCGACCACTGCCAGGGCACAATTTTCTTGTGACAGTTTCTCACTGATGTTTTGATCCTCTGACCGCCGGATCTTGACACCACTGTCTCATATCCGAGACTCAGCCCTTGTTTTGCTTTCTATCGCTTACACCTCAACTCTCGGTGATGATTGGAACCTCTGCGGGATATTCCTTCCTTCGTACTGATACTTTCTTTATTGAGACCTCCATAAGACTCCGCTAGCCTTTGATTCTCTCAAGGTAGTCGAGCTGGTTTGTACAACCAAAACTATAGAAACCTTGTCTTGCCGTGTCACTCTGAAGAAACATGACACCCGGCCCTCATAGAGCGCTGTTTTGGCGAGTCTGCGAGAAATCAATCTCTGTCTGAATGGGAGACCAGTCCAGTGGACGCTAATTTAATGAGCGACCGTCTAGATGGGCGCTATTTCCTCAAGCTTGTCCTGTTCACAGGAATATGTGACCACCGTAGTGGACGCTATTTTCTTTATTGATGGCTATCCAGGTGGATGTCAATTACCTAGTTTTACGGATTGTCATGGTTCTTACGAGAGGATTGCCACTATATATGTCATACTTGTCCAAAGTTTAATTCTTGGAATCTCTATTCCGTGAATCTACCTTAATATTTCTACATGCTTGATCCTTGGAATTCTTTAGCCATTATTTTAAGTGGAATTGGTCTAGACACAAAAAGGGCTATGGGTCCAAACAATTGATACCCAGTGCTAGATAGAAAAGTGACGAGGTCCAGATCTGATCCCGGGGGCGAGGCAAAGTCTAAACGTATACCGATATCATGATTGATCGGGTGTGGCATTGCACCAAAGATAGTAAGATTGATCTACGACATTTCCACAAGTGATAGTCATTCTTCAATTGTTGAACACCTAAGTGAAGTGGCCAATCTTATAAAGTGATAGTTACATGAAAGCTCTAGTGAAAGTGAATGCTATAGTGAAGTGATTGTTATTATCCCCTCGTGAACGTTCTTGAATTACCTTATTGTAATGTCTTGTTATCTCGCCATGAATATCCTTGATATATTCACTCGTCTATTTAATGTCTCCATATCTCTTGAAAGTATCTATCATCTGATTTACTCTTCTTTATAGTTTTGAGTTATCTCTGATTTATTAGCTCGTGCCATTATAGTTCTCGATTATCATACACTTTTGCATGACCTGCATGTGCACGTTAAATTGTAATTACTTAAAGCTAGTTTGGAGCTTGAGATATTAAGACCTACTGAGCGTTCGCTCACCTTGTGTTTTCCATATTTTTCAGGTAATGACCTTAGTGACGACGAGACCGAACATGATGGGCATGGGCAAGAGTGAAGAGTGCTTCGGCAACTTAGATGAACCTTGTCAAGTCCAGTTAGAGAGTTCATTGTAATTTTCTTTTATTGAGTCCTTTATTTTGGGTTTGACTTGTAATAAACTTACATTTGAAATAAAGTTATAATTTGTCCAATATTATATCTTATCTTATGGCTATGCTCTGATTGACTCGACTGTTCAACTGCCACGTTCCGAGCAAACGACATGTTCCGCTACTATCGGTTCGGAGCGTGACAGAGGAGGTACCAATGGTGGTGACGGTGGTGATGGTAAGTATTTTCCTCTTCGCCTTTGTCTTCATCGTCGTCATCATCTTCTTCTTCTCCTCCTCCTCCTTCTTCTTCTATCCTTCATCTTCATCTTCTTCTACTTCTTCTTCTTCGATCCTTCATCTTCTTCTTCAACCCTTCATCTTCTTTTTCTTCTTCGTCGTCGATCTTCTGCTTCTCCCCGCTTTAATTTTTTTTAAACCCCAGCATCAATCTAGATCGACCATGGGGATCGCCTAAAACCAGTTGGGATCGGGTGATCCAACCCGGTCCTAGTCGAGCCAAGTAGATCTCGACCAATCCGGCCACTCCCAATGAAGGATCGAGAAGGGTCGACTCGGGATTTGATCGGTACGCCCAAAAATCGATCAGATCGGTCGATCTGGCCTATATAGATCCGATTCTGCAAACTTGGCGTCTAATTCTTGTATTTAAACATGAGGGTGGAGATTCCTTTGTAATTCTCTATCGACAATTTGATACTTTATCTTGGAGAGAATATGATCATAGATATATGTTAGTGTTGGGTGTGCTACAGGCTAATTTTGGGTCGGGTAGACCCGATAGTTATACAATCTTGTTCATCATTAATAAAGTGATATTTGAGCGTAAATTTGTAATTGTATATTACTCTACGATGTCCCTAGGATATGTGGTTGTAAAGTCAATTCGAGATGGGATCTCGATTATGAGACTGACTTTACATGGACACATACCTTAAAACTGTTCTTGGTTGGAGGATAGTCACTCGGGGACTTTGATTACCTATTAAACCAGTACACATGATGTGTGCGTGAGCAGTCTCATGGTCACTGGTGCGGGACACCAACACATATGTGTTGGTGTACGTCTTGGGAGGATGTACACTGAACTGATCCGCTATTGGATCTTCAGATGGTTGATTATACCTAATGTCAACTGAAGATCCAATTGTCTCAATAGTATCGTTGGTCCTTTGACCTGAGACATTGATCGGATCTTACACGAGGAATGGAATGGTTTGATTCTTGGCTAAGTGACTTTAACCATAAGTCATGAATTGTCAAGTCATTAACCATTTTAAGATACGTGTGAAGATCATCAATGGTCAAGAGGGGATCGCTCACTGTCAGGTATATATCAGACAGTTAATGGGTCATGACACTGACGTTCCATTAAATTCCTGACCAGTGTCATGTAAGTTCATTTAGAACAGATGTCACACCCTTTAAGGACGTCGTGGTCGAATGGCACGATCATGGGGGTTTGACGGTTACCATACCCTCGATCGAACCAGACTCCTAGAAAGAGCGAGAGATTATGGCGATGTGGCAACTGTAGACTTACAGATACCAGATAGGGTGGTTTGAACCCGACGTCCTCTGAGATCACGTAGATTTGCTTGACCTAACGTGATCAAAGGTTTAGAATAAATTAAACTGTTATTCGGCTCTAGTAGAAGTGAATAATAAGTTTAATTTACTTCTGATTAGGAATTAGAAGTTAATGGACCTTAAACTAGAGTGACTATGGGCCTAGAGGATCACACACAATGGGTTCTCGGGTAACGGGATATTATTGTACAAATGTATATGTTAAAAGCCTTAAATCCTTTTTGGAAAGAAATATAAGAAGGGCTTAATACATATGTACAATAATATGAAAGGATATATAGATAATATTAGTTCGTAAGGGCTCTTTTAGAAAGAGCCTAGCCCTTATATATATGCATCATACGTAGGATGGCCTTCTTCTCCTCTTTTAGCCAAGCACTTCAAAGAAAGAAAGAAAGCTCCTCTTCTCTCCTCCCCTCTCCTCCCTCTTGCTCTCTCTCTCTTTCCCTAGTTGCTCTTTCGCTCTCTCAAAGGGGAAAAGCTTAGGGAAGAAGAAGAGATTTTTGGAGGATCCACGGCTTATGTGTGCGGGGGAAGGACGAGAGGATGCCGTCATTGCGCGAGGATTCTTGTGAATCAACTTTAGAGGCCGTACACTTGTGTGGTTCTACGTTCGAGAAAATTTACATCGGGCACTGCAGATAGTGTCGTTCCACGCAAGGTAAAAGATCTACAACCCGTTATTGGGGTTGGGTAATTTTATTGCATCGATTAGAGCATGGTTCTAGGATTCCTAATTAAAGGGCTTGGGTTCAGGGTTAAAAAATTTTATTATCTGCTGCATTGCCCGAACCAGGCTATTCGAATCTTTACAGTGGTATCAGAGTCAGGTTGCGCTCTTATCGATGCAATATCTCCGCATAGAATCATGTTTAGGGGCTATTTTAATGATCTTCAATTATTAAAATTGGATTATGGGATGCTGGGCATCCTTGTTTCTGGAAGAATAGAATCGCATTACAAGATGTTAGGCATTATTGTTTGCGAAGAGGAAGGGAACGGGATGCTGGGCATCCTTAGTTCCCAGCAAAAAAAAAAAAAACGCCGGCGGGCGCACAGGGCGCAGGGCTCACGCAGCCTGGCGGCGCCACGTGGCGGGTTCACGGGCCTGCCAGGCGGGTGCGCGCGGCCCACGAATCGGCATGAGCAACCGCGTACACGCAGGTTGACCCGCCCCGAATTTTTTTTTTAATTTTTTGTTGTTTTGTTGGTTAATTCTTCCACTTAATTTATTGTGCCATTAATATATATAAATATATATAGACAATTGGGCACATTAAATTAATCTACTTTTTTATCTCAAATGCTAATTATCCTTTCTCAATGAAAAATTTTAATCTTGAATGTTATTTAACTTTTGAATTTAGTTAGTTGGGATAATTATTACCTAATTCGAGATAAAAGAATAATAATTGAAGATTATCATGAGAAATTCAATTTTTCTAATTTTTAATTATTAGATAATTGTTAAATTCAAAATTTGAATTTTGTTGAAGATAATTATAGAAAATTCAAAATTCAAAATTTTTAATTATCAGATGATTATTAAATTCAAAATTTGAATTTTAGAAAATGATAATTGAGAATAATTGTATTATTTAAATTTACTTTCAAATGAAATTATTAGATAGTTAATTTGTATTTAAATTTAAATAATTAGCGTATTTAAATTTATTTTTATATTTAATTATTAGATAAGTAAATTTAAATTTAATATCTCAATTATCTGAATTATTTAAATTAGATTCAATATGCATGCCCCTATTATAAATGATGGTTCTATGTATGCTTTGCTTAATGTTGCCTTGAATTGACTTGCTTATGTATTTAATTTTTAGTTAATCCAACTTAAAATTTTAAAATTAAATAAAGTCAGCCTATTTTTGTTTACATATCCCACTTTTCAATCTAAATATAAGGATTATTTTAAAAAATAACCCTTGATTGATCTGCATGTGTGGGTTGACAAGTGATCATAGACATAGCTAATGTTACTGTTTGGGACCTGCGAGCCTCCCTTCTCTCTCTAGTGAAATTCCTATATACTTCTATCTCCCTTCGCAAGTTATACTCACCCTAAAGGCTTCTGGAATTTTATTGCCATGTAATTTAAATTTTACTGGCCTGCGTGCCAAGTAAAAGTTATAATTTATGCGATATCGGAGTTTGAAGGCGTGGAGCAGACCTTACAAGGACGATCTAGTTGCTTCGGAAGTGAGCCAGATGTCTTAGTAGCATTAGGCATAGGGTCCATGATCACTTGTGGTTTGATTTTTTTATTGGATGCATTTACTTTGTGCAAACTACTAGGTATGGTAAATATATTGGATATATTTATATTACCACCTAGGGTGAGATCAAGATATAATCAAATTTCCTCGCGCTTTAACTTTCGATCTGGTAAGCGTGGCTCTAGGAGTCGTCGTGGCCCTCCACCACTATGGGATGAATGAATGTCTTCATCTCATAGATTTATTGTGCTTTCCACAAGGTCCATGGGTTTGGGGGCATGATGCAACTCCAAGACTAGGCCTCAATGGGGTAAGGAATTAAACTTGACCTTGTTGTGCTTTCCACAAGGGTCGGGTCATGAACTCATTGTTATGTCGTAATGGTGGTAAGATCTAACCGAGAGTATCCTTTATTGTGCTTTTCACAAGGGGATGACTTCTCGGGGGCCGAATATCAGATATTGCATTGGATGCAAGTGCTTGTTGAGTGCCCTTGAGATGGTGTATGGCTTGTTGTGCTTTCCACAAGGTCATACCTTAGTCTCGTTGGGATTCCGACCCACTAGGACGATCTCGCTGATCTCCCGTTCTATATACTGAGGGTTATATAGTTCGATCAAAAAATAGTGGGACTAATTAAGATGAAAAATAACATCTAAGTTAGAATTTGAACATATGCTAAGTTATCTTTTATTTCGTATCCAGATTACGATGTCGTCGTCCAACCCCCTCCGTGGCATCTTGGATGCCAACAGACTGACTGGACCGAACTTCTCGGATTGGCTGCGTAATTTACGCATAGTCCTCACTGTCGAAAAAATAGCATGCGTATTGGACATGGTTCATTCTGAGCTAGCTCCCGATGCCGATGAGAGCGATTTAATGACTTATGTCAAATGGTTAGAAGATTCTTCCCTTGCCCAATGTTATATGCTGGCCTCTATGGCTCTTGAGCTGCAGAGGTAATTTGAAAAGAGTGATTGTAGAACCATACTTCTTAACCTACGCCAGCTCTTCGGGGAGTAGGGTAGGATTGAGAGGTATGATATCTCCAAGAAACTTTTCAGGACCTGGATGTCAGAGGGTGCTTCAGTATAGGCTAATATACTGAAAATGATGGAGTGGATTGAGAGACTCAATGCACTGGGGTTCAAGTTAGATCTTGAACTGTGCATTGATCATATTCTCCAGTCATTTCCCGACTCCTTTTCTGCCTACATCATAAACTTCAGCATGAATAGGATTGAAGCAACTCTCCCAGAGCTGCTTAACATGTTGAAAAGTGCTGAAGGGACTATTTAGAAAGATAAATCATCTTCTGTAATGATTGTTGGCCGGGCCAACAAGAAAAGGAAGGCCACCCAGATATCCACCAAAGGTGACAAAGGGAAGGGAAAGAAGAAGGTCAAGGGTAAGGAAGTGGCCAAAGGTAACAAAGGAAAGAGCAAGAAGAATGAAAAGGAAGATACGTATTTTCGATGCGGGGAAATAGAGCATTGGAAAAGGAATTACAAGGTAATTCTAAATGAAGGTATTTTTTTCATAGACCTTAATTTGTCATATATGAAATCCACATCATGGGTATTGGATGCTGGATGTGCATCTCATATCTGCAACTCTTTGCAGGTGATGGCAAATAGAAGGCAGTTGGGCAAAAATGAGATTGAGCTGCGGATGGAAAATGGAGCTTTGGTTGCTGTCAAAGCTGTCGGGACTACATGCCTTAGTTTACCTTCAGGAGTCATTTTGGAGCTGAGTGACTGTTATTATGTTCCTAATATCATAAATAACATTATTTCAATCCCTAGCTTGTATAATATTGGATATACATTGACTTTTAATAGCACTTGATGCTCTATAAAGAATAATGGTTTGGTGATAGCCAATGGTTCATTAGTCAATGGTCTTTATGTATTAGATACATGCTCTAATGTTTTGCATATTTTCACTGCTAATGAAGTGAATTCTGTATATCTCTGGCATTATAGGCTTGGTCATGTAGGTGAAAAGAGAGTCTCTCACTTACACTCAAATGGGTATTTGAATTCATTCGAATACAAGCCATTTGACACCTGTGAGTCTTGTCTCATGGGGAAGATGACCAAGACTCCCTTTAGTGGACATGGTGAGAGGGCTGCTGACCTTCTCGAGCTCATACACTCGGATGTGTGTAGACCCATGTCCATAGAAGCAAAAGGGGGTCACCTCTATTCCATCTCTTTTATTGATGATCGACTTCTCGAGATATGGCTATGTGTATTTAATAAGGCATAAATCACAAACCTTTGAGAAGTTTAAGAATACAAGAATGAAGTAAAGAAATAGACTGGCAAGAGTATTAAGGCTCTTCGATCAAATCGAGGAAAATATCTTAGCCATGAATTCACTTCTTATCTTAAAGACAATAGAATTGTTTCTCAGTGGATTCCACCGTATACACCACAGCATAATGGTGTATCCAAAAGGAGAAACATGACCTTGTTAGATATGGTCTGATCCATGATGTCCATGTCAACACTACACTACAAGAAAAAGTGGCTATAGCGACCGAATTAGAGACCGATTAAATCGGTCGCTAGTCGGTCCCAAATAGAGACCAATTCGGCGACCGAAATAATCGGTCGCATATCTGAGACCGTTTTGGCGACCGAATTTATTTCGGTCTCCAATCGGTCGCTATATTTAGCTCGAATTTATTCCGGTCTCTTTTTTTTCAAAATCGACCGAATTGGAGACCGATGTTGCGACCGAATATATTTCGGTCTCTAATCGGTCGCTGATATGACTGCATTTACCCCTCGACCATCTCCCCCCTGCATTGATAACCCTTCCTCCACCGGAGCTCTCCCCTCCCCCTCCGGCCCCCTCGCCCTCCCCCCCCCCCCTCTGCCTTGCGGCCACGGGCGTGGCGAGCGGCGTGGTGGTGGACGGACGCCGGAGCTCGCTGTCTCGGCCAGCCCCGCACCATCCTCGCCGTCGACCTCGTCGGTCCCCGTCGTCCTCGTCGTCACCCTCCTCGGTCTGGTAAGTCCTCTCCCTCTCGATCTCCCCCCCCTCTCCTCTCCCTCCAGCCCCGCGCCTCTCTCCCCCCCCCTCTCCCTCCCCGCCGGCCATCGACCATGCCCTATTTCTCATTTTTTTTCTTCTTGGAGGGGTTCCAGTGAGGGGGGTTTCGGTGGGAGGGGGTGGCGGGGGAGGTTGGTCTGGGAGGGGGGGTGGAGCTCGGGTGAGGGGGAGGGGGCTCCGCAGGGGAGGGGGAGGGGGCTGCGCAGGGGAGGGGGAGGGGCTCCGGTGGAGGGGAGGGGGCTCCGCAGGGGTGAGGGGGAGGGGGCTCCGGTGGACGGGAGGGGGCTGCGCAGGGGGAGGGGCTCCGGTGGGGTGAGGGGGAGGGGGCTCCGGTGGAGGGGAGGGGGCTGCGCAGGGGGAGGGGCTCCGGTGGAGGGGGGGCTGCGCAGGGGGATGGGCTCCGGTGGAGGGGAGGGGGCTCCGCAGGGGTGAGGGGGAGGGGGCTCCGGTGGAGGGGAGGGGGTTGCGCAGGGGGAGGGGCTCCGGTGGAGGGGGGGCTGCGCAGGGGGAGGGGCTCCGGTGGAGGGGGAGGGGCTCCGGTGGAGGGGCTCCGGGGGAGGGGCTATGCTCGTGCAATGAACCTGATTTATTTAAGACTCTTGAGATGGTGTCCACATATCATTTGTTCTCCTGTAAAATAGTGTGAAATATTATAAGATTATCTTTTTAGTTTGTCCGGTCCGTTATTAATGTTCTGGCTTCAATATGCAGTCCATTTATTGTGTCATGTATTTTCCCCAATTCTTATTTTTCGATTTAAAACTGTAGCAAACCCAAAATCCAAGAACTTGAGAACCAACAAATCCAAACATTGGATTATGAGAATTTTAAAGCAAAGGTACAAGATGAACTCTACATATGACCCCATCATTCTTATGAGAACCAAAAATAGTGTAAAAATTCAACAGATGTAATACGTGTCACTAGAGTTTTATTTAAAGACTGAGGCTTAAATAATCATTCCATGGCCTCTTTTTCTATCTGCGTTCTCAAACGCAATCTTAACGTTTGAAGGCACTTTGTCACGACCCGCAAGCGATGGACTAATTTCGTAGGGCCACTTTGATAAAGAAGTAAATCCGATTACGATAGATTAATTAGGGTGAGACGAGTTATTCTTATTTAGTTCGTTTTTTTTTCTTAATCGGAGTCGGTTAGAGATAAAGTTAGGGTATGTGAATTCTTAAAAAGGGGTGAAATAAATCACCCGAGGTGGGTTAGGAGTGGGTCAGTCGGGGTGATATACCCGCCCCTAATTCACTCCAAAAATATCTCGGAGATGACAATCAAATATTACACTAGAGAATCTTAATCATGCCAATGGACAATACTATCACTCTCCAGATCAAATATTCCTGAGCTGTCAACACTTTATTCAAGGAGAAATTCATGGGTAATCTATGTTTTATTCAAGGTCCCTTACCAACTCAGTTTCTGTTTTAATCCGAATTATTTGCCGACTCCTCGTGTCATTTCGGCACAATTTTCTCATTTACGAAGAGAAAATGGCATCTTGTTACCCACAGAGAAAAAAAAAAGCAAGACAAATGCCATCCAAAAATCTGAGACACACTGATCAGCACTTGAAAATGGAACACCTAAAGACAAAAAGATGGAGGGACATACAAGCAGTTTGGAACCAAAGGTTTACCTGTTGCAAGGTACTCAGGAGCAGCATATCCGTATGTTCCCATGACCCTAGTTGACACATGGCTCTTGTTACCAGTTGGTCCATCTTTTGCCAAGCCAAAGTCGGAAAGCTTGGCATTATAATTTTGTAGGTTTGCAAAGAAGGGATTTGAGAGGCAGAACATCATGACGGGGAACGTTAATCAAGAAAACATATCATCCATCAACTATAAGACAAGGGTCTCCACTTACTGAATCAAGAAGCACATTTGATGTCTTAAAATCCCGATATATAACCTTTGTTTCAGCACCATGCAGAAAGGCCAGCCCCTTTGCGGCTCCAAGAGCAACCTTCATCCTAAGGTTCCAGGAGAGAGGCTGGAAGTATGAACCCCCTGCAGAATCGACATTGTGGGGTTCAAAAACTGATTCAAAAGAACTACGTAGGTAACCATTGGGTAAAAGGTGAGGCCACTGCGCATTGCAATTTTTTTTCTTTAAGAAAACAGGTGCCTAAATGAGTCAGCAAACCAAACGGTGCAGAGAATAATCGAAACAGACATACTCCTAAAAAGATGGTTCTCCAGGCTTCCCCGTGGCATGAACTCATACACCAGCAGCCGGTGGTCATCCTCCAAACAGTACCCTATCAAACTCATAAGGTTGGGATGGTACAGCCGACCAAGAAAATTAACTGAATGTGTTGGATGTTACAATAAAATTCATGTTTTCATTGTGTACATGTATTGTCAATTTCACATGTTATTGCTATGTTTTTAGAATGTGTTAGTATCTTGTCAATATTTAATTAGTTGGGTGTTGTATGTTAGCTGAGATGCGTGGGTGCAACCTAACATTGCACGTATCTTAGGAGAGCGTGTTAAGCCCGTGTCAATCAATCTACCCGTTCAAGACTTTGGGATTGATGTGCACGTTCTCATTTTGAATGATGAGAATGTGTATATCTAACTCAAAGTCTTGAATTGTCCCGTTTGGACAGTCTGTGAATGTTTGATCGCACTTAGGTGGTTAATTACTATATGTGTTTGTGTTGTTTGTTAAAAATTTTGGCTGGATGCGTCTTCTCATTCCTCTCTGATATACCTTTATTGATTTTGATTATTTTCTTAACCACTTATTAGTAAGTGTTTAAGAAAATTTCTTAATCAATAAATATTTTGTGGTATATCGGAGAGGTGTGAGGAGATGCTGCCGAAATTTTTAGCAAATAACACAACACATATAGTAATTAATCGTGCGATCAAACCTTCACAGATGGGTTAAAAAGTGAAAATCTAAATGATATTTCCTTCCTATTTAAAATGGCAGAGATGGACGATGTGAGGAAAGGGTTGGAGTTTTTATTTTGTTAAACATGTTAAAGTTTTGTGTGTTTACATTTCATTTGCATAGGGAAAATGTCTGAAGATCGTTCATGGATGTACCGTAGAGTAGTTAAAATTTGAAATACCGGTCGGATGGCCGTGCCGGTCATTCCAATACGACTTGTGATCGGCGGCGAAGAACAGGGACGAGAAGCCGGCGGCGGCGGATGCGTCGGGTGGTTCTTCCGCCAAGAGGTCTGCTATCCCTGGATTTTTTTTATTTGGTTTTTTTGGAGTTTCGTTTCTTTGATTAGTTTTGTTGCGTGCATAAGGGGAGTGCATGGTCCCGCTTGATTAATAAGATAAGATTGTCAGAGGTTTGAGGTGCGGAAGAAGTGCTTAGCACGTTTCTTTGGCAGGTTGCTGTCAGTCTCTGACTAAATCGTACGTGCGTCATACTGGAATTGGAAGCTAGTAACATATATTCTGATCAATGAAGGTGTGAATAGAAAAATGGGAATTGCTTGCACGACCGGATTTTTATTGCTATAAGAATGGTTAACGTTCTTCACCTTTCTTTCTTGTTCTTTTCCTCCCGGAAGGGTTCTGTAATTCTAATGCCTGCTCTTGAAGTCTACTTTTCTCATCTCTTGGAGACATGATGATAGATATAGAGATGTTTAGATATTGGATACCTGCTGGAATATTGCTGCAAATTATGAAATGTACCCCTCCGTTAAATTATAGTAATATAGATGATTAGACATTGGATTGTTATGAACTTCACATGCTTAGCCATTAACTTAAGATTGCTAAATTTTGCTCCTCGGTTTAGTATAAATTTGTACCACAAGCACTCAACCTACCATAAGCATTCGACTCAACTCTCAAAAGGTTTGCAGGGATGCCACTGCTCTGTTTATACAGAAGCTCGTTGTTAATTCTATTCTGCCGTTTGATATAGTCCTACTGAAAGGCGAAAGCACCCCTAATAGCTCCACAAATGGCATTATGTGCATGGAGAGCGATCATGTCAAGCTTTACTCATTGGTGTCTGATTTATTGAGGAGTTATCATCAAGTGTGTCGGCATTATTTGTAGACTTAAATGACACAATTCCATGATGATTGCTTTGTGTAGATCCAATTAAACTGTCAATGTGTGATGATTGCTTTGTAGATTCAAACAGACTGGTTTTATATGCATCAACGCATGGGAGTATGCTATCCATTCTGAACCAGTTAAACTTCCCTATCACTTTGGATCGATCATCATTATCCCTTCTTTCTGACTACACGGATTAACTATTGGTTTTCCAATATTTTGGTTTGCTATTTATCAATGAGTAATTCAATGCGATTTAGCTCCACCACTGTTTCCCAATGATGATGCGAAGGTGATTCTGATCATCTGAGGCATTTCAGTATGGGCTGCTGTTACTATATTCCAATACGACCGGGGAGATGAAAGTGACTTGTCAGAACTGACGGAATCCAAATCGGATGCCCGGTTTGAGCTCGGCGCTCAAACTTCATTTTTAAAATACACTTAGTTCAAATGAACTGTTAGGACGGGTCCGGGGGTCTAAAATTCGAAATACCGGTCGGATGGCCGTGCCGATCATTCCAATACGACCGGGGAGATGAAAGTGACTTGTCAGAACTGACGGAATCCAAATCGGATGCCCGGTTTGAGCTCGGCGCTCAAACTTCATTTTTAAAATACACTTAGTTCAAATGAACTGTTAGGACGGGGCATTTGGTTCTAAAATCTGAAATACCGGTCGGATGGCCGTGCCGATCATTCCAATACGACCGGGGATATGAAAGTGACTTGTCAGAACTGACGGAATCCAAATCGGATGCCCGGTTTGAGCTCGGCGCTCAAACTTCATTTTTAAAATACACTTAGTTCAAATGAACTGTTAGGACGGGGCATTTGGTTCTAAAATCTGAAATACCGGTCGGATGGCCGTGCCGATCATTCCAATACGACCGGGGATATGAAAGTGACTTGTCAGAACTGACGGAATCCAAATCGGATGCCCGGTTTGAGCTCGGCGCTCAAACTTCATTTTTAAAATACACTTAGTTCAAATGAACTGTTAGGACGGGTCCGGGGGTCTAAAATTCGAAATACCGGTCGGATGGCCGTGCCGATCATTCCAATACGACCGGGGAGATGAAAGTGACTTGTCAGAACTGACGGAATCCAAATCGGATGCCCGGTTTGAGCTCGGCGCTCAAACTTCATTTTTAAAATACACTTAGTTCAAATGAACTGTTAGGACGGGGCATTTGGTTCTAAAATCTGAAATACCGGTCGGATGGTCGTGCCGATCATTCCAATACGACCGGGGAGATGAAAGTGACTTGTCAGAACTGACGGAATCCAAATCGGATGCCCGGTTTGAGCTCGGCGCTCAAACTTCATTTTTAAAATACACTTAGTTCAAATGAACTGTTAGGACGGGTCCGGGGGTCTAAAATTCGAAATACCGGTCGGATGGCCGTGCCGATCATTCCAATACGACCGGGGAGATGAAAGTGACTTGTCAGAACTGACGGAATCCAAATCGGATGCCCGGTTTGAGCTCGGCGCTCAAACTTCATTTTTAAAATACACTTAGTTCAAATGAACTGTTAGGACGGGGCATTTGGTTCTAAAATCTGAAATACCGGTCGGATGGCCGTGCCGATCATTCCAATACGACCGGGGAGATGAAAGTGACTTGTCAGAACTGACGGAATCCAAATCGGATGCCCGGTTTGAGCTCGGCGCTCAAACTTCATTTTTAAAATACACTTAGTTCAAATGAACTGTTAGGACGGGTCCGGGGGTCTAAAATTTGAAATACCGGTCGGATGGCCGTGCCGATCATTCCAATACGACCGGGGAGATGAAAGTGACTTGTCAGAACTGACGGAATCCAAATCGGATGCCCGGTTTGAGCTCGGCGCTCAAACTTCATTTTTAAAATACAAGATGAAATTTGAACTTATATTGTGTGTGTGTATTTATATATATGAAAATGAGCTGGCTTAAACTATTGGCATACTCTTGTTAATGCTTGATTTCTTTATTAAGTCTTGTTAATGCTTGATTTCTTTATTAAGGATTTGATTATAATTTTTTTAAATGATATACAGGATCATCCGTCGCGAGATGTTGGACGAGACGACGACCAGGATGATGTTGGACGAGACGACGACCAGGATGAGACATATGTGGAGGATTTGTGATTTTATTTTAGTTGTGTATGTTGTCATTTTATTATTATGGATGTATGATTAATTTGTGATTTTATTTTAATTGTGTGTAATTTGAGGTTCGTGGAGATTGTGATCCGTGTAGTTGATTTATTATTGTTTTATGAAATTGTTATTTATCAGGTGTTTGTATGTGATGAATTTGAGATTTGTCGATATTGTTGTCTGTGTAGTTGATTTTATATTTATGTTATGAATTTGTTATTTATCAGGTAATTTATTTATCAGTTTAAATAAATTTTTAAAAAAAAATAATGCAAAATTAGCGACCGCATGGAGACTGAATTGCGACCGAATAGCGACTATACGTTATATTTCTTTTATTAAATAATTATACTTGGCGACCGACTGGCGACCGAATTGAGACCGAATAAATCCGATAGGTTAATTTTATTTTTAAAAATACAACATAATTAGAGACCGAATAGCGACCGAATTGAGACCGACTTAATTAGCGACCGATCAGGCGACCGATTATAATCGGTCTCTGGTAACGACTGATACTGCGACCGAATTATGTCGGTCGCTATATAGCGACTAGTATATAGCGACCGACATATTCGGTCGCTAGATAGTCTCTGTTCGGTCGCAATGCAGATTTGCGACCGATCTAAGACTGAATAGCGACCGCTAGGTCGGTCGCTATCCGCGATTTTTCTTGTAGTGCTACCCTTGTCATTCTGGGGCTATGCCTTAGAGACTGCAACCTATTTGCTGAATAGGATCTCAAGTAAATCTATTCCTTCTATACTATATGAGATATGGAAGGGCAGAAAACTAAATTTTAATCACATTAAAATTTGGGGGTGTCCTGCCCATGTGAAGAGGAACGATTACGATAAGCTTGAGTCTAGAACTGATAAGTGCAGATTTGTGGGATATCTAAAGGAGATATTTGGATATTATTTCTATCACCCCTCTGAGCAAAGGGTCTTAGTGGCTAAAAGATCTATATTTCTAGAAAGAGAATATCTACTCCAGAAAAATAGTGGGAGCCAAATAGAATTGGACGAGGTCCAAGAACCATAACCTAAAGACACTATCTCATTAGATGAGACTGAATCTGTTAATCCTACTCAGAATGAAACACAGACACTACGGAGATCTGGTAGACTATCAAGAGAACCTGAGAGATATGTTGGACATGTCTCAGAGAGGTCCTCTAAGGTATGCAACAATGAGGATGAAGATCCTCAATCCTACTAGGAGGTAATCTGTAGTGCGAACTTCGAGAAATGGTAAGAGGTAATAGATTCAGAGATCCAGTCCATGTACACCAACAAAGTTTGGAACTTGGTTGATGTACCCGAAGGGAAAAATTCTATCGGCAGCAAGTGGATATTCAAAAGGAAGATTGGTGCAGATCGATGCATTGACACATACAAGGCCAGATTAGTGGCGAAGGGGTATCGTTAAAGACAAAGCATTGACTATGATGAGATATTTTTACCTGTGGCCATGGTTAAGTCAATCAGAATCCCCCTTGCCATTGCTGCATATCTGGATTATGAGATTTGGCAAATAGATGTGAAGATAACTTTTCTTAATGGAAACCTATCAGAAGAGGTGTATATGGTACAGCCTGAAGGATTCACCTCCAACCTTCATCCTAATAAGGTATGCAAACTTTAAAGGTCCATTTATAGATTGAAGCAAGCATCTCAGAGCTGGAACTTAAGATTTGATGAGGCTATCAAAACTTTCAACTTCATTCAGAATGAAGATGAACCCTGTGTTTACAAGAAGGTCAGTGGGAGCTCTGTGACCTTCTTGGTCCTATATGTTATTGACATCTTACTCATGTTGGAACTCTGGTCTTGATAATGACAATCTGAGTCATGTGAGATTAAAATAAATAAAAGCTCTGCATTTAATCTTTACATACATGGATCAATGCATAGTTTCATCCTTCAGTATACATAGTTTGAGCATACTTTGTTCACTTCATTGCATCTGTCGCATAAGAAGTCAGTGCATAGTGATAAGTGTCCATTTTCTATAGTAATTCATTGCATGTACACCATTTTATGTGCATATAATTAGGTAATCATGCATATTTCATAGTTAACCTCAACTCCGCATTTAAATTAGAGCTTTCACGTAAATTGATTAATTTGGTGATATTATTTGATAAATTAAAGTTGAGGGTCATGGGTATTAATTCTCCATTGCATAACTATGAGCATTTGAGATTTGTGTACACATTATGGTAATTTTTATGGACTAGATTGTAATTATGTGTGTGCAGGACACCGAAGGTAATTGCAAAAGAAGCCGGGGGTAAAATTGTCATCACCACTTTGACCAAGTCAAATAAAGAATTCAAAATATTTTGGTTGGAGGAAAAAGAAAATTCAAAATTTTGAATTCAAAATTTGAAAAGGAGGAATTCAAAGTTTAAGTTTGAAAAGGAGGAAAAGGACAATCAAAGTTTGAAATAAAGGAGAGACATTATGAGCCTTGGGAAATATGGTGTCTAAAGTTTAAGAAAGGGGGTGCCCACCTACTTTTTCTCTTCCCCATGCATCATATTCCACTTGAATCTCAGCCATCTATCTCCTTTTGATAGAATCTCCACCCTCTATCTACCCAACTTTCCCTATAAATAGCCCATGACAAGGAGGAGAAAGGGAGTTCTTCTTTTGACATTTTTCTCTCCCTCTCACATCTTTTAGTTCGCTGAGTTCGCCCTCTTTCGTCCCTCTTATCCTCTTGCTGTCTTCATGAAAGTTCTTTTTTTTAAAGTCCTCTACAACTTCTTCTTCTGCATCATCTTCTAATTCATCCTAGTTTTCAAGGTATTTCATATTTTTCACTGTACTATCCTGTTCATCTCCGAATCAGTATTTCTCTCTGTTCTTCCCCTTATTTCTCCCCCTTCTAGTCATTTTCTTCTCTTACTATCTTCATAAAAGTTCTTTGTTTTTAAGTGTTCTACAACTTCCTCTTCTACATCATCTTCCAATTCTTTTTATTTTGAAAGTTATTTTCCATTTTTCAACTTGCTGTCCTGTGATTTCACTGTTCATCCGAGGTGCTAGTTTCTGTTACTTCTCTATTTTGAAGCTCTTATGCTCTTCTTTTCTATCTGAGTTCTTCATAAAAGTTCTTCCTCTCTCTCTCCTCTTCAACGTCTTCCTCTTGGACATCCCCTAATTCATCTTGATTTTAAAGTTATTCACCCTCTAAAGGCGGCTTCAACGACGAAGGTGACTTCCTCCCGGCGTAGACGACATCTTCCGCAAGGTGGTTCGTGATCCAAGGCCAAGAGAGGACGGTGCTGTCATCACCATTGCTGCTACCATCTTCATATCTCAGTCTCCTTTTATTTTTATTGTTTTAGTTTTATTTTACTTCATTGTAATCTCGTCACATCCTTGTTGTAAGCTTATCTTGCACTTCATGTACTCTTTCTTTTAAGTTAATAAAAAGAGTTATTCCTTTGATCTAGTTCTTGATCTTCTTCCCTCTCTACATCTTTCTTCTATCTCTTCTCTTCATTTCATGTAATTATTTTTTATAGCATAGGCGCATAGTCATAGGTGTTTTTAATTAAGTGTTTGGTTTATTCATCACTTCACAATTTTCTTTAAGCAAAATAAAATCACAAGTGTTTTCTAAAGGACTCCAAGATTTTTAACTCTAAAAATATCTTCTTCCCTGTGGATTCGACCCATGCTTGCCATAGTACTACGTTCTCTTTTGATCATTTTGTGCGAGTTCGGTTTTAAGATTGTTATACACGTGTTTTAAACGACGAACTTTCGCGTTACCAATTTTTGGCGCCTTTACCGGGGAGGAATGATGATTTTTGGTTGAAGAACTTTATTTTCCTTGTGTTTATAAGTGTATCAATTTCTCTTTCTTTTTCTTATTTCTACAGGTGAAAAAAAAAAGAACGAGGGAACGCACTTCAAGAATTGAAGCTAAAAAATTTAAAAAGAAGAAAAAAAGAGAGTAGTTAAGAGGTAAGCTCTCCTCCCTTTCCTTAGTCTTTTTCTCATTTCATTTCAAAAAAAAAAAAGAGAACGAGGGATTGCGCATCAAGTAAGTCTTTAAACTTATTCCTCTCATTTTGTGTCATTTCCTTAATGTTCTTGCATATTGTGGTTAGATAGGTTCACAAAAAAAAAAAACTCTTCACTTGAACTCGATAAAAATCTTCATTCCAAGAGTAGAAATCACACTTCCATGTTTTAGGTCATGCATCATTTAGGATAGTATTTATTTTCTTCTTGTTGCTTAATTATTGTTAATTGCATTGTTGAAGATTACGGGTGGCAAGGTGAGTACTCTAACTTTTCTAATAGCATGCTCATGCACTTCCATGCTTGCATAGAACCCCTTGTTTGAACTTACTTTGTTGCATATCATTTCAAAGTATCTTAAGGGTAACACCCATAAGCAAGATAAGGTGGGGATTTCATCACCCTTCCTTAGCGCACAAACTACAATTCCCTTGCATCTTTGCATCACCTAGACCTTCAATAAAAATCTAGTAGACGTTGGCCCTAGGTTCACACTGTGGTTCTTGTGTTATTTGGGCTTACCCTCTTATGAAAACCGGTGCCTAAGGCAAGACGGTCGGACGGCAAACGCCTTAAGCGGGCTAGTGATTTGACATAATTAGGTCCCTACGAAAGTAAGGGGAACCTCCCACTACCCCACCCCTTACCTGGCCGGTGGAAATATTGAGGGTAAATTTAAGTTTCACTTTAGCCGTTTTGTGAAACCCAATTTGTAGGTTTAGGTCACAGCTAGGTCATTAGGTAATTTATGTGACAACTTGTTTGTGTTTGCATAAAAAAAAATTAAAATAAAATAAAAAATAAAAATTCTCCTCTTATCTCTCTTCGTCCTTATTTGAGTCAAAACAAAAAAAAATAAAAAAATATAAAAATCATCATAAAATCTCTCATCTCTCATCTCTCATCTTTAACCTTGGTTTATGCAAGGGAGAAGATCTCAACACCTTGACTTAGTTGAGCCCATTAGTGAGATTGAGCGATTCATTTTTAATCCTGCTCAAAATCAAACCCAACCTATGGCTGAACAACACCAATTAGGGGTGCCCAAACAGATGAAGGAATATTTCATTCCTTCGAATTATCAGCCATCCACTTGTATCCAACTGTCTAATGTCCATGCTTTGCACTATGAGATCAAATCTAGCACCATTCAGATGCTCCCATCCTTTTATGGGAAGACCAATGAAGATCCCTATAAACATATGGATGAATTTCTAGAAATTTATTCCACTGTGAAAATTTAAAATTTCACAGATGATGCTCTCCGCCTGACCTTATTCTCTTTCTCACTTAAGGACAAAGCCAAATATTGGCTAGGGACCTTAGGGAAACCTATTGGCACATGGGTAGATATGTAGCATGAGTTTCTTAAGAAGTTTTACCCCATCGGTAGAACCAACACCATGAGACGTGCAATCACAGGATTCGCGCAACTCCCAAATGAACAAATACATGAATCATGGGAGAGATTAAAGGAACTCCTCAGAAAATACCCACATTATGGGCTCTCCAAATGGTAAATAGTGCAAGCTTTCTATGAGGGCCTAGATGATCAAGTTAGGCAGATTGTTGATGCATCATGTGGTGGGGCCTTTATGAGCAAGAGTGAGGATGAGGCCTATGCCTTATTTGAAATGTTGAGCGAGAATTCAATCAACCACGCTTCCTTATCCTCATATGAGAGAACCATTGGGCCATCTAAACGGGTCGGGATGTATCGTGTGGAACCTGAAGCTAGAGTGGATGTGAATTTCATCCATCAAAAATTAGACAAGGTGGATATCATGACCCAAAAGTTAGAACAAGTTGATATGTTGGCCCACAAGTTAGACCAGCTCCTGACCCAAAACAAACAAGAAACTACCATCTTACCTACGTCCAACCCATACTCGGACCCAACACACCATGAGGTGTGTGCTTTATGTGCTAGCCCGGACCATCATGTGTCCGATTGCCCAACAGCAGTCCAGTTATCACCTTTTATACAGGAGCAAGTCCAAGCAGCCCAGGAGTTCTCTAAGCCCAACTATGACCCATTTTCTAACACCTATAATCTGGGCTGGAAGAATCACCCCAATTTCAATTGGAGAAATCAACAATCTCCCAATCAGCCCACCATCCCCTCTGCGTCTCAAACTCACAAACCACCCATCCAACACCAATTTCAAGCACAGCCACAATTTCAAGGAAATGCTTATGGTCGGGGACCGCAAGCCCAACAACCATTCCCCGATTTAAGCAGGGTCAGGTCCCATACCAACCTCCTCAGCCCAATTACGGGCATACTTTCAATTCCCACCAAATCTATCAACCTCCTCCGCAACACCATCATGACTCCTAAACTGATGATAGATTCCATCAATTACAACAACTAATTCTGGCCCAAAACCAATCCTTCCAACAAACCATGCAAGTCCAAAATTAATCTTTCCAACATACCTTCCATGCCCAACAACAAACTATTTCTAAGTTGGAAACCCAATTGGGCCAATTGGCTGAAGCCACCATGAGAAGGGAAATGGGCCAATTACCAAGTCAGCCTATTGCTAACCCCCGCAATCAATAACCTCCAGGCTTCCCTCTAAGAGCTCCCATTCTTCCTCAACCCAATCAGCCCAATCAACCTCAGCCGCCCCATCCTGTAGGTCCTCAGTTTGAGAATGCCAAAGCCATCTCTACCCTTAGGAGCGGGAAAATTTCTAATGATCCTTATCAGGCTAAGGATGTGGGTAGTAGTTTGGGCCAAGACGCCCACAAGGAGAGTAATAGTGAGGATGAGGAACATGTGATTGTGCAAGAGAAGAAAAAGGCAGAGGGTGGAGAGAAGAAGCTGGATAAAGGGAAGGCGAAAGTTGATGAAGAACCCCAAGAAAATGTGCCTAAGGTCCCTTTTCTCGATGCTCTAAAGTCGAAAGCTCACAAGAAACCACCGGTACAACAGGAAGAATTAGTGGAATTGTTTAAACAAGTGAATATCAATATTTCACTCTTGGATGCAATCAAGCATGTGCCGGCATATGCAAAATTTTTGAAAGAGCTTTGTACTCCAAAGAGGGAGCCAAGGGCGGTGACTCAAAAGATCCACTTGTCTGAGGATGTGAGTGCTGTTTTGATGAATCATTTGTCAAAAAAATTGAAGGAGCTCGGAGCCCCTTTAATCTCATGTGATATAGGTGGAGTCACTTTTGATCGAGCATTGCTAGACTTAGGTGCTAGCATATATTTTACCCACCTTTATCTATGAGCAGTTTGATCTAGGGGAGTTAAAACCCACTTCAATCATCCTCCAATTGGCGGATAGGTCGGTTAAAACACCAAGGGGTCTGTTGGAGGATGTCATTGTTAAAGTGCATGAATGTTATTTCCCGGTGGATTTTCTCATTCTTGATATGGCCTCGTCCCAGGATTTAAAGCACACACCTATTATTTTGGGGCGTCCTTTTCTAGCAACTGCTAAGGCCAACATCAACTGTGCCACGGGAATGATGGATATATCATTTGGAGGTGAAAAAGTTTCTCTGAATGTTTTTGAGGCTTCTCAGTATCCGGATCAAGGAGATGAATGCAATGTCATTGATATCTTTGAGGATGTGATTCCGGATAACATTGAGGACACCCTAGAAGAGGGTAGCATGCTTCAGGATTCTCCTCTCTTCTGCACCCTGGTCTAGGGTGGAGTCACTTCCTCCATTACAATCCGAACCTACTCTTCCATTTCTGGATCATCCGCCTACTCTTGAATTGAAACCTCTACCAGACTCCCTTAAATATGCATATTTGGGACCTAACCACACTCTACCTGTCATCATTGCCTCCAATCTCACTTCTGCTCAGGAATCCCAACTCTTAACTATTCTTAAGGAGCATAGGGGGGCAATAGGTTGGTCGGTGGCGGATCTCAAGGGGATCAGTTCGGATGTTTGTATGCACCATATCTATTTAGAGGACAATGCCAAACCGAGCAGGGAGATGCAACGCCGGTTGAATCCGAACATGAAAGAGGTGGTTAAGCAAGAGGTGGTGAAGTGGTTAGATGTCGGAATTATATATCCCATCTCTGATAGCAAGTGGGTCAGTCCTACACAAGTTGTTCCAAAGAAATCCGGGCTGACCGTGATTCAAAATGAGAAGGGTGAAGAGGTGCCGATAAGACTACAAACGGGGTGGAGAGTCTGTATTGATTACAGAAAATTGAACTCAATGACAAAGAAAGATCATTTTCCTCTCCCATTTGTAGATCAGATTTTGGAAAAATTGACTGGGCAAAGATATTTTTACTTTTTGGATGGATACTCCGGATATAATCAGGTTGCTATCTACCTGAAAGATCAGGAAAAGACTACATTCACGTGTCCGTATGGCACGTTTGCATTTAGAAGAATACCGTTTGGGCTTTGTAATGACCCTGCCACCTTTCAGCGGTGTATGGTGGCAATCTTTTCTGAAATGGTGGGGGATTTTTTAGAAATTTTCATGGATGACTTCTCAGTTTTCGGTGACTCATTTGATTGCTATTTGGAGAATTTGCAGAAGGTGCTGGCACGATGCATTAAATCCAATCTTGTGTTAAGCTGGGAGAAAAGTCACTTTATGGTAAGAGAAGGTATTGTGTTGGGCCATGTTATTTCTGAAAAGGGAATAGAGGTAGACAAGGCTAAGGTTGATCTGATTTCCAATCTTCCTCCCCCTTCGTCTATCAAGCAAATCCGCTCTTTTCTTAGTCATGCGGATTTTTATAGAAGATTCATTCAGAACTTCTCTACCATTACTCGTCCGCTCACTAAGCTCCTAACCAAGGACACTCCATTCCAGCTAGATGAGTCTTATCTTGAGGCTTTTCACTCTCTTAAAGCGGCCCTCACTCAAGCCCCAATCCTATAGTTTCCTGATTGGTCGCTCCCATTTGAAATCATGTGCGATGCATCTGACTATGCCATAGGAGCTGTCTTAGGCCAGAGAATTGACAAGAAACCTGTGGTAATTTATTATGCGAGTCGCACCCTCGCCGATGCTCAATTGAATTATACCACCACAGAGAAAGAACTTCTGGCTGTTGTATTTGCCCTAGAAAAATTTCGCTCATATCTTTTGGGGGCCAAAGTCATTGTTTATTTGGATCACGCTGCATTGAAATACCTGCTCACCAAGAAGGATGCTAAACCCCGTTTGATTAGATGGATTCTCTTGCTACAAGAATTTGATCTTGAGATCAAGGACAAGAAGAGGTTAGTGAATGTTGTAGCTGATCACTTGTCTAAGATTGTGATTCCTGAAAGTGCTCCTATGTCTGATTCCTTCCCTGATGAGTAAATTCTTTCCATCTCTCACAACTCAACCCCCTGGTACGCTCACATAGTCAATTACATGGCGGTAAGACAGATTCCAGGAGGGTGGTCTAGGCAGGAGAAGGATCGATTCTTTTCAAAGGTTAAGCATTACTTTTGGGAGGACCCCGAATTATTCTATGTTGATCCGGATCAAATAATTAGGAGGTGTGTCCTCGAGGAGGAACACCAAAGTGTTCTGAACTTTTGTCACACTTTATCTTGTGGGGGACATTTCTCGGGAAAGAAAACAGCTACCAAAGTGTTGCAAAGTGAATTTTTATGGCCCACTCTCTTCAAAGATGCCTATGAATTTAGCAAGTTTTATCTTAGGTGTCAAGCTATGGGGAACATAAGCAAATGAGATATGATGCCACTTAACCCCATTCTAGTGGTTGAAATCTTTGATGTTTGGGGAATTGATTTTATGGGGCCCTTTCCGCCATCATTCGGACATGAGTACATTCTTGTAGCGGTCGTTTATGTGTCTAAGTGGATTGAAGCCATTTCCACCCGGACCAATGATCACAAAGTTGTCATGAAGTTTGTCCGAAAGAATATATTTTCAAGGTTCGGGTGTCCGAGGACGATCATTAGTGATGGAGGTTCTCATTTCACTCATGCCCAATTTCGAGCTCTTCTCGAGAAATATGGAATCACTCATAAGATTGTCACCCCCTACCATCCCCAAACAAGTGGCCAAGTGGAGACATCAAATAGAGAGATCAAAAATATCCTGTAGAAATCTGTTAGGCCCGATAGGAAGGATTAGTCTGAAAGACTAGATGACGCTCTTTGGGCCTATCGAATAGCATACAAAACTCCCATTGGCATGTCTCCATATAGGTTAATCTTTGGGAAAGTTTGTCACCTACCCGTTGAGCTTGAGCATAGGGCCTATTGGGCTATTAAGCAGTTCAATTTTGACTTGGCCCAAGCCGGATCTCATAGGGCCCTATAACTAAATGAGTTGGAGGAGTTGAGGAATGAAGCCTGTGAAAATGCCAAGATTTATAAAGCCCAGACTAAAACATTCCATGATAAATACATTTCACGAAAAAAATTTTAAATCAACCAAAAGGTCTGGCTTTTTAACTCTAGGCTGTGATTATTCCCCGGTAAATTGAAATCTCGATGGGATGGACCATATGTGGTAATTAAAATATTTGACCATGGTGCAGTAACAATTCTTGATCCTAAAACTGGTCAAACTTTCATTACCAATGGTCAACGTTTGAAATCTTACATTGAAAATCTTCCAATGCTGCAGGAGGACTCTCTCAGGCTGAGTGACCCATTATGAGCTATATTGTGTCTGGCTGAAGACGTTAAACTTAGCGCTTCTTGGGAGGCAACCCAATTATCCTGTCTCTTTTCAAAAAAAAAATTTGTGATTGATTTTCTTCTTTTGTCTAAGGAGCATGGAGCATGGAGCAATATTTCTTTGATGATGACATCTCTCTCTCAGGTCGTATCTATCATTCCCTCTACTTTTTATGGCTTTATTTCATTTCTATATCTTATTCATACCATTAGGGACAATGTCACCTAAGTTGGGGGGTAGCTTGAGCTCTAATTTTCTCAAAATAATTGTAACCTTTCATCACACCTCTAACAAGTGTTTCATGTTCATATTTCATTATGAGAAATTTTCTTAGAATGATAGGACTTAGAGTCTTACTCGTGAAAGTTGTAAGTTAAAGGGATGAATTAATTGGTTATGTCTTTAGCCTTTTCCTCAAAATAGATCTGAAAATTCTATTGAACTTGCACACAATTGCATAATAACAAGATTGGTGGATGACAAACATTAGGATGATGGAAATTTTGCTTGACACTTAGGTGATGATGGATATTATGCCCATTCGTTGAAAGTAATCGTGAGGAAAAAGCTACCTGCCAAAAAAAAAGAAGAAGAAAAAAAACACATGAAAAATACCCTTGAACTTAGTAACCGGGCCTGCTTCTCCTAAGGCAAGAGTTGAGGTTCGCGTCAAACGGTAAAGGGATGTGCAACAACGTGTGTCAAAAAAAAGAGAGAGAGAAAAAAAAAGAATAAACGGGCAGAGTGAAACTACCTGTAATTCGAGAAGCTTAATTCAAGAGGTGGGCAGAATTGAAAATCATCTTTAAGTGAAAGGTAGAAGACTCATTCATCTAGATTGTTTGGTAGTCACTACTCAAGTTATATCACTCATACACAAAGAGATATTTAATTTTGAGTGTATCATGAGGAAAGGTCTAAACACATGGACTGATGAAATTTATACCAAATACATTCTACTTGAACTTGTAATACTCCAAAGTCTAAATCATTATGCATAATGTTCCTGCCATGATCTGTGACACATGAGTGTTTGCTAGTCCTAATTTTATAATTATTTATATTGCTAAGGGACTAGCAATGTTCAAGTTGGGGGGTGTGATAAGTGTCCATTTTCTATAGTAATTCATTGCATGTACACCATTTTATGTGCATATAATTAGGTAATTATGCATATTTCATAGTTAACCTCAACTCCGCATTTAAATTAGAGCTTTCACGTAAATTCATTAATTTGGTGATATTATTTGATAAATTAAAATTGAGGGTCATGGGCATTAATTCTCCATTGCATAACTATGAGCATTTGAGATTTATGTACACATTATGGTAATTTTTATGGACTAGATTGTAATTATGTGTGTGCATAACACCGAAGGTAATTGCAAAAGAAGGCGGGGGCAAAACTGTCATCACCACTTTGACCAAGTCAAATAAAGAATTCAAAATATTTTGGTTGGAGGGAAAAGAAAATTCAAAATTTTGAATTCAAAGTTTGAAAAGGAGGAATTCAAAGTTTAAGTTTGAAAAGGAGGAAAATGACATTCAAAGTTTGAAATAAAGGAGAGACATTATGAGCTTTGGGAAATGGGGTGCCTAAGGTCCAAGAAATGGGGTGCCCACCTACTTTGTCTCTTCCCCATGCATCATATTCCACTTGAATCTCAGCCATCCATCTCCTTTTGATACAATCTCCACCCTCTATCTACCCAACTTTCCCTATAAATAGCCCATGACAAGGAGGAGAAAGGGAGTTCTTCTTTTGGCATTTTTCTCTCCCTCTCACATCTTTTAGTTCGCCGAGTTCGCCCTCTTCTGTCTCTCTTCTCCTCTTGCTGTCTTTATGAAAGTTCTTTGTTTTTAAGTCTTCTACAACTTCTTCTTCTGTAACATCTTCTAAATCCTCCTAGTTTTCAAGGTATTTCGTGTTTTTCACTGTACTATCATGTTCATCTCCGAATCAGTGCTTCTCTTTGTTCTTCCCCTTATTTCTCCCCCTTCTAGTCATTTACTTCTCTTACTATCTTCATAAAAGTTCTTTATTTTTAAGTGTTCTACAACTTCCTCTTCTACATCATCTTACAATTCTTTCTATTTTGAAAGTTATTTTTCGTTTTTCAACTTGCTGTCCTGTGATTTCACTGTTCATCCGAGGTGCCAGTTTCTGTTACTTCTCTATTTTGAAGCTCTTATGCTCTTCTTTTCTATCTGAGTTCTTCATCAAAGTTCTTCCTCTCTCCCTCCTCTTCAACTTCTTCCTCTTGGACATCCCCTAATTCGTCTTGGTTTTAAAGTTATTCACCCTCTAAAGGTGGCTTCAACGACGAAGGTGACTTCCTACCGGCGTAGACGACATCTTCCACAAGGTGGTTCGTGATCCAAGGCCAAGAGAGGATGGCGCTGTCATCACCATTGCTACTATCATCTTCATATCTCAGGCTCCTTTTATTTTTATTATTTTAGTTTCATTTTACTTCATTATAATCTTGTCACATCCTTGTTGTAAGCTTATCTTGCACTTCATGTACTCTTTCTTTTAAGTTAATAAAAAGAGTTATTCCTTTGATCTAGTTCTTGATCTTCTTCCCTCTCTACATCCTTCTTCTATCTCTTCTCTTCACTTCATGTAATTATTTTCTATAGCATAGGCGCATAGTCATAAGTGTTTTTAATTAAGTGTTTGGTTTGTTCATCACTTCATAATTTTCTTTAACTAAAATAAAATCACAAGTGTTTTCTAAAGAACACCAATGTTTTTAACTCTAAAAATCTCTTCTTCCCTGTGGATTCGACCCGTGCTTGTCATAGTACTACATTCGCTTTTGATCATTTTGTGCGAGTTCGATTTTAAGATTGTTATACGCGTGTTTTAAACGACGAACTTTCACGTTACCACATAGTCTATTGCTAAGTCTGTACACTCTCTACCATGCACTCAAAGTCTATACATTCTGTTGCATACATACGTAAAGTAGTATCATGCACTCAAAGTCTATACATTCCGTTGCATACATAAAGTTCGTGCATGAATACTAAGTCTGCACACAGTTGCCTTGATAACTTAGCAAGTCTATACATTCTCGAACCAACTCAGTGCATCTTTCTACATTGTTGTGCTTCACGTAGATACATAGTCAGTGCATTCGTTTGCTTCATGCATACACATAGTTAGTGCATCATTTTGCTTCACGCTGACACATAGTCAATGTATACTTCGTTACCTAGTCCATACAACTCCTGTTGCTTCATGGACACAAGTCTGTACATCGTCTTATCGCAAGCACACCAAAAGTCTGTGCACAGCTCAGTGGTAGGTCTGTGCATTATGCAGTCATGCTTAAACTCTAGGCACAACAAGTCTGTACATCATCTTGTCACACGCACACCAAAAATCTGTACACAGCTCGGTGACATGTCTGTGCATTCATCTTCTATGTGCATACTTTCCTATATGCATACTGCATTACACGCCATCAAGTATATACATGCTTAGTTCAAATCTTGAACTAACTCAATGCATCCTTCTCTTTTCTTTCAGATTAATTCAAGATGATAACAAGTCTGACCTGACAGAAATTTTTGTGCCAGGTTCGTGACACGTGTAAAGCAGTGAGATGAAATGCTGCCACGTGGTCAAGGCGTTAGGGCGGGAGTTCGTGAAAGATACACGCCCATCTATCTGCTGCTGCTATAAAAGGAAGATTTCTCCATCTAGAAAGACTGTGGCTATGATAGTGAATCGTGAAGCTGAAACAGGGAGATCATATACTATCCAGAGAGAAAAGAAAGTGAAGAAAGATTTGAAAGTAGAGTTGAAGAGAGAGTGAGGTTGAGAGGAGAACCTTTGATGTTTTGAGTTACTGGCAATTGGATCAAATCCAGGTTAGATGTGAGAGCGACATTCATCGGGTTTCATTATCAGCTTTCAGTTACTGTATTACATCTTATTTTTCTGTTTTCATTTTACTTTACTGTCAAGCTGTGAGTCAGCAGAGCAAGCTGTGAAGCTCAGCGGTTTGCAGAGGTGTGGTATCCTCTGGTCGGCGAAGCTGTAATGCCCAGCTGTTCAAACTGTTCATCAGCTGATGTAGGCAAGCTGTGAGGCCCAGCCGTGAAGCTGTGGATCAGCGGAAGTCACATTCTATTGAGTGTGGGGTGGACGTAGATCTCTGGATAGAGATCGAACCACCTAAAAATCTTGCATGTAGTGGTTTGTTTGTTCACTTTGTCTTTGCTAGATGCATGTCTAGGTGCGCTCCAAATGTTTGTTCTATAATTCAATAGATAATATGATTGCTTGGCATTTTAAGTGGTGATCCTTCGATCCGTGCCTGGAAGCTCATTCATAATTTTAATTGAGCAATATTTTCTATAAGATCCATTCAGCCCCTCTTTGGATCTACTTCCGCGCATCACCTGCCCCAACAATTGGTATCAGAGCGGGTCACTGATTCATCAGATCCAACGATCTGTAGTGGATCCTGCTATTTCCGGTGCCTTGATTGATTGTGTAGATTGTTTAGTATCTCGTTTAAGTGTCATGGATTCTGTGCCTGAAGTTCCAATGTTCGATGGATTGTGTTTCTCTGACTGGCATAGAGAGTTTACAGATTACATGAACTTCGTAGATTCAAATCTGCTGATTTTTATTGAACATGGACCTTATGATATACCAGTGAATAAGTCAGACTGGAATATTGGTCACGAGTTGGTGAATGCTGAAAATAGAAAAGCCCTGAAAATGTTGAAGGGAGCTATAAAGACTAATGTGCTTTCTTGTGCGACTAAGTGCAGGAATACTAAGGAGTTGATGGATGAGCTGATCCTCAGATATGGCGAAGAAAACCATAAGTGCCTTATGACTAAGGATCAAAGCAGTGATCAGTCTGACGACTCTTTATCAAAGGTAAACTCCGAATCAGAATAAAATTCATTAGATGAACTTATTGAGATGCATGATGATTTGCTTGACAGTTATAAATCTTATAAATGTGAAATGAAAGAGATGAAAAAGGCCATGTTGCATGAAATTAGAGAGTTGAAATGTGAAAACGCCAACCTAAAAGGAAGTCTGAAAATAAGTGAAAATTCATGCAACAAGTGTGATTCTGTTAAAACATTAAATAATGATCTCCTATCTGAACTTAGGCTGCAAGTGCAACAAGTTGTGTCTCTTAAAGGAGAGATAGAAGATCTGAGAATAGGAATTCGGAACTTGAGTTGCATGAACAACAATTGATTGAAAACCTGAAAGCTATGAATCAAGATATTTTGATTAAAGAAAATTGCAAATTGAAGGATCAAAACAAGAGGCTAATGGTTTTGAACACTGTTATGTCAGAAAAATGGACATCTATGAAAAAAGGGAAATGTGTCATAAAGGAAGTTGATGCAGATAAGGAACAAAAACTTGTACAGGAAATTGAAACTCTGAAGAGCCTAAATGATGCTCTGCATCAACAAATCATTTTCTGTGAAACTGAAATTGCAAGCTATGAATTGAGCATTACCTCCTTGAACTCTGAAATTCAGGATCTTAAAAATTCACTGTCTAAATTTGTTCAAGGAAAAGATAACCTAAACAAGATCCTCGGTGTTAAAACAAATTTTCAAAAGGAAGGATTAGGATATTATCTTGCAGGCAAGAAGGATCTTGTTGATAAAAAACAAAATTCTGTGGCTTCATGTTATGTTACACCCATTTTTCAGGTTACTGCAAAGAGAAATGATAATCAAGATAAAAATATGAAGAATGTAGGAAAATAGAAAAAGGTTGAAAGTAAAAGGAAAGCCAAAGCTTCATCCGATGTGGTTAAGAATTCATCTGACTTTGAAAAATGTCAAAAACAAGTGCATGTTACAAAAATTTCCCCCATTCATTCACATGCACCCACAGGAGTCACTTCATGTCATTATTGTGAGAAACTAGGTCATAAGATGTATGAGTGCAGGACAATGGAGCTAGATGAGCTGACTGCTAAGAAACTTCATGTTGGAAAAACTTAAGACAAACACCATACATTTCAGAAGAAGAAAATTTATTGCTTCCATTGTGGGAAGTTGGGCCATATTACAGCCCACTGCTGGGATGCCCTAGGAAGAAAAGGTAGTTCAAAATCAAAAAATTCCTCTGTGAATAAAGTTGCCTTTAATAGAAATACTTATGCATGTTTTGAGTGTGGTAAAGTTGGCCATCGTGCCTTTGATTGCTGGCATGTGAAAAGAAGCACTAATTTTCATGGCAGAAACATCTCAACAAATGTTCAACCAAGAAATACTCATGTTTATTCTGTCAAGAGAAATCAGAATGGTGCTATTCATTGTCATGGGAGAATAGGACATATCATGAACGACTGTCATGCCATTGAATTTGACAATAGAAAGGTTTGGAAATCTTGGAATACACATGCTAGAGGTGTTACTCAACTAACAGGACCCAAGAGCTCTTGGGTCCGAAAATCTGCAAAGTAATTCTAATTTACAGGTTTGCCTTGAAGAAGGAAATAAAATGGGTAACAATATCAAGGCACACAAAGGTCAATCAACCCCACTCTCTTCTCTCGTCTATCTTGTTTTTCTCTTTTATCAGTATGCATGCATGACTAGATTGCTCAGTAGCTGTGTTTAATGTCGATCAACCTTTTTCATGCTGTTAATTGATGCATTTTATTCAGAATTCATGAGTATAAGTAGATGTATCCATCTGCATGTTTATGTCGAACACATACATATCTATGTACCTTAAGAAAATCGAATAGTGATTGTTTGATATCTCTGCTCGTTCTGAGGGGGAGCTGAACATATCAGAGTTTAATTATTCGTGTGAGTTAATGATGTCTTGCTGCTCAGACAGTCAGCATTTTATTGTTGCCGGGCTGGATGGTACTGCTGTTGTGATACAGTCTTTGAAGTCTGATATAAGATGAAAGGTCAATTCTGGAAGATTTCTGGCTCATAAGACTTTAATGGTCATTTGCTATTGGTGCCTAAGGTTGTGCTTACGGACTCATCTTATCTGGCCTTAGACTTCTCCTTGTTTATAAGTGGCTCTTTCTAACATCTCCATGTTTAGTATCTTCTTCTCTTCTCCACTTCTTTCCTCTAATAAGATCAGAAATTATGCAAGTCAGGGGGAGTAATATCAGATCAATGTCACCTTTACTTATCTTCAATAATTAACTATTGAAATCACCCTGATCCCAGAACTAAATTGCTGACCTTTGTTGAGATGTGATATTCAGTATATGAACATTAAGTCTTAATTGAAGAGCCTTCACAATTAATCTGAATGACTCCTCAATGGATACGAAATAGTTCAAATTGGAAATTGCTCAGTAAGGCATCTAAAATCCGAAAGCTTTTAGTAAGAAGCCAATCTGATAGGAAATCTAAGGCTTATATGGTCCTTAATTCATGTATAAAGAAAATTCTGATAAAGGACCTGGGAATACGCCATCTAATAAAAATTAATCTTGGCAGAGCAATGGCACTTTATTTGAGAAACTGGCCATGTGTCTCAAAGAAATTCAGAGGTTAAGTCATGAGAATTAATGCTATCTCTGTTCAAAAATTTATGAAACATAAAGGTATATCGCACTGAGTAACCAGGGATTCTGGTGTTTGATCAACATGTTTCCTTGAGTAAAAAGGTGTTGTTATACTGAAATGTTCAATCAAAATTGTGCAAAAATTTATGATCAATATGGTTGACCCTATGGTTCCTTCACTAAATTTATACTGATTTAAAGTCTATATAAAAATTAGGCTTTTCAATCAGTTATTGGCTTATGAAAGATGCTGGTAAGATTAACGGTGTTTTTGATTGAGTTATTTCCTCGATTAAGCTGTTTCTCTTTCGTTGACCCATAAAGATAAATTGTGGAGAATAATATTTTGAGATATAATCTCATGTTCCGAATATCCCTCTTCTGCATAGGAAAGCGGTTTATGTTATTAAAGGCAAAGGGCATTTTGGGTATTAACCATTGAATATTGGTAAAGTTGGCTGTATCTCATTTATACGAAACCCTACTTGCTTTTCAATCATACGCTCTTTTTGAAGACGAGGCGTCATCCCGCTCACGAGTCTCCCTCTCTCAAGTTCAGCCAGCAAGCCAGCTTCTCCAGCCCTCCATCTTCTTATCCCACACATTTCTTCTTCACGTTTCTTCCTTCTCTTCTCTTCGCCTCCACCATGTCTTCTCCGTCAGCCACGAATGAGGGAAAAAAGAATGGTTCAGAAGAGCAACAGCTGCCACCTCCACAGGCCCAGCAGATTGAGGTCACTCGTTGGTTTTAGCAGAGGTCAAAGGTAGCACATTCAAAGGAAGTCTCCTCTGAGTCGGTTCAGAAGGAATCACTCTATAGGAAGAGAAAGGAAATGGACGTACAGCCGAAGGATACTTCAGAAGAGCAGTTGCCATCCGATTCGCCCAGAGAGGTATTTCAACAAAAGAAACAAAAAGGGAAAGAGAAGGTAGAAAGGACCTCCTCCAAACGGCACAAGAAGGCTGGCTCAGAAGCCGACACGTATGATACTGAAGAAGAAAGAGTGCCTGCTAAGCGTTTAGAAGGTGAGATGTCTTCTTCACAGGCTGAAGTGGTATTGGAAGTAGGAAAGGTCATGCTCCCACGGTACGTAGATTTCGATGACGAACCCATGATTCTTAAATTTTCTGAAGTGTTAGAGATTTTTAAATTTCAGAAATGGAAGAAATTCTTGAGTAAGCATAGGATTTATTATCCTAAATTGGTTGCTTAATTTTACCACAACTTGAAGTGTGTCTCTGAAAAGACAAGGGTTCAGTCTGTAGTTAGAGGAGTAAAGATTGACCTGTCCAGGCATTTTCTACATAAAGTCTTTCATATTCTAGAGGGAGGTGAAGTGGAAGGTGAATACGATGTAAACCCATATGAGGCCTACTCCTTCATTTCAGAAAAGCCTAGAGATCCCAGAGATCCAAAGAAACAGAGGTATCTCTCCCAGTTCAATGCACGCAATTTTACCCCTCCAAGGAGATTAATTCATCATATTCTTACAACAATGATAACTCCACAAGTCGGAGGTAGAGGGAGAGTGACAGATTCTCAGAGATTTATTCTCTTCTGCCTACTCAAAGGCATCAGGATATGTCTACCAGCCATAATGCTTCACATAATGAGCACCTTCAAGGAGTCAAACAAAAACTTACCCTATGCTGCTCATCTGACAGTAATTTTCAAAAAGGTGAAAATTCCACTGGAAGGGGAATCATCAAAGGATATTCCCAAGGTGAACATATATAACTTGGATTTTATCAACAAGTACTTGAAGTCAAAATCATCCAAAGGCAGTACAATGAAAGATCCTATTGAACAAATTGAACATCCTTAGATCAGTCATGAAAAGGATCAAGAAGAGTTAGATGATCAGGACCTAGCTCCCTTGAAGAAGAAGAAGAAAATTCATGGAAAAAGTAAATCATCCCCTGTACAACAAGAGGAGACAACTACTGAGACTGCTCAAAAGAATCTCAAGAATATTCTATTGCAGCAAGAAGTCCATGAGCCAAATCAAACAGATACTCAAAATACACAGCAGCTGGATCAAAATATAAGTCAGTTGTTTGATAAATTTGGGGTACAATCTGAACAGGAACATGAACATAACATCCAACAAGGACAAGAGGCAGATGAAGAAAGGGAAAGAACTGAAATTCTTGAATAAGATGAAAGAACTGAAATTCCTCAAAATAAGGGAAGTGAAACAGAGTCTCTTGTTGAAATGATCACACAAATAATGAAAGAAGCTACTGAAGAGATCTTTGAAGAAATTGCAGAGTCTGTGGTAAATGAAGAGGAGGATGTACCACAGGGAGCCCAAGCATCTGTTGAAGAAGCTCCACACGAGCAACCAATTGATCAAGGTCCAGGGGCAGCTGAAGAAGAATCACAAAACTATTTTATGGGACCTGCTCCTGAATATGGTCCACATCTTGGAGAGATGATTAGTCTTGGTACATCACCTACTCCACTCCCTGAACAGCATCATGAATACTTCACTGAGCTGCCAGATTCCAGTGCTTCCACCTCTCGTACACATGGAACAAATGCTGAACCCAATCTTGCTCAGATGTTGTTCAACCTGACAGAGATTGCTCTAAATTAGAATGACTTGATGAACAAACAGTTCTTGTTCCAGACTATTCAAATAGACAGAATAGAGGGCCGGCTGAAACATTTGTAAAAAGTTATGAAACGTCAAGGAATAGATTTTTTAACTGCTAAACGGAGAACATATGAAGCAGTACGAGAGATTTTACAATCTCTTATGGGTATCAGCAATTGAATAGGTGACATGGTAAGTAAAACTCAAGATACTCAAATCTCCATAGTCACCAATATGGGTAAAATTCTTGGTCATACATTTGATCTGAAGATTGAGTTTGAAATGTTAAAGGGCACATTAACCAAAATTGCAGCCACTCAGCTAGAAATCATCACAAAGTTTGAAGTTATCACGTCCAATATGCAGACATTGTTAGAGACTGTTCAACAAGCTTTCACCAAACGGGAATCAATCACCTCTCTAGTGGAAAGGCTGGGGAACACTGTGCATCAAAAGCTTGATAGACTAGCAGACTCCATTAGAGATCTTCAGACTTCTTTGCTGAACAGACTTTCTATTTCTGGCTCAAGTTTAGCATATCCTCCTAGAGATAGGGGGAGCTACCGAGGTCATTAGCTACTATCATTTCCCAAGTTTTGATAATGACAAAGGGGGAGAATGAATGTGAATGTGTAAATGAAGAGCAACAGGACAGAGTCAAGCAACAGGACAGAGTCATGTGAATGTGTAAATGAAGAGCAACAAGACAGAGTCAAGCAACAGGACAGAGTTAGTTTGGACAGATAATTTTATTTTGGACAGACAGTTTTACAATTTTTTTTTGTTTACTGGCGGTCTTGCGTGATAAGACAGTTTGAAAGAGAATTTTTCATTCAAACACTACTTTGTATCTTTTTAAAGTACACAAAAATGCTATGTTGTGTTGCATGGTTGTGGTGAAGCATGAGTCTGTTGAATGTTATGTTGTGTTGCATGGTTGTGGTGAAGCATGAGTCTGTTGAATGCTTGGTTCATTTTGTCGATGAACTCGGTTATGAATGTTAACAAATAAATCTTACATGACTTATAGTTGTCATTATCAAAAAGGGGGAGATTGTTGGAACTCTGGTCTTGATAATGACATTCTGAGTCATGTGAGATTAAAATAAATAAAAGCTATGCATTTAATCTTTACATACATGGATCAATGCATAGTTTCATCCTTCAGTATACATAGTTTGTGCATACTTTGTTCACTTCATTGCATCTGTCGCATAAGAAGTCAGTGCATAGTCTATTGCTAAGTCTGTACACTCTCTACCATGCACTCAAAGTCTATACATTCTATTGCATACATACGTAAAGTAGTATCATGCACTCAAAGTCTATACATTCCATTGCATACATAAAGTTTGTGCATGAATACTAAGTCTGCACACGGTTGCCTTGATAACTTAGCAAGTCTATACATTCTCGAACCAACTCAGTGCATCTTTCTTTATCGTTGTGCTTCACGTATATACATAGTTAGTGCATTCGTTTGCTTCATGCATATACATAGTCAGTGCATTCGTTTGCTTCATGCATACACATAGTCAGTGCATCATTTTGCTTCACGCAGACACATAGTCAGTGTATACTTCGTTACCTAGTCCATACAACTCCTGTTGCTTCATGGACACAAGTCTATACATCGTCTTATCGCATGCACACCAAAAGTCTGTACACAGCTCAGTGGTAGGTCTATGCATTATGCAGTCATGCTTAAACTCTAGGCACAGCAAGTCTGTACATCATCTTGTCGCACGCACACCAAAAGTCTGTACACAGCTCGGTGGCATGTCTGTGCATTCATCTTCTTTGTGCATACTTTCCTATATGCATACTGCATTACACGCCATCAAGTCTGTACATGCTTAGTTCAAATCTCGAACTAACTCAATGCATCCTTCTCTTTTCTTTCAGATTAATTCAAGATGATAACAAGTCTGACCTGACAGAAATTTTTGTGCCAGGTTCGTGACACGTGTAAAGCAGCGAGATAAAATGATGCCACGTGGTCAAGGCGCTAGGCGGGAGTTCGTGGAAGATACACGCCCATCTATCTGCTGCTGCTATAAAAGGAAGATTTCTCCATCTGGAAAGACTGTGACTGTGATAGTGAATCGTGAAGCTGAAACAGGGAGATCATATACTATCCAGAGAGAAAAGAAAGTGAAGAAAGATTTGAAAGTAGAGTTGTAGAGAGAGTGAGATTGAGAGGAGAACCTTTGATGTTTTGAGTTACTGGCATTTGGATCAAATTCAGGCCAGTTGTGAGAGCGACATTCATCAGGTTTCATTGTCAGCTTTCAGTTGCTGTATTACATCTTATTTTTCTGTTTTCATTTTACTTTATTGTCAAGCTGTGAGTCAGCGGAGCAAGCTGTGAAGCTCAGCGGTTTACAGAGGTGTGGTATCCTCTAGTCGGCGAAGCTGTAATGCCCAACTATTCAAGCTATTCGTCAGCTGATGTAGGCAAGCTGTGAGGCCCAACTGTTAAGCTGTGGATCAGCGGAAGTCACATTCTATTGAGTGTGGGGTGGACGTAGATCTCTGGATAGAGATCAAACCACCTAAAAATCTTGCATGTAGTGGTTTGTTTGTTCACTTTGTCTTCGCTAGATGCATGTCTAGGTGCGCTCTAAATGTTTGTTCTATAGTTCAATAGATAATCTGATTGCTTGGCATTTTAAGTGGTGATCCTTCGATCCGTCCCTGGAAGCTCATTCATAATTTTAATTGAGCAATATTTTCTATAAGATCCATTCACCCCCCCTTTGGATCTACTTCTGCGGATCACTTGCCCCAACAACTCATTGGGAATGATGTAGAGATACTGACATCGACTAAGTCTTGGTTGTCCAAGACCTTCTCCATGAAGGATTTGGGAGAAGCACCCTATGTGTTGGGCATAAGAATCTACAGAGATAGATCTAAAAGGATGCTAGGATTATCCCAATCCATGTACATAGACACTATCCTCAAAAGGTTTAGGATGGAAAATTTCAAGAGAGGTCTCATTCCTATGAGACACGAAATTTGCCTATCTAAGGGGATGATCCCTAAGGTGCTGTTTGGTATCGGGATAAAAGTTGAGGAGAATAGGTGTAAGTCATTCTAAGATAATTTATGTCTAATCTTATTCTCATGTACGTTTGATACACAAGAGGTGAAATGGAGTTAGAAAAATGGGGATAAGTCATTCCAACAAAAGGTTGGAATGACTTATCCCCGTTTTCAACCCCAAAATCGGGGTTAACCCTGTTCCCTTAACTCAACTTATCCTCGCCCATTTTAGTCATACTAAACGTAGAATGGGATTCGAACGGGGATATCCCCGCTCTAACCCGATACCAAACGCCCCCAAAACATCTCAGGAGGTGGCACACATGAATAAGGTACCCTATGCTTCGGCCATATGGTCAATCATGTATGCAATGCTATGTACACGACCTGATGTTGTCAATGCTTTGAGCATTGTCAGTAGATATTAGGTAAATCCAGGTGAAGAGAACTGGAAGGTAATAAAGGGCATCCTTAAGTACTTGCGGAGGACTAAGGATCTTTTTCTACTTTATGGAGGAGAGGACCTATAGCTTAGAGCTTACACAGACTCTAGTTTCTAGTCAGATCTAGATGACTGCAAATCCATGTCTGGATTTGTATTCATGTTGAATGAAGGAGCAGTCAGTTGGAGAAGTTCCAAGCAAGATACGACTGCAGACTCGACGACGGAGGCAGAATATATTGCTGCGGCTGAAGCTGCTAAGGAAGCCGTCTAGATGAAGAAATTCATCTTGAAACTCGGTGTAGTTCCCAAGATATCAGCTCCCATCCCATTATTTTGTGATAATAATGGGGCCATCGCCCAGGCAAAGGAACCAAGGTCGCACCAAAGGTCGAAGCACATTCTGAGGCGCTTCCACCATATTCGGGAGATTGTTGATCGTGGAGATGTGATGGTAGAGCGTGTACCGTCTGAAGATAACATAGCAGATCCACTGACTAAGCCTTTGACACAGATTGTGTTTGAGCGTCATCGGGATAAGATGGGCCTCAAAGTTGTGGGCAATTGGCTGCAGTCCAAGTGGGAGATTGTTAGTGTTGGGTGTGCTACAGGCTAATTTTGGGTCGGGTAGACCCGATAGTTGTACAATCTTGTTCATCATTAATAAAGTGGTATTTGAGCGTAAATTTGTAATTGTATATTACTCTACGATGTCCCTAGGATATGTGGTTGTAAAGTCAATTCGAGATGGGATCTCAATTATGAGACTGACTTTACATGGACACATACCTTAAAACTGTTCTTGGTTGGAGGGTAATCACTCGGGGACTTTGATTACCTATTAAACCAGTACACATGATGTGTGCGTGAGCAGTCTCATGGTCACTGGTGCGGGGCACCAACACATATGTGTTGGTGTACATCTTGAGAGAATGTACACTAAACTGATCCGCTATTAGATCTTCAGATGGTTGATTATACCTAATGTCAACTGAAGATCTAATTATCTCAATAGCATCGTTGGTCCTTTGACCTAAGACATTGATCGGATCTTACACGAGGAATGGAATAGTTTGATTCTTGGCTAAGTGACTTTAACCATAAGTCATGAATTGCCAAGTCATTAACCATTTCAGGATACGTGTGAAGATCAACAATGGTCAAGAGGGGATCGCTCACTATCAGGTATATATCAGACAGTTAATGGGTCATGACACTGACGCTCCATTAAATTACTGGCCAGGGTCATGTAAGTTCATTTAGAACGGACGTCACACACTTTAAGGAGGTCGTGGTCGAATGACACGATCATGGGGGTTTGACGGTTACCATACTCTCGATCGAACCAGACTCATAGAAAGAGCAAGAGATTATAATGATGCGATAACTATAGACTTACAGGTGCCAGATAGGGTGGTTTGAACCCGGCATCCTCTGGGATCACGTAGATTTGCTTGACCCAACGTGATCAAAGGTTTAGAATAAATTAAACTGTTATTCGGCTCTAGTAGAAGTGAATAATAAGTTTAATTTACTTCTGATTAGGAGTTAGAAGTTAATGGACCTTAAACTAGAGTGACTATGGGCCTAGAGGATCACACACAATGTGTTCTCGGGTGATGGGATATTATTGTACAAATGTATATGTTAAAAGCCTTAAATTCTTTTTGGAAAGGAATATAAGAAGTGCTTAATACATATGTACAATAATATGAAAGGATATATATGTAATATTAGTTCTTAGGGGCTCTTTTTGAAAGAGCCCAGCCCTTATATATATCCATCCTACGTAGGAAGGCCTTCTTCTCCTCTTTTAGCCAAGCACTTCAAAGAAAGAAAGAAAGCTCCTCTTCTCTCCTCCCCTCTCCTCCCTCTTGCTCTCTCTCTCTTTCCCCAGTTGCTCTCTCTCTCTCTCTCTCAGGGGGGAAAAGCTTAGGGAAGAAGAAGGGATTTTTAGAGGATCTGCGGCTTGTGTGCGTGGGGGAAGGACGGAAGGATACTATCACTATGTGAGGATCCGTGTGGATTAGCTCCAGTGGCCGTACACTTGTGCGGCTCTACGTTCGAGAAAATCTACAACGGGCACTGCGGACAGTGACATTCTGCGGAAGGTAAAAGATCTACAACCCGTTATTGGGGTTGGGTAATTTTATTGCATCGATTAGAGCACGGTTCTTGTTGAGTGGTGGACAGCGGATCTAGAGGGGAGGGGTTAATAGATCAGCCCCACTTTTCGCAATGTGGCCCTCTATATAGCTAGTTAAAATGAATTGCAGCGCAATATAAACTAGCTTCCAAGTGCGTTATGATTTGCTTAGCAAGATAAGCAAGATATATAACAATTCGATCCTAAGCATGCACCTAGAACGAATCAATCACACAAGCAAACCACACTAGACAGGATTTTAAGGTGGTTCGGACTGAATCCTCGGCCCTACGTCCACCCCTCACCAAAACCCGGTGAGGCTTCACTTGTGCAGCGCACAGAACCGTAAATCGGAAACCACCGATTGCCTTCCTACTCACCACCTGGTTGGGATGTCAACTACAAATTGGAACAACCTCCAATTGCCTTCCTACTAACCACCGGTAGGGATGAATCACACTTTCAATGTTTAAACAATAATGAAAATGAAACAAATGTGAATGAACTAAAACAAGAGATTGAGTTATGAGTGAAAATGAATTGGCCCTTGTATGGAATGTTGATCAGCAACAAGGCTCCTCTTGGCTTCAACTCAATCTTCTTGATTCACCCTTGATTGGATGAATGTTCTTCACGGAGTACTGTTCACGTGAACAGTACCTCTTCCTTCAATTCTTCTCTCTTGATCTTCTCTTTGAACTTCTTTGAATGAATGAAGGAGATGATGAAGCTACCTTGAATCTTGATTGCTTCTTTAGCTTCTACGAGTTTGAATGCTTGAAATATCACCTTGAATGAGCTTGAAAGAGCTTGAATGGATGAAGATGATTTCCTTTGAAGAACTTGAATCAAGCCAGCTTCCTTGGATCACTTTGATAGCCTTGCTTTGATGTAATCTTTCTTGAGGTTTGCTGGCTTTGATTTGAGCTTGATTCCCCTTTGATTGGATGAAGAACACCTTCACGAACTACTGTTCACGTGAACAGTAGCTCGTCTCCAAGCTCTCTTGCAACCTCCCTTGCAGCCACTCTAGATCTCACAAGAAGCCCCTTGAAGCATTAGGGTTTCTAACCCTCTTACAAGAGTTTTATAGACCTTGAATGGTCTATGGACACCCCTTAGACCAGATCCACAATTTGTGGGGGATTAGGTGTCTTTAGGATTAAACAAATCAATGTTGAATGGCCCTTTTCGAAGTTGGAAACAAAGTCAACAATTGATGGCTCGGGGCTGGCGGTCGACCGGAATTCATGGGGCGGTCGACCGGAATCTGTAAAATCTCCAACTTGTCGGTTCTGGGAAAATCGGTCGACCGGAAAAGTAGGGGCGGTCGACTGAAATCTGTAATTCCTGGAGTGTTTCATTTATGGAAGAACCGGTCGACCGGAAAGGCAGGGGCGGTCGACCGAAACCTGTAAAACGTGGAATTCTTAGGCTCTGGCAAATCTGGTCGATCGGCCAAGGTGTGTAGGTCGACCGGAAACACCTATACCTACAAAAATGAAGTGTTAGACCAATGAAACATGTTCATAAGTCAAGATATTCATGTCCTCATCAATTTCATGTATTTTGGGATTGAAATCAACTTAGAATATGCTTTGAGCATTTCTAAATTTTGTTCCGGGGGCTCCGCCCCCAGAAACCCCCGCAAGGGGCGCTGCCCCCTTGACCCCAGCGACCTGACCGGACAGGTCGATCCCCGCGACCTGACCGCACAGGTCGATCCGCGTGCGAGGGCGCAACATTCAGCGTTCACATTCACCATTTCCACTTGATTCCTTGTCCATTCATTGGCGCACCTGTCATGAACAAAAACATCACGTATGTCAATCACATGAAGGTGAAAAATATCAATGACTAATAGTGTTTAGCCATTATCAAAATCAAGAATACATTAGAACTCATATGCCCATAGAATGATGTCGAATGACCCAAGTGACCATATGAACTCAAGTGACCATAGGGGCACAACAGTTCTAGGATTCCTAAAGAGCCTAGGTTCGGGGTTGAAAAATTTTATTATCCGTTGCGTTGCCCGAACCAGGCTGTTCGAATCCTTACAATATATACATTCTCCGATCTAATGAATTTGTTAACTTCCCATGTAAAGTCCCCTCGATTATCTACAAGGATTTTAGTAATTGGTGTGACATAAATAAGAGAACAATACCTCTTACTTGTATGCACCTCCCACATGTGATCTACCATAAGTTGAATAAGATTAATCTTTATTCCATTAAAAAGATGCTACATGAGGAAGATATGAGTTTGGTTCACTTCATCTCGGCTTCCCGCCTTGGGATACACAATTATGGTGATCATATGGTGTATAATCCTGTGAAGGGAGGGAAGTTGTTTAAGTTTGGCTTCATGGGGTGCTGGGCATTTGTATTGCCTCTGATATGTTTGAGGGCGTCATTGATACAGAATCCACCGATGTGTTTTCCACCACTAGAGAAGATGAGTGCATCTCCAAAGGTATCATAGTCTAATGTTGTATCTATGCCCTTAATGATTGTATATTTAACATGATCAACCTCATGCTTGTTTGTGTAAAATTATCTCAATAATGTAAGATAATAGGGCATGCCAATGCTCATGAAATTGACCATGTAATATCCTAGATTCTTCGGATCGGAATCAGAGAGCTTTCGGAACGCTTTCGTGAGTCCTGATATGTGTTTTATGATCCACTCGAGTTTTTCCCGTGTATAACTTGCGGAACCCTGTGGAGAGTTGATCGTTGAGTTTTGCAACTTAAGGACGCTACAGGTGCGTTGTGCTCGTTTCGAGGATCGCGAAGACTATTTTTTCGTATTTTTCTGAATTTACGGATTTTCATGCCGAAAATCGAATTTTAGGAAATTTGCTAATTTCATGTTTCCTTTTTCCTTTTTATTTCCCTCACCTCTCTCCTCTCTCTTCTCTCGCCGTTTCACCCTCTCTCCCTCTGTTCTCTCTCCTTTCACCCCCTCTGCTCCGGCTGTAGACGGAGGAGGCCCAGGGATGTCAAGGAGATGTCGTGGAGGTGTCGTAGAGCGTGCTGGCGTGAAGAATGGAGCATGGTGTTGGCGCGATGCCGTTCGTGTGGATTCAAAGCTGACGTACGGTTCATGAGATCATTTTCGATGAGGTTTGGCATTTTCAGCACGTGAGATCTTCGGTGGAGGTAGGGGGACAGATGCCCTACTATTTTACTACATTCCCTTGCGATTTGGAGCCGAACGGTGTGAGTTTGAGCGGTTTTTACTTTATTTGGGCGAAATGCATGTTCGGGGTGTGTGAGCTGTGTTCGCCGTTCCAGGCGACTGTTTGTAATTTAAATGGTTTTATTTTAACCCCTGGCATGTTGGGATTCATTTCCCGCTAGTTTTACTGCATTTGGTTGAGAATCGGAGCCAGTATGATCCCGGCTGTCCATGTGAGTTGTTTTGGGTCGATTCATGGGAATCACCCATTTGTTGTTGTTTCATGTATGGTTTGATCCATTCCGGCTTGTGGAAGGATGTTATCGACGCTAGGGTTGTTTCCCCATCGTTTAGATGCGATTGGGGCGTGGAAAAATTGGGTTTTGAGTAGTTCTGTGGTTTTCTTGTCAGAACGGATTAGCGGTCCTATCAGAGACCGCTAGGGGTGCTTGGCAGTCCAATGGAGACCGTTAGGTGGAGTCCTTTGTCGGTTTGGTTTAGAGGTCATGTGACCGGCCGCAAGACTTCATTAGGGCCCTTGGGCGACCGCTACGCGATGTTTAAGTCAGTTTATGGGTTTTAAGTCGATTCGGGCTAGCGGTCCAGCTCCCGACCGCATGGGGTCCTTGGTGGCCTAGGGGTGACCGCCATTCCCTGGGAAACGGTCCTAGGTAGACCGTTAGGTGGTTTCGATTGGTTTGACTATTTGGGGGTTGATTGGGCATAGCGGCCAGGTCATAACCGCTAGGTTCAACTTGCGGCCCTGAGGAGACCGTCTGGTGCTAGTAGCGACCTCAGGCAGACTGCAAGGCTCCTATTTTTGTGGTTTTTTGTATCTGGGGTTTCTTGAGGGTAGCGACCCTTTAGATGACCGCCAAGTTGGTTTAGCGGCTAGGGGCAAGACCGCCACCTGCCCAGAGTGTTCTTTTGTGTTGGTTTGGTTTCTGGTTAATGTGGCTTTGACCCCTTGGTTAGCCCATTATTCCGTGGATATCTTGGACCTCTTATGAGGGCTATGACCGTGTTATAGGGTGTCTGAGAGGGCCATTGTATTGAGTAGTGTTTTGTATTATTTCGAGGGTCATTATGGTTTCTGGTCAACCCGGTTGTGACCCAGCGGTTGACACGTGACCTCGTGAGTGTCTCATCTATCCTGTGAAGATCGAGACATGATTTTGGGCGCTTGGAGGTTGTGTCTTACCTCGGTTTGCATGTCATGTGGTTGAGGGCTTTTTAGTGATCCCTCATGTTCCATGTTTCGTGTTATACGAAATTGTGAGTCTGTTGTACGGCTCGGAGGCCGAGGACACATTGTCATCATTATTGCTGTTATGGATCCGACTATTGTGTGCCATCTTCCATAATGTGTTTCCTGTGATTTTGACTTGGGGACTAGGCTGATTAACAGCGTGTTGCTGTATTATGAGCGACGATCTTGACCCGAGTCTTGTGACTCAAGGATCATTGTTAGCAGGTCTAGTTGATTGTCCTGAGTCTGGTAGCAGTGGTATACTGCATTATGCTACGTAGTACGTGTGAGAGGTGTGTGCTTACCCTATTTGTACTTCGGTGTTCGCTATTTTGAGTCTCTGTGTCTAGTGAACCTCTACTAGTCGTAGCCTAACGACACCTTCCTATGTGTCGGCCCACCTGGGAGTGGTGGCGGGGTAGCTCCCGATAGACGATTTTTAGGCTAGTTTCCGTGGGCCCCCTTGCTTTGCGATAGTGTCCTACTGGGGGAGAAAACTAGCTAGAGGTCTGGCTCTAGGCATTGGACTTGTGTGTGCACATGTGGCCATGGGCGGTTGGATGAGCGTCGACGGGCATGACCTTGACTAGTCACTTGTTACTATAGTTCCTTGGTTCTTTGTGAGTGTCTCAGTTACCGCCAGTCTAGGCGAGTGTGAGATACTTGAGGCACAGTGTAAGACGTTAGTGGACGCATCTGGCTATTTTTCTAGTGAGGAGGTGCTTCTGTCACTTGACAAGATGACTTGTGTTTTCGTGACTTGTCTGAGTAGCCTATGCTTGGCTTCACTCGAGGTTATGAGTTTTGTAGCCTACACGACGGTGAGTTTGTGTATGTCTTGTGGCTTTGACTGTGTAGGCCTTTTGGTAGGACTTTACTATTTTGATAGGCTTTTCACGACAGGGTTTCGTGATTTGGCAATGGATCGGTAACGCCCGACTTTGTGAGATCGGGGTTCGCCTTTCTGTTGCTGTTAGGAGTAGTTTAGAGGGCCGAGATTCCTTCGATTGCCGTGTTTCTGTGTTACGGCTTTCCTCTTTACGTTTGTTGTTTTTGCTCCTGTTGTTACTACTTTGCTTTAGTGTAGCACTGTAATTATTACATTATTTTGTGATAGGGTTCTGCGGGATCCCTACTGAGCCAGTGATAGGCGGCTCACCCTTGACTTTTCAGGAGTAGCTATTCTTCCTCGTGCTGGGAGGTACCTACTGTGTGGTTCTTAGTGCCAGTGTTGCCAGTGTCGGGCTTCCCCCTACTAGAGGGTACGTTTCCCTTCCTGTTGGATTGTACTTGTCTTTTTGTTGGACTGGAATCTATTAGTTTTAATTGTTATTAAAAATGAAGTTTTATTTCTACCATTTTAGCAATCCTGATCATTGAAATTTAATTGCTTATTGCTTTATCTAGAAGGTCAATGTACTCTCACATACCGTTCTATCCCTTCAGAGCTTTTTCGCTCTTGGGAGGCCTTGCAGGTTCCAAGTGGTATCGAGTTTACCCGGTATCCAGAGTCTGGGTCATCACAGATCCAATCTTGCACGGAAAAAAAAAATATAGTTCCCCAATAATCTCACCAAGTTGTTCAAAGACTACCATGGTTGGAGGAGCGATGGTGTGGGATGCAAACTCCTCGTGGAAGATGCTCCAAGCTTGATCACTTCAGAAGTAGACATGCCCCGCATGATGTGCCTTCTTCCTCCTTTGATGTTCTTCGTCCCTCAATTAATTTCCTTCTAGAGGCCAATACTTTCACCTTGGGTGCCATTGCTTCGATAGGATGAGAGGGAGAAATCATCGAGAGAAGGGAAAACATGAAGGAATGATGCATCTAGGCCGAAAAGGGTGAAAATCAAGTGAAAGAGCCTAAGACTTGATGTAATGGAGGTGGAAATGGGTTGGAAGAGTGTTAGAAGACTTGAAGGAGAGGTAGGATACAGGAGGTGGCTAGAGTTTTGGAATTTCGAGTGGAGAAGAATGACCCATGGTCGGTCGATTTCTACAGACTGCAACCGTATTAGTCCACTTCATTTTGAAGGAGTTCATATAACTCTCATTCTCATTTACTTCCTCATCAAGGTATTTACTGTTGAGTCTCTCCAGATGATTTTGATGATAACAAAATCTCGGCATTACAACCTAAGTAATAACTTGCTTAAACCACTCTCAAAGCCATCCTTAATCAAGCAAATGCCTAAATCTACCATGCTTCAAGAAATGCCCAGGATAAGCTCAACCAACTCATATTGATTGGAACAAGATATGGTCATGAAATGATTCGTTCACAGATTATGATTTATTGGCTAACTCTGTTAAAAATACAGGTTTTCCAGCTAGCGGTCGACCGCCGGTCAGGGGCCGGTCGACCGATTTTCCCAGCATTGAAAGCCTCATTTCTGTAAAATTCCGGTCGATCGCCCCATGTCGTCCGGTCGACTGCCAGCTCCGAGGCAGCAATTGTTGACTTGTGTTCTTCAACGTGGGAATCCCCTTTCCTTTGGTTTGTTTAATCCCAAAGCCACCAGACATGTCATGATTTGTGGATCTGGTTCCTAGCTTGTCTCTTGACCATCCAAGATCTATAAAAACATCACTTTGGGGTCAAAAACCCTAATCACTCAAGGGAGATCAAAGGGGGCTGCCAAAAGAGAAAGAGGGCTACTACTGTAGCTCCGTGAACAGTGCTACATCCAGGAGTTCTTCATCCAAGAGTAAAGTTTTCAAGATCATTTGCAAGCCATTCAAGTGAAGATCAAGCTGAGGAGCAAGCTTCATCCAAAACAATCTTCATCCACTAAGGGGGAGCTTTAATTTGAAGTTTACATTTTGTGTTTCTCATTACTTTCTTCTTCAAGCTTCAAGTGTGTGTTCTTGTAATATTCAAACACTTGTGTGTATGTGTGTGGATCTACCCAGATCCGTGTTTGTGTGTGTGTGGTTCTTCTCTTCTTCACATTTCTGTGTGATTCGGTGCTTGTGCACCTTCGTGGGAGTTCCAAACTCACGAGTGTGTGTGTGTGTGTGTGTGTGTGTTTTGATCTTGTAACTCTTTAGAAGATAGTGTGTGAATCCTCACAGTCTGTGAGGGGTGGACGTAGGTTTCCGTTGTTGCATCCGAACCACCTAAAAATCGTGGTCTCCTGTGTAGTTTGTTCCTTATCTTCTACCTCCAATTCTGCTCTAGTTGTGAACATATTGCATCTGCTGATTCCTTCATTCAGATCTAGTTTTATTGACCACTCTCTAATAGATCTTTGGTATATCAAAAGCTGGGTTCAGACTGACAAGGTTAGTCTTGTCGGGAAGATAACACCTTGCATGAGAGAATCTTCTGATTCCCAAACTCCGCCTAGTACCAAGAGATATTTTAGTTGTGATTTTGATAAGATTGATTTTGCTCTGCATCAGTTCTAAATTGATAATTGCTATTTCATCATACAATTTTCAAATTGGTTAAAGTTTCCTTAAAATTAGTCATCACCCAATTCACCCCCCCCTCTTGGATGTCATTGATCGCAGGACGTCAATTGGTATCAGAGCTAAGGCTCTACTTCTTTCAGATCTAATGATCTAGAGTAAGATCCAGATCAATGGCAAACAAGGGTATGATGCCTGAGGGTCATTCCATCCATCGTCCTCCATACTTCGATGGCTTGAATTACTCCTATTGAAAAAATAGAATGCACGTCTTTCTCAAAGCCCAAGAGTATGAGATCTGGAGGGTTGTCGACCAGGGTCCGTATAAACTCTCGGATGATGAAGAAAAATGGACACCCGAGGAAATTAAGAAATGCACTGTAAATTTTAATGCTATGAATGTTATGCAATGTGCTATACATCCTAATGAGTTTTCTCGTGTATCCATGTGCAATTTAGCAAAGGAGATATGGGACAAATTATGGCTTATCTATGAAGGAACCTCCGAGGTCAAGGAAACCAAGGCCAACCTACTCGTCAGAGACTACAAGCTATTCAAGATGAAACCTGAAGAATCCATCTCTAAGATGTTTACAAGGTTAACTGAGATCACTAATGGTCTCAAGAGTCTCAGAAAAGAATACACCAACTTCGAGCTCGTGAGGAAAGTGTTGAGATATCTCCCATCCGCGTGGCACACCAAAGCTACTGTCATTGAAGATTCAAAGAATCTATCCACACTCTCTCTAGACGAGCTCATAGGGTCGCTCATGACCTATGAGATAAACATCAAAAGAACTATTGAGAAGGAAACAAAGAAGAAGAAAACGGTGGCACTGAGAGCCCACCAATCTGATGATGATTCCCAAGAAGAGGAATCTAGCGAAGGGAGCAATGAAGAAGAAGACCTCACCATGCTGACCCGTCAAGTGAAGAAATTTTTGAGAAGAAAGAATAACTTCCAAGGAAACTTCAGAAAAGGGCAAAGAAAGCATGTTCAAACCAAGGGCAAGCCAAGCAAGCTCAACAACGTCATTTGCTATGAATGCAAGAAGCCCGGACACATGAGAGGAGAGTGTCCAGATCTGAAGAAGAAGTTCAAGAAGGAAAAATTCAGGAAGCCAAAAGCAATGGTCGCTACATGGAGCGACGAAGAGGAAGAGCTGTCCGAAGAAGAGCTCGGAGAGCTCGTGGAAAGCCTGTGCCTTATGGCACACGAAGATGATGCAATAGAGGTAAATTCTGATTCTAATTTTATTTCCAATGAACAATGGGAGTCAGAATATGAAAAGCTATATACAAAATATAGAAAAATCAGATCTGAAAATAAAACTCTCAAAAAGAAAATTTATGATTTATCACATTAGGATATTTTTGTTAAATTTAAGAAACTAGAACAAGAATGGTTTGAGTTAACAAAAGAAAAAGAAACCTTGCTTCAAACGATTTCAGATCTTGAAAAAGCCAAAGAGGAGCTATCATGTAAAATGTCTGAAATTGAAAAAGTCTGTGAAAAGCTCAAGAATGAAAAAGAAATTCTAACATCCTCCATTTCAGAAATTGAAAAGAAAAATGTGAGCTTGAATAAAGAGATGACTGACTTGTAGTTCACTCTCTCTAGGTTTGTTAAAGGAAAACAAAACCTAGACAATGTGTTGGGAGTTAAAGTTAACTTCCGAAAAGAAGGATTGGGGTACATACCCCAGAACAAGAAATCTTTTGAGCACAAGATTACTACATCTTACGTCCATGAAAAGGGAAATGATTGTGCTTCATGTTCACACTCTAAGCCAGTTCATGTCCAACCAAAACCACTCCAATTCCCAAGAAGGTCCTCAAATGTCAATTACTTTCATTGTGGTCATTTTGGTCATGTTATTGCTCATTGTTGGTTTAGACAAAACTCACATAGAAATCATGCTGCTTGGACAAAGAAAAGATATATGCAAAATTGGACTAACTCCTATGGACCCAAATTCGTTTTGGGTACCAAAAATAATTGCATGAGGATACTGTTTCTTGCAGATATGTCTTGAAGCCAGGGGGAGCAAATGGTACTTGGATAGTGACTGTTCAAGTCATATGACATGGGACAAGAAGATGTTCTCTACACTGCAAGGCAAGGATAGAGGGTCAGTTACTTTTGGAGGCAAAGACAAAGGTAAAATCATTGGGATCGACAACATAGGTAAGAATTCTGAAACCTTGATTGAAAATATTCTTTTAGTGAAAGGCCTGAATCACAACCTGCTAAGGATAAGCCAATTGTGCGACAAGGGTTTTAAAATTATTTTCGATGAAACTCACTGCCTTGTCATGAATAAAATCTCTAATGAAATCAGATTCATTGGCAAAAGGAATAATAATGTCTATACTATTCATCTTGATGATGTTGCTGGTGATGATGTGTGTTTGGTAGCAAATAACCATGACAATGCATGGTTATGGCATCGAAGACTAGGTCATGCTAGTTTTAGAGTAATCTCCAAATTGTCTAGATATGACTTGGTAAATGGATTGCCTAAATTAAAATTTGAAAGTGATAAGATCTGTGAGGCCTGCACTAAAGGTAAGCAAACACGTATCTCTTTCAAAAATAAAAACATTGTTTCTACTGCTAGGCCTCCAGAACTGCTGCACCTTGATCTTTTTGGTCTGACTATGACATTCGGCCTAGGAGGAAAATCTTATGGATTTATAATTGTTGATGATTACTCCAGATTTACATGGATATTATTTTTAGCCAATAAAACTGATACCTTGATGGAGATTCAAGTGTTTTGCAGAAAAATCCAGAATGATAGGGGTTATCTCATCACCACAATTCAAAGTGATCATGGTGGTGAATTTGAGAATAATGAGTTCAGTAGCTTCTGCTAAGAGCAGGGATACACACACAATTTCTCATCACCAAGGACGCCTTAACAAAATGGAGTAGTGGAGAGGAAAAATAGAACCTTAATAGACATGGCACAGATCATGTTAAGTGAGAACTCCCTACCTAAATACTTTTGGGCCGAGACGGTAAGTATATCGTGTTACATTATCAACAGGGCAATGATAAGGCCCATCTTGAAGAAAACTCCTTATGAGCTATACAAGGGTAAGAAATCAAATATTTCTCATCTTAAACCCTTTGGATGCCCATGTTTCATCTTGAACAATGATAAGTCTAACCTAGGTAAGTTTGATGAGAAAAGTGACAAAGGAATTTTCCTAGGTTATGCACTTAACTCTAGAGCTTATCGATTGTTTAATAAAAGGACTTTGGTTGCTGAAGAAAGTCCTCATGTGATTTTTGATAAATCTGAGTTAAGACTAACCAATCAATCTATTCCAATCTTGGATGCAGATGAAGATCCCAAACGTTCAATTGACGCTAAGGCCAAGGATGAACCAACTGAAGGGATACCCAACAAGAGTGAAGAGGATGAAGATCCTTCAATTGAAACACTTCAAGAGCAACAAGTGCAACACCCTGGCTTGCCCAGCTTTTCTACATTCTTAAAAGATCATCCAGCTGAAAACATAATTGGTAATCCTCAAGATGGGGTAAGAACTAGGTCTTCACTAAGGCAAGTAGAAGAAAAAAATTTCATGGCCTTAATCTCATAAGAAGAGCCTAAGGATATCAATGATGCTCTTCAAAATGAATCCTGGATTCAGGTTATGCATGAAGAGCTACACCAGTTCGAAAGGAACAAAGTGTGGACTCTCGTGCCGCGTCCTAAGAATCATCCCACAATTGGAACCCGTTGGATTTTCAGAAATAAGCTAAATGATACGGGATTGGTTGTTAGGAACAAGGCCCGGTTTGTAGCCAAAGGGTATAGCCAGGAGATAGGTATTGATTTTGATGAGTCCTTTGCACCGGTTGCTAGACTAGAAGCAGTCCGGATTTTACTGTCCTATGCTTGCTCTTTGAACTTCAAACTATTTCAAATGGATGTTAAATCTGCATTTCTTAACGGTTACATCAAGTAGGATGTTTTTGTAGAGCAACCTCCATGTTTTGAAGATTCAAAGCATCCAAAGCATGTGTACAAGTTACAGAAGGCCTTGTACGGGTTAAAGCAAGCACCAAGGGCATGGTATGAAAGGCTTACTTCATTCCTCATGAAAAATGGTTTCAAAAGAGGTAAGGTTGACCAAATACTCTTCACGAGGAAATCAGGTAAAGACATATTAGTAGTTCAAGTATATGTGGATGACATTATTTTTGGATCCACTAACAATGTCTTATGTGAAGAATTTGTAGAAATCATGCAAGGAGAATTTGAGATGAGCTTCATGGGTGAACTTAACTTCTTTCTTGGATTGCAGGTGAAGCAAACACCCGAGGGCATTTTCATCAATCAAGCTAAGTACACACTGGAGCTGTTAAAGAAATTTGGGATGGCTGAAGCGAAACCTTTGTCAACTCCGATGGCCACAACCACGAAGTTAGACAAAGATGAAAATGGTAAAACAGTAGATCCCACACTATTTCGAGGTATGATCGGATCACTACTGTATCTCACAGCTTGCCACCCTGACATTCAATTCAGTGTATGTCTATGTGCTCTTTTTCAGTCATGTCCTAAAGAGTCTCATTTATTAGCTGTTAAACGCATTTTTCGATACTTAATTGGCACCATAGACTTTGACTTGTGATTTCCCATCGGTAGTTCATTTGATTTGATTGCATACACCAATGCGGATTATGCCGGATGAATTGTAGATCGTAAAAGTACTAGTGGGTACTGTCAGTTTCTTGGTGGATGTCTAATTTCATGGGCCTCCAAGAAACAACATTCAGTAGCTCTCTTAACGGTCGAGGCTGAATATGTAGTCGCCGAAAGTTGCGGAGCCCAAGTACTTTAGATCAAAAATCAATTGCTTGATTTGGATGTTGAAATGAAATGTGGGCCAATCTTGTGTGATAATACCAGTGCAACCAGCTTGTCACAAAATCATGTTTAACATTCTAGGACAAAGCACATTGACATTCGACATCATTTTCTGAGAGATCATGTAGGAAAAGGGGTCTTTGAATTGAATTTCATTGACACACACAATCAACTAGCTGATATTTTCACAAAACCCCTAAACCAGGATCAATTTAGCAAGATAAGAAGAGAACTTGGGATGTGCAAGGGTAAGAGCATACATACATAAGTCTGCACTTAGGATAAGAAATGCACTTGTAAAAACTCATATGCATCAAGGGTAGATTAACATGCATATTGTATATACTTACTTTTAATACCTTGTGTGTTCATGTACACTCCTGCATGCTTGAATGTATTTATATATATAGCCCTCCTTGAAAAATATTTCCAAGGCCAGATATTCCTTGGTTAAATAAATGTGGACCCAGTGATGCCAGACCTAAGGCAACTTCTGAGGGGGAGTTAGAGAACTTTCCTCAAATCACCATCTCTTCTCTTTCTCTCCACTTCATGATGTTGGTTCCAATCAGAAGGTCGGATGATGGTCCCCCTATATATATAAAAAAAGGAAAAAGAAAAGAAAAGAAAAGAAAAGAAACAAAAACAAAAAATACAAAAATGGGGATTTTTGGGGCTAGCGATCGACCGCCGCTCTCACACCGGTCGACCGGTGGTGACGAGCAGTCTGACTGAACCATCAACCGAACCATTTTTTAAGGGGTTCTAAAACCCCATTCTCTCATTCTATCACCTCCACTCTTCCTCCAACACTTTTCCCTAACCCTAGAACCACATATCTCCACCTCCCAAGCCCCTAAACCTCATCATTCCTCTACCCGCACAAGATCCGGCGTGTTCGTCACAGTTTCGGGATGAACACCATTCGGTCGTTCGTGCATTCGTGGAGCTACTTCCTATGTTCCAGGTTGTGGAGAAGGCTATTGCAAGCCCTTGGAGTGTCTTTTGATCTATATTCATCCCCCAGGACGAGAGTCATCTTTTCAAGGGTTTCCACCGGGTTTTCTAGTTCGGGATGCCGCCTAGATGGAGCTCTCGCCATTCTGCCAAAGGGGAAACTAGTTGTCAGAGACGAGAGGCCCAGGGTCCTCCACCATAGCAGGCACCTACACCTCGTCATGCACCTCGGCTGCCTCCACGGCCCATTATCGACCCTCGGTTGGTCGACTTCAATGAGGTTAACGAGATTTTGCCCGAATTATGTGCTGTCTTTGAGATTCAACCCGGTTGGATTGATTTTGTCACTAGATATACCCGATATTACCCCAATCTAGTGCAGCAGTTCTATGAAAATTTGGTCGAAAGAAATGAGGAATTATATACAGTTGTTCAAGGTGTTGAGTTTCATATCACTCCAGATTTGTTTGAGCGGGCCTTAAGAGTTTCGGCTAGTGGAGCCGACATGGTTTTTGGTCATGGTGCTGTTGAGGAAACTTTTCTTGCTATGACCAGTTGTGATTACGTGCATGGTGTCAGCGACTTAATCATATTGAATGTAAATCATTTTCCATCATTGCAGCGTATATTGCACCATATGTTTACCTCCCTCATTTATCCAAAGAGTGACAGTAGAAATGAAGTAACAGAAGTTCACAAGTTTCTATTTTACAATGTTATGAATGGGATTCAAGTCAACATGGGTCGCCTCATGACGACTCTGATTGGAACCTGTCGAACAAATTTGCGGAGATCCTTGCCCTATGCTTCACAGTTGACCGACAAATTCATCTATGGTGGGATCAATTTGACAGATGAACATTTCATTTATGTTCGACAAGATGATATATATAATGAGCATAAGATTTTCACAGATATGAGATATTATTGGGGTCCGGATGGTGAGCTCCGTCGTGATGTACCAACTTATGGGGTTGAATCAGCTAGTGAGGAAGAATAAGAACAAGAGCAGCAACATGATCAAGGGGATGCCCCCCCTCCAGTTCAGGCTGAGGAGTAGTCTCCTCCACCTTCACCTAATCATATGGATCGCGAGGTGCCTCCTCCACCACAGTTCTATCATGGAGAGTCTTCTACTCAGGGGGCCGTACAGCACTCTTGGGTAGATTATGAGACTTTTGACAGGCGATTTACTGGACTGGAAACTCGAGTGGATACCTTTGGGGTTCGATTTTCTACCTTTGGTGATCGCATAGACACTATGGGTAATGTGATTGACACTATGTCAGGTCGCATATATTCCTTCTCCACTATCTTGGACACTCTCTCCACTCAGATGACCACACTCTCCACCCATATGACTACCCTCACAGACAGTGTTACTGATTTCAGCCAGGCCTTCCATATCATGAACTTAACACTTCTTGGAATGCAGCGCCGTGATGCGGCCCGTGACGTCTCCATTGGCCATATTCAAGATCATCTTCAGGTTCAAGATCATTGTCTTGAAGACATCTACCGCTGCCTTGGATATCAGCCTCCTCCTCCAGAGGATCAGCCTCCTGCAGATGACCCATGAGGATTTTTCTTTTGCTTCCTCCCTCCATACTATTGTACTTCGATCGTGTGTCTTTTGGGTTCATCTTTCGTCTATCCTATCCCCTTTTGATGATGCCAAAGGGGGAGAAGTAGTAGTGCAGGTCTTATATATTTTATGTCGGTATGTTTGTATGTTTGTATGCGTAATCATTGGTGAGGATCATTGTGTCAGTTTTGCATTTGCTTTGTCGCATATGTCTAGTGTCTAGAGTCTTGCATTCTCTCAAGCATCAATGTACTTTGTAATGAAATGATGAAATGAATGCAATTGGTGTTTGATCTCAAATGGTTGGCTCTTGTGTCTTGTTGGGTCCCGAAAGGTGGCAATCAAGAGGGGAGGGGTGAATTGATTGGGCAATAAAAATTATTTACCTAAAGATGCACACAAGTAATCGATAATTATAGGACAGAAATAATTCTAAAGCAAACAAGCACTCAATCTCACCGGAACAAGATCTCTCTCTCGTGAGAACTGAAAGAAGTCGTGAGTGAGGTATGGCACTACAAGAGATCACTCAGCTAAGCGAGTAGCCCACTCGATGCAAAGAACGATAAACCAAACCACAATGGAAGCACAAGATTTTTAGGTGGTTCGGGTACACGAATGTGTCCCCTACATCCACCCCTCACACGGAGGATTAATGCTCCACTATGACGTGAGCCACACACACGCTGAATAGACAGCCAACACACACACAGTAGCCTATCTTGGCCACTACACACACACACACACTCTCGTGTCACAAAACACGAGCACACACATACGAATGTGTTTCAAGAAATTCTAAGAGTACATCAGATGTTCAATACTAAACAACAAGTACTTGAGGAGTTTAGAGCAGAATAGATATTCAGAGATAGAACTCCCCCTTTCTCTTCTTCGAATGTTCTTTGATGCTTCTGCAGGATGAAGAACGAACTTGAAGCAAGTGTGAAGTATTGCAGCAAGAATAGAGGTTGGATCTTGATTTCAGGCGCAGCTTTCAGTTGTATATGATCTTGGGCTTTGATTCAAGCTTCTTCCTTTCGATTTCAGCTTCAAAGCAAGGTGGAAGAGGGCTTGGGAGCTGCAGCTTCGAACCTACACACAAAGATAGAGCCTCAAAAACCTTAACCCCAGATTTCACCTCTCATCCCTTTATTTAATCCCAAGAGAGAATATTTAATTGATTAAGACAGTCAAAGACAACTTGGGAACCAGATCCACAATTAGTGGAGTTATTTGTGGAAGTTAGACTAGGATTGGGAGACTTTAGGCCCAAAGAGACGGCGGTCAAAAACCGCGGCTGGAGGTCGGACCGGAATGGGTCCACCCTTGGGGTCGACCCTCGTGAGAGGGTTAATGAGCCAAAAGCAATGGGTCGACCCTTGGGGTCGACCTTCGAGAGCAGCCGTGCTGGTTTTGGACATTTGTCCACAGGGGTCGACCCTTGGGGTCGACCCTCGGGGGTGTTTTTTAAGTTCTGGGCATATGGGTCGACCCTTGGGGTCGACCCTTTCAGTTACCTGCTGCTGGAATGAGAAAATGACCCACAGGGGTCGACCCCAGGGGTCGACCCTCGCACTGGGGTTGAAAAGCCCGATTGTGTTGAAGAATGGAGACCCATGGGTCGACCCCAGGGGTCGACCCTTGTTCCTGAACATCAAAAATGAAAGTTAAAAATAAGCTAAGTCCAAGGAATACAAGTGAGGGGGTTAACCAATGGGTTCAAAACAAGAAGAGGATTGATCCTTAACCATGAATGAGTAAAACCCATCTTAATTGGATTTAGATCAAGGCCAAGCAAATTTACCCTTTGGGATCAAAACATGAATTTCAACCTTGATAATCAAATGATCAAGAGTTTATGTGTTAGGATGGATCTCACCAAATGTCCTTGTATTATTCAATTCATGAATCGCCTTCTTGCCCCTGTCAAAACATACATTCTGCATTAGCTTTGGCGATTTCAAACTGAAATTAAACATCTTACCAGGTGAAGTGATTCCTGAACTGTAAAGCTCCTTATCTCATCAAGTGAAGACAATTCCAGAATTTGTCATGGGATTCAAGTTAAATTTAGTCATCATCAAAATCCATTACATCCATTACAATAACCACATAGAGGGGGTTCAATAATCTCCCCCTTTTTGATGATGACAAAATTCAGAAATTGGAAATACAAAATTCAAAGTCCATACCATGATAACAATGAGTCGAGTCGGAACAATATAAAAAGGACTTGACTTAACCACCTCAAACTCAAGAATCAATTTAGAAACTTCATTCCATTGGAGCATAGTGCTATGCGATTGATAAAAAAAGGCATATTCCAACAACCAACATATCTTACTAGGAAAACAACCACAGTCCACAATCTGATTACAATGTAACAAGGGGAAGTGAAGTGCAATGTAACAAGATGCCATGCTATGATTACAAGGATAATGCAACACCTAAGACACTAATCAAATATGAAGAACAAAATGTAACACACATGCATGCAAGCATACATCACACATAGACTATAAGTAGCCGGGCACAAAAGTAGTAGTAGTAGGAAATACTTCTCCCCCTTTGGCATCATCAAAAAGAGGGGGTGAAACAGGATAAGGAGTGTGCCAACTGAATGAAGTGCAATAGCCTAGTCATCATCCGGATTTGGTGGACCTGGAGCACGCCAGACATAATCCATAATTTCGTGGCACATTTGGGTGTGATGAGCCAAGGCATCAGTGAAAGTTTGAGTGCATTCTTGGTGAGAAAGCTTCAGATCATGCAGCTCGTTTTCAATAACCTCCAAGGTCTCCCCATACTTGTCTAACCGCTCATCAATGTGATCCAACCGATCTATGATTAGCCTGGCCGCCTCAGAGGGTATATCTACTGCAGGAGCAGGGAGTGGCGCTTCATCAGGCTCGGCATCTTCATCCTCATCATCCTCATCAGAACTAGCATCAGGAACTTCAGTTTTCAGTTGTCAGACTAATTCACCGTCACGCAGAACATAACCCATATTGTGACAAATAGAGTGAATGGTATAAATGTCGGCCTCCCGCATAGTTTGTGAAGATTCTGTTGAAATATTTAGCTCCATGTACTGGAAAATGGTTGTAACACTCTCAAATATAGTTAAGTTGTACTCTATATCACCGATGCGCCTTTTGAAGTATCGGCTCAGTTCTCGTAAAGAACTCCGAAGTTAAGCATGCTTAATGGGTAGTAGTATTGGGATGAGTGACCTCCCGGGAAGTCCCCCATTCTGGAGCCGATCACTGTTAGAAAGGGACAAAGCCGTGAGGCCGATAGGCCAAAGCGGACAATACCTCGATGGTATAGAGTACGGGGCGTGACAGAATGGTATCAGAGCTATACCCCAGCCAGAAGTGTGGGAACTAAGTGCCATCCAGGGTAAAGTGCTACGCTATGGGAGCCACCTCTTGAACCCATAATGAGACAAAGTGTTACATAGTGGGAGCCACCTCTTGAGCCTGTAGGGGTCACCTCTAGAGTCCTACCTACCTGGTGGTTTGATTGCGTGCTATATGTGCCCAGCGACGAGGACGTCACCTATATAAGAGGGGTAGATTGTAACACTCTCAAATATAGTTAAGTTGTACTCTATATCACCGAGGCGTCTTTTGAAGTATCGTCTCAGTTCTCATAAAGAACTCCAAAGTTAAGCGTGCTTAATGGGTAGTAGTATTGGGATGGGTGACCTCCCGGGAAGTCCTCCATTCTGGAGCCGATCACCCTTAGAAAGGGACAAAGCCGTGAGGCCGATAGGCCAAAGCAGACAATACCTCGACGGTATAGAGTACGGGGCGTGACAGGTGTAATACCCCGATAATTTTTATTGAGCCCAATGTATTTATTAAGCTTTTATTAACTTAAAATTAAATTTTTAGTGAATTAATGCTTGAATTTTGGATTTTTAATATTTAATTTCTTAGAAAATAGAATAGTGAAAATTCGACTACCTTATAAAAATCTGGAAAAATGCTAATCAGGTTAAGGACGATGTAGTTAGCAACTTTATCTTCTGTGATCGACCCAGAAAAAATTCGTAATTAGGGCTAATTAGTGGATTAAGTCTAAAAGTGCACACTTAGTTAACATTTACCTAACCTCATCTTAAAACATCAAATTAGAGCTTAATACTCAACCAAATGAGTTCAAATCGGTGGCAAATGAAAGGCCACGATGTAAGGATCAAAAGCCCTCTACAAATCAAACCCAAACCTAACCCTAGCACATGGTGGCGGCCGAGTTTCGGCTTGGTCAACCTTGGCGGCGCCGTTTTCCAACACCACCTTGCGTGGTCGATTTCTCCCAGGTCCGAAGTCTCCAGAAGCTCTATGAGCTATCAAAATGAAGCTCTACGAGTCAATTTTCTTTTGGTTGCTGTGGTGTTCGCATTGGATTCAGATCTAGGAAGATCTTGGTCGTTTAGTGGAGGTGGGTCGGCAGCCGTCGTCCTCCTTCCTTTCCTCTTTGTTCCTTCGATTAAGGTATGTTTCCTTAACCAAAACCTTCACATGAATATATCAAATTGTTCATCTCGATGAGATCTTTCTAGTGGTTGTAAAAGCCCTAAATTTCATTAGGTATCCAAGGAGATATCGAGGTTTTTCTAAGGTGCTGTCAAGTTCGTTCTTCATTCTAGGGCTTTAAGTTCTCTCTTCGATTGAGGTAGGTTATAACAGCCAAACTCTAATTAATATACATGAATGTAAGCATCAGCATGTTAGCTTTCTTTTGGCGTAAAAAGCCCCAAATTTTATTGAGCATGTTTAGATAATTTTGGATCGAAGTAAGAGCATGTCTAGGCTTGATTTATGTAGTGTTCTTATGAGTCAAAGCATGATTTCGAGCTGATTTTGAGTTGCATATCTTGATCCCCATATATCATATCATACATGGATGGAATCAGCATCGAAGTAGCTTTCTTTTGATATAAGAAGCCCCAAATTTCGTTGTATATATTGAGAGAACCTTACGATTTAGTAGAAGAATGTCAAGAACTAGGTTTTCATGTGTTCATCATAGATAGGTTGTGATTCATTTAATTTCTATTGAAATTCATGTTTCAAAACTCTTGTTTTATGACCCAAGTATGTATATTAAGAACCCTAGAGCATGTGGTTAAGATCCCAACCCATTTAGACCCCAAATGGATGAGTTCTTGTGTTTTCGGAAGCCACGTTCAGTTCTGGAAGTTCAGGGGTCAACCCATGGGGTCGACCCATGCTGCCCAGTGTGGGGGTCGACCCAATGGGTCGACCCCATGGGTCGACCCATCACCCAGGCAGACTCTTGGAGTTCCAGGGGTCGACCCAATGGGTCGACCCATGCCTTGGAATTTTCCAGGGGTCGACCCAATGTGTTGACCCATGTGCTGTATGACCCTGTAATGTTGTTTTTCGACCGTGGATCGATCCGGATCATTAGGGGATCGACCCATTCAACTTAGTCCAATTGAAAACTATATTTTTGAGGAACCAATGACCCATACTTGTAACCTTATGATTTCAATTGACAATGGTCCTTGCATTCAACCATAGTGTAAAAATATGCCGTTTATCATCTCCATTGCAACGCATACAATGGTTAAATAGAAACCCACATAATTAGTGATTAATTGTGTAACTAAATTTCTGTTAATGCATGCTATTTCACTCCTATGCGAGCTTGTTCTTTACCTTATCATCTTGAATCAGCTTTTTGGGCAAATTATCTTAATGCAAATGATAATAGATAATCCTTGGTATATTAACTTGGTAATTAGGATTAAATTGATTGTTAAGTTGCTGGATAGTCATTATTACCCCAGTAGAATGGATTGCTTACACACCTGAACGGTACACTGTCAGCCGTTCTTTGTTGACCTCGTGGACTAAGTTTTGGTCCAATTCTTATAATGCGGCCCAAAGTGACCGTATAACCGAGTTTTTGTTTTAGTGAATCCAAGGACAAGTTAGTCCTTAAATCTCATACTTGTGGCAGTAATTCCTCTGATGAAATTGGCCATTTAACTTGACTGAATGTCTAGACAATCGTGGGATCTTGGATCCAATAAATCAATGCCAACGCATCATAAGGGCCCGGTCTGGTCCTGGGGAGAGCGCCCGAAAGTTAGTGAGCCCATGGGATGTTAATGACATGGTGAGGCATTGCACCGAGTACTTGACTAGTGTAACGTCTATGACATAAAATCTCTTGTTACTTGTTACTTGATCGTGCTTGAAATGGCGTTTAAAATACTTGCTTGTTGGCCAATTCTCTATTACTATCTCCTGTTGTAAATTCTTGTACTTGTTATCTCTTGTCATCATTATATTTCTTGACCTTGCAAGATCTTTGTATTACGCTGTTTTATTGTATCGTCTTTTATTTCTTTTATTTAGCATGGCATATGAAAAATGTAATTAACTTGTTAATCACGTACACTTGCCTGTTATTTCCTACTGAGCGTCAGCTCATAGTTGTTGTTTTCCCCCCTTTCCAGGCTATTTAGGTGATGATGCGCATACCGATGGGGAAGGGCAGGAGTGATATCTTTTGAGTGTACCTATTAGTAGATGTCGTGTGGGCATGGTTGTTTACATCTAGTTATTTCCTTAGAGTTGTGTTAGCACTTTGTTACTTTTGGAGTCAGTTATTGTATTAGAATTCAGATTGGGAGTCATGTTTGATCGTGTGTTAGCAGTGTGGTTATTGTAATAAATTGGAATCATCTTGATCAATAGATTTGTTTCTTTTCTTAGCACCTGTGTAATTGTTTAGTTTAGTTTATTAATGTTATTTGTAGCTAGTTTCTAACTGTACGACCCGATATTCCGCGTCGGGGCGTGACAGTTTAGTTGGTATCAGAGCCCTAGGTTTCACATTCCTAGGTTCTTTAAGTTCTAGGTTTTCTATGTTTTAGGCTTCTAAGTGTTATCATAGGACCCCTAACCTTGTTAAAGTCTAAGGACCTGACCTGGTGAGATTTGGGTACAAACTTGGGTAAGTTCGTAACTTAATCGTGTTATTATCTATCTTATTGAACCTAAGTAATCTATTCCTCGTGTAGGCCATTGCAATGGCAGCTGACCATGCGGAATGGAGGAACTTGCAACGTACGGTTCAAGGCCTTACGCAGGCTTTACAGCAAGTGGCTCAAGTAGGAGCGGCACACCATGGCACTGGTGACTTATATCAGAACTTTCGAGGAATGAATCCGCCGAGATTTGGAGGCTCGACTGACCCCGATGAAGCCGAGCACTGGCTAGATGAGATGGGAAGGATATTCGAAGTGATGCAATGTAGCAATCAAGAGCGTGTCCTTCTCTCAACTTTTCAACTGGAACGAGATGCACGTACTTGGTGGGATTCTATCAAGGCGACTCTTGGTGATCAGCAAGTTACATGGGAAGAGTTCGAGGAATTCTTTAACAGCAAGTATTTTTCTGATAGAGTGCAAGAGAAGAAGGCAGCGGAGTTCGCGGCCCTGAAACAGCGAGGTCTGTCCGTGGCAGAATATGAGGCTCAATTTTCACGGCTTTCCCGTTATGCTACACACCTTATTTCCACCGAGAAGATGAAGGCGAAGCGTTTTCTCAACGGTCTGAAGCTGCATTATATTAATCAGTTGGCACCGATGGAGATCTCAACCTATTCTGAGATGGTGAGGAAAGCTCAAGTTCTAGAAGATACTCTTGAGATGACGGAGAGAATCCGTGGAAAAGGCACCAAGAAGGAACTACCTACGGGTTCCGAGAATATCAAACCCGGGTATAGCAAGAAGAGGCCCATTAGTGGGTCTAGTTCGTGGACTGGATCTGGATCGTGGAAGGGCAAGATGCCGAGGCATGAAGACAAGAAGCCTGGCCCTATTGTTCCATTCAAGGGCGTATGCAAGTTTTGTGATCGTCCTGGTCACAAGATGGAGGAGTGCTGGCGCAAGCTGGGCGCCTGTCTGCGATGTGGAAGTAAAGAGCACCGTATCCCTAACTGTCCTCTAATATCGGAGCAAGCTACACCGGCAAAACCTCAAGGTATCAAGAAACCGCAAGGCAAGCTTCAAGCTTTGCATGCAGATGAAGCAGGAACCACCGAGGATGGTGGACTCGTTGAAGGTACTCTTATTATACTCGACAAGCCAGCATTTGTTCTTTTTGATACTGGTGCCACGCATTCATTTATTTCTCGGAGATTTGCTAAGTCTTTAGTTGTGGAACCTATTTTGATGAATTCTCCGTTAGAAATATCAACCCCTATTGGTACTAGATCGGCAATACAGTACTTATATCCTTCTAGTACAGTTATGATTGGTGAACAGAATTTACCATCTGATTTAGTTTGCATGGACATGAAGGATTATGATGTAATCCTAGGAGCAGATTGGTTGGCTCAATATGAGGCTAATGTTCACTGTAGTTCTAGCTCCGTATCTTTTACTAGGCACCCGAGACTTTCTTTTGTAGGAGTTAAGCACCATAACTCCGTATCACTTATCTCGGCTCTTCGAGCTGATAAGCTGATGAGATGAGGTTGTGAGGCTTTTCTGGCCTTTGTCTGTGCAACCCCTGACTAGCAGATTGAGATTAAGGACATTTCTGTTGTCCGAGATTTTCCTGATGTCTTTCCAGAGGAACTACCCGGACTTCCGCCTGAGCGGGAAGTTAACTTTTCTATTGATCTCTTTCCTGGCACATCTCCTATTTCCAAGGCTCCTTATTGTATGTCTCCTGCGGAACTGAGGGAGTTAAAGTAACAGTTGATGGAATTGCTCGAGAAGGGTTTCATTCGCCCTAGTACTTCTCCTTGGGGAGCCCCTGTATTATTCGTCAGGAAGAAAGATGGTTCGATGAGGTTGTGCATCGATTATCGGTAATTGAACCAGCAGACTGTCAAGAACAAATATCCATTGCCGAGGATTGACGAACTATTTGACCAGATAGCGGGAGCTCAGTATTTTTCTAAGATCGATCTTCGATCTGGATATCATCAGTTGTGGATTAAGGAAGAGGATATCTATAAAACAGCTTTCCGCAGCATGTATGGTCATTTTGAATTTGTCGTTATGCCTTTTGGTCTAACGAATGCACCGGCAGCTTTCATGCAGTTGATGAACAATGCATTTCGGCCCTATCTTGATCAATGGGTCGTGGTATTCATTGATGACATCTTGATTTATTCCAAGAATGAAGAGGAGCATGTTGAGCATCTGAGGATGGCATTGCAACTGTTGAGAGATCATCAGCTATATGCCAAGTTCAGTAAGTGTGAATTCTGGCTGCAAGAGGTGTCCTTTCTCGGACATATCATCACCAAAGAAGGTATTTCTGTTGATCCTTCGAAGGTTGAGGCAGTGAAGAATTGGGATCAGCCTACCAGTGTGACTGAAGTTAGAAGTTTCCTAGGCCTGGCAGGCTACTACCGGAGATTTATCCAAGATTTCTCTAAGATTGCGGTACCTATGACAAGATTAACCCGCAAGGAGAACAAGTTTGATTGGTCAGATGATTGTCAGCGAAGCTTTCAGACTTTGAAATATTGTTTAACTACTGCACTTGTATTGGCTTTACCTTCTGGTGAAGGAGGTTTTGTGGTATACACTGATGCTTCAGGTATTGGTTTAGGATGTGTACTCATGCAACATGGGAAGGTGATTGCCTATTCTTCTAGGCAGTTGAGGAAGCATGAAGAGAATTATCCTGTTCACGATTTGGAACTAGCAGCAGTCGTGTTCGCATTAAAGATATGGAGGCACTACTTGTATGGAGAAATATTCACAGTGTTTTCAGATCATAAGAGTCTGAAATATTTGTTTTCTCATAAGGAACTTAATATGAGGCAGCGAAGATGGTTGGAGTACTTGAAAGACTTCGACTTCTCGATTGAGTATCATCCTGGCAAAGGCAATGTTGTGGCAGATGCATTAAGCAGGAAGCCTGTGGCTAGATTGTCTAGTCTCATGTTACAAGAGTGGAAGCTACTGGAACAATTGGCTAGCCTGGATCTGAATGTTGATAATGATCGGGTTATGATTGCACAGATTCAACTTAAGCCCGAATTGTTGATGGAAATCAAGTCTCTGCAAGATAATGATCCCGAGCTAGTAGAGATCAAGGGAAGCTTGAGCAGCAGACCTGACTTCATGATGGCTGACGATGGAAGATTGTTATTCCATGGTAGAACTTGTGTACCTGATGAAGCTGGAATAAAGAACAAGATTCTGGAGGAAGCACATAGATCCCGATATACCATTCATCCTGGAGGCACTAAAATGTTCAAGGATTTGAAGAGATCTTTTTGGTGGCCGAACATGAAAAGGGAAGTTGCAGACTTCGTGAGTAGATGCTTGGTTTGTCAGCAAGTTAAGGCTGAACATTTCAGACCGGCAGGAAAGTTGAAACCACTTGACATACCCCAATGAAAGTGGGAGAGCATTGGCATGGATTTCATTATGGGTCTACCTAGGACTCGTGGTAGATTTGATGCAATATGGGTGATTGTTGACCGATTGACAAAGTCAGCTCATTTCTTACCCATTAAGTCCAAGTGGACAGTTGATGTATTGGCTGCTTTGTATTTGAAGGAAGTGGTAAGGCTCCATGGCATACCAGTCAGCATTGTGTCTGATCGAGACCCCAGATTTACTTCACATTTCTGGAAGGGACTGCAAGAGTCTCTTAGTACTCGCCTGAATTTCAGTACTGCTTTTCATCCACAGACCGATGGACAGACTGAATGAACCAATCAGATAGTGGAAGATATGCTTAGAGCATGCATGATTGATTTCGGAGGCAGTTGGAGTGATCATTTGGCTTTGATTGAATTCACCTACAACAACAGTTATCAATCCAGCATCCAGATGGCTCCTTTTGAAGCATTGTATGGGTGAAGTTGTCGTTCCCCGTTATGTTGGGATGAGATAGGTGAGAAGCAATGGCTTGGATCGGATCTTATTTCAGAATCGTCACAGAACATCCGTGTTATCCGAGACCGGTTACAAGTAGCCCAATCAAGACAGAAGAGTTATGCCGACACAAGGAGAAGATTATTAGAATTTCAAGTTGGCGAGCTTGTATTCCTGAAAGTCTCTCCTACAAGAGGGATTCGAAGATTTGGCATTCATAGCAAGCTCAGTCCGAGATATATTGGTCCATTCGAGATCCTAGACAGAGTGGGAGAAGGTGCTTATAGACTGGCTTTACCGTCTCAGTTGTCTGGCGTACACAATGTTTTCCATGTGTCTATGTTACGGAAATATGTGTATAACCCCACTCACATCATTCAGCATGTGGATTTTGAATTGAAGGAGGATTTGACCTATGAAGAAAGACCTATCAAGATTCTGGATCGGAAACAGCAGCAACTCCGGAATCGTTCTATACCAATGGTCAAGATTCAGTGGAGTCGACGTGGGACCGAAGAAGCTACTTGGGAGTCCGAAGATACTATGCGGAAGCGGTATCCCGACTTATTCTAGGTGATCTATCTCTTTCCCTACTCTCAGATTTAGTGCAGTGAATTTGGAGGACCAAATTCCTTAAGTAGGGGAGGGTGTAATACCCCGATAATTTTTATTGAGCCCAATGTATTTATTAAGCTTTTATTAACTTAAAATTGAATTTTTAGTGAATTAATGTTTGAATTTCGAATTTTTAATATTTAATTCCTTAGAAAATAGAATAGTGAAAATTTGACTACGTTATAAAAATCTGAAAAAATGCTAATCAGGTTAAGGACGATGTAGTTAGCAACTTTATCTTCTGTGATCGACCCAGAAAAAATCCGTAATTAGGGCTAATTAGTGGATTAAGCCTAAAAGTGCACACTTAGTTAACCTTTACCTAACCTCATCTTAAAACATCAAATTAGAGCTTAATACTCAACCAAATGAGCTCAAATCGGTGGCAAATGAAAGGTCACGATCTAAGGATCAATAGCCCTCTATCAATCAAACCCAAACCTAACCCTAGCACATGGTGGCGGCCGAGTTTTGGCTTGGTCAACCTTGGCGGCGCCGTTTTCCAACACCACCTTGCGTGGTCGATTTCTCCCAGCTCCGAAGTCTCCAGAAGCTCTATGAGCTATCAAAATGAAGCTCTACGAGTCTATTTTCTTTTGGTGACAGTGGTGTTCGCATTGGATTCAGATTTAGGAAGATCTTGGTCGTTTAGTGGAGGTGGGTCGGCAGCCGTCGTCCTCCTTCCTTTCCTCTTTGTTCCTTCGATTGAGGTAGGTTTCCTTAACCAAAACCTGCACATGAATACATCAAATTGTTCATCTTGACGAGATCTTTCCAGTGGTTGTAAAAGCCCTAAATTTTATTAGGTATCCAAGGAGATATCGAGGTTTTTCTAAGGTGCTGTCAAGTTCGTTCTTCATTCTAGGGCTTTAAGTTCTCTCTTCGATTGAGGTAGGTTATAACAGCCAAACTCTAATTAATATACATGAATGTAAGCATCAGCATGTTAGCTTTCTTTTGACGTAAAAAGCCCCAAATTTCATTGAGCATGTTTAGAGAATTTTGGATCGAAGTAAGAGCATGTCTAGGCTTGATTTATGCAATGTTCTTATGAGTCAAAGCATGATTTCGGGCTGATTTTGAGTTGCATATCTTGATCCCCATATAGCATATCATACATGGATAGAATCAGCATCGAAGTAGCTTTCTTTTGATATAAGAAGCCCCAAATTTCGTTGTATATATTGAGAGAACCTTACGATTTAGTAGAAGCATGTCAAGAACTAGGTTTTCATGTGTTCATCATAGATAGGTTGTGATTCATTTGATTTCTGTTGAAATTCGTGTTTCAAAACTCTTGTTTTATGACCCTAGTATGTATATTAAGAACCCTAGAGCATGTGGTTAAGATCCCAACCCATTTAGACCCCAAATGGATGAGTTCTTGCATTTTCCGGCAGCCACGTTCAGTTCTGGAAGTGCAGGGGTCGACCCATGCTGCCCAGTGTGGGGGTCGACCCAATGGGTCGACCCATGCAGCAGTTTTTACAGGGGTCGACCCATCACCCAGGCAGACTCCTGGAGTTCCAGGGGTCGACCCAATGGGTCGACCCATGCCTTGGAATTTTCCAGGGGTCGACCCAATGGGTCGACCCATGTGCTGTATGACCCTGTAATGTTGTTTTTCGACCGTGGATCGATCCGGATCATTAGGGGATCGACCCATTCAACTTAGTCCAATTGAAAACTATATTTTTGAGGAACCAATGACCCATACTTATAACCTTATGATTTCAATTGACAATGGTCCTTGCATTCAACCATAGTGTAAAAACATGCCGTTTATCATCTCCATTGCAACGCATACAATGGTTAAATAGAAACCCACATAATTAGTGGTTAATTGTGTAACTAAATTTCTGTTAATGCATGCTATTTCACTCCTGTGCGAGTTTGTTCTTTACCTTATCATCTTGAATCAGCTTTTTGGGCAAATTGTCTTAATGCAAATGATAATAGATAATCCTTGGTATATTAACTTGGTAATTAGGATTAAATTGATTGTTAAGTTGCTGGATAGTCATTATTACCCCAGTAGAATGGATTGCTTACACACCTGAACGGTACACTGTCAGCCGTTCTTTGTTGACCTCGTGGACTAAGTTTTGGTCCAATTCTTGTAATGCGGCCCAAAGTGACTGTATAATCGAGTTTTTGTTTTAGTGAATCCAAGGACAAGTTAGTCCTTAAATCTCATACTTGTGGCAGTAATTCCTCTGATTAAATTGGTCATTTAACTTGACTGAATGTCTAGACAATCGTGGGATCTTGGATCCAATAAATCAATGCCAACGCATCATAAGGGCCCGGTCTGGTCCCGGGGAGAGCGCCCGAAAGTTAGTGAGCCCATGGGATGTTAATGACATGGTGAGGCATTGCACCGAGTACTTGACTAGTGTAACGTCTATGACATAAAATCTCTTGTTACTTGTTACTTGATCGTGCTTGAAATGGCGTTTAAAATACTTGCTTGTTGGCCAATTCTCTATTACTATCTCCTGTTGTAAATTCTTGTACTTGTTATCTCTTGTCATCATTATATTTCTTGACCTTGCAAGATCTTTGTATTACGCTGTTTTATTTTATCGTCTTTTATTTCTTTTATTTAGCATGGCATATGAAAAATGTAATTAACTTGTTAATCACGTACACTTGCCTGTTATTTCCTACTGAGCGTCAGCTCATAGTTGTTGTTTTCCCCCCTTTCCAGGCTATTCAGGTGATGATGCGCATACCGATGGGGAAGGGCAGGAGTGATATCTTTTGAGTGTACCTGTTAGTAGATGCCGTGTGGGCATGGTTGTTTACCTCTAGTTATTTCCTTAGAGTTGTGTTAGCACTTTGTTGCTTTTGGAGTCAGTTATTGTATTAGAATTCAGATTGGGAGTCATGTTTGATCGTGTGTTAGCAGTGTGGTTATTGTAATAAATTGGAATCATCTTGATCAATAGATTTGTTTCTTTTCTTAGCACCTGTGTAATTGTTTAGTTTAGTTTATTAATGTTATTTCTAGCTAGTTTCTAACTGTACGACCTGATATTCCGCGTCGGGACGTGACAATGGCAGTTAAAGCAGCAGCATATGGTAGAGTTCTATTCCTGTGTTTTATGCTTGTGCACAGATGCTCCAAAATAAGTGCTGGAAAGTTGATACGGATGCCATCCAAGAGACAGTAAATTAGAAACATATGAATTTCCGTAACTTTGTCATGTCCTCCCCCTGTAGGAAGCAAGATGGTAGTAATCATTCTATGAAGAATGTGTTGAACAGGAGGGAAACGATTGGCATTCAACCCAGCAACAGATCGGTCTGCTCGATCTTCAAAAGTCATGTAAAGATAAACTCTATCTTCAGGGACAAGAATGTCTCCAAAGGCATATCCCTCGGAAGGGAGCTGAAATGCTTCGCCTAACAGCTGTGGGGAGAGAATAATCTGAACCCCGTTGACTTTAGAAATCGGATTTTCATCGGCCATCGATAGGTTGCTATAGAACTGATGTACTAATTTGGGATACATCCGACGATGGGCAGACATGAAAACATCCAAGTTGGGCTGACTGCAAATGACATCAACTAAACTGGGAATATGTTTGCTCAAATTACCGAAGTCCACTGCTCGGGGACGAAGAACTTTTCTGTCCAGCACCTTGCTGGATGAAGATTGGCCGCGAAGAGATGCAACATGTGCTGCTTTTTTTGAGCGAATCTCTTGTGCCTTGCTTGATTCTACGCCTTTGCGAGATGGACGTCTCCTTGGGGCCATCTAAGCAAAAATCGAAAGGGCAACACGATGGGGTTTAGATCTAGATGGTTCAACTGGTGAGGAGAGTTATAGAAGAGAGTCGGTGATCCTCCACAAACACCAAGAGCGTACCTCAAGAGATCGGAGTGGCAAAGAACGATCCTTGGACCTGTAAAAGGAGACTTGCGCGGTTAGTCACCGGAAGATCCGCAGCTAGGTTTGGATGATTTTGGAGCCAAAAATGAGTTTTTAGGGCTTGCAAGAGATGGTGGCTGGCCTTGGAGGGGGTTATGAGCTTTTATATAAGCATGGGAGGGGCTAACTTAGGGTTAGGACCCTAATCGCGAATGGCTCGGATGCGGTGGAACCGCGTCACCGGAAAGGGTCGACCCATTGGGTCGACCCCTGTAAACTCAACCCCAACAGAAGTGGTTTTTGAGAGGGTCGACCCTTGGGGTCGACCCATTCTGTGAAGTTTAGCAAAAATGAAGAAAAAACATAACTGGAGGGCCAAAAAGAATTAGTCTCGAGTCCCCAATTAAAAATTAAGTTCAAATCAAAGAAGATACGAGTGTTTTTAAGGTTTTAAACAATTGGGGAAGTACCACATCAATTTCAAGATCAAAATTTGATGTGCTATTATCCAATTCTCCGGATTTCAGGATTCGGACAGTTTCACTCCATGGATGGCATGAGAGTGTATTCAAGGTCATAATCGGCCATAGAATTGACAACAAGAAAGAGTGAATATTATATATATAGAAGAAATGCAAGAACACACATAGATGACTTATCACACAATTTATTTTTGTTCTTTTGATTTTTCACACAACTTGATGCTTATGTATGAGAAGGAAAATGTAAGCTAGCATATAACTACTGCAAATGGATGCAATGCAGTGAACTATGCACTCAAAAGCACACAAAGTCATGATGTAGACTCTTCTATTCTACAAACCCGTAGTTCTCTTCTAAAGGTGGTGAACTTCTCTTCACATAAGGGTTTTGTGAAAATGTCGACAATTTGATGATTTGTCTCGATGAAGCTGATTTCTACATCACCCTTGCTAACATGATCTCTAATGAAATGATGTCTAATCTCAATATGCTTGGTGCGAGAATGATGGATAGGGTTCTTGGATAGATTAATGGCTGAGATGTTATCACAAAGAATTACGGTGTTTTTGAAGGATTCGCCATAATCAATCATTTGTTGTTGGATCCAAAGCACCTGGGCAACACAACTACCTACAGCCACATACTCGGCTTCGGCGGTTGATAAAGCCACTGAGTTTTGTTTCTTGGAGGCCCATGAAACCATGCATCCGCCAAGGAACTGGCAATACCCGCTGGTGCTTTTCCGATCCACTTTGCAACCCGCATAATCAGCATCGGAATAAGCAATTAAATCAAGGCTCGAATTACGCGGAAACCATAAACCTAAGTTCACTGAGCCATCAATATATCTAAAGATCCTTTTCACAGCCGACAAATGCGACTCCTTAGGATTGGACTGAAAACGAGCACACAAACATACATCAAATTGAATATCGGGCCGACTAGCAGTTAAGTACAACACGGAACCTATCATGCTTCTGAAAAGTTTTTGGTCCACAGATTTACCTATTTCATCTTGATCAATTTTTGTTGATGTGGACATAGGTGTCGGTTGTGGTTTGGTAGATGCCAAGTCAAACTTTTTCAGCAGCTCCATTGCATATTTTTTCTGATGAATGAACATCCCATCGGCCGTCTGTGTGGCCTGCAATCCCAAAAAGAATGTCAGCTCTCCCATAAGGCTCATTTCAAATTCACTTTGCATCAAATTTGCAAAGTCCTTGCTGAGAGTATCCTTGGTGGAGCCAAATATAATGTCATCAACATAGACTTGAACAACTAAGATTTCCTTACCATTCAACCTTATGAAAAGGGTTTGATCCACATTACCTCGTTTGAATCCATTTTATATAAGGAAATCATTTAACCGTTCATACCATGCTCGGGGTGCTTGTTTAAGACCGTAGAGTGCCTTGTCTAACTTGTACACACGGTATGGATACTTTGTGTCCTCAAACCCCGGTGGTTGCTCCACATATACGTCCTCCTGAATGAAACCATTTAAGAATGCACTTTTCACATCCATCTGAAACAGTTTAATATTATTGCAACATGCAAATGCCAAAAGAATTCTCACTGCCTCGAGTCTTGCTACGGGAGTAAAAGACTCATCAAAATCGACTCCTAGTTCCTGGCTATAACCTTTGGCAACAAGCCTTGCCTTGTTTCTAGTTACCACCAATTGATCATTTGTTTTGTTACGAAAGATCCACTTGGTTCCGATTACTGAGTGGTCTTTCGGACGAGGCACGAGGAACCACACTTTGTTCCTTTGGAACTGGTGTAATTCTTCTTGCATAGCCAAGATCCAGGAATCAATCTTTAAAGCATCTTCAAGGGAGTGAGGTTCAGATTGTGAAAGTAATGCAATATAATCCAGATTCTCAACTTCCCTGAATGAGGAACGCGTTCTTATTCCTTATTCTACATTGCCAATGATGACTTCCGGTGGGTGATCTTTTGCAAAAGTCCATTGTCGAGGCAACTGTAGTTCACTCAGAGTTTGCTAATTTTCATCATCCTTTTGTTGTTCTTCACCTCCTGATTTGTTTGCTTCCTTTGAGAGCTCTTCGGTGGCATCCTCTTCCGATTCTTCTTCCTGCAAGACATGCTTTTCATTAGTGTCCTTGGATGATGATTCATCAACAATAACATGGGGACTTTCCTCAACTACAAGAGTTCTCAAGTTATACACTCGATAGGCTCTGAGTTAAGGGAGTATCCGAGAAATATCCCCTTGTCACTCTTGGAGTCAAACTTTGCCAAATCCACCTTACCGTTATTATGGATGTAACAGATAGAGCCAAATGGTTTAAAGTAAAAAATATTTGGTTTCTTACCTCGATATAGCTCATAAGGTGTTTTCTTTAACAATGGCCTTACCATGGCTCGGTTTATTATGTAGCATGCTGTATTGACGGCTTTAGCCCAGAAATACCTTGGAAGTTTGTTTTCATTTAGCATGGTTCTTGTCATTTCAACAAGTGTCCTGTTCTTCCTCTCTACGACCCCATTTTGTTCAGGGGTCCTTGGTGCGGTGAAGTTGTGTATATAACCTTGATCCCTGCAAAAATTGCTGAACTCATGGCTGTCAAATTCCCTACCGTGATCACTTCTCACGGTCTTGATGCACCATCCTTTTTCATTCTGAACCATCCTGCAAAACGCCTCAAACTCCATCAAAGCATCACTTTTGTTTGAGAGAAAATACACCCAGCTATATCTAGTAAAATCATCCACAATCACAAATCCATATAGCTTACCACCCAAGCTATGTGTTCGGCTTGGTCCAAAAAGATCTATATGGATAAATTCAAGGGGCTTAGAGGTGGTTACATCACTTTTACATTTAAAGGATGTTCTTGTCTGTTTGCCCTTGCTGCATGCCCCACAGATTCCTTCATTAACCAGCTTCAACTTGGGTAAGCCAACAACCAGATTTTTTCTGAACAACTTCATCATCACATTAAAACTAGCATGCCCAAGACGGCGATGCCACAACCATGCATCATCAGAATTTTTAGCAATTAAGCAAAGATTTTTATGTGAAACATCATCAAGATCAATCATATAACCATTGTTGTGTCTAAGCCCTATGAACTTGATTTCATTGGTGTTTCTATCTACCACAGTGCGGTGAGTAGAATCAAAAGACACATTGCAACCTTTGTCACAGAGTTGACTTATGCTTAGAAGATTGTGATGTAGGCCTTTGACAAGCAAAACATTTTCAATGACTTGAGTTTGTTTCTTACCTATCTTACCTTCTCCAACAATTTTTCCTTTGTCTTTACCTCCAAAAGCTACCACCCCACCATCTTTGTCTTGTAGGTCTGCAAACATTTCCTTGTTTCCCGTCATATGCCTTGAACATCCACTATCCAAGTACCATTTGTTCTTTTGAGCTCCAAGGTAGACCTGTAAATACAAAGAGAATACTTATGGGTTTTTTGTACCCAAGCAAGCTTGGGTCCTCGGTGGTTAGGCAGAAAAGGCCTATATGGTCTATTCATTATTCTTGCAAAAGTTTCATCATCAAATCTCATGGTTCTGCACTCATACATATCATGGCCTAATCTTCCACAATAAAAGCATGTAGTGATTCTGTTGTCACGGTTTCTTTTCCTGTTCACATTTGTAAATGAGCTGTGCACCTGTATGTTAGATGATGAGGCATATGTGGTTCGTGAAACCCATGGAGTCATGTGGGTTTTGGACTGAGATTTATTTCTCTTCTCAAAAGTAGGTAGAGAACTTTCTACATGAGGACCTACACAAGTGTTCATCACCTGTTTCCCCTTGTTTAAGAAAGCAAGAGCATTTTTCAACTCATCTATCTCAATCACCAAAGATTCAATTCTCTTTTCAGCTGTTTCCTTGGTTTGAATGCAAGCAGTCATTTCCAACTTTTCTTTTTCTAATTCGCTCTTCAATTTTTCATGCATTTTAACAAGATTGGATTGATCCTCTCGCATGCAAGAACTCTCCTCTTCAAACAATTCAATTTTAGACAGAAGACTTTCATTCTCATGTTTGAGATTCTCATTTTCAGAATTCATGACATTACAATTCTCACAAGGATTTTCAGCATGCACAGCTTGTTCCAATTTCTTTTTCAGAAGTTTATTTTCATATTTCAATTTTTTGCATTTTGCATATAATGATTCATATGCAATCTGCCATTGTTCACAAGTAAGAGATTCAGATTCAGAGTCTACCTCATTTGAGTTATCTCCATCTGCCATGAAACACAAGTTCTGGACTAATTCATCCAGTTCATCCTCATTTCCGGATCCTTCCTCATCATCATCGCTCCATGTGGCGACCATGGCTTTGGGTTTCTTGAATTTTCCTTTCTTGAATCTCTTTGCCAACTCTGGGCATTCTCCCCGCATGTGACCAGGTTTCTTGCATTCATAGCAGATTACTTCATCCTTCTTGCTGCTTTCATTCTTCTTAAACCCTTGCATTCTTGGTCCTTTTCTAAACTGACCTCCAAACTTCCTGGTATTCTTAACAAATTTTCTTGCTCTTCTGGTGATCATAGCAACAAGCTCCTCATCTTCAGTATTGGCCATGGATCCTTCCTCACTTTCATCAGACTCTTGTGGGTTTACCTTCAGTGCCAATGTTGTGGCAACCTTCTTCTTCTTGTTATCCTCCTCGCTCCTTTTGATGTTGATTTCATATGTCATCAGTGAACCAACTAACTCGTCCAAAGTCAAAGTGCTGAGATCTTTTGAGTCTTCGATCACTGTGGCCTTTGTGTACCACTGTGGTGATAGAGATCTCAGTACCTTCCTCACAAGATCATGGTTTGAATACTCCTTGCCAAGAGCCTTCAAACCATTTGTGATTTCCATCAATCTCGCGAACATTTCAGAAATGGTTTCTTCTGGCTTCATCATAAACAATTCATAATCCCGGACCAATAGATTTGCTTTGGTCTCCTTGACTTCAGAAGTTCCTTCATAGATCAAGCGTAGTTTGTCCCACATTTCCTGTGCAGAGGAACACATAGATATGCGTGAGCATTCATTCGGATGGATAGCACACTGAATTATATTCATGGCCTTAAAGTTAGCTGAGCACTTATTGATATGGTCATCATCCCAATCATCTTCATTGTCAGGCAACTTATAAGGACCTTTGTTGATAACATTCCACACTTCATAATCTTGTGCACGCAAGAAAACATACATTCTATTTTTCCAGTAAGTGTAGTTTGTTCCATCAAAAAACGGAGGCCTGTGCACTGAATGCCCTTCGGGCATCATCCCTCTGTTTGCCATAGAAAGGGATCTGCTCTTCGACCGTGAGGTCGGGCAATACAGAGACCAAAGCTCTGATACCAATTGTTGGGTCCCGAAAGGTGGCAATCAAGAGGGGAGGGGTGAATTGATTGGGCAATAAAAATTATTTACCTAAAGATGCACACAAGTAATCGACAATTATAGGACAGAAATAATTCTAAAGCAAACAAGCACTCAATCTCACCGGAACAAGATCTCTCTCTCATGAGAACTGAAAGAAGTCGTGAGTGAGGTATGGCACTACAAGAGATCACTCAGCTAAGCAAGTAGCCCACTCGATGCAAAGAACGATAAACCAAACCACAATGGAAGCACAAGATTTTTAGGTGGTTCGGGTACACGAATGTGTCCCCTACATCCACCCCTCACACGGAGGATTAATGCTGCACTATGACGTGAGCCACACACACGCTGAATAGACAGCCAACACACACACAGTAGCCTATCTTGGCCACTACACACACACACACACTCTCGTGTCACAGAACACGAGCACACACATACGAATGTGTTTCAAGAAATTCTAAGAGTACATCAGATGTTCAATACTAAACAACAAGTACTTGAGGAGTTTAGAGCAGAATAGATATTCAGAGATAGAACTCCCCCTTTCTCTTCTTCGAATGTTCTTTGATGCTTCTGCAGGATGAAGAACGAACTTGAAGCAAGTGTGAAGTATTGCAGCAAGAATAGAGGTTGGATCTTGATTTCAGACGCAGCTTTCAGTTGTATATGATCTTGGGCTTTGATTCAAGCTTCTTCCTTTCGATTTCAGCTTCAGAGCAAGGTGGAAGAGGGCTTGGGAGCTGCAGCTTCGAACCTACACACAAAGATAGAGCCTCAAAAACCTTAAGTCCGGATTTCACCTCTCATCCCTTTATTTAATCCCAAGAGAGAATATTTAATTGATTAAGACAGTCAAAGATAGCTTGGGAACCAGATCCACAATTAGTGGAGTGATTTGTGGAAGTTAGACTCGGATTGGGAGACTTTAGGCCCAAAGAGACGGCGGTCAAAAACCGCAGCTGGAGGTCGGACCGGAATGGGTCGACCCTTGGGGTCGACCCTCGAGAGCAGCCGTGCTGGTTTTGGACATTTGTCCACAGGGGTCGACCCTTGGGGTCGACCCTCGGGGGTGTTTTTTAAGTTCTGGGCATATGGGTCGACCCTTTCAGTTACCCGCTGCTGGAATGAGAAAATGACCCACAGGGGTCGACCCCAGGGGTAGACCCTCGCACTGGGGTTGAAAAGCCCGATTGTGTTAAAGGAATGGAGACCCATGGGTCGACCCCAGGGGTCGACCCTTGTTCCTGAACATCAAAAATGAAAGTTAAAAATAAGCTAAGTCCAAGGAACACAAGTGGGGGGGTTCACCAATGGGTTCAAAACAAGAAGAGGATTGATCCTTAACCATGAATGAGTAAAACCCATCTTAATTGGATTTAGATCAAGGCCAAGCAAATTTACCCTTTGGGATCAAAACATGAATTTCAACCTTGATAATCATATGATCAAGAGTTTATGTGTTAGGATGGATCTCACCAAATGTCCTTGTATTATTCAATTCATGAATCACCTTCTTGCCCCTGTCAAAACATACATTCTGCATTAGCTTTAGTGATTTCAAACTGAAGTTAAACATCTTACCAGGTGAAGTGATTCCTAAACTGTAAAGCTCCTTATCTCATCAAGTGAAGACAATTCCAGAATTTGTCATGGCATTCAAGTTAAATTTAGTCATCATCAAAATCCATTACATCCATTACAATAACCACATAGAGGGGGTTCAACATGTCTCATTTCCTATCTATTTGGCAAATAAAGTGTTGAATGGTTGTTTTATTCGTCTTGTGGTTTATCGACCATAGCTCAAAATTTGCTTAAAGGCATGCCAATGCTCTTGTAATCTAGAGTTTTGTCATCATCAAAAAGGGGGAGATTGTTGAGTCTCTCCAGATGATTTTGATGATAACAAAACCCCGGCATTACAACGTAGGTAATAACTTGCTTAAACCACTCTCAAAGCCATCCTTAATCAAGCAAATGCCTAAATCTACCATGCTTCAAGAAATGCCCAGGATAAGCTCAACCAAGTCATATTGATTGGAGCAAGATATGGTCATGAAATGATTCGATCACAGATTATGATTTATTGGCTAACTCTATTAAAAATGCAGGTTTTCCAGCTAGCGGTCGACCGTCGGTCAGGGGCCGGTCTACCGGTTTTCCCAGAGTTGAAAGCCTCATTTCGGTTAAATTTCGGTCGACCGCCCCATGTCTTCCGGTCGACCGCCAGCTTCAAGGTAGCAATTGTTGACTTGTGTTCTTCAACGTGGGAAGCCCCTTTCCTTTGGTTTGTTTAATCCCAAAACCACCAGACATGCCATGATTTGTGGATCTAGTTCCTGGCTTGTCTCTTGACCATCCAAGATCTATAAAAACATCACTTTGGGGTCAAAAACCCTAATCACTCAAGGGAGATAAAAGGGGGCTGCCAAAGGAGAAAGAGGGCCGCTATTGTAGCTCCGTGAACAGTGCTACGTCCAAGAGTTCTTCATCCAAGAGCAAAGTTTTCAAGATCATTTGCAAGCCATTCAAGTGAAGATCAAGCTGAGGAGCAAGCTTCATCCAAAACAATCTTCATCCACTAAGGGGGAGCTTTAATTTAAAGTTTACATTTTGTGTTTCTCATTACTTTCTTCTTAAAGCTTCAAGTGTGTGTTCTTGTAATATTCAAACACTTGTGTGTGTGTGGATCTACCCAGATCTGTGTTTGTGTGTGTGTGGTTCTTCTCTTCTTCACATTTTTTTGTGATTCGGTGCTTGTGCACCTTCGTGGGAGTTCCGAACTCACACGAGTGCGTGTGTGTGTGTTTTGATCTTGTAACTCTTTACAAGATAGTGTGTAAATCCTCACAGTCTATGAGGGGTGGACGTAGGTTGCCATTGTTGCATCCGAACCACCTAAAAATCATGGTCTCCTATGTGGTTTGTTCCTTATCTTCTACCTCCAATTCTGCTCTAGTTGTTAACATATTGCATCTGCTGATTCCGTCATTCAAATCTAGTTTTGTTGATCACTCTCTAATTGATCTCTGGTATATCAAAAGCTGGGTTTGGACTGAAAAAGGTTAGTCTTGTCGGGAAGATAACACCTTGCGTGAGAGAATCTTCTGATTCCCAAACTCCGCCTAGTACCAGGAGCTATTTTAGTTGTGATTTTGATAAGATTGATTTTGCTCTGCATCAGTTCTAAATTGATAATTGCTATTTCATCATACAAATTTCAAATTGGTTAAAGTTTCCTTAAAATTAGTCATCACCCAATTCACCCCCCATCTTGGGTGTCATTGATCACGGGACTTCATTTACATGTCAAGTTCTTTGTAGTAGGAGGCTACACATATAACCCAAGCTATTGTGTTTCTTGAAACAAAGTCTTGTAGTAAGAGATATTGACTACATTGAATGACAATGTTGTGTGTTGCCACCATTTTGTGATAGCCCTCCCCAACTTTTATCTCAACGTTTTACTTGTGTAGGTACCATCCATCCTTCTTTGCTTGCCATCCTCCTTGGAAATAAACATAAAGATCCATATCTTCAATATTCATTATCCATGTCCCTTTTCTTTATGAACTTGACTGACAGGTGAAGAAACTCCTGATCCCCCCTAACAGATGAGGAGTCCTAGATTAACTATCACTCTCAATTCTCCAACCTCTACATGCTAAGCATTTGCCATTCTTCCTCCTCTGCTGCCCATGCCTCCTGTCTGCTCTCATGTAATGCACATTCTAAGTCCTCTCCAAATGGAAACTGTAACACAGACACCAGGCTCACAAGTCTGAGACTCTCCATCATCAATGCCTAACCACCTCTCATCCTCCTCTATACTATCATCACGTCTTCTGAAGATGATATGTTCATTTCATTTCTTCTCCTTCTTCTTTTACATTACCTCTATTTTCTTATGTTGTGTCCCTGTGATTTTGATGATGTCAAACACTATGACTCATCTATGAGTCATGTATTGGTGCATTGGATTCATGGATTCATGTTTGTAATTATGCCATGCTTTATTGTTATATGATGCCTTAATTCTATATGAGCATCCTTGAATTTGTGAAGGATTGAAGAACTGGTTGGACAACATGGACAACAAGGTTGTGAGGCTGTGAAAAACTATTGAATGTGGCTTCGACCTCATGAAGCTAACAGGTCGAAGCGGCCTTTTAAATCCTGCCAACATTGTTCCTGTAGCAGTGATGCAGTTGATGAAAGACAAGCAGCAGCATAACAAGCCAGCAGTCCTATAGCCCAGCCAAATGTCAAGGCTACAATTTAAACAATGGTCTGAAGAGAAGTCGACTTTGGCACTCCACAAGTCAACTTGGGTAGACAGGCAGTGATGGAGTTGATGAACTCAAGCTAAGCAGCAGCTTAAGCTCAAGGCCCACATCATTAGCAGACCTTGCAGTCCACAAAATTCAGCAACGTGCCAGCAGTGAAGTTATAGTGCAGATACATCAGTTAATACAAGCAACCTTCAACAGACCTTCAGCAAAAGTCAGCAATACAAGATCAAGCCTTAAGTTAAGTTTGGTCGACTGAATTGTTCATTTCGGTCAATCGAAGTCACCAGAGAGAACCCTGCAGCTAAGGGTGAAAAAGAGTTCACTCAAGTCACAAATACCTGTGAAAGGTGACAAATAAGGAATAGAAGTGACAAATGGCTTGGCACGACAGAAAACCAAATGAGAAGAAGCAAATGCAAGGTGGAGTCAACGCAGGACAATTACTGCGTTAACGTAATAATGTTCCCAAAGGAGAACTCAAGAGAACAAGCATTCTGTTTGCTATCAGAACGTCGACGTAGGATCACTATTGCGTCGACGCAGTCATTCTCCCAGAAACATTCCAGAATTTCATCTTCATTGGAGCATCGACGCAACAGAGTAGTGCATCGACGCACTAAGCCCAAAACCAGAACCAAAACTCGAACTACACCACGTCGATGCATCAAGGAACTGCATCGACGCACTAAGTCAAATGCCAACATTCGAAGCCTTCTGTCTAAAGGCTTGTCATTTACACCGCGTCGACGCAACAAGGAAGCACGTCAACACATCCTCATTCAACCTTCAATAACATAAGTACTGGCGACGGCTTCAAGAGAATAAGGGTGAATAATAGCTTCACAACGGTGAAAAGATAAACCGTTTGGGTGATAAATGGCTCTACAAGTCTGAAAAATAACTGAGCTCGTGAGGAACTCAAGTGGATCATGTGCCAGTGACTTCAAATCCTTGGTGCGCAATCCAATCCATGTGGCTGAGCTCTGGAAGGTTCAAATTGTTAGAATATTCTCTTTGCCACCTGGACCAATGAATTAATTTGGCTATGGATCAGATTTTAAGTGGAGGGTGATTCTCTGCTATATGTATATATAAACCTTCTTCCTCCGAAGAAGCAAGAGCTGAAAAATAGAAGAACTGCGAAGAGCTGCGACTAAAGAGAGAATGAGAAAAGAATAAAAGAAGAAGAAGAGAGAGCAGAAAAAGAGAGAGAGCATGTGAGAAAAATCAGAGAGAAGATCTGAGAAAGAAAATTGTGAGAAGAAGAAGGAAAGAAAGAGAGAGAGTTCGTGAGAAGAAGAAGAAGAGAGGAGCAGCTAGATTTGAGAGATAGTGTGCAGCCAGAGCAAATTGAAGGTCCGTTGTGCTCATCAGTTCGTGGATCAAATCTAAAACTACCTTGCTCCTGAGGAGCTACATTCCTTTTGATTTTCCTTTGTTGTTTTCGTTTGTTTTCTTCACTCCTACATTGTAATTTTGATTCCCTATTTTGGGATCGGGGAAGCTGTGAATAAGCGTTGTTCCCAATATGGTTTCAGAGGAAGGGAGAAGTATTTCTCCGGGTTCCCTCTGTGGTTTCAGAGGAAGGGAGAAGGATTTCTCTGGGGTTCCTTCTGTGGTTACAGAAGAAGGGTGGAGGTTGTTCCTCCAGTGTCAAGCTGTGTATCAGCTGGTGTTGCAGACTTTGTCTGCGGTCTTGCATTTGCAAGGGGAAGCCTCACTCAGTTTGAGTGAGGGGTAGACGTAGGTCTGTGGGTTACAGACCGAACCACCTAAAAAATCACTGTCCATCGTGGTTTGATTTGTGCGTACATCCTTATCTTCTACCCCCTTCGCAGGTCAGTGGGTGAGCTAAATGCCGAGCTTGATATACTGACAAACAGTGGTTGTTTGCTTTGTGCGGTTGGCTAAGTTCCTTTCGCTATATATGTATAGGTTGAATTGAGTGAAGCTTATAATTTTCGTTTAGCCCTATGACCATCTTTTAAGTGTTGGAGAATGTGTTTGACAGAATCTCTGACTGTGTGATTTAGCTTTGCTTGATTGATTTGCTTCCGTGAGCACGTTGGATCACTAACTGGCCTTTCTATATATGGTGGTTCTCATCTCTATTGGTGTAGAGATTTTAATTGAGCATAGATTTTATAGAGGGATCTATTCACCCTCCCTCTAGATCCCGACCTTGCAACTAACAATTGGTATCAGAGCGGGTCTCTGATTGATCAGATCCAACGATCTGCATAGTAGTTCCTACTATTTTGGTGCTTTATCGCTCTTAGTTCATTGTTTGATTTGATTTCAATGGCTCAGCTACCGATGTTTGACGGGTCCAGTTTCGACACCTGGATAGGCAGTGTGCACAAGTTTGTCAACTCCATTGATTCTGATTTACTGGTTTTAATTTCATGTGGACCATACGAATTGCCTAAGGACAAGTCTAAGTGGACTGTTGTCCAAAAGTTTAAAAACGCTTATAATGTAAGAGCTCTAAAAAAAATGAAATCAACAGTTGATGCTAATGTGTTTTCTTTTGTTCCCAACTGCAAGTCTGGAAAGGAGATATTGGATAAGTTGGCGACCTTCTATGATCAACAGGAGGACAAATATTTGATGGCTAATAGAGTTGATCACAACAGTGATCAATTGGATGATTCATCTTCTCAGGTAAGCTCCAGATCTGAAGAAATTTCATTTGATGAGTTGATGAATTTGTATGAAGAGCTGTTATATCGATATAAGAAAATAAAAACTGAAAATAAAAAGTTGAAAAAGAAAGTTGAGCAAAATGATTCAAATTCCTCATTCGAAAATTGTTTGAAATTGAAACAATCATATGATATGTGTTTGCTTGATGAAGAAATAAATAAGGAACTAATTGGTTCCTTAAGGGATGAAAATAAAGATCTATTAGCAAGAATTTTTGAACTAGAAGAAAAATTGAATTCAACAAATAATGATCAAAATTCTGTAAATGGACTAGTTCAGAATGAAGAGTTAATAAAGGAAAATGAAAAACTGAGGGAGCTTAATACTGTTATGTCTGAAAGATTACTCAATCTTGAGAAAGAAAAATCCATGGCTCCTTCTCGAGAAAAAGAAATTGAAAGTTATAAAAATGAAAATGAAACATTGAAAGCTAAGCTAGCTGCTTGTGGACAAGAATATGCCAATTCTATGATCCTCATTGCCTCCTTGGAAAACAAAGCCCAAGAATTGAATCACTCCTCATCCAAATCTGTTAAAGGCAAAGAAAAAGTAGAAACTTCCTTGGAAGATGAGGCTATGGCTTCAAGAAAGGGGATAGGTTACAATTCTGGGAATGAAGAGGCTATTAAGAATCTACTACACTCTACCTTTGTGCAAATTTCAGAGGTAGCTAGTACTTCTCAACCATCCCCAAAGAAGGTTTTTGCTGAAAAATTTCAGAAACAAAAATTGAAGAACATGCATGACAAAAACTCACATGAAAGACACCATGCTTCAAAACAAATACACAATTCATGTCATTACTGTGGTAAGCATAGTCATTTTATGCATAATTATTTTGTCATGAAGAAGGATGATAGAATGCATGCTAGAAATTCTCAGGCTAGGAAATTTCCTACAGCTCAGAGAAGGAGTATTGTATGTTTCTATTGTGTGAAATCTGGCCATATGATGCATAATTGTTCTATCATGTAAAAAGATGAACAAAACAGAATGCATGCTAAGAAGAGTCATGTTAATAATCATAGTGTCCAGAAAAGAATAATTCATTATTTTTGCTATGGTAAAGTAGGACACACTGTTGCACAATGTTGGTTTGCTAGAGGACAAAGAAAATTTCACTCCCATGCTGAACATGTCAAATTTCCTGTAAACCAGCATATTTTTGACAGAAATAAACTTGTCTCAAAAGGTAGACATTCTGAGTGTTTCAATTGTGGGAAGCCAAGTCATAAAATTTCTGAGTGTTGGCTGGCTGATCATGGTAGATACAATGTCCACACTAGAGTTGGCAACATTCATGCTAATTCACTGAAACCTCATGATTATGTTCACAAGAAAAATGTGAACTTCCTAAAATGTTGCCACTGTTATGGTAAACTTGGGCATTCCATGACTAATTGTTACTTGTTGCAATTTGATAACTTCAATGCCCTTAAGTCATGGAGAACTCCTACTAAAGGAGTTGCTAACCCACAAGGACCCAAGAGATCTTGGGTACCTTTCAACAACAAATGAGAATTCTATTTTGCAGGTGTGTCTTGGAGTAAGGAAATAAAAGGGGTTCAATAAATTCAAGGCACATGTAGTTTAGTAAAAACCCCAGTTTCTATTTTCACTGCTATATTTGTTGATTGTCATTTCTCTCTTGATAGTTGCATATCTTGCCTTATCTGTCAATAAAAGATTTCATGCATTATCGTGTACAATTTGGTCTGAATAAAAAAGGAGGAGTTTCAATGAATTTGACTACATGAGTTTATATCTCTGCATATGCCATTTGCATTATTCTCAATGACTATCTCAATGCATATGTCATTCTGCATTTTCATTAAAAATTCACTGCATACATTTTCACATGTGCATATGCAATTTGCATAGTCATGAAAAATTCATTTGCACTCTCGTGTACAGTTGAAAAACTTGCATTGCATACAAGAGTGCACTACATTTGGTATGCACATTCATGTTTGATCTCAATGGTATATCAAATGGTGTATTGCCAAAGGGCAGATAAGGTCTGTCTGGAAGCTCTAACCATGCGAGAGGTGATCTTTAGACCTAAGTTCTCTGCCTTGTACTATAGGTCACAAATTTCATATAGATCAATTCAATCAGTCATAAGCATACTTCAATGACCCCCTGCATGGTCTTCATGTCATAGTTGATGTCTCAATGCAATGATATTAGGGGAGTCTATGCATTTCACAGTTTAGTCAATGCATACATTTGTTTGATCTCATGCATATAGTGTTTGGTCACAAGCTGTACTGTGAAAATATCAAAGTTGACACCTTATTCAGTCCAAGTCGACTTACCTGTGAAAAATTCAAAGCCTCATCTGATTTCTATATATTTGTGATTTCAATTCCTATTTTTTCTTAAATCAAATCTAGAATGCATAATTGTCTAGTTACCACTCACATTCCATGATTTGGTACTTCTGAAATCACTTGAGCTTATTATTCTCATGGTTCTGGAATTCATTATCTGTTAGCTCCTACAATTGCTGAGGGGGAGCTTCACATGAAAATTTTCTGAATTGCCTTGCATGTCATGATCATAATTTCCATGCAAATTGATCCTATCTGGTTCTCTCTGAAAATTCAGCATCTTCGATGACTACTAAAGTTTCTTCTAACCGTCTTAGTTCCTTTGAGAAAGTCACCCTGAAATTATCTCAAGTCAGCTACATGCTTGGATTTTATTGATATCTCCTTGAATTGGTTTCAACCTGAAAATTCAATATTCCTACTGACTGCTCAGTGTCTATGAATCTCATTGGAAATCATGTCTTGTTTGCTGCATCAGTGACTACTTCTACCATACCTTGTGCCAATATCTATTGTCGAATCAAAATTGTGACCATTTTTTGAAATTACTTTCTGCCTGCTACTTGCTCGGATTTTATTGCTACATTCTTGAGTTAGTCACCCTGGAAATATTTCACCTAAATTGGTATATTTCTTAAAAACTCTTGTCATATCCATGAGTTACTCACATTGATGTCTACCTATTTGGTTGCTCATCTTTGAAAGTCACCTTCATGCTGGCTGCATTGTTTCTTGTTGTTTCTTACAATCTTGAATCAACTGAAATTTAGGAAGATTTCAATTTGTGTATCTTGATCATATATCTGAAAATAATTTTAAATAAGGAATCTTCTATTACACAAAATTATGAATGTCTAAAATAATCAGCTAGTTTAAGTTTCATGTATTCCTTGAGTTTAGATATAAATCTCTTCAAAATATCTGTGTCAATTTTAATAGACCTTAACCAGCATCTTCATGTTGTGTCTTAAAAAATCTGCTGAATTTTAAAAGTTCTAAAATCATGACTTTCTTTGGTTGAGATGCATGAAATTGAGTATTGTTTTTAAACATCAGATAATCTGAAAACTCCTTGGGTTAAAACTTGTCAGAGTAATGACATTGGTCACTGAGAAACTATGTCTCTTTTCCATAAAGAAAAGTAGACTGTGTCATGAGGTGCCATTGTTACCTCTGTAGAAAATTTATTGAACCAGGCAGAGCAATGGCTTGTTCACCGAGAAATATGTCTCACTCATCAATGAAATGAGTTGAGGTATGTCATGAGGTGTCAATACTATCTCTGTTCAATATGAAGCATGATAGTTAGTCACACAAAGTGCTTAGAGATACTAGCGTCTAAACAACGTGTATTCTCTAGTTACAAGGTGTATACTGAACTCAAGTACTCCTGAAAAATTTGATATGAAAATTGTTGATGAACAAATGAAAAATCTGAAAATGGTTGCAAAAGAAAAAGTGTTAAAATCCTTGAATAAAATCAGAATGTATCATGTTTGTTTAACCTCAATACAAATTTTGGTAACTCCTAAAGGAGTCATTGAAATTTGAATGAGTAAGATGAAGGGAGGTTAAACAAGATTTTAATATGGGAAATTGGTTCATTTCTATTAAAATTTGAACTCAGATATGGACATAGAAAATTTTATTGACAAACTCTGAAGGCATCAGATTTAAACCATGTTGTCAAATAAGCGTTGTTTCATAAGGCCTTTATAATAGAAGAGTCTACAAATTTACTACTTTCTAATATATGAAATTGGTATCTGATTGAAAACCTTCTTGAGTGATCCATTTGTTTGAAACCTCTGCTGAAGCTCATTTGCTTATAACTCCTTGCCTCTTAAATTTAATATCAGAATCTGCTTGCTGAGTTTTATCATTCCTTGATATGTCTTGCTTCATGACTCGCATTATTGGCTCTTTCCATGCTTGAGAGTATCTCATCCCTATGCTTTTGATTATACCTTCATTGCCTATGTTCCTAAGTTCTCCTAATCTTCATGCTAATGATAAACGGAGAAACTTCTTTGCTGATTGAAGCCTTCACTATTATTATTCCCTCTTGCTATTCTATCATCTCCAGATTCTACACTTCTATCTAAACTATCTTTTTTTTTGTCAAAGAGGGAGCTAGTTTTTTGAATTATATTTTGGAGATGTATGTGTGTCCATTTCATGCTATACTCATTCATCAAGGGGGAGACAACTTCTTACATGCCATTGTTAGGCATTAGCTTCAATCTCATAGCTGGAGAATAGTTCTGCACACCTCATTGTAAGATATTTTGATTCCATGTCAAAGGGGGAGCATAATTCTACTGCTTCTATCAAACTATTTTTGTCATTTTGATGATGTCAAAGGGGGAGAATAGTTTGATGAGTCAAGTATTTTTTATCCTGCATCTTGAGTGTTAATTTGGTCATAATGACTCACAGTGTTGCCATCATCAAAAAGGGGGAGAATGTTGTGTCCTATTGTTTTGATGATGCCAAATACTATGACTCATCTATGAGTCATGTATTGGTGCATTGGATTCATGGATTCATGTTTGTAATTATGCCATGCTTTATTGTTTTATGATGCCTTAATTCTATATGAGCATCCTTACATTTGTGAAGAATCGAAGAACAGGTTGGACAGCATGGACAACAAGGTTGTGAGGCTGTGAAAAACTTTTGAATGTGGCTTCGACCTCATGAAGCTAACAGGTCGAAGCGACCTTTGAAATCCTACCAACATTGTTCCTGTAGCAGTGATGTAGTTGATGAAATCCAAGCAGCAGCATAACAAGCCAGCAGTCCTATAGCCCAACCAAATGTAAAGGTTACAATTTAAACAATGGTCTTAACAGAAGTTGACTTTCGCACTCCACAAGTCAACTCGGGTAGACAAGCAGTGATGGAGTTGATGAACTCAAGCTAAGCAGCAGCTTAAGCTCAAGGCCCACATCATTAGCAGACCTTGCAGTCAACAAAATTCAGCAACATGCTAGCAGTGAAGTTACAATGCAGATACATCAGTTAATACAAGCAACCTTCAGCAGACCTTTAGCAAAAGTCAGCAATACAAGATCAAGCCTTAAGTTAAGTTTGGTCGACTGAATTGTTCATCTCAGTAAACCGAAGTCACTAGAGAGAACCCTGCAGCTAAGGGTAAAAAAAAGTTCACTCAGGTCAAAAATACCTGTCAAAGGTGACAAATAAGGAATAGAAGTGACAAATGGCTTGGCACGGCAGAAAACCAAATGAGAAGAAGAAAATGCGAGGTGGAGTCAACGCAGGACAATTACTGCGTTAACGTAATAATGTTCCCAGAAGAGAACTCAAGAGAACAAGCGTTTTGTTTGCTATCAGAACGTCAAAGTAGCATCACTACTGCATCGACATAGTGATGCTACCAGAAGCATTCTAGAATTCCGTCTTCATTGGAGCATCGATGCAATAGAGTAGTGCATCGACTCACTAAGCCCAAAACCAGAACCAGAACTCAAACTACACCACGTCGACGCATCAAGGAACTGCATCGACACATTAAGTCAAATCCCAACATTCGAACCCTTCTGTCTAAAGGCTCGTCATTTACACCACGTCGATGCAACAAGGAAGCACGTCTACGTAGACTCATTCAACCTTCAATAACATAAGTATTGACGACGGCTTCAAGAGAATAAGGGTGAATAATAGCTTCACAACGGTGAAAAAATAAACCGTTTGGGTGACAAATGGCTTTGCAAGTCTGAAAAATAACTGAGCTCGTGAGGAACTCAAGTGGATCACATGCCAACGACCTCAAATCCTTGGTGCGCAATCCAATCCACGTGGCTGAGCTCTGGAAGGTTCAAATTGTCAAAATATTCTCTTTGCCACCTGGACCAATAAATTAATTTTGTTGTGGATCAAATTTTAAGTGGATGGTGATTCTCTGCTATATGTATATATAAACCTTCTTCCTCCAAAGAAGCGAGAGTTGAAAAATGGAAGAACTGCGAAGAGCTGCGACTAAAGAGAGAATGAGAAAAGAATAGAAGAAGAAGAAGATAGAGCTGAAAAAGAGAGAGAGCCTGTGAGAAAAATCAGAGAGAAGATCTGAGAAAGAAAATTGTGAGAAGAAGAAGGAAAGAAAGAGAGAGTTCGTGAGAAGAAGAAGAAGAGAGGAGCAACTAGATTTGAGAGATAGTGTGCAGCCAGAGCAAATTGAAGATCCGTTGTGTTCATCAGTTCGTGGATCAAATCCAGAACTACCTTGCTCCTGAGGAACTACATTCTGTTTGATTTTCCTTTGTTGTTTTCGTTTGTTTTCTTCACTCCTACATTGTAATTCCGATTCACTGTTTTGGGATCGGGGAAGCTTTGAGTAAGCGTTGTTCCCTCTGTGGTTTCAGAGGAAGAGAGAAGTATTTCTCCAGGTTCCCTCTATTGTTTTAGAGGAAGGGAGAAGGATTTCTCTGGGTTCCTTCTGTGGTTACAAAAAAAGGGAGGAGGTTGTTCCTTCGGTGTCAAGTTGTGTATCCGCTGGTGTTGCAGACTTTGTCTGCAATCTTACATTTGCAAGGGGAAGCCTCACTCAATTTGAGTGAGGGGTGGACGTAGGTATGTGGGTTACAGACCGAACCACCTAAAAAATCACTATCCATTGTGGTTTGATTTGTGCGTACATCCTTATCTTCTACCCCCTTCGCAGGTCAGTGGGTAAGCTGAATGCCGAGCTTGATATACTGACATACGGTGGTTGTTTGATTTGTGTGGTTGGCTAAGTTCCTTTCGCTATATATATATAGGTTGAATTGAGTGAAGCTTAAAATTTTCGTTCAGTCTTGTGACAATCTTTTAAGTGTTCGAGAATGTGTTTGACAGAATCTCTAATTGTGTGATTTAGCTTTGCTTGATTGATTTTCTTCCGTGAGCGCATTGGATCACTAATTGGTCTGTCTATATCTGGTGGTTCTCATCTCTATTGGTATAGAGATTTTAATTAAGCGTAGATTTTATAGAGGGATCCATTCACCCCCCCTCTAGATCCCTACCTTGCAACTAACATCTTTTTGACTAGGTTTTTAGCCATTGCAAATTTAACCTCTTTGAGCACATGTAGACAACCAATGACCTCTGAGTGTCCAGTTGCAAGCCCTATTGTCAAATGTTTCTTTACGCTAGAGGCACCTCCTCCCTTGTATTTCTAGTGACAATAGTTGCAATGTCACTAATGTCGACAATTTTTCAATATTATTCCATGTTGCTATCTAATGCATTACTGCGCGCCGAGCCTCCTCCCCTCTCGTCGCAGGGAGCTCTCTCCCTTGCGGAACGGCCAGTGGGGGGAGCTCCCGTTGGGAACTCCCCCCCTCCTCCTCTACAAGAGGCCTCCGACAGGTGAGTCCCTAGGACCCTCCTTGTTTTGTCAGGGGGGTTTCAAACCCCCTCTGGAACCGTCAGGGGAGTCCTCCCCTGGAAACCCCCTCTATACCCCCCACCTTCTCCCCCCCCCTTCCCCACTCCGCCGTCCCTCCGCCCCCCTCTCCCTGCCGGCCCTTCGCCCCCCCCCCCCCCCCCCCCGACCCCCTCTTTCGCTCTTCGTCGGCCCTCCGACCTCCCACCTCTTCCCTCCCCTCCTCCCTCCGCCGGCCCTCCGCCCCCCACACCTCTTCCCCGACCCCCCGAGCGCACCGTCTGCCCGCCCTCCGCCAACCCACCCCTTCCCCCCCGCCCCCCTCCTCTCTCCGCCGGCTCTCGGCCCCTCTCCACCTCTTCCCCTAACCCCCGGCCCTCCGCCCCTCCCCCGCCATTCCCCCCCACCCCGCGCCTTTTCCTCCCTCGCCGACCGCCCCCCCATCCCCATAGCCCCCTCCCCCTGCGCGCCGACCCCCCCACCCTCTGCTCCGCGTTACCACCCCCCCCCCTTCCACGTTCCTCTACCTCCTCCACTTGCTTTCCCCCACCCCTGCCTCCTGCCACCGCCGTCCACCCCAGTCCCCCTGACTTCCAGTCCTCCGGGTATCGTCTCCCAAAATCCTTTTGAAGCCCACCGTCCCCCTTCCCTTTGTCCTCCCCTATCCTCTGGCCCTATCTCCCACCGGTTTGGGCTTTCTCTTGGGCATCGACGGAGAATGGGTCAGGTCCTTGTGATGCAGGTTATGGGTCTCTTCCCTCGGTTTCGAAGAAGCTCGGAGACACAGTGCATCCCCCCCCCCCCCGTATCCAACTGGATATCGGCCTCCCGAGCATCTTCTTCTCACCGCTTCGTACAAGAGTGGTTCGGCAGCCATGCACATCTCGAGAAAGGATTCTGCCACCTTCAGCACCGGCAGGCTCTTCTTCGGACTTTCCCAGAGCTTCCACCCTTGGTGGTCGCCTTCGATCTTCACTGTTCCTCGTTCTCCTTTCTGTATATACGTCGCTCTGATGACGACATGGGTCAAGTATAGTATATCTGTACGGTTTGGGGTTTCTGCTTATCCATGTACTGGGTTTCTGCTTTTCCATGTATCCTGATCATTTGGTATAAATGAAATATCGGCTGGTATGTTTTAAAAAAAAATGTTGCTATCTAATGCCATTGAGTTGTGCATTGAGAGACATCTATTACACAACATACACTAAAAACACATGAATCTTTAAAGGAACATGATAACCATGTGCAAAATATTATTAAGCATAACATATACATACGACATCCATGAAGACATGAACCATCTAAAGAAAATGGCTGTCCAAGTAAATGTATAGAATTTCAATCATCCATAAAAATCTATTTTCAATAAGAAAGTCATCATGAAACCTATTTAACCATGCAGAAAGAAGGGCCACACGTGTGCATAAAACTTTTAGCTCCGCTTTGTTTGGGGTTTAACCCAGGAATAAGTTACTTTTTGATGAAATTTATCCCTTTTTATTTTGGTTGGAGCAGATTTAGATGATCCCCTTAAAAATGATTTAAACTGTGCTAAGTCATCTTAACCTATCCCCAGCTCCATAGGTGAGATATTTTAAACCAAGACCCTACCAAAGTAAAAAGATATAATCTAAGAACATATAAACCCACTTACCTTTAACCGGGATAATTTTAATCCCGTACCAAAGCGGAGCTTAACAAATTAACTGAACATCTAAAATGTAAGTATCTTTGCACTTAAGTTCATACTCTGTGATTCATTCATCAAGCATATATGTGGAAAAGATAACCAACGAACATTGAAATACCCTGATAAATACACCGAATGGGTCACTTGGAATCTATATCCGTGGAATGGGTCAACTGAAATTGACTCTCTCACCCTCGCTTGCTTTCAAATCGATCACCTGCAGTAAGGAAGAGACGTCAAATTTGTTCGCTTAAATCATCGATATCAAAAATATAAAACGTTAAAATGATAATTTCAAACCATCACAGGCACGTGGTTGCCACGAAGTGCTGCGGCGTGCACCACTGGCCGCCGTTTCTTGGATGGCGATCCATCCTCTTCGCTGGTAGATCCGAATGGAGGAGGGGGCGGAGCACCAGAGATGCCGTGCTCAAGGATCGTCAGCCACCACTGGTGACCCATGGGCCATGGTGTTTACCACCGGTCGCAATGCAAAAGGAATAGTGCCAGACGACGATCCAGCCTCCTCAGTGTCAGATCCTGAAGAAGGAGGTGGGGGCGGCCCGCAGATCATCAGTCATAGCCGGAATATGGTTGCACCAATGACCTGTAGGCCACGACATTGGCCGCTAGTCTGCTGCGCAGAGAATAGGCGCAGGTCGGTGATCCAGCCTCCTTGGTGCCCAATCTGGACGAAGGAGGCGGGGGTGGCCGCGGATCGCCGGCCTGTGGCTACACCAGCAACATACGGGGCCACAGTGTTCATTGTCGATACGCTATGCAAATGAAAGGCTGCAAACCCAGCAATCTAGCCCCCTCATTGTCATATTTGGATGAAGGGGGAGGGGCGAAGCGATGGTGAACGTCATCCCCATGGATCACTAGACTGCGACAGCCACAACAAACCACGTGGAGTGGCGTTCACCATCGCCGTTCTCTCCAGCATCCCCTAGATGTGCTTAGGCCCTACGGCGAGTCGATCACCTTACAACAACAAAACCACATACTCACCTTCTACGGCTGATTCGATTATCGGAGGTTGCACCTGACCACTTGCGAAGTTTAAAATGGGGTAGAAGATCGTGAACCCTAAAAGCCATAATCCCGCTCATTGCCCTTTTCATCGCCTGATCCGGTATCAGATCGTGAGTATCACCCCCCCCCCCCAAATCCTCATATTTATTTACAACTCTTCATAATATTAAATTATTCAATTAAACACTATATAAAAATAGGAATAAACCATTGTATTTTTGGGAAGAAGTCTATGAAAAAGTGTAGTTACTACTCAATAAATGTGTAATTACAAGACTCTATTGATACTAATTTATCTGATATATTGATATTGATCGCAAGTGTTCGGTTAAATTTATCTACTCCAATATTATCACGGTGAAAGTGTGCGACGATGTACCAAATTTAATACAGGTCTAAACCAATATTAAAAATGACACGCACACACCTCAGCGCAAGGGTCCAAAAATAATATCGTATCCCCTTCCTCCATCTTTAATATTGGCAATCCTCTTCATTTGCTATCCTTGGTACTCTTTCTACATCAATATGGATATTGCATACTTCAAAAGTAAACTAATATGGTATCGAAGTTAACACTCCTCATTCCACTTGCAGCGAGGGATGAAGGGACCAATATATTCGTTCTGTGGAGTACTTAAAACATCCTACGCCGCACTCCACTTGATTTTTGGCTGAGCTTAATTGAGAAGAGAAACTTTTGTTGTTATTTACACGTTCACGCAACGAGACGGGCTGAGATGATGGAGGTGACGACTATGGCGTTGGGTCACGTGAACGTTCTTGATGATGGGAAAAAATCCTTCTGCTATGTGTACTAACAAATCTTGAAATCGTATAACGTAGCAGAAAATTTTAATCGAAACAACACATCCACATGAACACCAGATTTACGTGGAAAATCCCTCCAATGCGAAGGGGAAAAACCACGGGCAAGCCACAGGAGAAAACTTCACTATGAACAATAATGAAAGTACAAAAAATTCAAATCTCTTGTCAAGACTTGAGTTGAAATTACAAAAGAGAACTGGGATTCAATATAAATGAACTCTCTTACTTGATCACAGCAGATTCTACTGCAAACATGATCTTCCCTGTAGTGAGAAACCTGTTCAGTTGATGAAGATCTTCCCTTCTCTTGTTCTTCTTCTTCTGCAACACCTTCTTTTCGGAGCTACAGTAACCCCTCTTTTGCTCTCTTGATGGCTTCCTAGAAAAACACCTTAGATCTATGTTTTAGACCCCCAATAAGATGTTTTATACATCTAGGATGGTCAAGGGACAACCCAGGGACCAGATCCACCAAACCTGCCTAATCCCATGACTTTTGGGATTAAATAAACCAAGGAAAGGATTCCTTTTCGGATATTGAACAAAAGGTCAAAGATGGCTGCCTCGGGGCTGCCGGTCGACCGGACCTATAGGGTCGGTCGACCGAAAATTCTCAGACAACCGCATCTTAGCTCCTTGGGAAAACCGGTCGATCGGAAGTCATCCGGCGGTCGACCGGTTCCGGTCGACCGGAAATCCCGGTCGGTCGACCGGTGGGCTGAAAATGCCCAACAACCTCCCCCTTCAGCCCATAAGGGAGGCTGTCCCGTGACTTCTCAGTGTGTTGTCATGCCGACCAGTCGTCGGCAAATCTCTTGCCTTTCTTTTGGCAAAGTCTTCGTCATCATGTCTGCCCCATTGTCATCTGTGTGAACTTTCTGAAGCTTCAGTTACTTCTCTTCAAACACATTTCTAATCCAGTGGTATCTGACATCTATGCGCTTTGACTTGGAATGAAGAGTTGGGTTCTTGCATAGGTGGATGGCGCTTTGACTGTCACAATACACCACATAGCTTTCTTGTTTCAGCCCCAATTCATGTAAGAATTCTTTCATCCACAGCATCTCTTTGCAAACCTCTGTAGCAGCAATATATTCCACCTCGGTGGTGAAGAGCGCAATACACCTTTGCAACCTAGATTGCCATGAAACAGCTCCCCCTGCAAAGGTAAGAACAAAACCTGATGTGGACTTCTTGTATCAATATCCCTTGCCATATCTGCATCTATGTAACCTGTGAGAACAGGTGATCCACCCCCAAAACTTAAACAAATTTTCGAGCTACCCCTGAGATATCTAATGATCCACTTCACTGTTGCCTAATGCTTCTTTCCTGGATTTGCAAGAAATCTACTAACAACACCCACTGCATATGCTATATCCGGCCTCGTACATACCATTGCATACATCAGACTTCCAACTGCTGAAGCATAAGGGACTTTCTGCATTTTCTCCTTCTCATCTTCATTTGTTAGACTCTGCTCTGAGCACAACTTAAAATGACCTGCAAAAGGAGAACCAACTAACTTTGCATTGCTCATACTAAACCTGTCCAATACCTTCTCAATATATTTCTCATGTGACAACCATATTTTCTTGGCTTTTCTGTCACGAGAAATTTGCATGCCTAGTATTTGCTTTGCTGGCCCCATATCCTTCATTGCAAAGGACTTGCTAAGTTCCTTCTTCAGCCTGTCAATCATAGACATATCTTTCCCAAGGATAAGCATGTCATCAACATATAATAAGAGAATAATGAAATTCTCACCAAACCATTTGATGTATACACAATGATCTGAAGCCGTTCTTTTGTATTCATTTTCAGCCATAAATGAATCAAACTTCTTGTACCACTGCCTTGGAGCTTGCTTCAGCCCATACAAGCTCTTTCTCAATCTGCAGACAAGATTCTCTTTACCTATGACTTTGAATCCTTCTGGTTGCTCCATATACATTTCCTCTTCTAAGTCACCATGGAGGAAAGCTGCCTTCACATCCAGCTGCTCAACCTCCAAGTCCAGGCTAGCAGCAAAACCTAGAGCAACACGAATAGAAGACATTTTTACAACAGGAGAAAAAATTTCTTCAAAGTCAATACCTTACTTTTGACCAAAGCCTTTTACAACCAATCTGGCCTTATATTTTTGTTGAGAACATTGCTCCTGAGTCTTCAATTTGAAAACCCATTTGTTCTTCAATGCCTTTCTTCCCTTTGATAATTGCACCAAATCATAGGTGTGGTTCTTCTGTAGAGCATCCATCTCTTCTTGCATAGCTTCTAACCACTCATTCTTCTGCTCACTTTGCATTGCTTCTTGGTAAGCATTGCTTCTTGGTAACACTCTAGTTCACCTGCATCAGTAAGCATTACATACTCATCTGTAGGATACCTTTTGGAAGGCTGATGTTCTCTGGAAGATCTTCTCAGTTGAGGTTCTATAGGAGGTTGCTCCTCATCTACTTCCTGCTCTACATGTTCTGCAGGTAAGTCAGCATCTACCTCTGCATCATCTTCCTGCTGATCTCCCCCATCACCCTGACACACTGGAGGGGAAATTGGATCACAATCTGCTAAGCCTTCTTCAGAAGCCTTGGCTGGTACCTTTTTCTTGAAATCTTCAAAGGTTTGATCTTCAAAAAAAATCACATCTCTGCTTCTGAATACTTTCTACTTTACTGGATCCCAAAGCCTGTAACCAAATTCATCACGTGAGTACCTAAGAAAAATATATTCTTTTGTCTTACCATCTAATTTGGACCTTTCAATGTCTGGGACATGTGTAAATGCATGACAGTCAAACACTCTCAAGTGCTTGTAGAAGACATCTTTTCCTGACCATACATGTTCAGCAACATCACAATCTAAAGCTATACATGGTGATAAGTTGATCACATCAACTGTGGTCCTAAACGCCTCATCCCAAAATCTTTTGGGTAGCTTGGCTTGTAAAAGCATACATCTGATCTTTTCCATGATGGTGCGATTCATCCTCTCTGCAATTGCATTGTGCTAAGGTGTACCAGGAACTGTCATCTCATGCTGAATGCCTTGTGACCTGTAATAAGTATTAAACAATCCTGTATACTCACCACCATTATCTGACTTTATGCATTTCAGCTGTCTCTCTGTCTCCCTTTCAATCTTGGCATGAAACTCCTTGAAAACATCAATAACTTGATCTTTAGTCTTCAAAGCATAAACCCATACTTTCCTTGAAAAATCATCTATAAAGGTGACAAAATAAAGTGCACCACTGATACCTGGAACATTAACTGATCCACCAGGAGTTTTTATTTTTAAAGGGCCACATACATCTGTATAAACACGATCCAAGGCATGCATCTTTCTAGACAATACAGGACTAGTAAAGGAAACTCTATGTTATTTTCCAGCCAAACAATCAATACATGAGTTCAGATGTGTACCTCTGAAGTCTGATAAGACTTCTTTCTTGGAAAGAACCTGCAATCCCTTCTCGCTCATGTGTTCCAGTCTCCTATGCCACAACTCCATACTGGAATCTTTCTCAGTAGCATTCAACTGATCACCACAAGCTTGAACATGCAATCTGTATAAGGTGTGACATTTCTTTCTGGTGGCAACAACAAGAGAACCCTTGCTAAGCTTCCATCTACCCTTGTGAAATCTGCTTTCATAGTCTTCATCATCTAGCTTTCCAACTGAAATTAAATTCAGCCTCAAATCAACCACATGCCTCACATCCTTAAGTACCAACTTGCAACCAAAATTGGTCTTTATATGAATGTCGCCCATGCCAATGATGTCTACCGTCCCATGGTTACCCATCTTGACGACACCAAAGTTTCCAACATTGTAGGTGATAAAGAACTCCATTCGTGGTGTAGCATGGTAAGAAGCACCTGTATCAATCACCCACTCGAGGTCCTGGCACACGCAAGAAAAAATATCATCAGAAGTAGACAAAATCAGATAATCATCACCTTGTGTTGTAGCTGTGACATTCTCTTTTGACTCTGCACTCTCTACTTCTTTTCCCTTTTTCTTGTTCTTCTTAGGTTGCCTGCACTGATTCTTGAAATGCACTTTTTCTCCACAGTTGTAGCAAGTAACGTCCTTTCTTGGCCTTGACTTACTTCTGCTCTTCTGTGAATTTCCTCTCCTCTGGACTTTGACCTTCTTCTATTCTCTGAGACAAGTGCCTGTGAATCACTGTGAGAAATTCCTGAAGTCTTTCTTCTCAACTCTTCATTCAACAGACTGCTTGTTACTTGACTCATGGAGACAACTCCATCTGGTGCAGAATTACTAAGAGAGACCACCAGTGTCTCCCAGTTTTCTGGTAACGAACTGAGAAGTAACAATGCCTACAACTCATCATCAAGAGACATCTTCATAGAGGATAACTGGTTAGTATTGCTCTGCATTTCATTCAAATGCTCAGCAATAGAAGTGCCCTCTTTAAACTTCAAATTGACAAGTTTTCTAATCAGGAAAGCCTTATTTCCAGCTATTTTTCTTTCATAAAGACCCTCCAACTTTTTCCATAGAGAGTGTGCAGAACTCTCAGTGGAGACATGATGAAAAACACTATCATCAAGCCATTGTTGAATAAACCCGACAGTTTTTCGATCTAACATTTTTCAGTCATCGGGTGACGTTGTTGCGGGTTTTCCACTATCTCCTTTCAATGGACCATATAGATCCTTGCAGTACAAGAGATTCTCCATTCTTGATTTCCATATCATCCAGTTGTTTCCGTTTAAACTAATCATGCGGGATGAGTTACCGGCCTCCATGTTCATACACAAATAATCAAAACTGATCTAAACAACCTGTAGGTGGCTCTGATACCAGTTGATGGGAAAAAATCCTTCTGCTATGTGTACTAACAAATCTTGAAACCGTATAACGCAGCGGAAAATTTTAATCGAAACAACACATCCACTTGAACACCAGATTTACGTGGAAAATCCCTCCAATGAGAAGGGGAAAAATCACGGGTAAGCCACATGAGAAAACTTCACTATGAACAATAATGAAAGTACAAATAACTCAAATCTCTTGCCAAGACTTGAGTTGGAATTACAAGAGAGAACTGGGATTCAATATAACTGAACTCTCCTACTTGATCACAGCAGATTCTACTGCAAACATGATCTTCCCTGTAGTGAGAAACATGTTCAGTTGATGAAGATCTTCCCTTCTCTTGTTCTTCTTCTTCTGCAACACCTTCCCGGAGCTACAGTAACCCCTCTTTTGCTCTCTTGATGGCTTCCTAGAAAAACACCTTAGATCTATGTTTTAGACCCCCAATAAGATGTTTTATACATCTAGGATGGTCAAGGGACAACCCAGAGACCAGATCCACCAAACCTGCCTAATCCCATGACTTTTGGGATTAAATAAACCAAGGAAAGGATTCCTTTTCGGACATGGAACAAAAGGTCAAAGATGGCTGCCTCGGGGCTGCCGGTCGACCGGACCTATAGGGGTGGTCGACCGAAAATTCTCAGACAACCGCATCTTAACTCCCTGGGAAAACGGTCGACCGGAAGTCGTCCGACGGTCGACCAGTTCCGGTCGACCGGAAATCCCGATCGGTGGACCGGTGGGCTGAAAATGCCCAACACTTGAAGGGAGGAAAATGATGTTGAGCGCACGTGTTAGTGGGGATGAAATATGTATGATGTGGGTATGAAATATTCCACGTATTAATTAATGAAAAAAATAAACATGAGGACGAAACATGTTGTTTAAGAATAGTACATATAGCATATATTGTTGGAATTTGTGTTTTAAATTTTAAAAGATTTGAGTCTCTCTTTATATTGTTTAGTCCCACATTGGAAAATGGAAATAGTTTCCATTTGTTTTTAGTTGGGACTTGTGTCTTCATTGTGTATACCTTTGATAAGACTATAGAGGTTGACCCGTTTGGGCTAGTGGGCTCCTTGGCCCATATCCTCTATTTCACACACGCGCGAATTGCCTTGCCTTGCCGTGGCCGTGTCATGCGTGCGTGTGTGTGATTCTCATTATATTATTTTATTCTTATTTTAGTTTATTTTGTGACCGTTTGACTACGCGTCTCTTGGATTCTCTCCGCGTCTCTTCGGATTCCCTTCCTTGGGCGGTTGTGTGTGACTCGGTCTAGGGTCGCTTCCCAAGGGGGTATATGACGAGGGTCATTTTTCTGGGAGAGGCACGGTTTTCGGTTCTCTCTAACCCGAAAGCTATCTCTCACGAACTCCTCTCTCCCATCGTCTTCTTCCTCTTGCAAGAGCCGTCGGTCTTTGTGGTGTTCGCCCCCGGCAACGCGAGTTGGAGTGCACCTTCGCGTCGCCACCGGTTCTGGGTCGTCGTATCTTGGGGGAAGTTCCGTCGCGAAGCCTATGTGCACCGGAGTAGGGGCGGAACGACTCTAAAGAAAGCGAATACGCGCTTTGACCTGTGTTTGATCCTCTTGATCTTAATTCCCGTTGATTTCTGTGCTTCGATCTAGTAGAATATCTCTACCCGTGCAATACTATTATCTATCAGTTTAGAGTCGTTCCTTTCTATTAGATCATTTCAATGGCACCAGAGATTGTTGCTCGTCCCGATAAATTTTCTGGCCCATTCTTTAAACGTTGGCAACAAAAAATGCGCTATTGGTTGACTTCTTTAGCTCTGTTCTCCGTCATTGAATCTGCCCCCCTTGCGGATGATGAAAATGAACCCGCTAGGTCGGTAGATGTAGCCAAGTTTAAGGAGAGGGATTACTTGTGTACTGGTAGCATCCTCTCGTGCCTTTCTGATAAACTCTATGATATCTATTGCACTGCTAAATCCGCCAAAGACCTGTGGCTCACCTTAGAGAAAAAATATGGTTCCGAGGATGTTGGTTTAGATAAAATTATGGTGGCTAATTATTTTGACTACAAGATGAAAGATAGCGCATCCATTGTTGACTAAGCCCATGAAATCTAGTCCGTTGTTCTGGACATTCAAAGGTGCGGAATGTCTATTGATGAGAAATTCCAGGTCTGTGCTTTGATAACAAAACTACCGCCTTCCTGGAATGATTTTTCTCTATCTCTGCAACACAAACGTGATGAGATGACTGTTGAACAGTTGATCTCTGCTATTCAGGTTGAAGAGAGAAATAGGGACAGGAATAAAACTAGAAATCCTCCACCTGAACCTGAATTCCAATCTAAAGTCAATTTGATTGAAAAACCTACTTCTCATTCCTTCAATAAAATTTTCAAAAAATCCAATGACATTAAAGGGAAGAAAAAGATCAAGAAGGAATCAGAGAAGATTACATGTTATGTGTGTGGGAGGCCTGGACATAAAGCGTACAAGTGCTATGAAAGGAAAGGCAGAAACAACAAACCCTACAAAGGAAAGAAGTCTGCTGCTACTGATCAACAGATCAATGTGTTGACTGTTGGCACCACATCTGATGAAAGGTTTATTTCCTTTAATCCTGAAATTCATGTGGCATGTCTACCAACAGATTGGTTAGTAGATACGGGAGCAAATGTCCATGTCTGCTCAGATAGAGCTTTGTTCTCTTCTTATCAGGGCCTCGAAGGCAGGAGCGTGACAATGGGCAACTCCACTGCTGCCAGAGTAGAGGGTGAAGGACGTGTTGACCTGAAGCTTACTTCGGGGAAGACCTTAAGCCTCTACAAAGTGCAGCATGTGCCAGATGTTAGGAGGAATCTTGTTAGTGGGTCTTTGTTAGTGCAGCAAGACTATGAACTTGTGTTTAAATCCAATAAAGTTGTAATCACTAGGCATGGAAACTTTGTAGGAAAAGGATATTTATGTAATGGTTTATTTGTGCTTAATGTTTCAGACAATGTTTCGTTTAATGAATCTTATTCTTCAGTCAGTTTTCATGTAGAAAGTAGTGATTTATGGCTTGCTAGACTTGGTCACGTTAATTTTAATACCATAAAAAGAATGATGCATTTAGATTTAATTCCCAAGTTTGATGTGAAGCATGCTGATAAATGTCAAGTATGTGTGCAAGCTAAACAACCAAGGAAGCCTTTTAAGTCCGTTGATCGGAACACCTCTATATTAGAGTTAATACACTCTGATATTTGTGAAGGGACATGTTCCTTAACTAGAGGTGGGAAAAGGTATTTTATTACATTTATTGATGATGCTTCCAAATTTTGTATTCTGTATTTACTTAGAACTAAGGATGAGGCTCTGGAAAAATTTATGACTTTTAAGTCCTTATCTGAAAAATAAACTGAAAAATTACTTAAAAGATTGAGATCAGATAGGGGTGGTGAATACATGTCTAATGTCATGACTGATTTTTGTGTCAAAAATAGAATCATCCATGAGTTGACAGCTCCATATTCACCTGAATCAAATGGAGTGGCTGAGAGGAAAAATAGGACATTGATGGACATGGTAAATTCCATGTTATGTAGCTCAGGATTACCTGAGAATATGTGGGGAGAAGCTCTACTTTCTGCATGTCATGTCCTTAACTGTGTTCCTCACAAGGTAAAAGACAAATCACCTTTTGAAATGTGGTTTAAAAGAAAACCAAATTATAAATTATTGAGAGTGTGGGGCTGTTTAGCCAAAATAAAAATTCCAGAAAATAAGAAGAGGAAAATTGGTTCTAAGACAGTAGATGGAGCTTTTATTGGTTATGCTGAAAATAGTTCTGCTTATAGATTTCTCATCATTAAATCTGATATTTCTGATATTTCTGTTAATACTATTTGTGAATTTGGTGATGCAATCTTTTATGAGGATATATTTCCTTTTAAAGCTAAAGATACTGTATGTATATATTCATCTTTCATTCCTTCATCTAGCACTTCTAGTCATGTTCCGCATGATCATATAGACATAGAACCTAGAAGGAGTAAAAGAACTAGAATAGAAAAATCATTTGGAGATGATTTCATTTCATATCTAGTAGAGGATGATCCTTTAACCTTTAAAGATGCCATGTTGTCTAGTGATTCTACATTCTGGAATGAAGCAGTTAATGGGGAAATTGAATCCATTAGAAGCAATCACACTTGGGAACTGGTGGATCTTCCACCTGGTGCTAAAACAATTGGTTGTAAATGGATTTTCAAAAAGAAATTGAGACCAGATGGCTCCATTGACAAATATAAGGCTAGATTAGTTGCTAAGGGCTTCCGACAGAAAGAGGGAATAGATTTCTTTGATACCTATTCTCCCGTGGCTAGGATGACTACAATCCGAGTGCTAGTTACACTGGCTTCTATATATGATCTAAAAGTTCACCAGATGGATGTGAAAACTGCATTCCTGAATGGTGAACTTGATGAGGAGATCTATATGGATCAGCCAGAGGGATTTATAGTTTCCGGCCAAGAGCATAAAGTATGCAAGTTGGTGAAGTCCTTATATGGACTTAAGCAAGCCCCTAAGCAATGGCATCTTAAGTTTGACGAAGTCATTTGTTCTAATAGTTTTTCTATATGTGAATCTGATAAATGCTTGTATGTTAAAGTGTTTGATTATACTTGCATTGTTTTGTGTCTTTATGTTGATGATATATTGATATTAGGTAATGACTTGATGTTGATAAATGAAACTAAACAGTTTCTGAGTGGAAAGTTTGACATGAAAGATCTGGGAGAGGCAGAGGTGATTTTGGGGCTTAGGCTTCTAAAGTCACCTGAGGGCTATTCCATATCACAATCTCATTATGTTGAGAAGGTGTTGAGTAGGTTTGGTCTATATGACTGCAAACCTGTGAGTACTCCTTTTGATCCAAGTGTCATACTTAAAAAACATCATGGTGAATGTGTTGAACAACTTAGATATTCACAGTTGATTGGTAGTTTAATGTATTTGTCAAATTGCAGTAGACTTGACATCTCTTTTGCTGTGAATAGACTTAGTAGATATACACATTGTCCTAAAAAAATTCATTGGCATGCACTTGAAAGAATCTGCAGATACTTAAAAGGTACCTTATTTCATGCACTGCATTATGGTAGATATCCTCCTGTGATGGAAGGATATTGTGATGCCAGTTGGGTGACTGGAAAAGCCCAAGGGAAGGGTGGTGGGGCAGTTGCCTGGAAATCCACCAAACAAACTATATTAGCTCGGTCTACCATGGAGGCCGAGTTAGTGGCAGCAAAAGTGACTGGGAGAGAAGCAGAATGGCTGAAGAACCTTATGGTTGAGCTTCCATTGTTGAGTAAGCCAATTCCTGCCATCTCTATTCACTGTGATAGCCAAGCTGCAATAGCTAAGGCTAAAAGTGAGAAAATAAATGATAAATTGAGTACTCATATAAGATTAAAATTAAAATTTGTGAGAGAGTACTTGAACAAAGGAATAGTCTCTTTAGACTATGTGAAATCAGTAAAGAATCTTGCTGATCCTCTAACCAAGGGATTAAATAGAAATTTGGTTGAAAAATCATCGAGGGGGATGGGGCTTAAGCCCATGTTAAACACCATCACTAGTAATCCAACCTGATGTTTGGAGATCCCATAACACAGGTTCAATGTGAAAGCTAGATGAATGGGTGTATTGTAGAGAGCACTTGTTAGAGACTGGTGTGTCAATGTCCATCCCTATGATGAAGTGCTTATTCTGGAACGGTAAAGGGTGAGTTACAACCCTTAATGAGTCCAAAGGCCTATATGGCGAGGTGTAGATACGTTTCAGTGCACCTTGGAGGATTCACCTATGTGAGTGTGATTGTGTGGCCGCAATCTATGGGATTTTTTGGGCTAGTCCCTAGAGTGCTCATGAAACAAGATACATAGCACATGGCCAGAAAGTGCTACCCCGTGAGAACACCACTATTGACTAATGATATGTGTGTTGTATGAAACCTTCTTCATAAGGGTCTAAGTTCAAGATATAGTTCACTTAGATCTGTGGAGGAGGGGAAGTACATCACTATGTGAAGGTTCAAGTCGGAAGACACCTTCACTTATGCGTGTCATCTCAGGCTCTTGTATATTCGTGTCTCAACCTTTTAAAATTTTTTCTTGGTGGGCGAATGTTGGAATTTGTGTTTTAAATTTTAAAAGATTTGAGTCTCTCTTTATATTGTTTAGTCCCACATTGGAAAATGGAAATAGTTTTCATTTGTTTTTAGTTGGGACTTGTGTCTTCATTGTGTATACCTTTGAGGAGACTATGGAGGTTGACCCGTTTGGGCTAGTGGGCTCCTTGGCCCATATCCTCTATTTCACACACGCGTGAATTGCCTTGCCTTGTCGTGCGTACGTGTGTGTGATTCTCATTATATTATTTTATTCTTATTTTAGTTTATTTTGTGACCGTTTGACTACGCGTCTCTTGGATTCTCTCCGCGTCTCTTCGGATTCCCTTCCTTGGGCGGTTGTGTGTGACTCGGTCTAGGGTCACTTCCCAAGGGGGTATATGACGAGGGTCATTTTTCTGGGAGAGGCACGATTTTCGGTTCTCTCTAACCCGAAAGCTATCTCTCACGAACTCCTCTCTCCCATCGTCTTCTTCCTCTTGCAAGAGCCGTCGGTCTTTGTGGTGTTCGCCCCCGGCAACGCGAGTTGGAGTGCACCTTCGCGTCGCCACCGGTTCTGGGTCGTCGTATCTTGGGGGAAGTTCCGTCGCGAAACCTATCTGCACCGGAGTAGGGGCGGAACGACTCTAAAGAAAGCGAATACGCGCTTCGACCTGTGTTTGATCCTCTTGATCTTAATTCCCGTTGATTTCTGTGCTTCGATCTAGTAGAATATCTCTACCCGTGCAATACTATTATCTATCATATATTTGTTTCCAAACATTTTATTCCATTCATATGAAATGAAAGTATATATACCCCACGTTTTCCGATCGCCATGGTCAAAAGTAAAGGCCCAGCTAGCAATTGTGTGATGGAAACGAAAAGTAGTGAGAAACAAAGATATTAGATGGCATGATGCAGCTGTATAATCCTGAGATTGTAGAAATCATTTCTCAATTGGGAAAGCCATTGATTTGTTGTTCGTATTGGGCTCAAGATTGTTGCGAGACCATGGACCTTTAATTAATATAGCGGCATCACCCCCCCCCTCCCCATTCACACACCACACAACAAGAGTTGTACGTAGACTTATGGGTGATCCAGCCTATTTTGTCAACCAATCACAACCCCACAAGAGTCGAAAAGTGATCCGAGAACTGCAACTTAATTTTAACGTGTCAACGAATGTAACTCGATCATGCATGCACGCATAATCAAGTTGTTTATCAAGCCCTATATATAAACTGAACTTTATTGCTGACAGAATTCGTCCACGAGGAAGCCTTCCATACAAAACAATCATCTTTTAGAAGGGACCACCTAAAAGGAACTCAAAAGAAATCAGAGTGACAAATTATAAGTTCTGACCAATTAACGTAAAGACACAAGAAATATCATGGTGCAACACTTTAATTTTTGTCAGGTAGCATCGGATGATTGCCCGACGCAATAGCTCAGCCATGCAAGCAAAACTCTTTCAATCAAGTCACAATGAGTTTGGCTTGTTGCACACCAAAGTGTGCTGTGCATCGTCTTTAAATTTTTTATTTTTTATTAAAAAAAATTGAAGTGATCTCTAAGGTATCATAATTTGGAATATAAGTCACGTTATTATCTGATTATTCAAAAAATTAAAAATAAAATGAGTTGATTCTTTGGGTTAAGAATCATCACGCTATCATAAAAGAATGAGTCCAACATTTTCTATTTGATCTGATTTTTTTGTTGATAATGTAACGATGGCGTGACTTACACTCTAAGTTACGAAATCCTGAGAGTTATTTCAAAAATATTTCAGAAAAAATAAAAAAAATTAAAGACCATGCACACGGACCGTGTGCACACACCCCGTGTGTAGTGAGTCTTACTCAGTCACGATAATAGGTCTGGGGCGGTCCGAGCTAGGGGTGATAACAGCATGGACACGAACGAGTGCCAACAATAACATAAATAAAGTCATGCCCCGGCCCAACTTCGAATTCAACCCAAAACCTACAGGGGCAATCTTAGCCCATGTTGTTCATTAAAAACTCGGTTACGGCACTGGCCCATTTCAAATTGGCATATTACTTTAACAAAAACAATAGCATGCGTTTGGTTGCACATTTCTCCTCCTTCTTCTTACAAAAAAACCTCAAAGCGAGGTGTTTGGTACAGGTCTCCTTATTCTTTCAGGAAGGGATCTTACCCGATAGAAATTTTCTCACAGTAAATCAACTCGTGACTTCTCGATCTTTCAGTTAACTATGAAATTACTCTCTCATCCATGAAATTGTAATATATAATTTATTGAGATAATTTTAAAAACCCATTACATATATGATGGTTAAAATATCATTCTTGAAGAGGGGCGATCTCGCGCTGCTCCTGAGCGGGGAGGAAGATGACCACGTACTCTTGAAGTAAGAACTGCAAGAAGGGATACAAGTCAGAGGTACCCAGGGATAGATCCCCGGGGAAGACTCTCCGATGCTTAAGTCAGCACAGGTAGTAGAGCACTGGTGCGAAGAGAAGAGTTGGGAGGAAAATGGGAGCGCGAGATCCTCTCCACCGAAAGGTGAAGTGGTTCCTACTCAGGGTTGCTGGCTCTTGCCTTGCTTTGGCTTACCTTCTCGTAGTAGGGCATGTCCTGTTTAAATAATGACATGTTGTGCGAATTGATCCCTGTAAGCGGAGGAGTTCCAGGGGGGTTACGTCCTTCATGCGGGCTTCTTACGGCGTGCGGACTCTTAGTTTCCCCTGTCCCATTGAGCTTCCTACCATTAAGGAATTCGCAACGGCCGTATCAATAAGCTTCCATCAGCGAACCCGAGCGAACGGCACTTGTTCATGAGTGGCCTCCCGAGCGGTAAGTGCTAGGTCGTGACAAAGAATAGGGGGCTCCGGGGGAGCTTTCCCGATCGACTGATGCTCGGACTTCCCAACCCGAAGGCCGCCTAGGAAGCGCTTGTTCCGAGTGAGTTTTTGAGCTTTACAGTAAGTCGGCCCGGGGCTATCACTTTGAGGAGTTGGGTCTCGTTCGGTCAGGGTTGGACCTCGTTCGGCCTCTCCGTACGGGCGGTGATATTTTCTCTCTCCACTTGTCTCCCTCCTACTCCCGAGCCAAGATTAGGCTCGGACGAGTAGCATTTGGGCGGGACTGTTTGTGGCACTGGTTGGGTAAATATATCTCTCTGGTAGGGGCCACATGGCGTGGCTCACCTTGAAAATACACCCGTTATGATGAATAAGAGAAGGCCCCTCCTCAGGAGATCGGACGCTGCGTCGCCTCCCGTCAGGGTTTTTAGGCATTGCATATTTTGCGTCCCTTTACCTCCGGGGTTTTAGGGTTTTACCTCTCTTTGTAGTTATATTTGAGGAGGGGGGGGGGGCTCCTGCGCGGTGAGAGCAGTTTCGGAAGAGCGGAGAATCGTTGCGGCCACCAGAGCAAGAGGGGCTTCCTAGGACGGCGATTCGTCAACTCTCTTTCTCCTCCGAAGTTCTCGGGCTTGGAGCTTTCCCCTTCTTCTTTTCTCTGTCTCATGGCGGACCATCATCCTGAGGCCGAGGGGCGGCAGAGAGAACGGGCTCCAAGGGTTTTCTTGACGCCGTCGGAGTCGCTCTACAGTGAGCTGGGGGAGGGAAGAATCAAGTCTAATAACTTATCATAAGAAATAAGGATAAGAAAAAGAGAAGATAAATATGAATTATTGTCGTAAATCAAGTCTAATAACTTATCATAAATAATTAGACTTTAGATAAGTTTTAGACAAATAGAAAAAAAGGGGGCGAGGGAAGAATAAATTAATGAGGTGTATAGATGGAGTAATTGATTTTAGGTTCGATTAAATCAAGAAGCAATAGATGAAAAGAGAATCTAACTAAATAAAAGTCAAGTAATTGAATAGGTTTTAAATAATAATGATAATGAAATAATAATTCATGTAAAATAAAATAAGAGTATAATTTGGTCTTAATGAGAAAGTATAAATATATTTGGTAAGATCGCATGTAAAGTTAAAGAAAATAAATTAATTGTGAAACTATCATTTTTTTATAATATTTGCACCCTTAATGTAGACTTAAATTGACATTTAATGATTTTGTAGTTTATTGAAAGGTTATTATTTTCACACTTTTATTCCCTTAAAATGATCTAAAATGCACAATTAAAAACTTTAGATAACTTTATAGGAAGGTTGAATAAGAAGTTAAATTACCCATTGAGGGCGATTGTACAAATATACCACCATTGAAATTATCATATGAAGTGACTTCTTAATGTAGTTGATTAAGTGATTTGTTATCCAACCAGATGACGTCAATTCTTCAACCAATTAAATATATATATATATATATATATCTAGGGACCCATCAACCACTAGAGCTGAGTGGAGGCAATAATAGCCATTATTTGATGGTCATGGACCTCAAGGGAATATACCCAGCAAGGATTTCAGATCTGGTCTCCCATGAACCTATTTAGGTAGGTGTTCTCAAGATCTGACTAAACTAGTAGTTAACGTAGGTTAACATGCATGCTAGTTAAATTTGTCTTAACTAAGCTATATTTTGTGAGGAATATATCAAAAGCTTAGTGGGAAGGTTAGGCTACGCCTATCTGGAACACTAACCCTTGTGTTGAGGAGATCCTCCGTCAAGTACTCCCTTGTATAACATATAGTTAGTATAATTATCTTTATCATGTCATAATTTGTTGCATATTAATCCATGTTTAAATATTCATATCTATGAAATTAAATCTTAAAAATATTGTATGAGCTTGATCTTGCAAATCCTGCAAATTGTGAATGTCTAGCCATATCTATACTTCCTGATTCTCTGAACATTTTTTTTAAAATCATGAACAATAAATTACATAATTAGTGATCACCATACTTAGAAATTCATACTTATTTAACCAATCCATGAAATCCCAGCATAAATCATGATTTTAAAATTCTCATATTTTACTCTACCATGGAAAATTATGAAATAAATTTTTAGCCTTAAAAACGAAATTGAGTGAATAGTAAAAATACTATTCACGGTCCACTTAAAAATTTTATATCTCACAAGATAAAAATGATTAGAAAAATCTAATTGTTACCCATTAATCACCTTGATTTACTCTATTAGGAAAAATTATCAAATAAATGATTTGCCTTAAAAATGAAATTGAGTGAGTAGTAAAAACACTATTCACGACTCACTTTAAGAATCAATATCTCATAAGATAGAAATGATTAGAAAAATCTAATGGTTACTGATTAACCACCCTAATTTACTCTACCATGAAAAATTATCAAATAAATATTTGGCCTTAAAAACGAAATTGAGTGAATAGTAAAAATACTATTCACAACTCATTTTAAAAATCAATATCTCACAAGATAGAAATGATTAGAAAAATTTAATGGTTACCCATTAATCACCTTGATTTATTCTACCATGAAAAATTATCAAATAAATTTTTAGCATTAAAAATGAAATTATGTGAATAGTAAAAAGTCAACCGTTGATCGTTACTATTCACACAGTCAAAACGTGGTCACTCACTCCAAAAGTGCATTGACCTTGGTCTGTGTGCTATAGTGATGTGCACACAGCAAAGGCTGCACCGACCCTGTCGTGCACGCAGCATGGGCTACATCGACCTTGTCGTGCAGGCAGCAAGGATTGCACTGACCCTGTCGTGTACGCAAGCAAAGATGCACCGATGCGTACAGTATATTGCACTGACATTATCATGTAATGCACTGACTTTGTAGCAGACTGCACCGACCTTATCCTGCAATTGCATTGACTTCGTAGTAGATTGCACCGACCTTATAGAGACCTATACCTACGCTTGTACAGTATTGCACTGACCTTATCATGCACGCAGCAAGGACTGCACAGACCTTATATAGACCTATACCTAGCCTTGTATAGTATTACACCGACCTTGCCATGCATTGCACAGACCTTACATGCAAGCATATAAGAACATGCACAGACCTTAAACTTGCACAGACCTTATGTGCAAACATATAAGAACATGCACGGACCTTAAACTTGCATGGAGCTTGAACTTGCACAGACCTTATGTGCAAGCATATAAGAACATGCACAGACCTTGAACTTGCACAGACCTTATGTGCATATAAGAACATGCACGGACCTTAAACTTGCACCGACCTTATATAGAGACTTATACCTACGCTTGTACAGTGACTTGCACCGACATTGACTATTTTACAACTAAACTTGCACCGACCTGGATAGTGAACTGCACTGACCTTGTAGCATGAATAGTAATCTGCACCGACCTAAATAGTGAACTACACTGACCTTGTAGCGTGAATAGTCATCTGCACCAACCTGGTATGCTTAGACTTTGGATATTGCACCAACCGTTGACATTGCACCAACCGTTGACATTGCACCAACCTTATATGCTTAGACTATCTTGTATGCTTAGACTTGGGATATTGCACCAACCTTGGACATTGGACCAACCTTGTATGCTTAGACTTTGGATATTGCACCAACCTTGTATGCTTAGACCTTGGATATTGCACAGACCTATGAATGGTCAGACGTGGGCTGCACAGACCTTGAAATAGCATGCAATGCACAGACTTGGATGCTTGGACGTGGGGGCTTAGACCTTACCACATGCACGGACTTTCTGTAGGCATAAATAGTAACATGCACATACTTTTTATAGCCATGAATAGTAACATGCACAGATTTTTTTAGGCATTAATAGTAATAGGCACAGACTTGCATGAATAGTAACATGCACAGACTTTCTATATGCATGAATAGTAACATGCATAGACTTCTATATGCATGAATAGTGATATACATCGACCTTAGTTTTACATTTTCTACACGAAAAGTAAAACGCTTCCTAACCTTGACCGGTTGACATCTTTGACCAATAGTGTTGACTTTGACCAATAGCGTTGACTTTGACCAATAGCGTTGACCATCTTTACATGAATTTATACTATCTCCTTAACCCCGAATTGCCTATGTGTCATGCATTCTAAGTAGATGGTCATAATTCATCATTTACACTTGAGATGTCCTTGAACTCTATTCCTGAAAATCTATCTTATGTTCCTACAAGGGTAAACTTCTTGAAATTCTACATTGGCTATATAAAAGAAAGTGGAGGTCAAAAGTATTACATGAATGCTGTGCGTATAGGGCCCGGTCTTGTCCTGGGAGGAGCACCCGAAGGTACTTGTGCCCATGAGAGTTTATTGACCACGGTGTTTGACATTGCACCGAAGTACTTGCTTGACTTGAGACATTCTCACTTCTTCTCTTGTGACATGCTTGACTTGCTTGACATGAATTGTTTAGCCCGAAAAAGGGCAATTACTTGCTTGAATGTATTAAATGAAATAGCCAATTCCATTGTACTACTTGATATTACTTGAGCATGAAATACTTGCTTGAATACTTGAATGTTAAATTCTTGAATACTTGCTTGAATACAGTATCCTTGGGAAGTACTTGTCCAATTACTCGTAAATTACTTGCAAATTTCTTATTGATACATCTCATTGAAATTCTTGTGATATTCCTTTAATACAATTCTTGATATTCTTTCTTGATCCAACATGCATCATTATACCGCATGAACTTGTAATCGACTTAAAGATTGTTAGAGCTTGAGATGTAATTCCTACTGAGCTTTATGCTCATTCAGTGTTAATTAATATTTTTCAGGTTGTCTCGAGGATAGATAGCAGGCATGGGCAAGAGTGTTGGAGTGTACCAAGATGTCATAGTGGACCCTGTTTCTTAGTTTAGAGTTGAGAGTTATCTTATTATGAGAGTATTCTTGAAATTTGCTTGAGAGTTAGTGTTGTCCTTGAAATTTTGGAAGAGTTGTAAAAGTTAAAATTTTATAGTGGAGATTTTTATATCAAGTGATGTAATTAGAATTTCTAGTCTTGATTGAGTGAGGGGTTTTCTCCCCTATCGTGCTTCGATATTCCGCGTCGGGGCGTGACAGTTGTGATATCAGAGCCTAGGTTATTTAGACACTAGGTTTCTAAGTTTCCTTTGTTATTAAAAACTCATTTAGGTGTCTTAGGTTGAAGTTCTAGATCTAACATCTTGTAGTTGCCCGGTGAGATTGGGTAGAGCATTGGATTATGTGCTAGAATAGTCATAGTCCTAGTAAATAAGATAAGTATTTATTATAATTTATTTTGAATTGTGTTATAATTTTTATATTATAAGTGTAATAAAAGGATGCTACTTGAAGATTGAAGAAGTACTTAAGAAGTATAATTGGAACTTATTCGCAGGTTAGTATTTTTAATAATCTTCTTTAATTTAATTATTTAAATATCATGTGAATTTGAAGACTAAATTCTTTTTAGTGGGGGAGGATGTAACACCCCAACTAATTATAAGAAATAAGGATAAGAAAAAGAGAAGATAAATATGAATTATTGTCATAAATCAAGTCTAATAACTTATCATAAATAATTAGACTTTAGATAAATTTTAGACAAATAGAAAAAAAGGGGGCGAGGGAAGAATAAATTAATGAGGTGTATAGATAGAGTAATTGATTTTAGGCTCGATTAAATCAAGAAGCAATAGACGAAAAGAGAATCTAACTAAATAAAAGTCAAGTAATTGAATATGTTTTAAATAATAATGATAATGAAATAATAATTCATGAAAAATATAATAAGAGTATAATTGGGTCTTAATGAGAAAGTATAAATATATTTGGTAAGATCGCATGTAAAGTTAAAGAAAATCAATTAATTATGAAACTATCATTTTTTTATAATATTTGCACCCTTAATGTAGACTTAAGTTGACATTTAATAATTTTGTAGTTTATTGAAAGGTTATTATTTTCACACTTTTATTCCCTTAAAATGATCTAAAATGCACAAATAAAAACTATAGATAACTTTATAGGAAGGTTGAATAAGAAGTTAGAATACCCATTGAGGGCGATTGTATAAATATACCACCATTGAAATTATCATATGAAGTGACTTCTTAGTGTAGTTGGTTAAGTGATTTGTTATCCAACCAGGTGACTAGGGTTCGATTCTTACCTCCACCATTATTTTGCCAAAAATAATGGCTGAATTAAATATACCTATAAAGGGCTAGACGTCAATTCTTCAACCAATTAAATATATATATATATCTAGAGACCCATCAACCACTAGAGCTGAGTGGAGGCAATAATAGCCATTATTTGATGGTCATGGACCCTAAGGGAACATACCCAGCAAGGATTTCAGATCTGGGAACTTTTGAGCTGGCAGTGGATCCCAAGATAATGACCATTGCTTTTCCCTTGGCAACCAAACTCTTCCTATAATTACACCTTCTATTGAGTAGACATAAGCCTCTGCTCTCATCCTACTTCTGTCTTGGGAGACGTGAAGGGACGTCTTCTTCCTATATCTTACATCCTGCTACAGAAGAGGTAGGTGTTCACAAGATCTGACTAAACTAGTAGTTAACGTAGGTTAACATGCATGCTAGTTAAACTTGTCTTAACTTAGCTACATTTTGTGAGGAGTATATCAAAAGGCTTAGTGGGAAGGTTAGGCTACGCCTATCTAGAACACTAACCCTTGTGTTGTGGAGATCCTCCGTCAAGTACTCCCTTGTATAACATACAGTTAGTATAATTATCTTTAGCATATCTTAATTTGTTGCATATTAATCCATGTTTAAAAATTCATATCTATGAAATTAAATCTTAAAAATATTGTATGAGCTTGATCTTGCAAATCCTGCAAATTGTCCATGTCTAGCCATATCTATACTTCCTGATTCTCAGAACATTTTTTTTTAAATCATGAACAGTAAATTACGTAATTAGTGATCACCATACTTAGATATGACTACGCCTATCTGGAACACTAACCCTTGTGTGGAGGAGATCCTCCGTCAAGTACTCCCTTGTATAACATATAGTTAGTATAATTATCTTTAGCATGTCTTAATTTGTTGCACATTAATCCGTGTTTAAAAATTCATATCTAAGAAATTAAATCTTAAAAATATTGTATGAACTTGATCTTGCAAATCCTGTAAATTGTCCATGTCTAACCATATCTATACTTCCTGATTCTCTGAACATTTTTTTTAAAATCATGAACAGTATATTACGTAATTAGTGATCACCATACTTAGAAATTCATATTTATTTAACCAAACCATGAAATCCCAGCATAAATCATGATTTTAAAATCCTCATATTTTACTCTACCATGGAAAATTATCAAATAAATTTTTGGCCTTAAAAACGAAATTGAGTGAATAGTAAAAATACTATTAACGGTCCACTTAAAAATTTTATATCTCACAAGATAAAAATGATTAGAAAAATCTAATTGTTACCCATTAATCACCTTGATTTACTCTACTAGGAAAAATTATCAAATAAATGATTTGCCTTAAAAATGAAATTGAGTGAGTAGTAAAAACACTATTCACGGCTCACTTTAAAAATCAATATCTCATAAGATAGAAATGATTAGAAAAATCTAATTGTTACCCATTAACCATCTTGATTTACTCTACCATGGAAAATTATCAAATAAATATTTGACCTTAAAAACAAATATGAGTGAATAGTAAAAATATTATTCACAGCTCATTTTAAAAATCAATATCTCACAAGATAGAAATGATTAAAAAAATTTAACATTTACCCATTAATCACCTTGATTTATTCTACAATGAAAAATTATCAAATAAATTTTTAGCCTTAAAAATGAAATGGGTGAATAGTAAAAAGTCAACCGTTGATCGTTAGTATTCACACAGTCAAAACGTGGTCACTCACTACAAAAGTGCACCGACCTTCGTCTGCATGCTATAGTGATGTGCACGCAGCAAAGGCTGCACAGACCCTGTCATGCACGCAGCATGGGCTGCACTGACCCAGTCGTGCACGCAGCAAGGGCTGCACCGACCTTGTCGTGCACGTAGCAAGGATTGCACCAACCCTATCGTGTACGCAAGCAAAGATGCACCGACGCGTACAGTATATTGCACTGACCTTATCATGTAATGCACTGACTTTGTAGCAGACTGCACCGACCTTATCCTGCAATTGCACTGACTTCGTAGTAGATTGCACCGACCTTATAGAGACCTATACCTACGCTTGTACAGTATTGCACTGACCTTATCATGCACGCAGCAAGGACTGCACAGACCTTATATAGACCAATACCTAGGCTTGTATAGTATTGCACCGACCTTGTCATGGATTGCACAGACCTTACGTGCAAGCATATAAGAACATGCACGGACCTTAAACTTGCACAGACCTTATGTGCAAGCAAATAAGAACATGCACGGACCTTGAACTTGCACAGACCTTATGTGCATATAAGAACATGCACGGACCTTAAACTTGCACCGACCTTATATAGAGACTTATACCTATGCTTGTACAGTGACTTGCATCGACCTTGACTATTTTACAACTAAACTTGCACCGACCTGAATAGTGAACTGCACTGACCTTGTAGCGTGAATAGTAATCTGCACCGACCTGAATAGTGAACTGCACTGACCTTGTAGCGTGAATAGTAATCTGCACCAACCTTGTATGCTTAGACTTTAAATATTGCACCAACTGTAGACATTGCACCAACCTTATATGCTTAGACTATCTTGTATGCTTAGACTTGGGATATTGCACCAACCTTGGACATTGCACCAACCTTGTATGCTTAGACTTTGGATATTGCACCAACCTTGTATGCTTAGACTTTAGATATTGCACAGACCTATGAATGGTCAGACGTGGGTTGCACAGACCTTGAAATAGAATGCAATGCATAGACTTGGATGCTTGGACGTGGGGGCTTAGACCTTAGCACATGCACGGACTTTCTGTAGGCATAAATAGTAACATGCACATACTTTTTATAGGCATGAATAGTAACATGCACAGATTTTTTAGGCATGAATAGTAACACGCACAGACTTGCATGAATAGTAATATGCACAGACTTTCTATATGCATGAATAGTAACATGCATAGACTTCTATATGCATGAATAGTGATATACATCGACCTTAGGTTTACATTTTCTACACGAAAAGTAAAACGCTGCCTGACCTTGACCGGTTGACATCTTTGACCAATAGTGTTGACCTTGACAAATAATGTTGACTTTGACTAATAGCGTTGACCATCTTCACTTGAATTTATACTATCTCCTTAACCCCAAATTGCCTATGTGTCATGCATTCTAAATAGATGGTCATAATTCATCATTTACACTTGAGATGTCCTTGAACTCTATTCCTGAAAATCTACCTTGTATTCCTACAAGGGTAAACTTCTTGAAATTCTACATTGGCTATATAAAAGAAAGTGGATGTCAAAAGTATTACATGAATACTGTGCGTATAGGGCCCGGTCTGGTCATAGGAGGAGCATCCGAAGGTACTTGTGTCCATGGGAGTTTATTGACCACGGTGTTTGGCATTGCATCGAAGTACTTGCTTGACTTGAGACATTCTCACTTCCTCTCTTGTGACATGCTTGACTTGAATTGTTTAGCCCGGAAAAGGGTAATTACTTGTTTGAATGTATTAAATGAAATAGCCAATTCCATTGTACTACTTGATATTACTTGAGCTTGAAATACTTGCTTGAATACTCGAATGTTAAATTCTTGAATACTTACTTGAATACAGTATCCTTGGGAAGTACTTATCCAATTACGCGTAAATTACTTGCAAATTTCTTATTGATACATCTCATTGAAATTCTTGTGATATTCCTTTAATACAATTCTTGATATTCTTTCTTGATCCAACATGCATCATTATACCGCATGAACTTGTAATCGACTTAAAGATTGTTAGAGCTTGAGATGTAATTCCTACTGAGCTTTATGCTCATTCAGTGTTAATTAATATTTTTCAGGTTGTCTCGAGGATAGATAGCAGGCATGGGCAAGAGTGTTGGAGTGTACCAAGATGTCATAGTGGACCCTGTTTCTTAGTTTAGAGTTGAGAGTTATCTTATTATAAGAGTATTCTTGAAATTTGCTTGAGAGTTAGTGTTGTCCTTGAAATTTTGGAAGAGTTGTAAAAATTAAAATTTTATAGTGGAGATTTTTATATCAAGTGATGTAATTAGAATTTCTAGTCTTGATTGAGTGAGGGGTTTTCTCCCCTATCGTGCTTCGATATTCCGCGTCGGGGCGTGACAGTTGTGGTATCAGAGCCTAGGTTATTTAGACACTAGGTTTCTAAGTTTCCTTTGTTATTAAAAACTCATTTAGGTGTCTTAGGTTGGAGTTCTAGATCTAACATCTTGTAGTTGCCCGGTGAGATTGGGTAGAGCATTGGATTATGTGCTAGAATAGTCATAGTCCTAGTAAATAAGATAAGTATTTATTATAATTTATTTTGAATTATGTTATAATTTTTATATTATAAGTGTAATAAAAGGATGCTACTTGAAGATTGAAGAAGTACTTAAGAAGTATAATTGGAACTTATTCGCAGGTTAGTATTTTTAATAATCTTCTTTAATTTAATTATTTAAATATCATCTGAATTTGAAGACCAAATACTTTTTAGTGGGGGAGGATGTAACACCCCAACTAATTATAAGAAATAAGGATAAGAAAAAGAGAAGATAAATATGAATTATTGTCGTAAATCAAGTCTAATAACTTATCATAAATAATTAGACTTTAGATAAGTTTTAGACAAATAGAAAAAAAGGGGGCGAGGGAAGAATAAATTAATGAGGTGTATAGATAGAGTAATTGATTTTAAGTTCGATTGAGTCAAGACGCAATAGATGAAAGGAGAATCTAACTAAATAAAAGTCAAGTAATTGAATAGGTTTTAAATAATAATGATAATGAAATAATAATTCATGAAAAATATAATAAGAGTATAATTGGGTCTTAATGAGAAAGTATAAATATATTTGGTAAGATCGCATGTAAAATTAAAGAAAATCAATTAATTGTGAAACTATCATTTTTTTATAATATTTTTCCCCCGTTAATGTAGACTTAAATTGACATTTAATAATTTTGTAGTTTATTGAAAGGTTATTATTTTCACACTTTTATTCCCTTAAAATGATCTAAAATGCACAAATAAAAACTTTAGATAACTTTATAGGAAAGTTGAATAAGAAGTTATAATACCCATTGAGGGCGATTGTATAAATATACCACCATTGAAATTATCATATGAAGTGACTTCTTAGTGTAGTTGGTTAAGTGATTTGTTATCCAACCAGGTGACTAGGGTTCGATTCTTACCTCCACCATTTCTTTTGCCAAAAATAATGGGCGAATTAAATATACCTATAAAGGGCCAGACGTCAATTCTTCAATCAATTAAATATATATATATATATATCTAGGGACCCATCAACCACTAGAGCTGAGTGGAGGCAATAATAGCCATTATTTGATGGTCATGGACCCTAAGGGAACATACCCAGCAAGGATTTCAGATCTGGGAACTTTTGAGCTGACAGTGGATCCCAAGATAATGACCATTGCTTTTCCCTTGGCAACCGAACACTTCCTATAATTACACCTTCTATTGAGTAGACATAAGCCTCTGCTCTCATCCTACTTCTATCTTGGGAGACGTGAAGGGACGTCTTCTTCCTATATCTTACATCCTGCTGCAGAAGAGGTAGGTGTTCACAAGATCTGACTAAACTAGTAGTTAACGTAGGTTAACATGCATGCTAGTTAAACTTGTCTTAACTTAGCTACATTTTGTGAGGAGTATATCAAAAGGCTTAGTGGGAAGGTTAGGCTACGCCTATCTAGAACACTAACCCTTGTGTTGTGGAGATCCTCCGTCAAGTACTCCCTTGTATAACATACAGTTAGTATAATTATCTTTAGCATATCTTAATTTGTTGCATATTAATCCATGTTTAAAAATTCATATCTATGAAATTAAATCTTAAAAATATTGTATGAGCTTGATCTTGCAAATCCTGCAAATTGTCCATGTCTAGCCATATCTATACTTCCTGATTCTCAGAACATTTTTTTTAAATCATGAACAGTAAATTACGTAATTAGTGATCACCATACTTAGATATGACTACGCCTATCTGGAACACTAACCCTTGTGTGGAGGAGATCCTCCGTCAAGTACTCCCTTGTATAACATATAGTTAGTATAATTATCTTTAGCATGTCTTAATTTGTTGCATATTAATCCATGTTTAAAAATTCATATCTACGAAATTAAATCTTAAAAATATTGTATGAGCTTGATCTTGCAAATCCTGTAAATTGTCCATGTCCAACCATATCTATACTTCCTGATTCTCTGAACTTTTTTTTTAAAATCATGAACAGTATATTACGTAATTAGTGATCACCATAGTTAGAAATTCATATTTATTTAACCAAACCATGAAATCCTAGCATAAATCATGATTTTAAAATCCTCATATTTTACTCTACTATGAAAAATTATCAAATAAATTTTTGGCCTTAAAAACGAAATTGAGTGAATAGTAAAAATACTATTCACGGTCCACTTAAAAATTTTATATCTCACAAGATAAAAATGATTAGAAAAATCTAATTGTTACCCATTAATCACCTTGATTTACTCTACTAGGAAAAATTATCAAATAAATGATTTGCCTTAAAAATGAAATTGAGTGAGTAGTAAAAACACTATTCACGGCTCGCTTTAAAAATCAATATCTCATAAGATAGAAATGATTAGAAAAATCTAATGGTTACCCATTAACCACCTTGATTTACTCTACCATGAAAAATTATCAAATAAATATTTGGCCTTAAAAACGAAATTGAGTGAATAGTAAAAATACTATTCACAGCTCATTTTAAAAATCAATATCTCACAACATAGAAATGATTAGAAAAATTTAACTGTTACCCATTAATCACCTTGATTTATTCTACCATGAAAAATTATCAAATAAATTTTTAGCCTTAAAAATGAAATTTGGTGAATAGTAAATAGTCAACCATTGATCGTTACTATTCACACAGTCAAAACGTGGTCACTCCCTGTAAAAGTGCACCGACCTTGGTCTACGTGCTATAGTGATGTGCACGCAGCAAAGGCTGCACCGACCCTGTCATGCACGCAGCATGGGCTGCACTGACCCAGTCGTGCATCAGCAAGGGCTGCACCGACCTTGTCGTGCACGCAGCAAGGATTGCACTGACCCTGTCGTGTACGCAAGCAAAGATGCACCGACGCGTACAGTATATTGCACTGACCTTATCATGTAATGCACTGACTTTGTAGCAGACTGCACCGACCTTATCCTGCAATTGCACTGACTTCGTAGTAGATTGCACCGACCTTATAGAGACCTATACCTACGCTTGTACAGTATTCCACTAACCTTATCATGCACGCAGCAAGGACTGCACAGACCTTATATAGACCAATACCTAGGCTTGTATGGTATTACACCGACCTTGTCATGCATTGCACAGACCTTACGTGCAAGCATATAAGAACATGCACGGACCTTGAACTTGCACAGACCTTATGTGCAAGCATATAAGAAGATGCACGGACCTTGAACTTGCACAGACCTTATGTGCATATAAGAACATGCACGGACCTTAAACTTGCACCGACCTTATATAGAGACTTATATCTACGCTTGTACAGTGACTTGCACCGACCTTGACTATTTTACAACTAAACTTACACCGACCTGAATAGTGAACTGCACTGACCTTGTAGCGTGAATAGTAATCTGCACCGACCTGAATAGTGAACTGCACTGACCTTGTAACGTGAATAGTAATCTGCACCAACCTTGTATGCTTAGACTTTAGATATTGCACCAACCTTATATGCTTAGACTATCTTGTATGCTTAGACTTGGGATATTGCACCAACCTTGGACATTGCACCAACCTTGTATGCTTAGACTTTGGATATTGCACAGACCTATGAATGGTCAGACGTGGGCTGCACAGACCTTGAAATAGAATGTAATGCACAGACTTGGATGCTTGGACGTGGGGGCTTAGACCTTAGCACATGCACGGACTTTCTGTAGGCATAAATAGTGACATGCACATACTTTTTATAGGCATGAATAGTAACATGCACAGATTTTTTTAGGCATGAATAGTAGCACGCACAGACTTGCATGAATAGTAATATGCACATACTTTCTATATGCATGAATAGTAACATGCATAGACTTCTATATACATGAATAGTGATATACATCGACCTTAGTTTTGCATTTTCTACACGAAAAGTAAAACGCTGCCTGACCTTGTCCGGTTGACATCTTTGACCAATAGTATTGACTTTGACCAATAATGTTCACTTTGACTAATAGCGTTGACCATCTTTACATGAATTTATACTATCTCCTTAACCCCAAATTACCTATGTGTCATGCATTCTAAGTGGATGGTCATAATTCATCATTTACACTTGAGATGTCCTTGAACTCTATTCCTGAAAATCTACCTTATGTTCCTACAAGGGTAAACTTCTTGAAATTCTACATTGGCTATATAAAAGAATGTGGATGTCAAAAGTATTACATGAATGCTGTGCGTATAGGGCCCGGTCTGGTCATAGGAGGAGCACCCGAAGGTACTTGTGTCCATGGGAGTTTATTGACCACAGTGTTTGGCATTGCATCGAATTACTTGCTTGACTTGAGACATTCTCACTTCCTCTCTTGTGACATGCTTGACTTGCTTGACATGAATTGTTTAGCTCGAAAAAGGACAATTACTTGTTTGAATGTATTAAATGAAATAGCCAAATCCATTATACTACTTGATATTACTTGAGCTTGAAATACTTGCTTGAATACTCGAATGTTAAATTCTTGAATACTTACTTGAATACAGTATCCTTGGGAAGTACTTATCCAATTACTCGTAAATTACTTGCAAATTTCTTATTGATACATCTCATTGAAATTCTTGTGATATTCCTTTAATACAATTCTTGATATTCTTTCTTGATCCAACATGCATCATTATACCGCATGAACTTGTAATCGACTTAAAGATTGTTCGAGCTTGAGATGTAATTCCTACTGAGCTTTATGCTCATTCAATGTTAATTAATATTTTTCAGGTTGTCTCGAGGATAGATAGCAGGCATGGGCAAGAGTGTTGGAGTGTACCAAGATGTCATAGTGGACCCTGTTTCTTAGTTTAGAGTTGAGAGTTATCTTATTATAAGAGTATTCTTAAAATTTGCTTGAGAGTTAGTGTTGTCCTTGAAATTTTGGAAGAGTTGTAAAAATTAAAATTTTATAGTGGAGATTTTTATATCAAGTGATGTAATTAGAATTTCTAGTCTTGATTGAGTGAGGGGTTTTCTCTCCTGTCGTGCTTAAATATTCGACGTCGGGGAGTGACACCGTGGCCAAGTTGTTACGGTCTTTAATGCAGGCTCAGTCTGCTGAGAAGAAGCGGGCGAGGAAGGAGGAGGTCATCCGTCCGTCCGGAGGAGACTCCCTGCCGGCTCTCCCGTCTACTGAACAAGAGGGGGCCGATGAAGGAGGGATCACCGCCGATGCTGAGGCGCCGAACGTAGCTGAGGGGCCGCCAGACGAGGGGGTCCGGTTTGAGCCGGTCGAGGTTGGAGGGTCGTAGGGGGAGGCAACTCGATCTCAGCCGACCTGGACTGGGGAGGTACGCGGTGGGGCCACTCATGCCGAGCCAACCGATGGGGCCCCCGAGACAGGATTGCCCGAGGGAGATTCCCCGATCCCGGCCGCTCCAGTGAGAGCTTCCCCTCCCTCTACTAGCACCTTCAGTGTCCGGGCTCCTCTGTACCAGGAGTGCCATTCCTTAGCTTTTCGAGACTTGCAAGAAAAAGTCCGGAAGGGTCCCCCCTCTTCGCTGTTTGAGCTGATTATGGAGGGAGGGCTGGTCTTGGCCCAGCTGGGGGCTGAAGCAGTGGACGCGTACACTCGGGTGGAGTCCGAGTGGGAGACTCTCTCGGGGACCCGCAGTGCGCTTGGTCGGAAGGTCGAGCGTCTGACCCTCGATCTTGGGGACCTTCACCGGGAGATGGCCCCGCTCCGAGCGCTGGCGCAGTCGAGCCAAGCGGAGGCTTGATCTTTGGCGGAGCGGCTGGCCCAGGCTCATCGCATGGTCGACCAGAAGAGTGAGCTCCTAGAGTCGGAGCGCAGAAACCAGGTCGAGCGCGATGGCCAATGGAGGGCCGAGCGAGGGGGGCTCCAGGATCGAGTTCGGGCGGCCGAGGATTCACAGACCGAGGCCGAGAGAAGGCTATCTGAGTCAGAGCAGCGGATAACTGAGCTCGAGGGGAAGGCAGAGCTGGCTGGGAAGGAAGCGCTCGAGCAACATAGGTGCTCAGAGGCTTACCAGGCAGCTCTGCAACAGGTGGCCTTTCCCTACTACGAGTTAGGCTACCGACGGGGACTTCGAAAGGGCTTCTCTCAAGACTACGATCGGGCCATCCAGGAGGCAGAGGCCCAGTCGCCTACGCTCGTTTTTCCTTCTGGTCAGCGCTATGACTCGGATTGGGGCTCCACTGACTCTTCCCACTACACGTCGAGTGAAGAGGTGAGTTCGATCCCGTCTGAGTGACCGCTAACTCCAGCATCCTCGGGAGGGCACACGGTCGAGACAGTTCCAACACAAGTGAGGTCAGTGTCTGGGCCAGCCGTCGTCGAGAACACTGGGGGCAGATCGTCTGGTGCCGAAGAGGCCTTGTCTGCCAAGCTTGGAGATGGGCCCGAGGCCTGATGTAATAGCTCTTTTCTTTTTTCTTTCTTTTTCATATGTAGCCGAGTAAGGCTTTTTTAGAAACTATAATAGCGGCAGTATTGAATGCTGAATTGACTGTTTCTTACAGCTTTTGGTGTGATTTGACTACCGTATCCGTAGTCGTTTAAAGAAGGCGCCAATTTTCTGCAAATCTTGCGCGCGTCGATCTGTCAAATAGCTGACATGGCACTGACACCTTTCCATTTTTCCATACCGCCCTTAATGACTTGCCGCTTCGCGCGTCCCGCTGGGGGGGGTGTCGAGAATTGAGGTAACCATCTCAGGGAAAGTCTTTTGAGCGTGTTTTGTAAAGGGGAGAGTCATTTAAGGCGATCAGCTCCCCCTTCGGCCTATAAAAGGTCCGAGGGCGTCTCCTTTTCCTTTCGTCGCTTAAGGCCATCCCTGGCGGTGTGGACGTATAAAATTGTACGTCCATATGTCCCACCAAGCCCCGCATTAATGTCAAAGTCAAAAGGTGAAGACTCGAGGAGACTAGCCATCCAGGGCTCCGGGAGAATACTACCGTCCGGTAAACCCCGCATTTGCACGAGCGCATTAAACGACAGAGAAAGTACAGGATCTCCTCCTGAATTTATACACTGCTATGGACCCACCCTTGGATCCCTAACGGTGAAAAAATATCCCAAAGAATGCACAACTTCAAGTTCCTGGAGCAAAGGCAGAGGCCCCTTTCAAAACGGCACACTCCGTGCCCCTACAGCGGCACACTGCCTGAGGAGCCCCAGTGGCACACCCAAATGGCCGTTCAGCGACACACTGCCTGAAGAGCCCCAGCGGCACAGCGGTGAGGTGCCTCCAGCGGCACACTCCACAGCTGCCCCAGCAGCGCACCCCAGTGCCCTTCAACGGCACATCCCTCAGGTGCCTCCAGCGGCACACCTCCAGGTGCCTTCAGCGGCACACCCTCAGCTACTTCCAGCGGCACACCATCAGTGCCCTCTCAACGGTGCAGTCCCAGTGCCCTTCCAACGGCATAGCTTTCATGCCCCTTCAGCGGCACAACGCCTGGCCCTTCCAACGGCACAGCGGTGAACTCCTCCGAACGGCACAAACCGGCAAGATACATAACGGTCACTAAAGGGGCCCCTTGGCGCGCAGTGTGGCCATTTCAACGCCAGCTAATCCCAAGCTCAGGTGTCGTCATCCGGTTGGATGAAGGAGACTTCCACCTGACAAAGATGGGACTCGGGTCAACCTCGGATGGCAGTGCCATCATGAGGTTCCCCCGTCAACAACACACATATAAAAGGCCCTGAAGAAGAATAAAAGGGAAGGAGAGGCATGCGAAGGCACCCGTTCGAAGAGAGCAACACCGCAGAGAAGAAGAGAAAGGAAGAAGAAGGTAGAAGATAGTGGGGAGATTGAGAGAGAGTGAGCCACCTGTATAGGGAAGAGAAGGAACGGGGTGAAGGGAAGCATTCTCCCTCGTTCCAACTCTCCCCATTACTGTTTTGTGTTGTTCCCTTCTTTTTGCTTCTCGACTGTCTCTTCCCTCTCCATGCTCTTCTATTCTGCAACGTGATGTAGCTGGCCCCGAATCTTGGCCTTTGTCTTTTTACAGTTATGATCATGAATGAAAGTGTCCTCGGGCTCTGTCTTTTGTTGTCTCCGTTGCCTTCCCCTCACAGCTAAGCTGTGATTTGGTATTTTTCTGTCCGGTCTTCTGGTTGTGTTCTGATTACCCCTCATGCCATCGGTTGGCTTGGCTCCACGTGTGGTATTCTTGGCTCGGCAGTGCATGGTTGCCTCCCTTCCTGTTTGATAGTCTTAATGGTGTGAGTGTTACCCCACTCCCTCCATCTATGGGTTAATTAGCACCCTCCATCCCTGCCTGGCCGTTGGAACTCATCTACTGGTCAAGAGGCTCCTTTGCCCCTCCTTCAGAGACCACAGCATACATACATTCAAGCTCCCAGTCATCCTACCACTCAGGCCCCGCCAGCGGCACACCCCTCCCATTTGTCCGTCTGGCGGCACGACCTTCCCTGTATTTGCCCAGCGGCGCACCTTCCTTGGCCGCCCAGCGGCACACTCTCCTTGGCTGCTTCAGCGGTACACTCCCCCTACGGGCCTGTTCAGCGGCACACCTCCACTATTGGTCTGCTTAGCGGCACACTCTTAGGCTGCCTCAGTGGCACACCTTGATTGTCACTCCTCCGGTGCATTCGTGGCTTGTATCAGCCTACTGGTTTCCTGGCATTTTCTCTGAGTTTTCCGAAGTTTCCCCAAAGGTGGCTGCTTAGGCACACACCTCAGTTGTTGGTTCATGTCACTCCTTGTGGGCATGTTCCTTATTATTCCCTTACCATCCGGGTCAGGGGGAGATGCTGCCAAATTTTTGTCAGAAATAACAACAAATTAAAAGATGAAAGGGAAGCAACAAACGATAGAAACCAACAACAGTAAAACATCCTAATCAGCCAAGAAAACTATTTGAAGCTCCGGGAACTGGCTGAGTAAGACTCCAAGGACTGCACTGCTGAACATGACTCGGGACTCAACCTCATGACAGGGAATTGAAAGTTTAACCATCTGAGACCCTCTATCAGACATGATCTGGACAAGGGACCCTCTCTTGAACCCTGGCCCACTCCTTGAGCGGCACACTTTGCTTGGTTTCATCCCCCACCTGCCTCCAGCGGTATGCCTTAGTTCTCCCCCCTTTTTTGCCTTCAACGGCACACTCCTAGATCCCCAAGCGGTATGCTTTCCTTTGCCTTCTGAGCAGTACACCTCCCCAGCGGCACACTACCCACACCTTTCAACCCTCTAGTGCGCACCTTTCAACCTCAAGCGGTACACCCTCCTTCTCCCTAGCGGTACACTTCTTAACCCCCCCAGCGGTGCACTTGCTAATCCCCTAGCGGTACACTCCCTAACCCTCCAGCGGTACACTTGCTAATTGCCCAGCGGCACGCTCTCAGCTCTCCAGTGACACATTTCCTAATCCTCCAGCGGTACACTCCATCTTTTCTTCAATAAATATACATGTATAATAAAAAAATATAATAAAAGGAACAATAAACAACAATAATCGTGATGAAAACAAAAGGGGGGGGGGGTAGTTCCAATCAAATAATGAGCGAAGAGAAGATAACAAAAAGGAGCAATGCTAATACATGAGCGATAATGATACACGTCACTCAAGGCAACTCACGAACATAACGACATGGTCCTCGTCTCTCCTTCTTGGATTCCAAACCCGGGAATATTAATGATGCCCTCGTAGGCCAAGCTTCACCCTCGGGAGTCACCTCTCTCGTTATGGTCATCGCCCAGCCCTGCCTCGGGCCAATATCTCATCAGGGCCCCCTCTCTCGCCGGGATCTGATTTTCTCCCCCTTTTTGCATTAAAATTGCCACCTCCTGGCATATATTTACACAGATTCATTCCCCGTCACCGTCTTGTTTTCCGTACAGACTTCTGTTCAAACATGGAATGGTCCATCGGTGACCGAAATAATCTGAGTGTTCATGCCCTCACCACGGGCTCACTGCATAGCACGGCTACCTTTTTCTTCCTGTATCAATTAGTATTTCTTTCGATCGTGGAGCCCTTATTTCTGGTAATTAACCAAGGGTATTCCTCTCTCTGAGGGGATGTAAATGACGTTGTGACCTTTATGGTACAACAGGTCTCAGTCCCGACACGAATCACACAATCGTCTGATTAGTCAGATCAAGGGCACCATGGGCTTCCACGAAGCCTGAATAAATCGTCACTTTGTGACTGGCACGCCCACGCACTTAATAAACGAATAAACCCACCGAATAAACTGACTCAAAGAACAAACGAATGAGCGTGTCGAAAAGTGCATCCACAAGTCTGGCACGCCCGGTGGGACTGGATCACCCTTCATCTCTCTGCCGGAATTAAGGGCTCCACGGCCCCCTTCTTGTAATACTAATTCCCTAATTTGCAAATGCAGGTTACGTTACGGACGTCGGGATGGCACTCACTTTCGGCCGGCAACCGTCGGGAGCCACGCGCGGAACGGCTACTTGGCCATCCCTCTCGCCTTTGGGAGCTTCCCTCCTTCAGTTGGCTTCCCCAACTTTTTGGGAGTGGCCTTCGTGAAGCTGCTGGATGTCAAGGCGTCTGACGGGATCGAAAGCAATGCCTCCATCCAGGGGGCCACCAAAGCTACTGTCGGTCGACCAATGGCCGAATCCCCCAAGACTGTCCCCGTGAAGACGCTGGGCTACAATGTGCACCATGTGCACCAGAATGCCGACCCGTCACGCCCAGGCTCGGCTTCCCACCAGAGAAGGCTCCGGAGGAGCCATGCCACTACATCACCCTGAGGCAGGGTCTCCAGCACCGGCAAGTCTGCTGTCGTCGGAACTTTTCGGGTGCATCTTTCCGGGCAACGCTCCGAGGTGATCCCGGATCGCATCATACCCACTGTACCAGTGCGCAACTCTTTCCAGCCACTGGGGAAGATGAAGGGCAGTATGACGCCCGCATCTCCAACCACCGTTCCACAGCACCAACCGGCCCCTAGGCCAACCAAGGGCAAACGGGCATGGGTTCCCAAAGCAGCCCGGGGCACTTCACCAACCCGAGCAGGGCCCAGCACCTTTCTCCCGGCAAGGGCTCAACAAGTAGACCGGGTTAAGACATCGGCCCCCGTCTACCGACCGGCATTGGTCACACTGGCCCCGCCGGAGAACACCCACCGTCGACACCACCGACGTCACCATCAGGCTACTCGTGCGGAGCCTGTAGTCCACATGCCCGTTGCTATCAACAGGGCAGTATCACCCGCCTCTCCTCCTAATCGAGACTGGGAAGGAATAGAGCAGGCCATGAGAAACTACTTGCGGGGCCCGGGGAGCACTCCCCTGGGTCGCCAGAGACTGCTGGGGGCAGTGGCCTCCGCATTTTAAGAAGAAGAAATCCGACCCATGCCTAGTGCCGAGTCGAGGAACTGCTCCGAGGAGCGCTATCAGTCCCCACTGAGGGGAGAGATGAGGCCGCGGGGGTCGGTCTTTGACAGATTGGTCTTCCCAGGTAGGCCGTTGGGAAGAACGGCAAGAAGAGGCAGAGACCTAAGGGTCTATACTTGCAACATGGCAGGGGTATTTGGCCGGTACGGGGCCTTACCGACCGAGCTTGAGGAAATGGCCATACTTGCAGCATGGCGAGGACCTCTCACTAGAAGAGGGAAAGCAGCAACTGAGAAGACGCGAGCCCACACTGAAGGAACTGACTATGGGGAGTCGTCAATGGCCCTGGCTGCCAATGTCATTACTGAAGGCACCACGGGAGGACCATCCATGTCGTCCGAGGAGACGCCAGCTGAAGAAAGAGGGGGCACCCCTAGCCTCTCCATGAGTGACCCAGCTATATTACTTATGATGCAGCAATATCAAAGGGAGATCGAGTTGTTAAAGAAGCAGCTGGCCGACAGAGTTGCCAAGCCCTCGACATCCGGGCAAACCGAAACATTACCAGAGACCCCTTGGGGCAACGGTCAGGCCTCAGAAGCTTCTCCACAGGTGACGGTGTCTCCACCGATCCCCGGCTACACCGGGGGCATACTCCTGCACCAGCCACAGCATACAACTCCGGCTTCACCCCAGAACCCGCCGTTCCAGGGATCCACCATTGCACCTCAGGCGATAGTGTTAACAACACCACTGGCGCAACCGGCTCATTTCTACCCGAACCCGGTGGACCCGGCGACAGTGAACAGACTGATGCTAGAACAGATGATAGACATGAAGCTGGCAGAAAGGGGCGATAGTGATCACATGCCCTTTGATGTGTATCGGGTACCCTATCCGGCACACTATGCTGCCAGGAGACTACCGGCCGGCATCACCAAGCCGCCGAAATTTGAGAAGTTTAATGGGCAAGGGTCTCCCAGGGAGCACATTGCCTACTATGTGAATGTTATGGGGGACCTGGCTGCAGATGAGGCCTGCCTCCTCAAATTCTTCGATTCGACACTTACCGGACTTGCTTTTGAGTGGTATTCGAGCTTGCCCGCCGGGTCCATTACAGACTGGCCCGACATGTAGAAGAAATTCAAAGAAAGGTTCTATATAGCTGAGCGGGAAGTAACCGTGGCAGAACTCTACGGCACGAGACAAAGAAATGATGAGTCGGCTCTCGACTACATAAATAGGTGGAGAAATCTCAGCATGAGATGTAGACGTCCCCCACATCAGGAGGATGCAGTGCAAATTTGTAAACAGAACCTGAAAAAGGAAATCCTTGAAAGGATGATCGGCGCTGAGGTGTGATCATTTGACCGTCTAAACAACATAGTAGCGGAGATCGAGGCATTCCTTGCTCGATACTCCTCTGCTCCAGCTACCTCAAGCCAGAGGGCCAGACAGGCCGAAAAGAGACCAACACCGCCATAAGTCCACACATTGGACTTTGAAGCTTTTGAGAAACAGACAGAGAAAGCCAAGGAGACGGCCAATCCTCCTCCAGCCAGGTCTACTGAGCGGCGGGAAGGTCCTTCCCTACGGGAGAAGATGAGGAATAAGTTGTATTCTTTTCCTCGAGATAAGTCCCAGATCTTGTTTGAATGGGCCACTAGATACAACAAAATCACACTTCCAGAACCGAAGAGGCCTGGTGACATAAAGAAGAAGGATGATCCTCGTTTCTGCCCCTACCACCAGATGCTGGGGCACACTATCGAGGAGTGTTACATCTTCAGGGATGTCATTGAGTCCTTAATCAAGAAGGGAGAACTAGACATGGGGGAGCACAAGATAGATCCTCCGCAGCCGCACGAGATGCCGAGCCTCGGTACTAGTGTCAACATGGTGTCTCTATACCAGCAGCTACCTGAAGAATGGGCGGAGGCCAGCACAAAGGCCACTTATGAAGTCTTTGTCATGGCGCCAGCTCAAGATCAAGGAGGTTGGCAAGCTGCGCCAGCGAGGAATAGAAGAAGAAGACAAGCTCCCCGGCCCGAGCCGGAGGTTCACATAAAGGATGTCACGCCCCAACCAGCACCGCCACCAGTGACGCCTGTTTGGCATGACACAGCCCCCCGGCTAGTCATGAGGCGCCCCACTCACAACAAGAAAAAGCACATCCCGATGCGGGTACTCAAAGGAACCAGTCCTGCGGTGGAAAGACTCCAGGCCATTATTGATGGGCTCAAAGATTATGAACAGCCCGAAATTCAGCCTATGGAGCTGAAAGAGTATGTCCCCTGGAAGGAATTCGAGTCACTTGAACTAGCTCCAGGGGCAGAAGCCGAGGCGAAGGAAGAGCCTCTCTTATGGGGTGAACCTCCCCAAGGCCAGTTGCTAGTCACTGAAGAAAAGAAGAAAAAGAAGCAGAGAAGGCCCATGAACAAGAAGAAGAGCGGCGTTGTTCTTTCTTGCAACACCCTTCAGCATTATTTGACACTGCCCTCTCCCTGGGGGAAGAAGAGCAAGAGTCCCCCATTGAGCCGTCAGAAGTGAATCAGGCCGAAGCATCCACCTCCCAGCATGCCACTAGGTCGGGAAGGAAGTGGGGACGCCCTCCTCAGGCCAACCATAACATCTTGCTCAAGGGAGAACAACCATATCATATCCCTGAACCTAGGGTCCAAGGCATGGAGATTCCCCCTCCCTCGGGTCTCTACCCCGGAGAGCCGGTCGGCCAGAATATCCCTTCATTTATTGAGTTTCTCACGACTCAAGGGGAAAGGCAGTCATGCCACCGCGAGTCCCAACGGACCAAAGAAGCAAGTAGCCTCTCGATCCCACTGGTAGCAATCCCTTCTCGGTCAAGGGGAGAACCAGACAACATCCTGAACCTTGCCGAGTTCATGCAAGAGAAGGAAGTGACCCAACAGGCTCCGCAAGCTCAAGTGATACCTGACCCGGTGGAGGAAACACCCGCTGAGCTGGCTCCCCAGGCCCAGACTGAGGGCAGGCGCGGTAGAGCTGAAGAGATGAAGTTGCTCGAGGTCCGAGCTAGCAATAGAATAGTCAAGCACCTGAAGAAGATCCCAGCCAAGTTCATCGTCTGGGAGATCATGTCCCTAGATGAAGAGACACGCCGGGCCGTCATCGCAGCGCTCCAGACACCAGCATATGTGGAAGCCTGCCTTGCAGAAATGTCACCCGAGGTAGCTGTAGCTTTTACAGAAGAAGATATGCTCCTACCTACCTGCAGTCACAACAGGCCACTCTACATGAGGGGGCAGCTGAATGGGCATCCCATCAACAGAGTATTGATTGACCCCGGGGCGGCAGTGAACATACTCCCCTACTGGATATACCAAAAACATTACTTTGATGTACACTTGATCGAGGTCAAGAATGTTAAGATTGCTGGCTTCAACCAGAAGTGCAAGGTCCCCATGGGGATTGCAGAGTTTAACCTCTCTCTCGGTGATTTCACAACTAAGGTCCCGTTTCATGTGATTAACTCCAGCACCTCCTACAAAGCATTGCTCGGCCGGCCTTGGCTACACCAAAACAGAGTAGTGCCGTCTACACTGCATCAATGCATCAAGTACCCCGGTAACGGGAAGGAGGAGAGGATCTTTGCTGACCTCCACCCTTTTGAGGTGTTCGAATGCCATCTCTCAGATGTCAATTTGTATCTGGAGAAGCCGAAGCAAGCTCCCCAAGTCACCCTGGACAAGGGAAAGAAGAAGGCGGAGCCCGACAGCTAGTTCCCTCCACCGCAACCAGGCTATGTGGCTCCCCATCAAGTGTCATTTGTTTCTGGGGCAGAAGGAGTATTCAAAGCCACTCCCCTTTCCATCTACCCTGCACCGGGGTTGCCACACCTCGAAGACTTGCTGGAAGACATTAGGGTCCCGCTCGGGATCATCAAGCCTCTCGCTGAAGCTGACTGCCAAGTGGTTAAACCATTGAAGACCTTTGAGGTGCCTAACCCCGGAGGACGGTCTACTATTTTCTATGTGGCTGATGAGCACCCGGTCAGAGGGGATGATGATTGTAAGCTCCCCGACGAACTGCATGACCCACTTGTCCCGATCACGGGACTGCCTGATATAACCGGCCGTGTAGCCAGAATGACCAGAAAATAAGGGATCCCCTTTTGCCAGCTCTCCAGTCGGAAGGACATGTTCAAAAATATGTGGAACCCACCAAACCTGGACCGGAGATTGCTGCAAATCACCCGGCATCCAGGATTAGGTTTTTCACTAGAAGACTCCTACGAGGCCGACGTGATATCAGTGTTGGCTTCGGGTGGCGATAGCCTCACAGGCGCCGCAGCTCCACAAGAAGTTGAAGGTCGCCCGCGCCTCAAGCCGTCGACTAATGAAGAGCAGGATGAAGAGGTATTCCTATGGAATCCACCTCCCTACAGGAGCAAGGGGAAGGCCCCGTCCTCCTCTGAAGGAACAACCCCGAACGACTGTAGTAGCGGTGCGCCATTTCCCTTGTCTGATACTAATGCAAAGGATGGGGAAGCAAGCCGGACCCCGGGCCTCCCTCGGTGCGACTCTGCCCTATTCGCCCTATGCTATCAACGACAGCGAGAAATTGAAATGCTGAAGGCTCGCTTGGCCGAAGTGACTGCACTCGTGTCCGACCTCATCAGGGGCATCCTCCGCCAACAGAGCATCGGCACGCACCAGTCCCTGAGCACAGTCCCAAATGCCCCTGTGCACCTGAAGAGGGAGGCTGAGGATGTGGCTGTTTCCCCGGCCAGACGGTCGGCCAAGCAGAACCCTACACTGCGGGAGAGGATGCAGAGACCCTACTCTTTCCCGAGGAATAAAACCCGAGGAATTTTTGAGTGGGCTTGCTACTATGGCAAGGTCTCCCTCCCCAGATCCAAGAGGCCGCAAGATGCTCGCAAAAGCGGTGACCCCTTGTTCTGCCCTTATCACCAAATACTAGGCCACTCTATCGAAGACTGCTACGTCTTCAAGGATATTGCTCAAGACCTGATTGAGAGAGATGAGCTCAGAATGGGAGATTATGTGGTGGCTCCACCACGCCCCCATGTGGCAGGCGGCCAAGAAAGAAGTATTTACATGGTGTCAGTTCGGCACCAGATTTTTGAAGATATAGTTGAGAACGAACTACCCCGGCCGCCGGCAGTGGAACAGTCCCCAGTGTGGCAATCAATCACCTCGGCTCCCGCAGGAGCCGTCTATGATAGTTACCAAGAGGATCCCAGAGAAATCCTTTATTTCCCCGCACAAGAGGACCACTCGAAGCCTTGGCCCGCGAGCCCGGGGGTCGGGGATACCAGCGAAGCCTCATTGCCCGAGGAGGCTGAGCAGGGTGACACCTATGGTGTCCTCGAAGTAGAAGATGGCGAAGATCAGGACTTCGTCGACCTGTTGCCAGCACCACCGAAAATTGAAGATGGCGGCCATGCCACGGTAGATGAACTTATTGAGATTAACTTGGGCACGAAGGGCGACCCCAGGCCGACCTTTCTAAGTGCCCTTCTTCCTCCACAGGAGAGGGAACAATATATTAAGTTGCTGCAAGAATTCCGGGACTGTTTTGCCTGGAACTACAAGGAGATGCCCGGCCTAAGTCCCGTAGTGACCCAACATATTCTGGCCATCGATCCCAAGGTGGAACCGGTGAAGCAGTCTCCCCAGCGCATGAGGCCGGAATTGATAAACCAAATTTGCAAAGAAGTCGACAAGCTCATAGACGTCGGTTTTGTAGCTGAAAACCAGTATACCACTTGACTGGCCAACATTGTGCCGGTGAAGAAGAAGAATGGATAGATCAGAATTTGCATGGACTTCCGCGACCTAAATAAAGCCTGCCCGAAAGATGATTTCCCGGTGCCCATCACTGAAGTCATGATTGATGCAACTACTGACCACGAGGCCTTGTCCTTCATGGACGGATCGTCCGGCTATAACCAAATCTGGATAGCTGAGCAAGACCAAATTCTTACGGCCTTCCGGTCACCCAAAGGGATATTCCACTACAAAAGAATGCCCTTCGGCCTCGAGAACACCGGCGCTACTTACCTGCGGGCGATGACCGAAATATTCGACGAGCTGCTATACAACAAAGTCGAATGCTACATTGATGATTTGGTCATCAATTCGAAGAAAAGAGAAGATCACCTGAAGGACCTCAGGGTCATCTTTGAAAGAGTCCGGCAGTATGAGCTGAAAATGAACCCGATGAAGTGTGCCTTCGGCATCTCCAGTGGGAAGTTCCTCGGCTTCATCGTCCGATATAGAGGGATCGAGGTCGACCATTTTAAAATAAGAGCCATTCAGGAGCTATGATGGAAATCAAGCGAGCTGCCAGGCCAAAGCTGATCGTGGAAGCTGCTGGGCCGTTGATGAACGCGCTACCTTTGGGTAGCGCGACCTGAAGAAGGCGCTAGGTGTCCCTAACGCGATCTCAGCCAGAAGCTCGACTGCAGACGGTCCAACTTCCCGACGCTTGGAACTCTGAAAGTCTTCAATGTCCACTATTTTCCATGGATGTAATCAATGTTCTTGCATCGTTTTGTCTTCCCCTTTCCCTATATATGTACCCCTATGTCGTTTGATTAAGCAATAGAGAAAGAAAATGAATGTTTGAAAGAGTTTGAGTATAGCATGGCTATCTCCCCCCAAATCTTTGGAATCCCCTCCCTCCTCCCCTCTTTGGGTGCGATGCCCATGCTCTTCTTCTAATCCTCCCTATTTCCCCTTCAATGGAGGACGTTCGAAGTTCCGGGTGCATCGGCCTTGAGACGGGGTCGGGTGTGAGGCCCCATTCGGGGCTCCGTTCTTCCTCCACCAACGATCGCCACCCTCCACCACCGCCAATGATGCTGCCAATGCCAAGACGGAGCTCGGTTGCACCGGTCCTGCGATGGGATCGGGTGAGAGGCCCCAGCCAAACTCCCTCACGGTCCTAGCACGCTCTGCCACGCCACCCTTTCTCCCCCGTCGCCCACCCCCGCATCCACCTTCACCAAGTTATCCTAGCTAGTATTAGGTTAGTTTAATCTATGTTTAGGGCCCCTCATGTGTTTGTTAAGTTCCATCGTGTGTTACCCATCCTCCAAAGTGTTTCTCCACCGTGATTCACTCCCCCGGAGTCCTCCACGGGCGCCCCAAAGGCAAAGATCGTCGTTCTGCTACTGCCTGAGAACGCGCTAGGACGATATAACGCGTTCTTCATGAACGCGCTAGGAGGCTATAGCGCGACTTCGGGCAGAAGGAAGAAGAAGGCCACCCCCTCCCAATCCCGTTTCACATCAAATGGTATCAGAGCTTAGGGAACCAGCCTGTTCTCACAGACTGGGATCTTGAGCTACTAGGTTCGAGGACGAACCTTCCAAAGTGGAGGGGTTTGATGGAAATCAAGCAAGCTGCCAGGCCAAAGCTGATCGTGGAAGCTGCTGGGCCGTTGATGAACGCGCTACCTTTGGGTAGCGCGACCTGAAGAAGGCGCTAGGTGTCCCTAGCGCGATCTCAGCCAGAAGCTCGACTGCAGACGGTCCAACTTCCCGACGCTTGGAACTCTGAAAGTCTTCAATGTCCACTATTTTCCATGGATGTAATCAATGTTCTTGCATCGTTTTGTCTTCCCCTTTCCCTATATATGTACCCCCATCTCGTTTGATTAAGCAATAGAAAAAGAAAATGAATGTTTGAAAGAGTTTGAGTATAGCATGGCTATCTCCCCCCAAATCTTTGGAATCCCCTCCCTCCTCCCCTCTTCGGGTGCGATGCCCATGCTCTTCTTCTAATCCTCCCTATTTCCCCTTCAATGGAGGACGTTCGAAGTTCCGGGTGCATCGGCCTTGAGACGGGGTCGGGTGTGAGGCCCCATTCGGGGCTCCGTTCTTCCTCCACCAACGATCGCCACCCTCCACCACCGCCAATGATGCTGCCAATGCCAAGACGGAGCTCGGTTGCACCGGTCCTACGATGGGATCGGGTGAGAGGCCCCAGCCAAACTCCCTCACGGTCCTAGCACGCTCTGCCACGCCACCCTTTCTCCCCCGTCGCCCACCCCCGCATCCACCTTCACCAAGTTATCCTAGCTAGTATTAGGTTAGTTTAATCTATGTTTAGGGCCCCTCATGTGTTTGTTAAGTTCCATCATGTGTTACCCATCCTCCAAAGTGTTTCTCCACCGTGATTCACTCCCCCGGAGTCCTCCACGGGCGCCCCAAAGGCAAAGATCGTCGTTCTGCTACTGCCTGAGAACGCACTAGGACGATATAGCGCGTTCTTCATGAACGCGCTAGGAGGCTATAGCGTGACTTCGGGCAGAAGGAAGAAGAAGGCCACCCCCTCCCAATCCCGTTTCACATCAAGCTACCTCCTCCGAAGGATCTGGGAGAGTTGAGATCCCTGCAAGGCCGGTTGGCTTACATCCGAAGATTTGTCTCCAATTTGTCAGGGCGCTGTCAGCCATTTCACAGATTAATGATGAAAAATGCACCTTTTGACTGGAACCGGGAATGCCAGAGGGCCTTCGATCGGTTGAAAGATTACTTGAAGACCCCGCCCGTGCTGGGGGCACCTATCAAGGGGAGGCCGCTTATTCTGTACATAGCCGCCACCGAATGTTCACTGGGGGCAATGCTCGCCCAGAATAATGATGAGGGAAAAGAGCAGGCTCTCTACTATCTTAGCCGAAGGCTAGTGGGGGCAGAAGCAAAATACACCCCGATTGAGAAGGTCTGTCTCGCCTTGGTCTTCACAGTCAAGAAGCTGAGGCATTACATGCTCTCCCATGAAGTGAGCCTGATCTCCAAGGCCGACCCAGTTAAACACATTCTCTCCCAGCCGGTCCTGAAGGGACGCCTCGGTAAGTGGGCCGTACTGCTAATGGAATTTGATATCACCTACGTGCCGCAGAAGGCCGTTAAGGGTCAAGCCGTGGCCGAATTCTTTGCAGCACATCCTGTGCCCGAAGACTCCCCATTGGCTACAGAGTTGCCTGAAGATGAAACACTGAAGGTGGACCAAGTCCAATAGATCGCCTGACAGCTGCACTTTGATGGAGCTTCGAGAACGGAAACAACCCCGTCCGGACATACCAAGGTACGGGAAGGGGCCGGCATCGTCCTTAAATCCCCGGAGGGAGAAGTATTGCATACATCTTGTTCTATCAATAAACCCTGCATAAATAATGAGGCAGAGTATGAGGCTCTGATCATCGGTCTCCAAGTCGGTTTGCAAATGGAGATTAAAATGCTGCAAGTGTTTGGCGATTCGTTGCTAGTCGTCAAGCAAGTCCAGAGGCAGTTTGATGTCCAAAAGCTTGAGCTACTCCCTTACCATGCTAAAGCGAAGCGGCTCATGGAGCGATTCTACCTTATTGAGATAGGCCATGTTGCCAGGGGAGAAAATGCACAAGCCATTGCACTGGCAAAATTGGCAAGCTCACTAGCAGTCCCGCCTGATGGAGCTCTTAGCATCCGGGTGGTGAATCAGCGCCAGGTGCCTAGCATAATAGAAGAACCAGAAGAAGAAGAACTGGAGGTCGCTGCAGCAGAAGCCGTCAGCCTACCTGACTGGAGGGACCCTCTTATGCAATGGTTCAAACACCAGCAACTGCCCAAGCAGAGAGAAGAGAAGATCAAGCTGATCAGAACAAAGGACTCCTATGAGGTCCGGAACGGGATCCTATTCCGAATTATGGTAGATGCCAAATGGAAGGTGCTCCTACGATGCCTATCCACTGAAGAAGCTTGGAAAGTCATGAAAGAGGTCCACGCCGGGACAGCCGGTGCACACCAGGTGGGACCAAAGATGAAAATTGAAATAAAGAAGCTCGGCTACTACTGGCCGACAATATTCGATGACTACTGCAAGTATGCTAAGTCTTGTCAGAAATGCCAGGAGCAGGCCACGGTGCCCAGGAGGCCACCCGTGTTGCTGCATCCAACACTACCTAGCTGGCCTTTCGCCTAGTGGGGAACAGACGTCGTGGGCCCACTACCCGCGTCATCTACCGGGTGCAAGTACATTTTGGCGGCAACTGACTACTTCTCCCGTTGGGCGGAAGCTGTTGCACTGAAAGAAGTGACTGGGGAGATCGTTGCCAGATTTATCCGTCACAACATCATATTCCGGTTCGGCACTTCGAACCGAATTATCTCAGATAATGGAAGCCACTTCAGCAACCAAAAGGTCTACCGGCTAGCGGAAAAGTACAAGATCGACTGGAGGACGTCGACTCCTTATAACCCACAGGCCAATGGCTTGGCCGAAGCTTTCAATAAAATGCTTTGTACACTCCTGTCCAAAATTGTTAATTCTAACAAGAGGGACTGGGAAGAGAAAATGTATAAGGCCCTGTGGGCATATCGAACTGTATACAAAACTCCAACAGGTTGTTCACCCTTCTCCTTAGTATATGGCTCAGAGGCAATTGTCCCCATCGAGCTGGAAATACCCTCTCTCCGAGTCGCAATCCAACACGGGCTAGTCCAGGAAGAGCAAACAAACGTCGAGCGAAGGCACGAGGAGCTCTTCAACTTGGAGGGGAAGCGGCTCCAAGCCCAACAGAACATTCAAGTTTACTTGGCCCGCATAGCTCGCGCCTTCGACAAGCTCGTCAAGGAGCATGAATTCAAGAAGGGTGACCTCGTTATGGTCAAAAGGAGGGAAGTTATGGCTTCCAACCCAAAGGGCAAGCTGAATGAGAATTGGCTTGAACTCTATGTAATCCAAAAGGTTTATGAAGGCGGAGCATATGTGATAGTCGATCATCGGGGGGAGGTCCAGTTTCCACCCCTTAATGGTAGGCATCTAAGGTTGTACCACGCTCCGATTCCCCCTTTCAATGAATAATACATTCTCTCACCCCGCAGCGGGCAAACTTGCATTTCAACTGCTTGGATGATTTGTCATTACTCACTGTGCGTTTCAAAAAAAAAATACAAAAAAGGGAAGAGAAAGAAGAAAAAAAAGAAAGAGAAGAAAAGAAGAAAATAAAAGATAAAAAAAAGAAAAAAAGAGAAAAAAAAGAAGAAAAAAAAGAAAAGAAGAGAAAAGAAAAGGAAGGAAAAGAGAAAAAGAAGGGAAGTAAAGGAGGAGGAGCCATCCCTTCTTTACTAACCCTCACCCGTACCGACGAACTTTTCAATAAACGAATCAACCCTGTCAGCCCTTGACATTCTGTCAGCACTGACGAAGAATACCCCAGCCGGACCTTTCGCTCGGGATCGGGGAATCAACCCTTCTCCTTGCGTTGGCACCAACATGTACCAATGAACTTCTCAATAAACGAATCAACCCTGTCAGCCCTTGACATTCTGTCAGCGCTGACAAAGAATACCCCAGTCGGACCTTTCGCCCGGGATCGGGGAATCAACCCTTCTCCTTGCGTTAGCACCAACCCGTACCAATGAACATTTCAATAAACGAATCAACCCTGTCAGCCCTTGACATCCTGTCGGCACTGACGAAGAATACCCCAGCTGGACCTTTCACCTGGGATCGGGGAATCAACCCTTCTCCTTGCATTGGCACCAACCCGTACGAACGAACATTTCAATAAACGAATCAACCCTGTCAGCCCTTGACATCCTGTCGGCACTAACGAAGAATATCCCAGCCGGACCTTTTGCCCGGGATCGGGGAATCAACCCTTCTCCTTGCGTTGGCACCAACCCGTACCAACGAAACACTTCAATAAACAAATCAACCCTGTCAGCCCTTGACATTCTGTCGGCACTAACGAAGAATACCCCAGCCGGACCTTTCGCCCGGGATCAGGAAATCAACCCTTCTCCTTGCGCTGGCACCAACCCGTACCAACGAACTTTTCAATAAACGAATCAACCCTGTCAGCCCTTGACATTCTGTCGGCATTGACGAAGAATACCCCAGCCGGACCTTTCACCCGGGATCAGGGAATCAACCATTCTCCTTGCGTTGGCACCAACCCGTACCAACGAACACATCAAGAGACAAATAAACCACACCTATCCCCGGCACTCTGTCAGCACAGACAAACAACCCTCTTTTGACCAGGACCTCCCGTTAGGGTCATTGAATGAACAAACTCTTCTCTCCGTCCCTTCGGGCGACAAACAACCCTCTTTTGACCAAGACCTCCCGTCAGGGTCATTGAATGAGCAAACCCTTCTCTCCGCCCCTCCAAGGTCGAATCAACCTAGTCGGGTCAAACATACTGGTGGCATCATTCGGCTGAGTCGCTTGGGGGACATGGTGGAGTGGTCCCCTCGTCCCTCCTCTGGAAGGGGCGAGCGCTCCCCTATGCTCCTATGCGAACCTCACCGGGTTCTCCCCGGATAAGCTGTTAGTGTAAGCTTGCGTTTCATCACATAGTAAGAAAAAGAGGAAGAAAAAAGAGAAAAAAGAAATTTCCCAACACCACACACATATAGGAGGCACATGGGATAATTGCATTGTATTCCTGTTGAGAAAAAAAAGAATTACACTGGCCTCGGGGCATACCCCGGTGTTACATGCAAAAGGGATGGAAGGGGGACTGGCAGCTAGTCTAGCCCCCGGAAGATGTCCTCGAAAGGAAGGATCCCGACACAAGGGAAGCTCATCATCTCATGCAGACGGTCTTCCTGCGTGTCGAGGCGTTCCAACTCGATCGTCACAGAGGCCACCGCTGCTTCGGCGACGGCCAGCTCTTCAGTTTCCCGGGTCTTGTTCGTCTCGGCCTCGAGCAGGTCAGACTCAGGCTGAGCAAGCCAGTCCCAGAGTTTCTCTATCCGGTTCTCCAAGGCGTGGATGTTGGCATTGCACCCGTCCAAGGCCTCCCGGTGTAGCTCCCTGCTATCCCTCTGCACCGCTAGAGCCTCCAGATATTCGTCCCTCTGAGCGCCGATAGCCGTAAGCTCAGTTGGGGCCTGCGTCTCGAGGAATGTGCGACGGTTTACGTATTTTAATAGTAACAGAACACGTCGTGACTACTCTTCCAGCGGGCAACCCATCATTTGTAGTGCTTTGGTCAGCTGCTCCACGATAGCCCTTACGCCTTGATATGTGAGCGTTGGGTCGGCAACGACCATAGAGCGCAATACCAATAGGGTATGGCGGACTGGCAGATTCGAGCTCACGTGGCCGATAGAAGGGACGACTGGTGGGTCGAAGCTAACTTCGCTGTCCACGACCGCCCACAGCTCTGCGTCAACCACGGCCGAGCTACCTGGAAGAGCCAGGGCCGAAAGGAGGGGCCTCTCGGGCTCAGAGGTTGACCCCTGGCCAGCCACCACCATAGGTGGGGGAGATACCATAACGGAGATGTCTGGCGCCGCCATGATGAGCGGCTGCTCTGGCTTCATTGACCAGGCGGGTTCCGAGTCTGACAATGCCGCCTCCTCCATCAAAACTAGAGCCACGACCCTGTCGGGAGAATGAACGATCGCAGAGGCCGGATCTGGTGCCATAGCAGACAAAGTTGCTTCGGTCTCCGCCGCCTCGGTAGATAAGGTATCGATGGTGGGCGGGTCTGATGTCGCTCCCGGGAAGTCTTCATCTCCTCCCGCCTAGAATTCCCCCGAATGTTCATTGAGGATCGTCAATATCCTCCCCAGGAGTCGGGCTTCCTCGGGTACGACCGACATCAGAATTGGTGGCAGTGGGATCACGAGCCGGGGGACGGCCCCCATCTGCAGAAGAGATGCCAAGGACCCCGCGTCCGGCCCCAGAAGCATCTTCAATCTTTTGGCGGCGTGCACGCGGAAGGATGAGTTGCACCTGGGGACGGCTTTGCGAACTCGAGGTGCACGCGCTCCGCGGGGCGTCGTTGTTACCTGACCATGTAAAGAAGGGTTAGCCGCTCGTCGGGTGAAGTAAACCACTGAATTCTTAAAGAGGCCGAATGGGTCCTCGTGCTTGCCTCGCCCACCGGCACGATGCTGCTCCCTGGCATCGTCTCCTCCTGGGTGTCAGCTTCGGGCACCGTCTCCTTTCGAGTCTCGGTCGCCGGTGATACCTCCCCCTCTTCCTGAATCTCGGCTTCGGGCACTATCGGCTCTCGCACCTCAATCTCGGGCGCTATCTCCCCCTCCTCCAGGGCTTCGGTGGCTGGGATAGTAACCTCCACGGCTCCTTTGGAGGCGCGAGCCTGTATTGCCTCAAATAAATCAGCAACCCCAAAGGAAGACTTAAGGATGAGAAAGGAGGAAGAAAGAGGAAGGCATACACTCACAGCCACTATCACTTCTTCTCGGGGTGAGATCTCAGCGGTCGAGACGGCAGCATCCGAGCTTACCTCGGCTTCTTCCTGCCGCATGACCTCGATCAGGGACGCCAGTCTATCCAAACCAGCAGTGGTTGTCGCTTGTCTGGTAGCTTCTAAACCCGGGGCGTGAATTGCTGCATCTTTTGACTGGGCCTGTTCCTGTTGGAAGCCAAAAATAATGATATCGAGGAGGTTAGTTGACAGCCTCAAGAAAGAAACCTGAATTAACAGGTTTGCACTTACGGGTGCCCGCTTCACTAGGCTAAGAGAAGGTAGTACCGGGTGTTGATTTGTTTTGCCTCTCTTCTTCTTTTTGTTTTGATGTGTAATAAAGATGATAAGCAAAAATCAAAGATCTCAATCAACCCAAGGACATGTGAATCATGAACCTAGGCAACCAGAACAAGCTCTAGCATGGGCATGCTATCTCAATCATCAAGCTAAACTAAGGAAATAAAGAAAAACACGCGTCGGGGCGTGGAGCAAGAGCAAATAAAAACACACCGCAAGGGTGGAGCAAATAAAGGAAATAAGAGATATGAGATGGAGAGAAAGATAATGCCCAATACTAAGAAAGAACATGATCGCCACCAAAGTAAACACAAGCCAGAGACTTGAAAATACCTTGGAAATAGGTGGATGAAGCACCCGCCCACGGGAGAGAGAAAACCAGTGAAATCTGTAGATCAACCGAATGTAACAGTCCAGACCCTGTGCGTCACAGAAATGTGACGGTCTTCTGATGAGCCGTTAGAGAAGCCTGACGCGTCTACACAAGACCGTCAGAAAACCTGCAGTAATAGCTTGTGGACTCTTTGAACTCCAAATCTTCCAGCCGGCCAGAAGACTTGGGCCTCGTGTAGTGAACCTGTAAACCTGCCAAAGAACGTGAAAACACAAGAAAACAAACCCAGATTAGCCCTTTAAACAAGCATAGTATCAATTCTCAAAGAACTTAAGATCATTCAAAAGGAAAGGGAAGTACCGGGGAAGTTTTGGTTTTTTAACCCCTCTAGGCGTTTTAAAATGTGGGAAGATGGTTAGATGATGAAAAAAACAGATGCAGTGTCACGCCCCGAACAAGGCGGAAATATCGGGACGTACAGTCAGAGGCAAGCAGGAAAGAGAGAGAACTAATCTAAATACACAAGTGCTATGGAAAGGAAATACTAAATGATCATTAAACAACCAAACTGATACAATAATCTCAAATGCAACTTAATACAACTTGGAATAACAACCACTAAGACTCAACAACAACTGAAACTAAATGATCTCCAAACACAACAAACAATAAGTACACCGCTAACACACTAGAACTGATACACTCAAGACATCACTCCTGCCCTTCCCCGTCGGTAAGCGCGTCACCTGAGAAGCCTGGAAAGGGGGAAACAACGGGGTGTGAGCTAACGCTCAGTAGGAAATAACAGACATGTATAAGTGATTAACAGTTTAATTACATTTTCAAAATATCATGCTACAAACGATAATGCAATAAACAACGGTAATAACAAGATCTTGCAAGGTCAAGAAATACAATTGATAATGATTATCAAGGATAACAGATACAAGAATTTACTACAGGAGATATAACAATGAGATATGAGTAAGGAATTGGCCAACAAGCAAGTATTTTAAACATCTAACCAAGTATGATCAAGTAACAAGTAACAAGTACAAGATATTTTTGTCGTAGACGCCAACACTCAGGCAAGTACTTCGGTGCAATGCCCCACCTTGTCATTAACATCCCATGGGCTCACTAACTTTCGGGCGCTCTCCCCAGGACCAGACCGGGCCCTTATGATGCGATGGCATTGATTTACTGGGCCCAACGTCCCATCCGTCCAGACATTCAATCAATTTTAATGGCCAATTAATCAGAGGAATTTCTGCCATAAGTTCAGATTTAAAGGACTAACCTTGTCCTTGGATTCAAGAGTACAAAACACGGTCAAACTCATCTCCAAGAGATGTGCGGTCGTAACAGAACCGCTTGAAGGATATCTACGGTTCATACAGGACCGTACATACAAGAACTGGGCTGAAACTCAACCCGTGAGGGCAAGAAACGAACGGCTGACAGCAGGCCGCCCTAAGGTAAGAATAGTGCAATATAGGCCGCTCATGTCCAGAAGACATTAAGGCCCAAGAACGAAATATACGGTCCATACTGGGCCGTATAAAGATATGCGGTCACGATCGGCCCGCCTAAGAGGTTATGCGGTCACATGATAACCGCGCATGCCTCTATTTGATCCAAGACTTAAACCAGCGGTTTAAGCTCACAAAACAGGGTATGCTGGTGTTAACCAGGTTCTAATCATGATTATAATGATGTTCCAAGATGACGGTAAGACCGCCGGATAGAGTTTCCGGGGGTAAAACCGAGACTAGTACGCTAATCGGCCAATCGGCTTCGCATAAAGTGGGAAAGTTAAACATGCTGTTCTACTGTAGTACAGCAGCTAAACAGCAAGTTAACAGTCATATTAATCCTAATGCCAAGCTAATTTAGCAGGGATTAGGTTATATATTAATCCAAGATGCCAAGAAAATAATTTAAGATGATAACGAGTTCGCGTAAGTCGCGTAGGCACGAATGACAAGCAATAATCAGAAATTTAGTTGCATATTTAAACAGTTATTAAATGGGTTTCTATTTCACTAATTGCCCTTAATGACATGCAAATGAATGCATTAGAACATAAATTAAGTCACTCTCTGTGGGGATAAACGGTTCTATATGGACCGTACAACTTACTGGGCATTCCGGGGCCGAACAGGGGTCACTCTGTGACACAGGGAGATGGACGGTTCCTCAGGGGCCGTCCATGGGTTTCTAATTATAAATTGTCATTTGAAACTAAAATGGATGCATCATAATAATTACTAAGTCAATTACTGGGTAGATAAACGGTTCTCGGTGAACCGCACAACTATCAGGCTTAACGGGGGCTAAACGGGGGCTGAACGGGGTTCAAACTGGCCTCAGGGAGTTGGGCGGCTCTCCCTGGGCCGCCCAAGTAGTTGGGCGGCTCTATCTGGGCCGCCCAAGGGGTTGGGCGGTCCTGGAAGGGCCGCCCATCCCTGGGTTGTGCGGCCAGTAAAGGGCCGTATAAGTATATGTGGTCCATTCTGGACCTTATATCCAGATATGTGGTTCCTTAGGAACCGTTCAACCTGGGATGAGTGGTTCTTGAAAAACCGTTTATATAAGGGCATGCTAGGGTCAAAATTGGTCAAAAGGTGGGCTGGAGTTGGACGGTCTATCGTAAGACCGCCCATCTCTGGGTCTACGCCGGTCATCCCTGCCGCGTCCGGTGAACGCCGGGAGCTAGGGTTTGGATAGGGTTACACTAAAATGATCATAACTAATGCAATTGGACTCCAAATAAGGGGATTTTGGTATCAATGGAAAGCTAATACAAAACTCTACCTATCTGCAAGGTCAATTTCATGATCAATTACTGGAATCGAGATCTATTAAGGCAGGAACACAAGAAACCCTAATTCTGACATGCTGTGACTAAAACGTTAAATTCTCTCTACATACAGAATGAAATTTGGGGATTCTTGGCTCAAATGAAAGCTACTTCGATGGTGAATCCAACCATATAAGATATGGTTCATGAGGATTAAGATTAATACTTCGAAAGCATAAATCAATTCGGATGAACACATCAAGAACACATCAAACTAGGTCTAAAACATGCTGTTACTATAACTAGAAATTCTCTACACATGCTTCATTAAACATAGGGCTTTCTACGTTAAATGAAAGCTAAGATCATGCTTATCATATCATATAAGTTAATTTAAGTTTAGTCTGTTACACCTACCTGAATCGAAGATTGAAAACGGGGCTAGAAATGAAGAACGAACTAGAATACCCTTCAGAAAAGCCTCGACTGCTCTCTACACACCTGATAAAAATTGGGGCTTTCAGTCCCAATGGATAGATCTCGTCGAGAGGATCAATTTCCTATACTCATGATCAAGTTTTGGTTGAGAATGCCTACCTTAATTGAAGAAACAAGGGAGGAAGATGGAAGTCGACGGCCTGCCAACACACCTACAAAGATCGCCGGAATTCTCCCCAGATCTGGATCCTCTGCCGACACCACAGCAACCAAAAGAAAGAGGACTCGTAGAGCTTTCTATGTATAGCTCATAGGCCTTCTGGAGAGTTCTGTGCTGGGAGTATTCGGCCGTGGAAGAGACGTGTTAGAAACGGCACCGTGATTGTTGACTTGAGCAAACGCGGCCGAGAGCGCCGCCTAGGGTTAGGTTTTCGCTAAATTTATTGGGGGCTTTTGATCCTTAGATCCTCACCGTTCATTTGGCTCTGGTTTGAGCTCATTTGGTCGAGAATTGAGCCTTAATTTCGTGTTTTAATCCAAGGTTAGGTTTGGGTCAAAAAGTGTGCAATTAAGGGCTTAATCTCTAAATAGATCCCACCACGGATTTATAATGACCCAAAGCCAGAAGATAAAATTGCAATCTACATCGACCTTAACCTGTTTACTATTTTTCTGAATTTTTATAGAGTGGTCGAAATTATCATTATTCTATTTCTAAGGAATTAAATATTAATAAATCCGAATTTCAATTATTAAATCCATAAAAATGCAAATTCTTAATTAACAAGAGCTAAATAAATATATTAAATCTAATAAAATAATTCGGGGTCTTACACCCTCCCCTACTTAAAGGAATTTGGTCCTCCAAATTCACTGCACTAACACTGCGAGTAGGGATAGAGATCGCTCACCTAGAATAAGTCGGGATACCGCTTCCGCATAGTCTCTTCAGACTCCCACGTAGCTTCTTCGGTCCCACGCCGACTCCACTGAATCTTGACCATCGGTATTGAACGATTCCGGAGTTGCTGTTGCTTCCGGTCCAGAACCTTTATCGGTCTTTCCTCGTAGGTCAGATCCTCCTTCAGCTCGAAATCCACATGATGTATAACATGAGTGGGGTCGTACACATACTTCCGTAACATAGAAATATGGAAGACGTTGTGCACGCCAGACAATTGAGGCGGTAAGGCCAGCCTGTATGCCACCTCTCCCACTCTATCTAGAATCTCGAACGGACCAATGTATCTCGGACTCAGCTTGCCATGAATGCCAAATCTTCGGATCCCTCTCGTCGGAGAGACCTTTAAGAATACATGCTCGCCAACCTGAAATTCCAATGCTCTCCTCCTGTTGTCGGCATAGCTCTTCTGTCTTGATTGAGCCACTTGTAACCGGTCCCGGATAATGCGGATGTTCTGTGAAGATTCTGAGACAAGATCCGGTCCAAGCCACTGTTTCTCACCTACCTCGTCCCAACACAACGGGGAACGACAACTTCTGCCATACAAGGCTTCAAATGGAGCCATCTGGATACTAGACTGATAGCTGTTATTGTAGGCGAATTCAATTAGTGCCAAATGCTCATTCCAAGTACCACCAAAGTCAATCATACATGCCCGCAGCATATCTTCCACTATCTGATTGGTTCTCTCCGTCTGCCCATCTGTCTGCGGATGGAATGCCGTGCTGAAATTCAGACGAGTACCCAAAGACTCTTGTAGTCCCTTCCAGAAATGAGAAGTGAATCTAGGGTCTCGATCAGATACTATATTCACTGGAATACCATGCAACCTCACCACTTCCTTCAAATACAAAGCTGCTAGAACATCAACTGTCCATTTAGATTTAATGGACAAGAAATGGGCTGACTTTGTCAGTCGGTCAACAATCACCCAAATTGCATCAAATCCACCACGAGTTCTAGGCATACCCATGATGAAATCCATGCCAATACTCTCCCACTTCCATTGGGGTATGTCGAGTGGTTTCAATTTCCCTGCTGGTCTGAAGTGCTCAGCTTTAACTTGTTGGCAAACTAAGCATTTACTTACGAAGTCAGCGATTTCCCTCTTCATATTCATCCACCAAAAGGATCGCTTCAAATCTCTGTACATCTTAGTGCCTCCGGGATGAATGGTGTATCTGGATCTATGAGCTTCCTCAAGAATCTTGTTCTTTACTGTAGCTTCATCAGGTACACAAGTTCTGCCTTTAAATAATAATCTACCATCATCAGCCAACCCGAAATCAGGTCTGCTGCTCAAGCTTCCCTTGATCTGTACCAGCTCGGGATCATTATCTTGCAAGGACTTGATCTTCATCAATAATTCAGGTTTAAGTTGAATCTGAGCAATCAAAACCCGATCATTGTCAATATTAAGATCCAGACTAGATAACTGTTCCAGTAACTTCCATTCTTGCAACATGAGACTTGACAATCTAGCTACTGGCCTCCGGCTTAATGCGTCTGCCACAACATTGCCTTTGCCAGGATGATACTCAATAGAAAAGTCGAAGTCCTTCAAATACTCCAACCATCTGCGCTGCCGCATATTGAGTTCCTTCTGAGAGAACAAATACTTCAAACTCTTATGGTCTGAAAATACCGTAAAAGATTCTCCATACAGGTAGTGCCTCCATATCTTCAAAGCAAAGACGACTGCTGCAAGTTCCAAATCATGAACAGGATAATTCTCCTCGTGCTTCTTCAACTGCCTAGAAGAGTAGGCAATCACCTTCCCATGCTGCATGAGTACACAGCCTAAGCCAATTCCTGAAGCATCAGTATAAACGACAAATCCTCCTTCACCAGAAGGTAAAGCCAATATAGGTGCAGTAGTCAAACAATCCTTTAGAGTCTGAAAGCTTCGCTGGCAATCGTCTGACCAATCAAACTTGTTCTCCTTGCGGGTTAACCTTGTCATAGGTACCGCAATCTTAGAGAAATCCTGGATAAACCTTCGATAATAACCTGCCAGGCCAAGAAAACTTCTAACTTCCGTCACACTGGTAGGCTGCTCCCAATTCTTCACTGCCTCAACCTTCGAAGGATCCACAGAAATACCTTCATTGGTGATAATATGTCCGAGAAAGGACACTTCTTGCAACCAGAATTCACACTTACTAAACTTGGCATAAAGTTGATGATCTCTCAATAACTGCAATGCCATCATCAGATGTTCAGCATGCTCCACTTCACTCTTGGAATAGATCAAGATGTCATCAATAAATACCACAACCCATTGATCAAGGTAGGGCCGAAATACATTGTTCATCAACTGCATGAAAGCTGCCGGAGCATTCGTTAGACCAAAAGGCATAACGACAAATTCAAAATGACCATACCTGCTGCGAAAAGCTGATTTATGGATATCCTCCTCCTTAATCCGCAACTGGTGATATCCAGATCGAAGATCGATCTTAGAGAAATATTGAGCTCCCGCTATCTGGTCAAACAACTCATCAATCCTCGGCAGTGGATATTTGTTCTTGACAGTCAACTGGTTTAACTGCCGATAATCGATGCATAATCTCATCGAGCCATCTTTCTTCCGAACAAACAATACAGGGGCTCCCCACGGAGCCGTACTAGGACGAATAAAGCCCTTCTCGAGTAACTCCATCAACTGTTGCTTCAACTCTCTCAGTTCCGCAGGAGACATACGGTAAGGAGCCTTGGAAATAGGAGATGTGCCCGGAAAGAGGTCAATAGAGAAGATAACTTCCCGCTCAGGAGGAAGTCCTGGTAATTCCTCTGGAAAGACATCAGAAAAATCTCGGACAATAGGAATGTCCTTGATCTCAATCTGCTGCTCAGGGGTTGCACAGATAAAGGCTAGAAAAGCCTCACATCCTCGCCTCACCAGCTTATCAGCTCGAAGAGCCGAAATAAGCGGTACGGAGTTATGGTGCTTAACTCCCACAAAAGAAAGTCCAGGGTGTCTAGTAAAAGACACAGAGCTAGAACTACAATGAACGTCAACCTCATGTCGAGCCAACCAATCTGCTCCTAGGATTACATCATAATCCTTCATATCCATGCAAATTAAATCAGCTGGAAAGTTCTGCTCACCAATCAAAACCTTACTAGAAGGATAGAAATGTTGGATTGCTGTTCTAGTGCCAATAGGGGTTGAAATCACTAACGGAGTATCCATCATAACCGGTTCCATAGATAATGACTTAGCAAAACTCTGAGAAATAAAGGAATGTGTTGCACCAGTATCAAAAAGAACAAATGCTGGCTTGTCGAGTATAATAAGAGTACCTTCGACGAGTCCACCATCTTCGGCTGTTTCCGCTTCTTCTGCATACAAAGCTTGGAGCTTCCCTTGCGGTTTCTTGAAGACTTGCGGTTTTGCCGGTGTTGTTTGCTCCGCTATCAAAGGACAGTTGGGGATACGGTGCTCTTTGCTTCCACATCGCAAACAGGCGCCCAGCTTGCGCCAGCATTCCTCCACCTTGTGACCTGGACGATCACAATACTTGCATATGCCCTTAAACGGAACCATAGGGCCAGGCTTCTTATCTTCATACTTCGGCATCTTGCCTTTCCATGATCCGGACCCGCTCCACGAACTAGGTCCACTAACATGCCTCTTCTTAATATACCCGGGTTTGATAATCCGGGAACCCGTAGGTTGCTCCTTCTTCGCACCGCTTCCACGGATTCTCTCCGTCATTTCGAGGGTATCTTCCAAAACTTGAGCCTTTCTCACCATCTCGGAATAAGTGGAAATCTCCATTGGTGCCAGTTGGTTGATATAATGCAGCTTCAGTCCGTTGAGAAAACGCTTCGCCTTCATTTTCTCGGTGGAAATAAGGTGTATAGCATATCGAGAAAGCCGTGCAAATTGAGCCTCATACTCCGCCACGGACAAACCTCGTTGCTTCAAAGCCGCGAACTCTGCCGCTTTCTTCTCTTGCACTCGGTCAGAAAAATACTTGCCGTTGAAAAATTCCTCGAACTCCTCCCACGTAACCTGATGATCACCGAGAGTCGCCTTGATAGAATCCCACCAAGTACGTGCATCACGCTCCAATTGAAATGTCGAGAGAAGGACACGCTCCTGGTTGGTGCATTGCATAACTTCAAATATTCTCGCCATCTCATCTAGCCAGTGCTCGGCTTGGTCGGGGTCGGTCGAACCCGCGAATCTAGGCGGATTCATTCCGCGGAAGTTCCGGTATAGATCACCGGTGCCATGTGGTGCCGCTCCTGCCTGAGCCACTTGCTGAAGGGCCTGGGTAAGGCCTTGAACCGTGCGCTGCAGGTTCCTCCATTCGGCGCGATCAGCTGCCATCTACACGAGAAATAGATTACTTAGGTTTAATCAAGATGGATAATTACACGATTAAGAAACGAACTTAACCCAAGTTTCTACCCATTCTCACCAGGTCAGGTCCTAGACTTTAACAAGATTAGGGGTCTAATGCACCTAGACACAACCAAAACTCGGTACCTGGCGGAGATAACCGATCCGAAGACCACTCGCGCAAGTATGCGACCTTCCGATAGGCGTAGCCTAACGTTCGGACAACATCTTTTGATATACCGGGTTATTGGGATGCCATGCAAGAACTTAGAAAATCTAGAACTTAAGAACTTAAGAAAACCTAGGAATGTGAAACCTAGGCTCTGATACCAACTTAACTGTCACGCCCCGAACAAGGCGGAAATATCGGGACGTACAGTCAGAGGCAAGCAGGAAAGAGAGAGAACTAATCTAAATACACAAGTGCTATGGAAAGGAAATACTAAATGATCATTAAACAACCAAACTGATACAATAATCTCAAATGCAACTTAATACAACTTGGAATAACAACCACTAAGACTCAACAACAACTGAAACTAAATGATCTCCAAACACAACAAACAATAAGTACACCGCTAACACACTAGAACTGATACACTCAAGACATCACTCCTGCCCTTCCCCGTCGGTAAGCGCGTCACCTGAGAAGCCTGGAAAGGGGGAAACAACGGGGTGTGAGCTAACGCTCAGTAGGAAATAACAGACATGTATAAGTGATTAACAGTTTAATTACATTTTCAAAATATCATGCTACAAACGATAATGCAATAAACAACGGTAATAACAAGATCTTGCAAGGTCAAGAAATACAATTGATAATGATTATCAAGGATAACAGATACAAGAATTTACTACAGGAGATATAACAATGAGATATGAGTAAGGAATTGGCCAACAAGCAAGTATTTTAAACATCTAACCAAGTATGATCAAGTAACAAGTAACAAGTACAAGATATTTTTGTCGTAGACGCCAACACTCAGGCAAGTACTTCGGTGCAATGCCCCACCTTGTCATTAACATCCCATGGGCTCACTAACTTTCGGGCGCTCTCCCCAGGACCAGACCGGGCCCTTATGATGCGATGGCATTGATTTACTGGGCCCAACGTCCCATCCGTCCAGACATTCAATCAATTTTAATGGCCAATTAATCAGAGGAATTTCTGCCATAAGTTCAGATTTAAAGGACTAACCTTGTCCTTGGATTCAAGAGTACAAAACACGGTCAAACTCATCTCCAAGAGATGTGCGGTCGTAACAGAACCGCTTGAAGGATATCTACGGTTCATACAGGACCGTACATACAAGAACTGGGCTGAAACTCAACCCGTGAGGGCAAGAAACGAACGGCTGACAGCAGGCCGCCCTAAGGTAAGAATAGTGCAATATAGGCCGCTCATGTCCAGAAGACATTAAGGCCCAAGAACGAAATATACGGTCCATACTGGGCCGTATAAAGATATGCGGTCACGATCGGCCCGCCTAAGAGGTTATGCGGTCACATGATAACCGCGCATGCCTCTATTTGATCCAAGACTTAAACCAGCGGTTTAAGCTCACAAAACAGGGTATGCTGGTGTTAACCAGGTTCTAATCATGATTATAATGATGTTCCAAGATGACGGTAAGACCGCCGGATAGAGTTTCCGGGGGTAAAACCGAGACTAGTACGCTAATCGGCCAATCGGCTTCGCATAAAGTGGGAAAGTTAAACATGCTGTTCTACTGTAGTACAGCAGCTAAACAGCAAGTTAACAGTCATATTAATCCTAATGCCAAGCTAATTTAGCAGGGATTAGGTTATATATTAATCCAAGATGCCAAGAAAATAATTTAAGATGATAACGAGTTCGCGTAAGTCGCGTAGGCACGAATGACAAGCAATAATCAGAAATTTAGTTGCATATTTAAACAGTTATTAAATGGGTTTCTATTTCACTAATTGCCCTTAATGACATGCAAATGAATGCATTAGAACATAAATTAAGTCACTCTCTGTGGGGATAAACGGTTCTATATGGACCGTACAACTTACTGGGCATTCCGGGGCCGAACAGGGGTCACTCTGTGACACAGGGAGATGGACGGTTCCTCAGGGGCCGTCCATGGGTTTCTAATTATAAATTGTCATTTGAAACTAAAATGGATGCATCATAATAATTACTAAGTCAATTACTGGGTAGATAAACGGTTCTCGGTGAACCGCACAACTATCAGGCTTAACGGGGGCTAAACGGGGGCTGAACGGGGTTCAAACTGGCCTCAGGGAGTTGGGCGGCTCTCCCTGGGCCGCCCAAGTAGTTGGGCGGCTCTATCTGGGCCGCCCAAGGGGTTGGGCGGTCCTGGAAGGGCCGCCCATCCCTGGGTTGTGCGGCCAGTAAAGGGCCGTATAAGTATATGTGGTCCATTCTGGACCTTATATCCAGATATGTGGTTCCTTAGGAACCGTTCAACCTGGGATGAGTGGTTCTTGAAAAACCGTTTATATAAGGGCATGCTAGGGTCAAAATTGGTCAAAAGGTGGGCTGGAGTTGGACGGTCTATCGTAAGACCGCCCATCTCTGGGTCTACGCCGGTCATCCCTGCCGCGTCCGGTGAACGCCGGGAGCTAGGGTTTGGATAGGGTTACACTAAAATGATCATAACTAATGCAATTGGACTCCAAATAAGGGGATTTTGGTATCAATGGAAAGCTAATACAAAACTCTACCTATCTGCAAGGTCAATTTCATGATCAATTACTGGAATCGAGATCTATTAAGGCAGGAACACAAGAAACCCTAATTCTGACATGCTGTGACTAAAACGTTAAATTCTCTCTACATACAGAATGAAATTTGGGGATTCTTGGCTCAAATGAAAGCTACTTCGATGGTGAATCCAACCATATAAGATATGGTTCATGAGGATTAAGATTAATACTTCGAAAGCATAAATCAATTCGGATGAACACATCAAGAACACATCAAACTAGGTCTAAAACATGCTGTTACTATAACTAGAAATTCTCTACACATGCTTCATTAAACATAGGGCTTTCTACGTTAAATGAAAGCTAAGATCATGCTTATCATATCATATAAGTTAATTTAAGTTTAGTCTGTTACACCTACCTGAATCGAAGATTGAAAACGGGGCTAGAAATGAAGAACGAACTAGAATACCCTTCAGAAAAGCCTCGACTGCTCTCTACACACCTGATAAAAATTGGGGCTTTCAGTCCCAATGGCTAGATCTCGTCGAGAGGATCAATTTCCTATACTCATGATCGAGTTTTGGTTAGAATGCCTACCTTAATTGAAGAAACAAGGGAGGAAGATGGAAGTCGACGGCCTGCCGACACACCTACAAAGATCGCCGGAATTCTCCCCAGATCTGGATCCTCTGCCGACACCACAGCAACCAAAAGAAAGAGGACTCGTAGAGCTTTCTATGTATAGCTCATAGGCCTTCTGGAGAGTTCTGTGCTGGGAGTATTCGGCCGTGGAAGAGACGTGTTAGAAACGGCACCGTGATTGTTGACTTGAGCAAACGCGGCCGAGAGCGCCGCCTAGGGTTAGGTTTTCGCTAAATTTATTGGGGGCTTTTGATCCTTAGATCCTCACCGTTCATTTGGCTCTGGTTTGAGCTCATTTGGTCGAGAATTGAGCCTTAATTTCGTGTTTTAATCCAAGGTTAGGTTTGGGTCAAAAAGTGTGCAATTAAGGGCTTAATCTCTAAATAGATCCCACCACGGATTTATAATGACCCAAAGCCAGAAGATAAAATTGCAATCTACATCGACCTTAACCTGTTTACTATTTTTCTGAATTTTTATAGAGTGGTCGAAATTATCATTATTCTATTTCTAAGGAATTAAATATTAATAAATCCGAATTTCAATTATTAAATCCATAAAAATGCAAATTCTTAATTAACAAGAGCTAAATAAATATATTAAATCTAATAAAATAATTCGGGGTCTTACATGCAGAATGTGAAAACAAGGAGAGGGACAATGCTTATGATGAGAGGAAGAAGAAGAACACAATATGCAATGATGAACTTTGAAACTCAATAGAACGAATACTCCCTTCACCGTGAAGCAGATGGACGTGAGAGACAAGTCTCCTTGGTTGGATGTGGCTCCAGAATGCGGCAGCACTTCGACGCGAACTCCAGATCTTCCTCTCTCGGGCCATGAAGTTAAGGGTGCTATTCATAGGCCCTCAAACTCTCTGGTCGAGTAGAGGATAATCCAGCAAGAAAAGAGGATAACTCTTAGTAAATCCTTGAAGATAATATCACCAAGAGTCCATAGAAACAAACAGAAGGTTCTGAGGATCAGATGTGGAAGAGAAATCACCAATTCAAACTCTTATCTCGACCACGGAGTAGCAGAGAAAAGGCCTGAACTGCTAGGACTCTCTGTTGGATGTAACGGCTACTCGACAGACCGCCACATGAAAATAACTTGCCAGGGGGATACCGTTACATTCAACCTTATCTCAAAAGAGATAAGATCAATGGAAGTAGATCAAACAAGTTGGACTTTACAAGATCCACTCAACCAAGGAGCTAAGACCCATGAAATGAGCTTCAAACTGATAAAGGAAACTCAATGAAGAGTGAACAACTTGGAGCATCACATGGATAGAACAAGGAGATGACCCAACTTATCGGTCATAAAACGGGTGTCAACAGATGCCTCTCCTTAACGTCCTCTTTGCAGGGGAGCGAGCAGAGGTGAAGCGAAAGTGAAATGGAACATGGAGATGAAGCGGAAGTGGAGCGGAATGAACCAAAAAGTGGGCGTTAAGGTAAACGACACCCGTTCTTTACCAACAAGCGATAGGAATTTTCTGGAAAACTTCGAACTGATCACAAGGAAAGAGCCAACCAAAGGATGCAAGTCTGGAGGAACTAATAACTAAGGAAAGGAAACACGGCTAGCCGCCGGAGGCAACGGAAAGGAAAGAGAACTGACTAAACTCCAGATAGGAATCTTCAGCCAACCAGATCAAGCGAGAGATCGAAGGAAACCTTCTAATTCGGAATGGAATGATTCTCCTTATTCGAGATTAAGAACACAGTTATTCACCATCATTGAGACACCTCGAATAGATGAAGCACATGAATGCTCAAAAAGATGCGTATGATGCATGCTGGGCTAAAGAAAAAGAAATCATTAAAACGAATGCAAAGAAAGATAAAATAACAAAGATACTCGAGAATAATATTGCTAGACTAGAGAAATCAGGGTTAGGACACCATCTGCAACCACGGCGTGCAAGACAGAACCATCGTCCCCAAACTTTTCCAACATAACGGCCTATCCAATGATTAAACATGTGAACTTAGATCATCATCATTTTTATTTAAGGGGAACATCAGATCCCAGAACACATGAATGACCAGCCGGTTCTCGAGATAATATATCATAGATAACATATAGTAATGCATTAAAGGGACAAGGGAACGAGATACAATACCTGACTTACCTGTCTGACCGGCAAAGCGTGATGTTCATAACTTCATTCATGAGAAAGAGGTTAGCCAATAATAATACGAGCATGAAATAAGGCATAACCATTCATACGTGTTAGAAGCATTAATAATATGTGCCATGGCAGAAAATGTGGTCATTCAATCATCAAATGGACCATTTTATTCATCAAGAAACTTGCAAGCTTTAACGGTCTGAAGAGAGGGCGTCATATGAAGTAACGGACCAGCCCTAGGCCGTTAGAGATGGCAGAGCAATATTGGACTATGAACGTGCTGACCATACTTATGAGTGTACAGACTTTGCCAAAGTGATGTATAGACTTCAAGTGCAGTCATCCAGATGATGTATAGACTTCATTTTAACAAAGAATGCTCAAACTTGAAGAATGCATGGACTTTGGACGAGGGATGTACAGACTTGGGGTTGTGCACATGTTGGGCAATTTATAGACCTGGATCAAGAATGTACAGACTTGAATGACGTGTGGACTTTGGATGAAGACTGTACAGACTTGGAGAATGCATGGACTTGAGACTGTGGAATGTACAGACTTGAGGAATGGATGTATAGACTTGACAAACGTGTAGACTTGGGGAGAATGTATATACTTCAACGAATGTACAGACTTGGGGTTGTACACACTTGGATGAAGAATGTACAGATTTGGAGAATGTATGGACTTTCGATGAAGACTTGGGGAATGTATGGACTTTAGACCTAATGTACAGACTTTGGGAAACGCATGGGACGTATAGACTTCACATGATGTAGACTTGGATGAAGAATGGGATGCAAAGACTTAGCCAAAATGTGCAGACTTGGATGAAGAACGTATAGACTTAACAAATGTGCAGACTTCAAAAACGTATGGACTTGAGGCTGTGTAGACTCTGCATGATGTGTAGACTTCAAAAATGTTGTACAGGCTTCAAAGTGAAGCACATGCTTCAACATGATGTGTAGACTTCAACAAAATGCTGTACAGGCTTCAAAGTGAAGCACATGCTTCAACATGCTGTGTAGACTTCAACACGAAGTATGAATGTGAAGACTTCAAAGTGATGTATAGACTTAACAAAATGCTGTACAGGCTAGGATGACGAATGGGATGTATAGACTTAACAAAATGTGCAGGAAATGTGATGGTCCACGCACAGTGCATCGGAGATAGATAATGGTCATGAGCAAGACCATTGAGAATGATTGACCAAGAAGAAACCAAAACTGATCAGCAAAGAATGTAACGGCTCAGAGAGAACGCGTCATAAGAATATAACGGTCTGATGCTAGACCGTTAAGCTTGACAGAAAAAGGTCGGACCAAATTAAACCCACAAGAAAAAGTGACGGCCCAGAGATGGCGCGTCATAGTCAAGTAACGGTCTGACGACAAACCGTTATATCATGAATTGTAATCCGAGACGGATTGAGCCGTAAGGGGCAAAACTCGAGATAAGAAGCCCTTGATCCGTTCTAGACTTCTCCCAAACTTAAGATAACGCCTTCCAATCCGAATCTTATCACTTTAAAGCCAAAAACCAAACCTTTAAAACTTGAAAACCTAGCCAAAATCATATCTTTCTGAATTCTCTGCTAGAAGGCTGAAAAACCCCTCCTAAGGGCAGGAAACAAGATGAAGAGAAGCTTCGAGACGATGGCTATGGAGGAGAGAGTCTACACTGGACCCAAAGCTGCAAGAAAAGAGTATGGAGAGTTGCAAAGGCTAACCTCAATTCCCAAGCATCTAAGCTCTAATGCTCAAAGAGTTGTAAGCTTCCATAACTTAACCAGGTTCAGAAATTTCTGCACTTCATCTTCTTCCTCATGATTTTCTTTTTCTTCTTAGCCCCTTCCCGGTCCAAGATGCTATTCTAATCTGAAGTGGGAGGCTCCCATGGTAAAGGCACTCCCTTTAGAGGTTACATCAATTCTTAAAGCGTGGCACCTTCAACCTCTCTTGGTCTTAGGCAAGAACTTCCAGAAATTGATATTATATTGGCCTAGTATTTCAGCCCTCATAGAATTGTGGCATCCACAAACACACACCTTCATCTTCCCTTCCTTCGAAGCAACAGTCCTATTAGAGGAGGTAGAAACCTACCTAGCCCTTCCTAAGATTAAGGCGGGGGATGAAGACCTAGTTTGCTACACGGTTGAGCCTATCGACCCGTCCTTGATCTTGAGTGATTTCATCCATAATCCAAAGGACGTGAGGACCATGATCAGCCCACACCACATACACTTGATACCCTTGGCACAGTGGATAGTGTCTCATTGCAAGAACAAGTGGGAGAGACATGAAGCAATAGCCAAGGCGGTGGCGGTTTGCTTATGTGGAGTCTTTCTTTTTCACCACGACCGACCACCTCTTAGATATCCAAAATCTCAGTATTATTAGCGGGTTGTGGCGGGGAATGTCCATCTCTCAAGCAATCCTCTCATATCTCTATGAAGGACTAAGCTCAGCTTGCCTAGGAGGACCCTTGTTCGGTTCCATGATACTCCTTGAGTGTTGGATGGGAGTGAGAATCAAATTCCAACCAAAGGAGGATATTACTTCTTCTAGCCAGATCTTCGGGAGCCACCCTCTCTTCTTCATTGGAGGGGCATCTGGATTTTCTTCACAGGTTGAATGCAAGACGGTGGATAAGAAAACTTGGGATGAATGGCGCCTCTTCTTCAACACCTTGCCAATAGACAAGTTCATCATGCGACCAAGAATCCTTCGGAGCACTCTTCTTAGAATACCGCGGCATCAAGGCCTGGACCTCCAGCTAGTGGGAAATACTACCATGGCGATCTACAACCCACACCGGTGCCATCTTCAGATCGGGCTACCTCGGACTGAAGTTCCTGCACTATCACACTACCCTCCCCTTCTACCTAGGGAGATGGGGACCGCAGAAGATGAGAGAGCAGTCCGGAACACGCTGACCATGTGGGAGATCAGCAAGGTGCGTCCGTGGCAAGAAGAAGTGGAAGAGAACGATGAAGCGCGCCGTGGCTACGTGAAAGAGTTGAGGAAGATCCGCCCTCTTGCGGATAAGAAATTGAATGTAGCTTGATTTTCTTTTCGTGAAAGGTGTATTTGACAATTAGAGTTGGAATTTTATCAATCTTATGTTGCATTAAGTTCATTTGAATACGATGGGATTGCCCTAGTTGAATGGTCATGAACTTTGTGTTTTGATTTGGCTAGAATGATCAGCAGAACAGAGCTTCTGGAGAATGTAACGGATCGGATCAGGGCCGTTAGGAGGATATAACGGTGGGAAAATAGGCCGTTAGAGTGTATGTTCTGAGAACTAAATTCTCTGGAGGAAGTAACGGTCCAACGATGGACCGTTGGGAAGAATAACGGTCGTGCCCCAGGCCGTTAGAGAGAGAGCTGCTGTGAGAATCAAAGCCAACGTTCTGAAGGAAAGTAACGGTTTAATCAAAGACCGTTATATGAGTGTGGCGGTCCACTGATGGCGCGTTACAGCCCTGAACCTGCATAGTTATGAGATTTTAGCTTTGTCTTTGATCCTGCACTCTGCATATACTTAAACATGGAACAAGTTAGATCTGTTCTTAGACTCAACCCCTTGTCTCGAAGCAAGTTAGATAATGACCGTTTCTTGATATTTGGTCAAGGGGTGGAGGCTTATTAAATAGGCGGGAAAAAACATAATAGAACTAATGCGATGCATGCGATGCACATGATGGTATTTTTTTGGATTTTGGAAAATATCTAAATTTTTGTGAGTTTTGGAAATATTTGCTGTTTTTTGGGTTTTGAAATATGTGATGTTTTTTTTTGATTTTGGATTTTTGATGTTTTTGGTGTTTTAAATATGTGTTGTTTCTGTATTTTGAAAATATATTGTTTTTTTTTTGGATTTTTGAATTAGATTTTGAAAACCGGTGCTTTCCCTTAGCAACGTGAGCCCTCCGCATCGTATTGAGAGTCCCGAGGTTGGCGTGCAATGAGGTGACAAACCCTGACCAAGGCCCAGATTTTCATGATGGTGTTTCTACCAGGGCCATACCCAGGGTACTAGTTTCAATCCTAAAAAGGAAAATTGAATACGGGGGTAAGCTTAGGCCAGATTTGGAAGTTTTTAGGACTTGGGTTCCTCTCCAGACGACCCATTAGAAATTTGGTCTGTTGCGTCGGGGCTTTGTGTCCGTCATCGAACCTTAGTCCACTCTAGGCATGCATGCGACCGGGCTCATTCGTCCCGCGGGGAACTGTACTGCCACTCTTGTCATACCTAGATTCTTTTTCTTGCCTTTCTGGAGCTTTGGAATCATATTCAATAGACCTTTGAGATGATGCTTTTGATTTTGTCATTTGCTTTCTTTTTTCCTTTTTTTTCTTGTTTCTTTGCTTGTGGCATCAGGTCATAACGGACTGCCCCTATTTGAGACCTCCTCTTATCAGGGTGCCTGGATTGGTTGTCGCCTCCTTGTTCACCTCTTGCCCCTGGATTTAGCAGAAGGAAGGAACGTACAGGGACTTCGACTTTCCCCCAAAGCATGGTCGAGGAGAAACGGTGTCTTTTAAAGCGGGAAACTTGACCAGGGATGTTGTGTAGTGTGTGGTTGCCTTACTCGGGACCCTTTTAGAGAAATGGAGGAACATCTTGCTACCGGGGTGGCATTGATTAGACTCTAAGGAAAGAAACGCTTAAGGTACAACCCATTCCACGGGTGAGAGAGCTCCTCACCTTCCGCGTTCACTAAGCGATAAGCATTCCCTGGATAAGCCTCTTTTACGCCGAACGGCCCTTCCTAGTTAGGTTACAATTTAGACCTAGGTCCTGTAGACCGAATGAATTTGCGTTTTAGAACCATATAACCTTTTTGAAATTTACGTTCAATTACCTTTTTCTGAATGTAACGCGAAACTCTCTTTTGATAAACGGATACATGATCGGCCGCATTCATCCTCTTCTCATCTAAGAGTTCCAGCTGAACCAGCAATGCCTCTCGACGTTCATCGAGATTAAGTTCCTTATCAAGCTGCACTCTGAGGGAAGAGATCAAGATCTCATATGGGAGCACCGCCTCCATCCCGTAGGTAAGAGCATAGGGAGTTTGTCCCGTAGGAGTACGGACGGAGGTGCGGTAAGCCCACAGAGCTTCCACTAATCTTTCTGGCCAATCGGAAAACTTATGAGATTCGCATGTTTTCTTGATGATTTTAAGAAGGGTTTTATTAGTGGTCTCGGCTTGACCGTTGCCTTGAGGGTAATATGGAGATGAATGATGCAATGCAATATTGAACTTCTTACATAGGTCCTTGAGCTCTTGGGAGACAAACTGGGGTCCATTGTCGGTGATGATACTGCTTGGCACTCCGAACCGCGAGATAATATTCTTCATGATAAAGCGGCACACCGTTGAAGCTTTGATCTCTGCGTACGCCTCGGCTTCGGCCCATTTGGTGAAGTACTCAGTGGCGGTAAGGATAAAAGATTTCTGCTTGATCTGAGAATTTGGATCACCGAGCAGGCCAACAATGTCGATAGCCCACATAGAGAATGGCCAAGGAGCAGAGAGAGGATGGAGAGATAAAGCTGGAGCATGGATCTTATCAGCATGGAGTTGGCACTTAAGACACCTCCGGACATAGAGGGAGCAATCTTCCTCTAGAGTGGGCCAGTAGTAGCCCTGCCTAAGGATCTTCTTCGCTAGAGCCTGGCCATTGACATGACCTCCACACTCACTAGAATGGGCTGCTTCAGCCACTTTCCAAGCCTCATCATCATCTAAGCATCTCATGAGCATTCCATTAGTAGCGCGCCTGTATAGTTCTCATGCAACAATAGTATACCTTGAGGGGGCTCTTCTTATTGACTTGCGCTGCTCGGCGTTTTCCCCTTCTGGGAATGACCCTTCTTTGCAAAATAACTCAGTTTCATGATACCAAGGCAATTCTTCTTCGTCCAGAATCTCTTCTAGCTCCATTAACGAAACTTCCTTGAGGTATTCCTTCTCAGCCTTTGCCTCTACAGCTTTCCTAAGGTTGATGAACCAAGGATCCTGAAGAGATGATGCGTCCAATCTCTGAACAACGATAGTCTCAGTGCTCCGACTGAGAGGGAAAGATAGAGAGGAAGCAAGAGATGCTAGAGCATCGGATAGAATATTCTGAGAACGGGGAGTATGGATATAGATCAACTTACGGAATTGCCTCGCCAGGAGCGTGACCAAATCTTGATAAGGCTTGAGTTTGGGGTCACAAGTGCGGTAAGTAGACAGGACTTGCCGCAAGATGAGCTGAGAGTCTCCTATGATATTCAAATAACGCGCACCTAGGAGATAGGCGTGCTTCAGTCCAGCTAGGAGAGCTTCATACTCAGCGATGTTGTTGGTAGCAGGAAATCGTAGTTGATAAGCGAAGGGAATAGTCACTCCTTCTGGAGTGAGCAAAACAGCGCCGATCCCTCGGCCTTGAGAATTGAGCGCACCATCGAAGTGCAGAGACCAGAAGGGATGATGGGTGAGGACGGAGAGATGTTCATCAGTGAAATCATCCAGAATAGAGTCGGTGTGAGGAATAGGAAGATGGGCAAGATGCTCAGCGATGGCGTACCCTTTGATCGCCTTCTGAACGACAAACGTGATATCGAATTGAGAGAGGAAGCTCTGTCAGCGAGCTAACCTACTAGAAAGGACAGGCTTTTCTAAGAGATAGCGAATCGGGTCCATTCTAGAGATCAACCTAACTGGGTGGGCAAGGAAGTAATGTTTAAGCTTCTGAGCTACCCACACTAAGGCAGCACAAGTCTTCTCCATAGCGGTATATCTGGACTCAGCTAGGTTAAACAACCGAGATAGGTAATAAGCAGCCCGCTCTTTCCCTTCATCGTCTACTTGTGCTAAGACCACCCCTAGGGAGTCCTCAATGACCGAGATGTATAGGATCAGGGGTTTCCCAGGGACAGGAGGTTGCAAAACTGGGGGATTGGATAGATATTCCTTTAAGTCCTCGTAGGCCTTCTGGAAGTCTTGATTCCATTCAAACTTGACCCCCGCCTTAAGCAATTCATAAAACGGACGGCACATTTGAGAATGTTGGGATATGAATCTTCTAATGAATTGTAATCGACCAATCAGTCCTCAAAGTTCGTAATGTTCTTAGGCGGAGGCATGTCCATGACGGCCTGTGCTTTGTCAGAATCAATCTGGATCCCCCGTTTGCTCACTATGAAACCTAACAGCTTCCCCGAAGAAACTCCGAATACACACTTCTTTGGATTCATCTTAAGCTTGTACTCCTTGGCTCTTTGCAGCACCTTAGCCAGAATAGAGGGGTGTTCTTCTTTGGTTCTTGACTTCACCAGAATGTCATCCACGTAAGCTTCCATATAGATATGCATCATGTCGTGAAAGATGGCCATCATTGCCCTTTGATAGGTGGCACCTGCGTTCTTCAAACCGAATGGCATAACCACATAACAGTACGTGCCCTAGGGCATGGTGAAGGAGGTTTTCTCTTGATCTTCCGGAGCGAGACGGATCTGATTATAGCCTGAGTAACCGTCCATAAATGACAGAGATTCGTACCCGGCGGTGCTATCGACCAAGACATCAATATGAGGCAGCGGGAAATCATCTTTTGAACATGCTTTGTTGAGATCCCTGAAATTGATGCAGATACGCACCTTTCCATCCTTCTTGATAACAGGGACTATGTTCGCCACCCACTGAGGATACAGAAGAACTCTAATGAATCTGGCCTTATACAATTTGTCGACCTCTTCCTTAATCCTTAAGGCCATGTGGGGGTGAAATCTCCTTGACCGTTGTTTCACAGGTGTTGCCCCTGGTTTAAGCACAAGTCGATGTTCCACTAAAGAGGTGTCAAGACCTGGCATGTCCTCATAAGACCAGGCAAAGGAATCGCTATACTCCCTTAGAACCTTGATTAAATCTCCTTCTACTTGTGGAGGGAGATTAGCGGCAATAATGATGAGCCTTGGGTCTTCTTCAGTTCCCAAGTTGATTTCTTTTGTAGGTTCATCCACTGCCGACGATGGCTCGTCAAATTTCTTAAGTCCTTATGCATACAAATCAGTAGTGTCATCTACGTCACTGTCCTCATTTATCGGATCTTTTCCATCCAAGATTTCATAGACGCCGAGTCCGTCATCGCTCCACACCCCTTCTATTTCTTCTTCATCTTCAATCATAATTGCCGTAGCAACAAATCCTGGACACTTCAATAGGGCATGACAACGCTGAGCTAGATCTTGCAAGAACCTATCAGGGACGGATTTGGGAGGACGCGCAAGCGGGCACGACTCAGAGGAGGAAGGGTTGGACGACCTAGAACAAGACCCTACTTCTCTAGACCCAACTGACTCTACTTCCCTAGACTCGATAGACCCTAATCCTAACCTAGGAGGAAGAAGACCTAGTGGAAGGGAAGGAGCAAGGGACTCGTGCCCCTGGGAGGAGGATGGAGACAAGGTAGCATAATCTTCCACTGAAATCTCCGTTTCGAATTTGACGTTTTTTTTTTGGAGATCAGTGGAGACTACACAACAAGATGGAGGAGGCGGGAGCTGCATGGGGAATAATTTAGGGAAGATACAATCGAAGAAAGGATCGGAAGATCAAAACCACATCTCGTGAAGCGGGGTGGTGGAGGTAGGAGGAGTGAATAGATCGGCCAGATTGATAGGAGGACAACGCCCACAGGCGCAAGGAACGAACAGGATTTCAAACGGATCATTGAAGGATTGATTTATCACAATGGGAGGGGGACGTGGTATGAGTTCCCATCGCTGGAGGAGAGATTGAAGACGGGAGGGAGACCAATATAAGATAATCGGCGAGCTCTCCTGCTTCCGTGGATGCTGAACTGGTTGCTTCTTCGGCCTCCATTGGACTAGCCGAACCTCTTGATGCATCTGGTGGTCTTCTTCATGAAATAGCCCCTGAAGGGCTTGACCATAGTCAATCACATCATCAACTGGCCCTCTTAGCACTGGGGGTGGACTGGCAATCGGACAGACTGTATCTTCCCTTGGCGGAGTTGGCCGTGGAGTTAATGTGCCAGGCTGGAGAGGCCCTCGAACAAAGTGTTGACGGTAGTCCCTGGTGAGTGGCCCAGAATCACCCATCATAGATAATGTAGTCTCTTGATAGCCGAGACCTCTTCTGTTCATTTTCCTGCCTTTAGGAATGGGCTTAGTTCGTCCCTGCAATTGAGCACCGAGGCCTCTCCCCGGTTGGTAGCCTAGCTTCAGTATAATGTCCCGGCCCTTGGAATCTCAGATCTGGGGCTTCACCTTGATGTCAACTGCTGCGGTGACGGGCTTGCGAGGTGCGTAAGCCCAAGGAAAGTCAAGATCTAGCACTGACATAACGGGCCGACTACTTGGCCACAACGTGGGAAGAACTTTCTCTGAAGTAGCCTTCACTGATTGGACCGTGGATAAGCTTTTGACTTTGACGACCCTCCCTTGGAAAGGGAATTTAATGCATTGATGTGCAGTAGAGGGTACGGCGCTGAGGGTATCGATCCACGGACGACCCAAGATAGCCTTGAACATAGGGTCAATGTCCAACACATAGAATTCTACAGACATAGTAAGGGGCCCAAGCTCAGCTTGAATGGTGACAATCCCGTGACATGCCCGCCGAGAGTTGTCATAAGCAGCTATGGTGGTAGGAGTTGGGCGTAGAAGTTCTTCTGACAGATTACAAGCCCTTAGAGTGCTGAGTGGGCACACGTTGATAGATGCCCCTGTGTCAACTAACGCCGCATCGATGCTGACTTTGTTCAGAATGATAGTAATGCACAACGGCATTTGCCGAGCTTCTGGTGGTGCTAGCTCGGTTTCAGAGAAAGTAATGGCTGGCCCCTTGGAGATTGTTGCCAGTGCGGTAGGTAAACTATCAACTGCCATGTCTTCACTAACCATCACCTTTTGAAGAAAGTCTCTTAATGCATCTTGGTGAAGGGTAGATCTCTTAATCAGTTCCAGCACATATATCTTGGCTGGCACCCTATCCAAATGATGTAATAGATCATATTGGGTCCCCGGTAGTGGCTCATCCTCTTCTTGTTCAGCCGCTGGTTGGGAAGACTAGGGGTTGGAAGTGGAAGGATAGTTTCGGTGAAACATGCGCCCGCTCCGTAGGGCGAAGTTATAAGTTGCCGCAGCCTCAGATGGGCTTAGGATAAGTGATTTAGTAGGCCCAGTGGGATGGATGAGCAGTGCGGAAGAGGGTGTGGTGGAAAGGATGATAGGTGAGGGGTTAGTAGCAGTGGGCGCGAGCGGTAGTGGGGATACAAAAGTGGACGGAGGTGTGATGAGTGGAGGGTTAGACGGAGGTATGGCGATAGTGGATGTAAGCGCGAGCGGGGAGGGGGTGATGGTAGCGAATGTGAGCAATGGTGAGTGCGACGGAGGTGCAGGTGATGGTGCGTGTGATAGAATAGGGGTAAATGGGAGGACGAGTGGAGGAGGAGTTTGGTGTGTGGGTATAAGGATAGGGGAAGCGGGAGGATTATGGTAGTTGTGGTGAAGGGCCATGACCTGTGGCATGGAGTCATCGTCATCGAAGGACCACCCGGGGTTAGGAGCCGGGGGTTGGACGACATTGACCTGAGCTGGTGCCGGCGGCGGAGGCTGTGGAGCAGGAGGATGGTTTGGCATTGGGTTTTGATGAATCCCCAGGTCTTGCACCGGCTGCTGTTGCTGCTGCGGCTGCTGCTGTGGCTGCTGTACTTGCTGCCTTGGCGGCTGCCTTCTCTTCTCTTTGATTTCTGTGATGGCCCGGTACATTTCGGCCCAATCTATCCTCTGTCCTTCATGAAGATCATATATTAGGTCCCGGAATTGAAAACACCCTTCAATGGTATGTCCTGGTTGTTTGTGGAACATACAATACTTCGTCTGATCAACGGTCGGATTCCAGTTGGGCCGTTCCGAAGGGAGCTGTATGGCATTCATCGACATGAGGGCTGAAAAGATGTCTATGAGTGTTTCTGGCAAGGGTGGGTACTGAGCTCTTTTAGGAGCCGGGCGCTTGTTGTTAGGGTTGTTGTTGTAGCCGTTGGGTGGAGGGACGTTGTGGTATTACGGAGGTGGTGGTGGTTGTTGCGGTGTGGTGAAGGTGTTTTGTGGAATGGTGAAGGTGGGCAGAGGGTTTTGCGGAGTGGCCTGGTAGTTTTGGGGAGCGGGATTCTGTGGAGTGCGGGGATTTTGAGGGAAGCGGAAGGGTGCGGCTTGAAAAGGGAAAGCAACGGCTTGAACTTGCTCATTTGTTTGGACCCCCTCGGTGACCGGCCCTTGAGATTTCTTATGATACTTGGGCTTTTGGTTTTCAAATAACGAGTGAATGGGAGAATCCTTGAACTGAGTTTGAATGAAGCGTGCTCGGCTATAGAGTTGGTGCATGTTGGCTATGTCATTCATGGCCAGAATATTTCGGAAGGTCGGAGTAGCATTGGAAATAAGTAACTTGACCTTCTCTTCCTCCGGAATATGGCCGGGCACTCTAGCGGCCATTTGCCTCCACCTATCTGCATAAGTGGCAAACTCCTCATCCGGTTTCATCTATTCGGCCACCAGATCTGTGAACGAATATTCCGGACCGACCCTGTCTTGAAACCGCTGAATGAACTTATCTTTCACTACCTTAAAGCTCTCGGCGTCTTCCAGTGGCAGAGAGTAGAACCATTCCAACGCAACGTCGTCCAATGATAGACGGAATAAATACGCCTTAAGGCGATCATCATATTGGAACTGAGCCGATTCATACAAGAAATCCCTCACGTGAATAAAGGGATTGCCGTTCCCATCATATTTACGATAGTTGGGGAGCTCGAATTGCGGAGGGAACCGGATGTTCTGAAAGCTAGTGATGTGACACAACCTAGGACTTAAACAAACAAGCACAATCGCAATCAAACGGACCGATGTCGGTGACCGCTCACCCGATGCTCACCAAGACCCGGGGTAACTTGGCAATGCCAAGTGGAGGAAGTGGGGTTGGACCCTTGCTGGTAGAGGGCCAGCAAGACCAATGTTTGATTCCCAATGGATGTGGATGCCCAATTCAAGGGGACCGACAAAGTGCCAAATGCACCGGTGATTCTCTTCCCACGGTGATCACTCAAGACAACGGGACTTGAGGATCGAGCTCTCACTCGCATAACCAGCGGAACTAGAACGAATATTGAAAGACAAGCACTAAATGGAGTGAAGGATTGAGCACTTACTCGACCGGTTTGAAGAAACCGGTCCCGGTCGGAGACGAGGGCGAGCGGGGAGGCGAGTGGATCCCCACACGCCGCGTCGGGGTAGCTTGACCTGCCCAAATAAGTTACACCACTACACCTCTCGTAGGAGGGGGATCTTGGGGTGGGGGTTAATGAGATTACAAACAATACTACCTCCACGCAGGGAGGGGCCTTCAGCCGGCCAAGCGGGGCGGGGAAATTAGACTAAAGAGGGATGACTAAGTAACGACACCGAATCTGCTTGCTGTCTGCGAACAGGGATAGATAGTCGGTGTTTCTACTGTAGAACCCGCTCAGAAATTTTTCTGGTGGAGAGACTAGTGGGAAAAACTTCGTAGCTGAGAAGGGAATGCCTCAGAATTTCTTTAATTTCTTCTGGAGTCGCTGCTGGCCAGGATGGAGGTTTGAACAGAGCCTCAGATTCTCGGACCGGCAGCTGTAGACTTCTAACAGCAGATTGCAGAGAATGTCCCGGCAGCTCCCGACCTCGGAATCAAGCGCCGTCAGAGTCGTTGGAATCGTGGACGCGTCCTCTTCGCATTAAAACTGACGGGGAAGCCAACCAATTTCGGAGAAGACTAGGGGATGCAGAACAATGGCGACTGGTCGGTGCAGACTGTGGGTAGCAGATCTGTGTAGCTGAGGAAGAAAAATGAGAACTCTGGATTACGAATGCTGAATGAAGTTCTGTTTCTTGATTCTGGAAGTAGACTAGGCGATGAATAATTTTGAAGAAGAACTCATGGGCTGATTCCTCTGGGGTTCGTCGTGGCAGAGCTTCTCATCTGGCTCAGGTTCTCAGCCGAGGTAGAGCTGCGCAGTTGTGGGAGAATGGATCTCCTGGACGGCTCGGAGATCGTAAGAAGATGAAACCACTTCTGTTGTGAAGGAGACTGGTAGACGCTTCCGACGATGGCTCTTGGGTCTTCAAACGCGTCCGGAGGAAGTCGTGGTGGCCGCTGCAAGTCGCTGGTTCATCTGCAACCTCTTGACAGCAAACTGCAACTTTGAAGTAGCTTCCAATGACTAAGAAAGAAGAAGGGGAAGGGGGTAGATGAGTGTGGGAGTGTGGTGAGGACACACGGCGCTATCCTCGACGGAGCACCCGGCACACCGCTACCTCCTTGTGGCTCGGCGACGGCGACACCTTCTAGTTATCTTTTCATCATGTTTAGGCCATGTTGGGCCTCAGTCTGGACTTGCTCAGGCCTTGTGGGCCTTGTCTTTTGGTCCCTGCGTGGACATCTTATTGTTTGGGCACTTATTGGGCCATATAGTGGCCAATTGGGTTGCTTTGTGGGGTAATGGATCTTGTTATTGGGTCAGGGGCTTATTGGGGCTTGAAGCCCACTTAAAAGAGGCCCATTAGGGTTTAGGGGGCGGCCCCCTCCCATCTAGAGGAGGAGGAGGCAGCCGCCCCCCCCCCTTCCTAGTTCTACTAGGGAAGGTGGGGGGCGCTCCCCTCTCCCTTCCCCTTTTCCCCTCTCCTCCTTTCCCCAACTCCACCCCTTCCTTATCCCACTTAGATTCCTTTCTATTTTCTAAGCTTGCTGAAATTTGGGCCGCCTTTCTCTCCTTGGAGCTGGGCGCACCCCTCCCTTCTAGTTAGATTAGGGTTTTCCCATCCCCTATAAGTAGTTCTCACCTTGTACCGATTACAGTTTACACATGAATTTGAATACAAGTGAGTATTGTGCAAAGCTTTTTGCGCCCTCTCTCTCTCTCTCTTTCTGCTCCTGCGACGGGAGAACGGCGAGGTGTGACGCCTCAGCCCTCGGTGGACTCCGGGGTTCCCTCTTATCCTCATCTTCTTCCTCGACGGTTCGTGTTCGTGATTCCAGATTTCTGCCCCGACTTGTAGCAGAGCTCGCGCCCCCTTCCTGGACGAGTTTTGCCACGACCTATTTTCTGGAGATACGTCTGCGGATCAGCTTCGCGTCGGCGCCCGTTTTGCATCAATCGGAGATCGGCACTGCCCGTACCGATTTTCTCCGCCGACCTGCGCCAGCACCACTTTCTCTGCTCGCCCAGCGGGGAGGCCCTGATTGCGAATTTTCCCCAGGCCTCCACGCTGCGTCTTTTGCCCTGGTTTCTTCAGGGTTCGTAGATCTCCGAGTCAACTTTCCAACGCCGCCGACGGCGTCGCGTTTCGACATCGTCACCGTCCGTGGCGGTCGATCTCGTGGGGTTGCGCCAGCGCGTCTGCCCAGTCCGCCCAGCGAACCAGCCCCGACTTTCAGCGACTCCTGCGGCTCGCACCGGCGTCGTCTGCCAGCGCCATTTGGCCGAGGGCGATCTCTGCCAGTCAGCTTTCACCCCCAACCGGCCCGGACTTGTTCGGGCACCAGAAGGCCGATTTCCAGATTTTACCGTCGGCGAGCGCAGTTCTGTGCCCACAGAACCTGATCTGACTTCAGCAGCGCCCACGGTCACCACCGGCGGATCCAGCGCGCCCCCTTTGGCCGGAGCGTTCCTCCAACAGTCAGCGACGCGTCCTCTCTGACGGTGCCTCAAACGGGCGTCGTATCAGCCCGTGAGACCCCCCCTCCGCCCAGGTGCGCGCGACACCGGTTTCTGCAGCGTTGCACCCGAACCTCCTCGTGGCCGACCCGTCACCGAGTGCAGGCCCGTCAACCCGTGTCCGGCAGCCCCGAACGTATTGGTTGTAGCCTTTTACCTCCCTGCGAGGAGTGGGCCGTTATTGGGTTGTATTTTATTGACCTCTGGTGTATCGGGGTTGTTGGTTCACGGCCGGGGTTCCTTCCCCACGCCTAGGCGTGGAGGTACGCGCTCCGACTCCCCTCCTTTTGCTTGCTCTTTTAGTATGTGATCGATTATGCCGCTTGAGAGAAGGTAGGTGCCTAGCCACTTTTTGCCATCACCGCGGATCGTGAGTGAGAGCATCCATCCCTAGCACTAGTCGAGCACCGAGCTAGGACTCGACTCCCCTTGTCTTTGGAGGTCGACTATACGCCTAGACACGTGCGCTTCCCTCCTTGGGACGGCCGAGGTCGGAGTTTCTGTTGAGAGACGTCCCTCATTCTGTGGGATATCACGGTGGTCAGCCACTTGGCGACCCTTGAGCGTGCTACTGCTGGCCTCAGTTAGAGTCTTTTGTGAGTCTTAGTCCGTGTCGGTCCCCGTCCCGCGTCAAATTTGGTATCAGAGCATGGTTACCAACTTGTCCTTACAGGTTGGGTCTTAGGGTCGTGTCTAGGTTTTGGACGTGTCTTGTTTGAGTCTTGCATCTCATTGCATTCGTGTCCCTCTAGGTCTTAGGGTGTCAGCCTACCCTTCCCTTAGTCTCCTTTGCATGCCCACTCGGGGTGGTTCGGATTACCATCGCCCGGACGCCATGGGTGACCAACACCCACCTCAGGGACGCCCATCTCTAGAGGATCTGATTACCCAACTTATGACCCGTATGGACAGGTCCGACCAGTCCATCAAGGAGTTGACTGAGCATCTAGATGGCCGTCTGAAGATCATTGAGGATCGTGCCAGAGTGTCTGACTTAACCATCCAGGGCCTTGTTGGACGGATTGGGAGAGTTGATGAAGTGCCCCACCAGGACCCTCCTAGAGCCGATCGAGCCCCTCCTAGAGCCGATCCTAGAGCCGATCCAGCTGCCGCTCAAGTCCCCGAGCCCCCGACTTTGATGACTATGGGTCCGAGAATGATTTTGAGGGGAATGGGCGCCAGTACCGTGGTCGTCGACCACATCAGGATGAGGATGATAGGATCCTTAGGACCGTCCGTGCCGATCCACCCACTTTCGAGGGGTCCCTTGACCCAAAAGTCTACATAGACTGGGAGAATAGCATGGATAGGTATTTCGAATGGGTTGAGATGTCTGAGCTTCGGCAAGTCCGATTTGCCAAGATGAAGCTCGTGGGGAGAGCCCAGACCTACTGGAGGAATGTCGAGAGCCTGATGTTGCAGAGGCAGGATCCACCCATAGAAACCTGGATTGACATGCGGCGTAAGCTCCGCGAGAAGTATGTCCCTCCTTCTTACCTCCAGAGGCTCATCGACCGATGGCAGACCCTTAGTCAGGGCGATCGGTCCGTGACCGAGTACATCGCCGAGTTTGACGAGTATTATTTGCGATGTGGAGTTGATGAGGAGAAGGGCATGCCTGTTTCGCGTTTTCGCCGTGGTTTGAGGCCCGAGTATCAGTATGAGCTCTACCGTCGCCAGGTAGACACTTTAGAGCTGGCTTACCAGGTTGCCCTAGAGTTAGAGCAATTTGAGTTGGAGTTTGGCCCCACCTTTCGTCAGGGGATGCCTAGTCAGCGGGGTCTTGACCCTCGCTCCACTTCCACCCAGTATGGTCGATATCCGGCGGCTCGGCCCGCGGAGCCTCTTCGCCAGGACCCCACTGGTCCCAGGCCTCGTCCACCCCTTCCTAGGGACCCGTTTCCTCCACCTCGCCAGCAGCCGCCCTACCCCCCCACACGCCCTACACTTCCACCTCCCGCGCACCCTGCGCGTTCTCAGCCTTTACTCCCCGCGCCCCGTCATGATGACAAGGGCAAGAGTCCTATGACCGCTGGAGCCTCATCCAGTGCGGGCGCACGTACTACTTGTTACCGGTGTGGCGGATTTGGCCACTTTGCTGATAGATGCCCCACTCGAGAGAGGAAGGCCCTTGTCGTGGCAGACCCCACTTCCACTGAGTCCCCCACTGAGCCTATTCCTGTTAGTTATGAGGTAGACCAGGACTTGGTTGAGGAGTTCTTCGATGATCTGCTCGAAGGAGAGCAGGATGGTGCCCAGGGTAGCCACTTTCAGGGTGACCCACAGTTAGGGGTAGTTAGGTGCATCCTAGCCCAGCCCCAGGTGAGTGACGACTGGCGTCGCACCACCATTTTTCACACCTTCTGCAGGCTTGGGGGTAAAGCTTGCAAGATTGTCATTGATAGCGGGAGTTGCATCAACGCCATATCTACTGGCACTGTTACCCGCCTTGGGTTAACCCCAGTTGACCACCCTGCCCCCTATAGGGTTTCGTGGGTCGATTCTACCTCCATTCCTGTTAGGCTCCGTTGCCTGGTGCCCCTTCAGTTCCAGACCTATCAGGATGAAATTTGGTGCGATGTTCTACCTATGGAGGTAGGTAGCATTATTTTAGGGAGGCCGTGGTTGTTTGACATGGATGCCACCCTACAGGGCCGTGCAAACACTTGCACATTTGATCACAACGGCCACAGGATCACCCTCCACCCAGCCCCACCTAGGGACCCTACTGTTAGGGGACCAGCCGGCCCTAGTGCCACGACCACCCCTCACCAGGGGAAGGTCAGCCCACCACCACCACCACCTCCGGTGTCAGTTTCCACCCCCTCTCCCACCCTCACCATAGAGGCCCCTCCGACTAGGAGGTTGATGATCATCAGTCCCCGAGAGATGGAGAGAGAGGTTGCTAGTGGTGTCCCTCTTTAGCTGTGGTTGTCAGGGAGACGGGTGAGGTGGTCCCCAGTCTCGAGGGAGTGACAGACCCTCAGTTAGCTGAGATGTTGCGAGAGTTTGCTGATATTTTCCCGGAGGACCTTCCCGAAGGCCTTCCACCATTGCGTGACATTCAGCACGAGATTGATCTTGTCCCGGGCTCGTCCTTGCCCAATCTTCCACATTATAGGATGAGTCCCGCGGACCACGCTGAGCTACAGAGACAGGTTGATGAGTTGATGAGTAGGGGTTCCCTTCGGGATAGCAAGAGTCCCTGTGCTGTTCCCGCCCTGCTAGCGCCGAAGAAGGATGGCACATGGCGTATGTGCATCGATAGCCGTGCGATCAATAAAATCACGGTTAAGTATAGGTTTCCCATTCCCCGGCTGGATGACTTGCTTGATATGATGTCGGGAGCCACGATTTTCTCGAAGATCGATCTTAGGAGTGGCTATCACCAGGTGAGGATCAGACCAGGTGATGAGTGGAAGACTGCATTTAAGACCAAGGATGGTCTTTACGAGTGGTTGGTCATGCCCTTCGGGCTGACTAACGCCCCTAGCACCTTCATGCGGGTGATGACGCAGGTGTTGCGTCCTATGATTGGAGTGTTTGTGGTCGTCTACTTCGACGACATCTTGATTTATAGCCGCACTAGGGAGTTACACCTAGACCACCTTAGGCAGGTGTGTGTTGTTCTGAGACGGGAGAGCTTGTTTGCCAACCCTAAGAAGTGTAGCTTCATGACTGACCAGGTTTCTTTCTTAGGGTTCATTGTGTCCCGTGACGGAGTCTCCGCTGATCCGGAGAAGATCCGTGCCATAGTGGAGTGGCCCGAGCCCCGCTCACTCCACGATGTTAGGAGCTTTCATGGTCTGGCGACATTCTATCGCCGTTTCATTAGGGGGTTCAGTTCTATCACCGCCCCGATCACGGATTGCATCCGTAAGGGCGAGTTTACCTGGACGAAGGCTGCTGCCACAGCCTTCCAGACTATCAAGGATCGCATGACCCAGGCACCCGTTCTTACACTTCCTGACTTTTCTAAGGTGTTTGAGGTTACATGTGATGCCTCAGGTGTAGGCATAGGGGGAGTGCTTAGCCAGGAGTCCCACCCTATAGCCTTTTTCAGTGAGAAACTCAATGATGCCAAACTGCGTTACTCTACTTATGACAAGGAATTCTACGCAGTTGTCCAGGCTTTGCGCTATTGGAGGCACTATCTCCTCCACCAGGAGTTCGTGCTCTTTTCTGACCACGAGGCATTGAGATTTCTCCACACCCAAAAGAAGTTGAATGCCAGACATAGTAGATGGGTGGAATATTTGCAGGAGTTTACATTCGTTCTCAAGCACAAGGCAGGTGCTGAGAACAAGGTGGCCGATGCTCTTAGTCGGCGGGTGATGTTGATATCCACCATGAATGTTCAGGTGGTTGGTTTAGAGAAGTTGAAAGAGGCCTACATTGATTGCCCGGACTTCGGTCCCATCTATTCTGCCCTTCAGTCAGGACCGTCCCGTGAGTTTAGCGAGTATGTCCTTCAGGATGGTCACTTATTTCGAGGTGATAGGTTGTGCATCCCACGGACTTCAGTTCGTGATTTTCTTACGTGGGAGCTTCATGCAGGAGGTCTTGCCGGCCACTTCGGCCGAAACAAGACCATAGAGGCTGTTGAGCACCGTTTCTGCTGGCCCAGTTTGAAGAGGGATGTGGCCCGCATAGTTGCCCAGTGTCGTATTTGTGCCCTAGCGAAGCAGAGGAAACAGAACACTGGCCTTTATACCCCTCTGCCTGTCCCTGATAGTCCTTGGCAGGATATCAGCATGGACTTTGTGCTTGGTTTGCCCCGTACTGCACGGCGGCATGATTCTATTTTTGTTGTGGTTGACCGCTTCTCCAAGATGGCCTTGTTTATTCCTTGTTCCAAGACATCGGATGCCTCTAGAGTTGCCAGGTTGTTCTTCACCCACTGTGTGTCCAGGTTTGGGTTGCCGCGTACCATTGTTTCTGATAGGGATGTGCGTTTTACGAGCTATTTTTGGAAAACCCTTTGGCGGATGATGGGCACCCAGTTGAAGTTCTCCACCGCATACCACCCCCAGACTGACGGTCAGACAGAGGTAGTCAATAGAAGTCTAGGGGATCTTCTGAGGTGTTTAGTGCGTGATAGAGTTGGAGATTGGGACCTTGTCTTACCATTAGCAGAGTTTGCATATAATGATTCGGTCAATAGGTCTACAGGGTTGAGTCCATTTGAGATTGTCACTGGTCGAAGACCTAGGAAGCCGATTGATTTGATTCCCTCCCCCATTCAGTCCCGAGTCTCTGAGTCAGCTGAGTCTTTTGCGGAGCATATTAGACAGTTGCATGACCATGTCCGTCGTCATATAGAGGCCAGCAACGCACGTTACAAGGAGTTAGCTGACGCGCACAGACGCACACGTGAGTTCCGCGAGGGAGAGTACGTCATGGTCCGGGTTAGACCGGAACGGTTTCCTTCGGGAGCCGTAAAGAAGCTCCAAGACCGCGGTGCAGGACCATTCAGAGTGTTGAGGCGTATTGGGTCGAACGCGTATGAGATCGAGCTACCAGACGACTACGGGATCAGTTCGACGTTCAATGTCTCTGATCTGGTAGCTTATCGGGATCCCGCGGTGATACCCAGTGAGTTATTTGGGCCTGACCCTCCTGTTGTGAGTGATACACCTACTGAGAGTCCACCTCCTCCAGCCCCATTACAAAAACGCGAGCATATAGATTGCATACTGGATGAGCAGGTGACTACTACCAGGAGCGGAGCCTACCAACGCTTCTTAGTGCGTTGGAGAGGGCGCCCCGAGTCGGACAACACCTGGATTACACGTGGAGAGCTGGAGCGGATCGATCCGGACCTGCTGGAGCGGTACCTCAGCGACCGTGACCCTTACTCGACGGGGTCGAGTTCTTCCCACCCGGGGAGAATTGGTGAGGACACACGGCGCTATCCTCGACGGAGCACCCGGCACACCGCTACCTCCTTGTGGCTCGGCGACGGCGGCACCTTCTAGTTATCTTTTCATCATGTTTAGGCCATGTTGGGCCTCAGTCTGGACTTGCTCAGGCCTTGTGGGCCTTGTCTTTTGGTCCCTGCGTGGACATCTTATTGTTTGGGCACTTATTGGGCCATATAGTGGCCAATTGGGTTGCTTTGTGGGGTAATGGATCTTGTTATTGGGTCAGGGGCTTATTGGGGCTTGAAGCCCACTTAAAAGAGGCCCATTAGGGTTTAGGGGGCGGCCCCCTCCCCATCTAGAGGAGGAGGAGGCAGCCGCCCCCCCCCCTTCCTAGTTCTACTAGGGAAGGTGGGGGGCGCTCCCCTCTCCCTTCCCCTTTTCCCCTCTCCTCCTTTCCCCAACTCCACCCCTTCCTTATCCCACTTAGATTCCTTTCCTATTTTCTAAGCTTGCTGAAATTTGGGCCGCCTTTCTCTCCTTGGAGCTGGGCGCACCCCTCCCTTCTAGTTAGATTAGGGTTTTCCCATCCCCTATAAGTAGTTCTCACCTTGTACCGATTACAGTTTACACATGAATTTGAATACAAGTGAGTATTGTGCAAAGCTTTTTGCGCCCTTCTCTCTCTCTCTTTCTGCTCCTGCGACGGGAGAACGGCGGGGTGTGACGCCTCAGCCCTCGGTGGACTCCGGGGTTCCCTCTTATCCTCATCTTCTTCCTCAACGGTTCGTGTTCGTGATTCCAGATTTCTGCCCCGACTTGTAGCAGAGCTCGCGCCCCCTTCCTGGACGAGTTTTGCCACGACCTATTTTCTGGAGATACGTCTGCGGATCAGCTTCGCGTCGGCGCCCATTTTGCATCAATCGGAGATCGGCACTGCCCGTACCGATTTTCTCCGCCGACCTGCGCCAGCACCACTTTCTCTGCTCGCCCAGCGGGGAGGCCCTGATTGCGAATTTTCCCCAGGCCTCCACGCTGCGTCTTTTGCCCTGGTTTCTTCAGGGTTCGTAGATCTCCGAGTCAACTTTCCAACGCCGCCGACGGCGTCGCGTTTCGACATCGTCACCGTCCGTGGCGGTCGATCTCGTGGGGTTGCGCCAGCGCGTCTGCCCAGTCCGCCCAGCGAACCAGCCCCGACTTTCAGCGACTCCTGCGGCTCGCACCGGCGTCGTCTGCCAGCGCCATTTGGCCGAGGGCGATCTCTGCCAGTCAGCTTTCACCCCCAACCGGCCCGGACTTGTTCGGGCACCAGAAGGCCGATTTCCAGATTTTACCGTCGGCGAGCGCAGTTCTGCGCCCACAGAACCTGATCTGACTTTCAGCAGCGCCCACGGTCACCACCGGCGGATCCAGCGCGCCCCCTTTGGCCGGAGCGTTCCTCCAACAGTCAGCGACGCGTCCTCTCTGACGGTGCCTCAAACGGGCGTCGTATCAGCCCGTGAGACCCCCCCTCCGCCCAGGCGCGCGCGACACCGGTTTCTGCAGCGTTGCACCCGAACCTCCTCGTGGCCGACCCGTCACCGAGTGCAGCCCGTCAACCCGTGTCCGGCAGCCCCGAACGTATTGGTTGTAGCCTTTTACCTCCCTGCGAGGAGTGGGCCGTTATTGGGTTGTATTTTATTGACCTCTGGTGTATCGGGGTTGTTGGTTCACGGCCGGGGTTCCTTCCCCACGCCTAGGCGTGGAGGTACGCGCTCCGACTCCCCTCCTTTTGCTTGCTCTTTTAGTATGTGATTGATTATGCCGCGTGAGAGAGGTAGGTGCCTAGCCACTTATTGCCATCACCGCGGATCGTGAGTGAGAGCATCCATCCCTAGCACTAGTCGAGCACCGAGCTAGGACTCGACTCCCCTTGTCTTTGGAGGTCGACTATACGCCTAGACACGTGCGCTTCCCTCCTTGGGACGGCCGAGGTCGGAGTTTCTGTTGAGAGACGTCCCTCATTCTGTGGGATATCACGGTGGTCAGCCACTTGGCGACCCTTGAGCGTGCTACTGCTGGCCTGAGTTAGAGTCTTTTGTGAGTCTTAGTCCGTGTCGGTCCCCGTCCCGCGTCAGAGTGACCCCTGGTTGTAAGGGGGTCTTGGAGGGGATGTTCTAAGGTGTGGAAGGTGGAGAATAAGGTCTGGAAGAGGGTCCAACAGATGGTGGTAGTGGGGGCTGCGAATTTGGGAAGGTGGGTGAGAGGGAAAGGGTATTTGAAAATGGGTTTAAGGGTGGGGTTAATTTGTTATCTTGGGAATGGGGGGGGGGGGGTTGTGTTGGGGAAGGGAATGGGTGCTTGGGGTAGTGGGAAGGGTGCTTGGGAAAGTGGGAGGGGTAGTTGGGGGTTGGATGGTGAGGAGAGGATTGGTGGAGGGGGTCTTGGGAAGGGATGGAGTATTGATGAGGGTTGTGGGGAATGGGAAGAGGCTTAAATGGGGTAGGTGGGGAGTGAAGGTGGTTGGGAAGGGAGGAGAGAGAAGAAAATTCGAATTTGGGTGTTGAGGAGAGAGAAAGTGGAGTGAAAAAGAGAGATTAAGAGAGGGAAGGGTGGGGAATCTCTCCCCTAGGGTTTCTCACCCAAAAAAATAGAATCTCTCCACTAGATAAGAAGTGTAAACTCTCAAAATGGCAAGTTTTTCATTCATGGATTCATTAAGTTGAAATGGGGGGGAATGGGGTCCTATATATAGGAAACCCACATTTCTACAAAAGTCCCTGACAATTGACTCAATGACAAATAACCGAGGGGGTAGGGGAGAGCCCTTGGGCCAAGCCCAATGAATTGGGCCCAATAGCTAACTAGACAACCTAATGACACTCAAACTTAGGGAAATGAACACAAGACCTATGAACATGACTCAAATAAAAGGGAAAATACATCAAATGACTCAAATAAAAATTACATAGGACTCAAAATTAAATGACTAGACCATGCCGGATGCAACCGGGGTGAGGAGACGAGCTGTGAACATGGGCATGGGAGGTGATGTCCCCATCAGCTAGGAACAGGAAGATCTGCCAAGGATTGTGGGCCAACCCGCTTCTGGAGGAAATCGAGTTGCTGTTGCATGGTGGCCCATTTATCAAGAAATTCCTGCTCTCTAGATGGAGCAGGGGTAGTGAGAGGTGATGATTGATGTTGAGGAGCGGTAGGGTGAACCGCAGCAGTTGACACCCGTTTTATGACCAATAAGTCGGGTCATCTCCTTATTCATTATATATGATGCTCCGAGTTGTTCACTCTTCGTTGAGTCTCTTGATTGATTTGGAGCCTATTTCTTGGGTCTTTCTCCTTGATCGGATATGGCTCTTTGTGGCATTTCCTTTGACTAGGGCTTAGCAAAACCCTCATTCATTAATTTGAACTCCATTGATAATAACGGTATGTCCCAGGCGGGTTGTTTCATTTTGACGGATGGGTCATGGGCCGTTACTCTTTGAAGAGTCCTAAGGCTTAAGGGCTTGTTTCAATCCTTATCTTTTTAGTTTGTACGTTGATAATAACGGTCTGTCT